>JACGCM010001377.1:1200000-1876670 GCA_014058105.1 Kingdonia uniflora | reverse complement strand
GTTTCTTTTCCAAGAAGAAAAGTATGTGAAGCAGGTGTCTTCTTTCAAAAATAGCTTCTAAGAAAGGAGGTATAGTTCTATTAATGTTTGCTTTGAATCCAATTGGCTGATGTTCCCATCAACTCTTGAGGGTTAGATTTTGGGGCAACTATCATATTTTGATTCTCTACAGGGGCTCATCAGGCGGCCGGTAAGCATGATGAGCAGGCTTTCTCAAAGATGATAGAAGCCTTCCCATTGAGTTCGTTGGTACTTTTTGCTTGGTTTAGAACGAGTATACTTTAGATTTGACAGACACCTTTTAATTCTATCGATGAGACGATCTCTAGTTTCAGTTTCTCGGTTGCACTCTTTCAGTTATTTTTCAAATTTATACATGGTGGTTTTGCATTATTCATCATAATTCTATTATTGGTTCTGGTTTACTAGTTGATAGGTTATATCATCTATCTCTGATCATTCATTTGAAACTTCTCTATTATGTTTATCTGTTGAGGCTAGTATTTCATACACTTCTAATGTTTAAGAGTTTATGAGAAATCTTTGATGTTATGGTACAAACGGTTAGAACATATATCTAGAAAGAGGTTAGAGATTTTGGTTCGAGATGGGGTTCTCGGTGGATTTAGACTTCTTTGATTTTCAGACTTGCATCATTGCATTAGGAAAATTGACCAAGATCAAGAAATTTGACTCCACTCGTAGTACAAACCTTTTACAGCTGATTCATACAAATATATGCAGACCTTTTCTTACTCTGTACGCGGTGGTCATCAATATTTTATCACCTTCATTGACAATTCTTTCATCTCAGATACATATATTTCTTATCCATCAGAACTCTGAATCACTGATATATTCAAGACTTTCCAGTTAGAGGTTGAGAAATAGTTAGATCGAAAGATCAGGTTGATCGGTCAGATCGAGGTGGCAAGTATTATGGTAAGATTGATCAAGACGGTCAACATTTGGGACCATTCTGTCAGTATTTTAAGGATCAGGGTATTGTAGCCCAGTACACAACTCCTGGATCACCAAAGTAGAATGGTGTTTGTGGACGTCATAATCCAACTTATTAGAATGGTTTACAGTATGTTATGTCATACTGAATTACCTATAATTTTTAGGGAGAGTTGTAGGGGCTTAATCTCACAAAGGGGAGACCAAGCTCTTACACCATGGTGGTTAGGCTGGACTAGGGGTTCTAGTACATATCTTTAATATAAATATGCAAGTATATATATAAACACACTTGCATGGAGTCCTTGAATAGGTTTCCTCCACGACCTCTAGCGAGGATTTGAAAGATATGATATATATATGGATGAGATTATAGATTCTGAGTTAGAGAGGACTGAATCCTCAAGTTTCTGAGGGTGTTAGAAGGTTCTTAGAACTCCTTTAAGGTATGTGGGTGAAGTTTTCTCAACCTCATTATCGCAGCTCTCCCCTCCTATTTGTAGGAGATAGGAAGGGTGACATCACCATAAAGAGGTCAAATTACATGTTCATCATTTTTGGCCGCTGTCTTGTACAAAAGTCAGCTTTGCCAGAGTTCTTTGCTGAATTATCTGTTGAGTTTGTCTGCCTTTGACCATTCGATGAGCTGGACCGAAGCATGGTCGAAGCTTAATTTATTGGACTCGAATATAGGTTTATTATGGGTTTTGGTTGATTTGTGAGAATATTATGCGTCGAGTCTCAAAAGGTTTTAGATTTTATTATCCTTCTTGACCCATAGAGATCGTTGAGTGTGCTCAGGATCATTTTATAGAGGAAGGAGATCACCTTACCAATACTATTTATAGAGAGGTTGTCTTTGTGGAGGGTTATAACACTCAGAGTCCAACTGCTATTCTGATCAGTGTTGCTATGCTTCTGCATTTATCTGATATTGACACTGTGATTAGTACGGTTTTAGACCTAGCTATTGTTCCAGGCCCAATTTTAGACCCTATAGTATTGCCAGTTCTTCCTAAAAATTTTCCTCCACTTGCTCCCGTTCAGCTTCCTATCATTTTACCTCCAGCCCAACCTTTTGCTCATACTCAGAGATTCTCTAAAGAGAGGCATTTATCTATTTCTTTAGATTACCATCTTTATTTAGCTGAATGGGATTTATTTAATTACGGGGATCCAATAACTTTTAGTACGGCTATGGCTAGTAGTTTTGTAGATCAGTGATGTAATACCATGACGGTGGAGATAGATTCTATATCTCACAACTCTGTGTGGGAGTTAACACCTTTACTTGAAGGGTCTAAGGCAGTTGAATGCAAATGGATCTTTAGAACCAAACGTGATTCTGAAGGGAAGGCTGAGCATTTTAAAGCGAAACTTGTTGCGAAGGGTTACAAGCATCGTCTAGGAATTGACTTTGATTAGACTTTCTTGCCAGTTTTGAAAAAGGATTCATTATGGATTATTTTGGTGCTTATGGTGTATTTTGACTTGGAGCTTCATCAGATGGATGTCAAGATAACTTTTATTAATGGGCGAACGTTTTCTTCTTTTTAAAGGTCCTTGAGAACTTGGGGGACCTTTCAGAAGGTTGTCTATCTTCTTTCTCCCTTTTCTCAATAGCTTCAACCTTCGAAAGATCGCGTTAATACGATCGTCATCCTCATCGATCAAATCGTCTAGAAAGTATCGAGAACTATTAGGAACTCTACTGGGAGGCGCTGTAAACAAAGGGTAGAATTAAAAACATCCAAAGAAAAATACTTGACAAAATATACAAAACAAATGATAACACTTACCAGGATTATAAATCTTATTTCTTAGTGAGAGATCCTCTTAACAATCGAGGCGCTCGTAATTCCCAAGTACAACTACAAGATTAGTATCCTATCCTCGGCTTATGGAGCACAAGTCAAACAACCATGGTTTGTCAGGGTGACACTGAATGTGATATGTTTCACCCTTCATATTGCCTTTCTTTGAGTAAAAAGTCACAATATCCCCACACCCCACTAAGGGCCTACCTTTGGCCAACAACTCTTCATTTAAATCCCCGTTAACTTTCATCATCTCGTAGAAGTTGTCATTCATCTTGCAAGGGACCACATCCTAAAATTTAAAACCTCATTGACCAGATGCTGAAGGAGGAACTGCATACCTAACCTAATTTTCCCTCGAAATGCCATTATTCCCCTCATATGACCATCTATGAAGGAAAACCTCGGGCCACAGGGTACTAAGTAGAAGCCCTTACAAACCAGATTATACTTTTCAAAAATCGGCCAAGTCTTTTTTACTCCCGAACATTGACTTCCCCAAACCTGATACCATTGTCCTCGGTATCTTCATCACCTTCTTCCTCCCCACCTCCCTCATTCACACTTCCTTCATTTTCCCCATCTTCTTCACTCTTCCTCATCACCTACTTGGTTATTCACACCTGTTTCATCCTCACCCTCCTATTCATCGCCCTCTCCAACTACTCGAGCTCTCATTTGCCTTTGTCTCACAGAATCAATATTGGATTTAATAACCACTAGAGGCACAACATTTATGATTTGCAACTCCTGCATATCGCTATCACTCTCTTCCAATCAACCAGAAGTACTTGGTCTATTTAACACATCCTCGACCGCATACATTTGCCTTATGGTCAATTTACGAGTATGCATATATTACCCTATAGAAGAAAGAGAAAACCAATTAGCTTGACATATTTGAGTTGAAACCCCTCATTTAACTCTAATTCGAGTGTTTTCCAGGAAACATGAGACTACAACCTACTCAATCGGTCACACCAACCCCGCAGTAAAACACAAGTGTTCCCCATCGGGACTAAACTAAACCCGAAGGAATTACATCAAATAGAATCCCCTATTAGATCCAAAAATCACCCAACAATTATTTAAATGCAATATTCATAACACAACTTCCAAAGTAGACCTCATAGTTCACCTTTTTCTAAATTTACCCAGTTACAAACCCTTCATCTCCCCTAAAGTCACAAAAACTACCATTAATGGCGGCCACCAAGCTTTCACAATCTAATTACGATGAAACAAGAAGAATAATGCAATAAGTATAAGGTAATAACAAGTGGAACATACCTTGGAGTGGTGTTTTTCAGGTAATCAATGGCAACAATCACGTCATAAACAAAGATTTATAGCGGCGTCTCTTTCACCCTCATACGAAATCTTACGAGTTGTAGTAAAATAATGATTTATCACTCTCTTCCTTTAAGTACACAAGTTTCAAACCGTATCGGCTTCCACAACTATCATTATTGCCCCCACTAACCCCACTCTCTCTCACATCTCTACTTTCCCTCAGTAATTCTAGCAAACTGTCCCTTACAAATTTTTTCTGCCTCTCTAATTGCTTCGACCACCTCACATTCCAAGACTCGCTCTTCAATTTTCTCTTCAAGTTCTTCAAATCAAGTAAACAAATACCCTCATTGACACAATTTCTGTCAATTTCTTGACTGATACCAGTCCCTTTTTCTAATTCTCGAATGAAAAAGTTATTGGCATAGCCAAGTGTTTATTGCAATTCAAATCCTTAAAAGGAGGGATCACTCACCTTCTTAACATGATGCCCATTATAATATCTTATATCAGACATGAAGTGACTAGTAACCCTAGATCTGCACTCTGTTCAAATAGGTTGTACCCCTACAAGTTGTGAATATAGCCTACAAAAGTTAAATCAGTATAGGCTTCGACCTCAAACATGTCAATGACATCAGGAACCCAACTGCACACTATCTATTGTTATAATAATCGACTAGAATGGGATTGAAATACTTATTTCAGAACCTTTGAAGGTCAGAGGGCCCTATCTTTTTGGTTTTCTAAGTCTTTTTCCTTTGACCTCCTCCCAGAACCTTTGAAGGTCAAAAAGTTCTATTAATCCATGAGGATTTAGACATTCAACCTCTTAAAAAGATGTCAAGTCGTTCGAACGAGCCTTGGAGCCATTCGAACGAGTTTGAAGGAAAGTGAAGGCAATAGTTTTGTTGCTGATTTTAGGCTTTTTTGCCTAGGTCGTTTGAACGAGCTTTGGAGTCGTTCGAATGAGTCAAAGACCAAACGAAGGGATTCTAGTTATCTTATTTTCAAGGAAAATTTTGTCATGTCATTCGAGCGATATTTGAAATCCTTCAAACGACTTTGGGATCTAGAAGACCAATTAGTTTTGTCTCAGTTTTTAGGCTCAATTGAGCTACTCATTCGAGCGGCCTATGGGTTCATTCGAATGACTATCATAACTACTTGAAATTTAACTGCGTTTAAGGGCATATTTATCCTATTTTGTAACTAGGAAACTTATAACCTTCATAAAAGGGTAAGGCTATGCAAGATAAAAGGATCTAAGTTGTAAGCTAAAACTTAAGGTTTGAAAGAATAATTCGATTATAATCAAAATCAATTGAACAATTAAAGCTCTTATTGGAAAATTATCCTGCCAAATTGTGTTTATCACATTAATTCTTCGAATAAGATAGTCTTTAATTTGATTATGGATTAAGTGGTATCAGATTTTCAAGTTACGATTCTCGGGAGGTTGTTAGTTTATGGTTTCTATACGTGACCGACTTAAGCAAATGAAAGAGATTCTTATGAGTCTGTTGAAGATTTATAGAAAACCTAGCTCGAAGAAGAAGGTAAATTTGGAGATAGACAATTTTGAAGATCGATTCACGAAGCTTAAAACTGGTAGAGCAATTATGTCTTGCAAACCTTGCCAGAACATCCACCTCGACGAAATGACAAGAGTACACGATGAAGAAAGAAGATACGGAGAAAGAGAGGGACAAGGGTAACAAGGAAAAAAAGAGGGATGAGGCTAACGAGGAGGAAGATAAATATTTTATTGATGCTGAATCCGTGGAAGAAAGATCATTTATTTGTAAATCTGTGAATCCTATGCGTAATCTTTGCATTAATTTAAAAATTAAAATTCCAGTATTCGACGGGTCAATCGATACAAAAAAATTAGATAACTGGTTAGATATGTTAGAGACCTACTTTCCATTTACGAATATTCAAATGCTCAGAAAATATATTTTTCAACATTAAAATTTACAAGTCATGTACTCACGTGATAGAAGTCCTATAAGAAACGTCACGCAGTAGAAAGCTTGAGTTAGAAAGAATAAAAGGTTTTGGTTCGAAAGTAATTATATCTTATAAGGTATGAGCAGAAGAGATGGTTCAAATGGCATTATTTATGCCAAAAGCATGGGCAATTCGTACAAGAGTTCACTATAGAGTTTCATAACCAAGCTTTGGTTTTGGACATCGATGTGGACTAGTATGAGGTATTTATGAAGTACAAGTGGGGTTTGTCAGAGTCCATTAGAAGAGAGTTAAAGCTCTTTACTGTGACCAATATCGAAGATACTACCATAAATGTAATTTTTATTGAAGGTAAGTACTTAAAGAGTGACAAGAAAGATGACAATAGCAAGTCAGGGTACAAACCTAGTTTGAAGAATGAGCACAAGGGCGAGTCCAAAGAAGAGGGGTCTTTGTCCAAGTGAAATTATTGCACTCATTATAAGGAAAATGGACATATTTTGGATAAATGCTGGAAACTTCACCTGGAGCTTAAGCCAATGGAGGAGAATAACAAAATATAAAAATGTGCACTAGCCGCAACGATTGTTGATCTTTCGGATTTAGATAAACCGAATCCTAAGCTTACTCTTATATTTAAGTAAACTTTGGCTACCGAGGTGGTGAGTTGGGAAGAACTTTTACATGTCAGTATTCAGGTAAAATAGAGCAGTAGAGGCCATCATTGATCCAGGTAGTCAGAAGAACTTGATTTCTAAGGCGTTAGTGAAAAAGATGGTTTTGGCTACTATAGTTCATCCTAAGCCGTATAGTTTGGGGTAGATTCAGAAAGACGCAGAGTTGAAGATCACAAAGTAGTATACGTTCAAGTTTGTGATCACCAAATTATTTATTGACGAGGTGACATGTGAGGTGGTTCATTTAGATGTGTGTCAATTCATTTTGGGTAGCCCTTATCTTTGGGACTGAAATGCAATTCATTACCATAGAGATCGAAACTATCATCTTGTGAAGGAGGGAAAGAAGTTCAATATCAATGCTTGTAAGAAGCATATTACCACAAGTAATTTAGTAACTGCGACTCAGGTGAGGTTGGTTAATATAAGCGGCAAGTTAGTATTATTATTGGTACGACCGGCTCAACGTCGACTAAAGTGTTGTCTACTATGACAATGTCTCCTAAGCAACAAACCAAAATGGGAAAGATACAAGAGGAGTATAAAGAATTTTTTCTGATAATAGAAGGGATGCTGCATAAGAAGGATATGAAGCCTAATATTACCTTGGTGAATAGTGAGTCACTACCCAATATTGGGTTGTATCAGACTTCTGTAATCGAGTCTGAGGAGATCAAGAAATAGGTATAAGAGCTCCACGAGTAAGGGGTTAATAATCTGAGTTACTCACCTTGTAGTTCACTGGTATTATTGGTACTAAAGAAGGATGGGTATTCGAGAATATATGTAGATTATCGGGCATTAAACAAGATTATTGTGAAGAATTGTTATTCGCTTCCACGGATTGACAATCTTTTAGATGAGTTATAGACGGCTCAATTTTTTACCAAGTTGGATCTTATGTTGGATTACCGTCAAGTTAGAATCCGAGAAGAAGATACATGGAAGACGGCTTTCAAGACCAAACAAGGACTTTTTGAGTGGTTGGTGATGTCTTTTGGTTATGCAACGCTCTAGGGACATTTATGCAGTTGATGAATGAGGTACTTCGTGCTTTTATTGATGATTCGTGATTATTTATTTAGATGATATCTTAATATATAGTCAAACATGGAAGGAACACCTTGTGTATATACGCAAAGTATTAGAAGCCTTGCGATCACAACAACTTTTTCTTAACGGGAAAAAGGGTGAGTTTGGGAATAAGGAACTAGTGTACTTGGGGTTCATTGTTGGTGGAGGTGAACTTAAGGTAGATTCAAAGAAGGACTTTGTTATTACTAATTGGCCCTAGACCCCGTTCAATGACAAAAGTGCGAAGCTTTATGGGTTCTTGTCAGTATTTACAAAAGTTTCTCTGGCATTTTTTTACAGATTTTAACACTTTTGCATTCCTTAACAAAGGCCAGTGTAAAGTTTGTACTGGAAGACCACCATGAGATAACCTTCCAGTTGCTGAAACGGAAGATTATAGATGGACTAGTATTAGCATTGTCAAATTTACAACATCCTTTTAAGATCGAAATGGATACGTCAGACTATGTATTAGGGACATTTTTATTATAAGATGGAAAACCAGAGTTACCTACAATTCTAAGATGCTTACAGGAGCAGTATACAACTATTCCACTAACAAAAAGGAGTTATATGCATTATATCAATTAGTGAAGCATTAGCAGAGTTACTTATTGGGGAAGGAGGTTGTAGTACAATCCAATCACAAACCGTTACAAATTTTATCTACACAGTCCAAGCTATAACAAGCTTGCCATATGAAGTGGATGTCATACCTACAAAATAACTGGCATGTTATCCCGGCCCCCATTACCAACTATTTTTGCTTTGTTGGTAGTTATACAGATACAACCTATTGTTCCATCTGATTATGTTGCAGTGTATGATGATAACAATGAGCTCAATGTGATTCACCATAAGTTTCTACATGACAAGACATGTGAGTATAAATTAAAGGATGGTTTGATTTACAGGGGAAGTCTACTATGTATTCCTGAGGGTGGATACTATTTGTATTGGATTAAAAAGGTACATTGTTCATAGGTGGCAGGTCATTTCAGGGTTGAGAAGACTCTTTTAAATTTGCAACATTATGTCTTTTGGCCGAAGATGCAGGTGGATGTTGCTCGTGTGGTTCGTGGTTGCATTCTATACAATATATCGAAGTCTTTCAATCATAAGTTAGGACTGTACTTATCATTACCAGTACCTAGCCGACCTTGAGAGAGTATTTCGATAGATTTTATGGGTGGTTTACCCATGACCAAGTATAAATATGACTATCTGTTTGTGGTGGTAGATCGATTCAGCAACATGATAGTTCTTATTCCATGCCAGAAAATGGTCACTGGGGAAGAAGCAACATGATTATTTTTTAGAGATGTTTGGAGGTATTTTGGGCTCCCTTCTTCTATTATTTTTGATAGGGATAGCCACTTTTTGGAGTATTTATGAAGATCGTTATGGGGGATGATAGACACTAAGTTGAAGAGAAGTATCCCTTTCATTCGCAGACCGAGGGGCAAACAGAGGTAGTTAATTATACTTTGGTTCACTTATTACCAGGATTCTATTCTAAGCACCCTAAGACTTGGGATGAGAGTTTAACGTATCTTCAGTTTTCTTTTAGCTGGGTGATTCATGGTTCCACTTTGAAGTTTCTATTTGAAGTTTGTTTTGGGTATTTGCCTCAAAACCCCTTTGATATGGCTTTTAGTCTTGGTGACAAGACGGTATCAGGGAAGGAGGAAGATAAATAAGTTAAAGCTCAACATTTTATTGAGAGGATAAGCAAGGTTCATGAGGCAGTTAAAGTACAATTGAAGAAGACTCAAGCGAAGTATAAGGTTCGATACGACAAGCATCGGGTTGAGTATACTTTTCAAGAGGGCGACCTAGTTTGGTTGCATTTGGGTAAGGAATGACTAAATGAGGAAGGTAAGAAACTCAAGCCTATTCATTATGGTCTATTTACTATACTCTAAAAGATTGGTGACAACGCATTCTAATTGAATTTGCCACCATTTATGAAGATGTATTCAGTGATTAATGTCGAGTATTTACGACTATTTAAGTCGTCTCTCCTACATTAAGACTCTATAATCAACACTCGCCTACCGTCAGTTGATGACTTGTGGATAGAAAGGGAAGATCCATTGCAGGAGGATAATATTCTAGAGAGAAAGGTTCATACTACAAGACGAGGAAGTATCGATTCGTTCCAAGTTGGGAAGAAATGTCAACTACCTAGTAAGTTGAAGTGGTACAACAGGGAAATGGGCATGACTGCTTTCTCTCATCTCCAATTCTAGCTTGAGTAGGAGCTCAAGGCTCCTAAAGGGGGGAGTCGCAATCAAGGAGGATCTAGACATTTAACCTCTTAAAAAGACGCCAAGTCGTTCGAACGAGCCTTGGAGTCCTTCGAACGAGTTCGAAGGAAAGTGAAGTCAATGGTTCTGTTGCTAATTTTAGGCTTATTTGCCTAGATCGTTTGAACAAGCTTTGGAACCGTTTGAGTGTGTCGAAGACCAAAAGAAGGGATTCAAGCTGTCTCATTTTCTAGGCATAATTTACCATGTCATTCGAACGACATTTAGAGTTGTTCGAACGACTCTGGGTTTCAGAAGACCAATTGGTTTTATCTAAGTTTTTAGGCTTAATTAACCTAGTCGTTCAAATGACCTATGGGTTCGTTCGAATAACTATCGCGACTACTTGAAATTTTATTATGTTTAACGGCATATATGTCCTATTTTGTAACTAGGAAACTTATAACCTTCATAAAAGGGCAAGACTAGGCAAGATAAAAGGATCCAAGTTGTAATCTAGAACTTAGGATTTGAAAGAGGAATTCGATTGTAATCAAAATTGTGTTAATCAAAATTGAAGTTCTTATTGAGAAATTATCCCGCCAAATTGTGTTCTTCCTATTAATTCTTTAATTATGATAATCTCTAATTTGATTGTGAATTACCTATCATTTTGGTTTTTTAAGTCATTTTCCTTCGACCTCTTTCCAGAACCTTCGAAGGTCAGAGAGCCCTATCATTTTAGTTTTTTTTCTTTGACCTCCTTCCAGAACCATTAAAGGACACAAGAGCCCTATTCTTCTAGTGTTTATAGTCTTTTTATGGCCCACTTTCATAACCATCAACTATCTCATACCATTCATAAACATTGTAGATATCTAAAATAAACTAAAAACCAATTCATTCCGATTTGAATACAAAATAAAATAAAATAAAAATGGACAACAACAAACACCACCCACCCAACAAAAAGAATAAAGAAAATTACATCAATTACAACCAGGCCCAACTCTTCAAGTGCTCTGAACTACTACTACCAGTAATAGTATTCTCATCTTCCACAACCACTCTGTTAGAGTACCTCTCAATGCATCGACCCTCTCAACGGCAGTCAAGGGATGTTGACTGAACATCGCCCACTAGAAACTGCACTTTTCTACCTCACCTCGCTTCTTACCAGTTAGCTCACCTATTTGAAGGTCGATGAGCTCTACTCCCCCCCCCCCTCTCATTTTATAGAAGATCAAGGAGCCATTAATGATGCTAAATCACAATCAGCATAATCAATAATTAATGATCTCGATAAGCGACGCAATAATAACGGTTAAACTTCCTAGTCCCCATACAGACAGCTTGTCAGCAAGAACCCTCGACCAACGTCTACTCGACCTTTCTGAGGCCCCAGCTAAGAGGGGGTGAATGCAGTAGCCTGCTCACATCCTTCGAGAACAGACTAAATACTCGAAGACTAACGATAAATTTGAAGCCTACTATACTTGTTAATCTATCAAAGCCATAACAAGTATACCCTAAAGTCCACCTCTGACTTCGACCGCCGCTTCAGTCCAGCTCAGCACCAGGTCGAAGGTAGACAACTCTGGTAGACAAACTCTAGTATAAGATAGTTGTTAAGAAGGATACATTTGTAAGTTAACTTCTCTACGATGGCATCACCTTTCCTATCCTCTATAATAAACCAAAAAAAGGGAACCACCATAGAGAGGCATATTTTTTTCCCCGCACGCCATTGAGAAGCTCTGACAACCCTCGAGCACACTCTAAAAGCTTGGAGACTCAGTTTACTCGAGTCATTTACTTGTAATCTTATCCATTTATACAATTTCATCTTAAAATCCTCACTAGAGGTCGTGGAGGAATCCAATTCTAAGACTTCACGCAAGTATGTCTACTAGAATCTTTATATTTATGTTAAGTACACTTGCTAGAACCCTAGTCAAGTATTAATCTCGTGGTGTAAGAGTGTAATCTCCCATTTACGAGATTAGGCCCCTATAATGATACTTTAGTAGTAAAGGTTGAATTCGTAGTTGAGTAGGTGTTTGGCATGTATAACTCTTCTGACTTCAAAGCATATTTCACCTCATCCACAATCACAAAAAGGTATTTTGAATGCTTGGTCCTTCTAAATATTGCTTTGTAAACCGTTTACATAACATCCCACCTTTAATTCCTCAGTTATATGCATATTAGCTCTTGTGCTTAACAAGAAAAACTCATATGTATACTCCGTCACACTAGACTTATCCTGACGTAGATTTTGTAGTCTCATAAAAATATATCGCACATAACCATTTGGGTTAACTGTTTCACAAAATCCTGACGTATTTATCCACATTCAGTAATTGGTGGATACCCCTTATGAATACAACTAGTTTGTAAATATTCCATCAAGTAAGTACGTCACCCAAGAGTTGTCTCGATAAGCATTACTCGATTGAGATCCCCAAACTTTTTTTTAGCAAAAGTACTGTCAACTCGGGCTATCCAATCCATAATGTCATATGGGATAAGTTTCCTCTCAAATTAATGATATTTAGCTGAACATCTTGCTAAAGAGAAGTGAGAATGCGAGTAAAGGCAGAGAGCGTTACGTTCAGATGATTGTTGTTGATAGCGTGGAGGTAGATGTGCCTAAGTAGGATTATCTCCAAAGTCTGCCATTATTCTAGCTTTTTTCCTTGCAAACCCCCTAAATTGTTCTTGCGACCCATTTTCACGATGTAGGAGTCACACCTTACACAACACATCAGAAATTATACACTGCTAGGGCGTCATTTTAGCATACCTTAGACCCAGATAGTTCGGCATGTAAATCTCAAAACTAGCGTTATGAGCGACGAAAACCCAACTAAGAAATGAGCAAATGAGGTTGGTGCCACGTCGGCACTACGTATCCCATGAAGACCAACGATCCGAGAACGACCAAACGATCCCCCGTGGTAAACAACGAATACAGGACCAGGGTTAGAAAGCATAGACCCGAGAGTGAGGGAATCTTCGAAACCCTAAGTGGGTTTTGGTTTAAAAGCTTCACAGAGGTTCGTCAAGAGGAGCGCCACTAAAAGGATTTGGCGAACCCTAAACAAACGTAAGTCTCTCTCTCTCGTCGAAACCCTAAATCTGTAGCTGGTTTGATTTGAAATATGGGTTTGTTTGAACTAATTTGATTTGGTTTAACCTTGAAGCAGGAGGAGAAACAATGGCAGTCCCTTTGTTGACGAAGAAGATCATTAAGAAGAGAGTGAAGAAGTTTATTAGGCCACAAAGTGACCGCAAGATCACTGTCAAGGTAAACATTAAGCTCCATTTCGTTATAAATCATGAAAATCAATGTTTATTTGTTGCTGATTGTTTGTGTTATGCTGTTCAATTAGGTTGATATAGTGTTTAGTAATACCCCATTTAGCTGATTAGAGGAATATGAGCTAGGGGTTTTGTTTGATTAGATTAGTTTGTTGTTTTAGTACTACTACCCCATTTATTTAATTAGAGGAAATTTGGGATATGGATTTTATTTATTTGGTTTAGTTTGTTGTTTAATTAGTTAAGGGTTTTGTCGCAACTCACGATCCCCAACTTTGTATTGGAACGACCTTGTGTTTTATTACCTCATTTTCATATCCTGAAAATATTTTAAAAAAAACTACGTTACTTGTGAATGTGATATTTAGTTACTAGGAATGCTTTAATAAATTAATGCCCTCAAGGATTTAAGCCTCCTCTGCATCATATCGGTTGTTGTTTCTTCATCCGAGAGGTAGTTTGGATATGCACTATTGTTTTGTGCTGCATTCAAACTCGTACTTGGATGCGCTGATCTGAGAATCAATTTTTTTTTATCTTTGATCACATCTTGAGGCGAAGTTGCATTATCATTAATGTTTATAATCATTGAGCTCTGTTCTTGTATGTGCATTGGATAGAGAGGGTTTATGATGATAAAACTTTAGCAGATTTCAGTGAGACTCTTTGGGTCTATGAACTTATCCATTGTTACACACACTGAAGCCCTCTCTGTCCATTTTTTCTGATTTTTCCATGGTTTGTTTTATTTTGTGATGCAATGATGAGATTTGAGTGTGTTTGGGCAGTGGGTGAGACTCTAAACCAGTTTCTACCGTGAGCCTTGTCACCATCAAACGACTTCTCCTTCCTCTGAGCATCTTTTTCTTTCTAATCCTAGATTGTTATTTCCCCCTATTGA
Organism: Kingdonia uniflora; assembly: GCA_014058105.1. Lineage (NCBI taxonomy): Eukaryota > Viridiplantae > Streptophyta > Magnoliopsida > Ranunculales > Circaeasteraceae > Kingdonia > Kingdonia uniflora. The sequence goes on along the minus strand of JACGCM010001377.1, from coordinate 1,862,401 downwards.
AAAGGTCTTGAACCATTCAAGTAGTTGGCATTCATCAATGTACAACACATGCTCTTGTGGTTAATTTTGTGCTACAAATCAATATAAAGACAATACAGCCTACATTTGGAATGTGATGTACTTAGACCTGTGATTCAGTCCCAATCACTGTATTGTGATTCAGTCCCAATACAGTCTTTGAATTATATGATGATGGTTCTGTTGCATTTGGCAGAAAAACTGGAGAAGGCCCAAGGGTATTGACTCTCGTGTCAGAAGAAAGTTCAAGGGGGTCACTTTGATGCCCAATATCGGTTATGGTTCTGACAAGAAGACCCGTCACTACCTACCTAATGGCTTTAAGAAGTTTCTCGTACATAATGTCAAAGAACTTGAGCTTCTGATGATGCACAACAGGTAATTTTTTGTTTAATTTATACTGCTTTATTTGCTTTATTGCCGAAGCTGCTTTCAAGTGAGAAAATTATTTTGACATTTTTGGATTGGTCTACAGGACATACTGCGCAGAGATTGCACACAATGTTTCGACAATGAAAAGGAAAGCAATTGTTGAGAGAGCTGCTCAGCTTGATGTAGTTGTTACAAACAAGTTGGCCAGGTTGAGGAGCCAGGAAGACGAATGAGAGAGATTCAAAAATTGTCTCATATTACAGCAGTTCCTCCTAGACTATCTCATCCAGTTTTGTTTTCAGACTTTGTCAAGGTTCTGAAAGTTGTAGCTACTATTCCCAACTTTTGATTTTGATTTTGATTTTTGTAGTATATGAAAACCTCTCCTTCAGCTTCAAATCTATTTAACTTTGCTTCCGTTTATTCTACCCATTATTATCCTATTAAATCATCTCAACTGACATATATGTTATGTTCTTGTCTTATTAGTCATGCCAGAAATAAGTTTGATGTGCACTGGTGTATTGTACTGTGTTCAAGGTCTTGTTTAGATGCACTGATCTAAGAATCTAATTTTTCATGTGATGTAATGATGATTAGATTTGTGTGTTTGGGGGGTGGCTGAGACCTAAACCAGTTTCTACGTTGAGCCTTGTCACCATCAGATCTGCATAACTTAATTTTCTGAGCTCTATATTTAGTATGCACACTAGAGAATATCCTGAATTTTGCACATACCTTAAAGATCTATTTTACACGAGTAAATTATATTTAAAACAAGCGGGTTTATGAGTCAACGTGCATTGTAACCTGCTTGAAACCAAAAACTTTACCCAAGCAACATGCTTGCTACCAACCCAATCTCCAAATTTTGATCACAAATAAAGAAGTTTCATACAGCCGTCCTTCAATTCTTGCAGAAGTGGTGCTTTGGAAAGGCATTGAAAACTTCTGCCTGGTCCTTTCTTTAACTATCTTTAGGTGTGGAAGCAAGGTTATTCAATTAAATTAGATTAGAAGAAACCTTTATTTTTCTTTTCATATGTTGTAGTTAGTCCTCATACATTTTAATGATCAAGCCTCATATCTAAATGCTTCATAAATTTGGATTGGATTACAGGACATATTGCGCAGAGATTGCACACAATGAAAAGGAAAGCCATTGTTGAGAGAGTTGCGCAGCTCGATGTGGTTGTTACAAACAGGTTGGCCAGGTTATGGAGCCAGGAAGATGAATGAGAGAGATTCAAGAATTGTGTCATGTTATTGTTACAGCAGTTCCTCCTTCACTCTCCCTTTCAGTTTTGTTTTTCAGAATTTTTACCTGGTTCTGAAAGTTGTAGCTACTATTCCCAACTTGGTGATTTTGAATTTTGTAGTTTCTGAAGACCTCTCCTTCAACAACTTTTCAATTCTATATAACTTTGCTAAAGTTTATTCTACCCATTATTCCCCTATTATATAATTCAACGCGGGCATATCCGTTTTAATTATCCGAGTATGTATACTATTGTATACTGGTAATCTGCAATTTAATCTCTTGTTTTAATGATCAGAATATTTGTAATGCTTACCTGAACTATATTTACCAGACATCTCCTGCAGCTATTGTATACTTACTGTAATCTGCAATACTAGAATATGTACATTCTGGTCTCTTGTTTTAATGATCAGAATATGTAATGCTTGCCACAACAATTAGCTAATCTATAATCACCAGTTATCTCTTGCAGCTAATGTACACAGTGCATGTAATTTTTGGTTCATGGGGGAAGTTTAGCATCTGGGCTATTAGAATCTGCAAAATAAGAAATCAACATGGTAGGATTTTGTGCATTGGTATTTTGGCCTTGAATTCTATGTTTATGGTGTAAATTTGAAATTTCCCAACCTTTTTTTTGTCAACATTGCTGCACTAACTTGACTACAATAGATCACAGCTGCACCAAAACATCGATAAACATTCAGTTAAAAGCAATGTAACCCTTTAAATGCAATGTCATGACTCATATCCAACTACACCTATAATTATGCTTAAAATTATTTGGATTTTGGACCACTGAGCACTTTCACTAGTAGTCCAATTTGCATCTACATCTCTTTCTCTTTGTGGGGACTTTCATAGTGTCCACACTTTTTATTTGATCCCACGAGGTCTTTTTCATGTGGTGCACAAATAAAGGTTATTGGCCCCATACTTCACAATATGCACTCTAACAACAACAATCATCTAAATCATAAAAGTAGAGAATAGACCTCTGAAGTAGACAATGGGGGGAGAGATATTAATATAATCTTTATTTGCATTACACTCATTAAAACTTAGATGAATGTTGTACTCACACTTGGAAATTGGATATGAATGGGCAATGCTCTATTATTGGTAGACTACATGCAACTCTGTATACCCTACATATCTGTCAAATACCATCATTGTAGTATAATTGATATATGCATGTCGGTAATCCCTTTCTTCTTGCATAAGAAAATAGGGCTGCAGCGCGAGAACTTTTGAGTTATATATGGAGTCCTTTAAAGAAAAATGAGTCGTGTATTCCTGAAAGTCATCTTGAAGTTATTTTAAGAAAGTTACAACAATGCTTCTATTTCCTTCAAATTACGATTCTTTTCTATTGTTTTTAAGGGTTGTACTTTGGATATGGATTGCCAACCGTGACAATTTCGATGATTGCTATATTCAATATTGAAAACTTTAACCGAAAATAATATTTTATCGCTTAGTTCGAATAAAGTAAAGAATATAGTTTTCAATGGTAAGGCCATAATTTGAAACTTTATATAGCTCACAGTGGAGTCCTATTAGACATGGTGAAGGAATGTCTTAATCAGAAGTATGATCATTTGAGTGCCTCAAACCTGTATATAATATTACAAAATCACAGTTTATTCAGTTACAGACCATTGGTTCAAAACCAACGTGTGAATGAATAACACACTTGAGTTCAATTCAATACAATTTGTACCCAAAATCAAAAATTTTAAACTCAAGAATTTGAAGGGCGATGCTCGAATTTGCCCCATGTTTGTCTTAGGAATTTACGGGAATTGAGTTCTCCTATGTAATCCTCCCCCTAGGATCTCCCAATTATGATAGAATATGCCATATATAATTATATACACCTCGTGAAAAACTTATTCGTTTCTTACAAGTACTTTGAATCCTGTATAATTATATCTTAGATGTATTGTCAATTAGTTAAATACACCTATAGAAATTTTCAGGATCCCCACTCCAACTCCGTAACAAAACTATGTTCCTTGCTCCAACGGGCTTCACTTAATCTTTTATTATGATGACTTAATTTTTCATTATTCATAGCAAACTCTCCAATGTGATTTTAAGCAATTTGACTTTAGTTTGGAGAGTCAAAATTTGATTTAAAGATGGAGTACAGATGCTCATAATGAAGAATCCAATGAACCCCTAGAAGAAGAAAAAACTATCCCTCCCCAATTCCAAGTATATTAAATACAATAGGCTGCTCTAGAGAGAGAGAGAGTCCAGCTGGTTTTGAACAGTGCCCAACCCTAATTCCATTCCTCTCTAAATTCACCTCCATCCTTCCCTCGATTTTGGTTTGGTTTTCAGCTGAGGTTCTTTGCTCGCTGATGTGTGATCTTGGCTTCTGATTGTTGAGGGTTTGTATCTGTGTTGGTGGTATCTGTATGGTGCTGCTTTCTTTGAGCTAGTGACCGGATATTGTTTCTTGCCGTGTTTGGCTCTTGCTTCTCGTTGCTTTGAGCCGGGATTTGGAATCCCTTTCGTTTGTGATTGTGGACTGTTGCCCCTCTATGTCTTCCTCTGTTTTTGGTGTCCCTTGATCTTTTTTGGTCAGGGCTTTGAGTCTTCGTCCTTAATTCTTCTTTGTTTATCTCGACTTGATTTCATGTGTGTCTTGCAGGTGTTTGCGGACTGCGGTGAGTGACTGCGGAGGTCGTGGAATGGTATAGAGGTGTGGAGAGATCTCGACAGTGGTGAGTTTTGGTCTGCACGGCGTCGGATATAGGCGGGTCTGGATAAGGCAGGATCGATTCGGGGATAGCTTGCTGATTGTTCAGGTGGTCCTGGTGGAAGGTCTGGTGGGTACATTTTGTGGGTGGGCTTGGTATCTCGGCTCTCTCGGTTGAGATTTCTAATCGTGGGCTGGGCTTTATCTTTGTACCGGAGAGGTCTGATGTGGTGTGGGCTTCTGTTGTGGGATCCCTTTCTGGTGGGTTTTGTGCTTTGAGCTCGGGTGAGTTGGGTTTGGGTGAGTGGGCTGTGTTTGGTGTGGGCCTAACCCCTTGTATGCGAGCTGGACCTTGCTTACTGTTGTCTTTTCGTTTGGTGTAAATTTTGGCCTGGTGTAGGAAGACAGCTTTGGCTAGGTTTACTGTTGGACGTGGTTGCTACTATTACAACTGTATTTCCTTGATGTGAAGGCTCTGCTACAAACTTTCTTCTCTCTCTCTCTGCGAACATTTTCATTTCTTCTTTAGCTTGTGACTGAGGCGGATTACTACTTAGCCTCATATATGTTGCGACTGATTTTGAAGGCTTGAGGGGGTCGTTGTTACTTGTAGCACGACTTGCTAACGACTATTTGTTTTCCTTCTTGGCACTTGCGTTCGGTTTGTTTCGCTGGTTGTAGAATGGAAAGATATGATTAAGGAGTTGGGTTTCTCCTGGTGAAGTTTCAATCTCTCTCTACCGGTTGTTTTTGTTCTGCTTGGTAGTCCTTGTGATCAAGTTTTGGCAGGGTTACAAGTGATCTCTGTGATGTGGGGTGGGTTTTGAAGTGTGGCAGTGTTTTGGCAGCAATTTCTTTGGAGACAAGAGGTGGGTTCTTTCTCCCTTAGGTTTCTCCTTGGATTGTTATATCTGTTTGTGAAGTTCCCTTGTTTGTATGATTTTGTGGTGTGGGTAGTCGTGTTTTCAGAATTGTTGTTACCTCTTGAATATGCACTAGGGTTGATCTTGTAAAAATTATGAATAAGTGTTTGTAAAGCAGTTTGGCTTGTGTGGGTTTTTGTACATTTTTTTTTTCTTCGCACTTCCTTGATTTGGTTAGTCTGTTGGTCTCTTTAGGCCGTGTGTTTTGGATGACTATTTGTGAGTGGGAGTTTCACTACCCCTCTATTTTTTCTTGACTTGATGTCCTCTGTTTCTGTAACTCAAGAAATCGTTAGTAGTATGGAGCGCCTCGCGGTTAAAAAACCGAGAGGCTCAATCTTTGTACCAATCCCTCGTGAAAGTATTATTGTAGAAGAAAATCGATGGCAGTTTGCCTTGGTGGGTACAATGTCTTTTGAAACTGATAGAGGCTTTACTAAGATTGTGTTGGCTCTAAAAAGCTTCTGGAATCCTGAATCATCTACGAACATCCAATTCTTTAAACGAGTGGTGGGGGGTAAAGTGTTTTTCTTGATCAAGTTTAAAAATGCTTACGAGTACAACTTTGTGCTTCTCAATCAACCATGGAATCCCTTTGGCCATTCTATCATCTTACTTCCTTATGTGGCTCGCATGGCAATTTCTCTTCTCTTGTGTTCAAGTTTGTACCGTTCTGGGTGAAGTTCAATATCAACGACCCCTTTTTTGGTACACCTGAGTTTCTTGTGGCTTTTGGAACTCATCTGGGGCAAGTGATGGTTACGGAACCCAGTCCAGAGTTTCGGAAAGTAACTAAGAAAGGTTATCGGGCAAGGATTCTGATTGACATTTATGGGACCTTCCCTCCGGCAGTCTGGACAGAACTCGAAGGAGGCCAAGTTGTTTTTGAGACTATTTATGAGGGGATCGCGGTAAACGTCTGTGATAGATGCTGCAGAATGGGACATCGGTCTGCTGGGTGCACCATTTCTTTGGAGGAGGATTGTATCGGGGTTGAGGGGAGGCTTTCGCCTCAGGGGGAGACAGGGCTTGGTGATCCGGCACCGGTACCGGCGGGATCTAACCAGGTGGTGCGAGGTAATGTACCTGGTATTCTTGAGCCGATCCAGACAGGAGAAAGGGAACCTCTTTTCGCACCGCCGAGATATAGTAGACAAGATAAGGTTAAGGCTATTGTGATCTCGGAGCAGACGGATCAGTAGACCCCTCCTTGGTCTAGGGAGAGGAGGGCGACAGGGGGGGTTATGGGAGGTTTGACGGCCTGGCCTCAGACTTATACTCAGAGGGCAGATGAGATGACTGGTTTTGAGAACATTATGAACCCAATTCTGGGGGGACCTTCGGGGGGACAGTTATTCCATTAGACGGGAGAAGATGAGGTGGATACCCTTGCAGGATTGGTGGGAGGCAGACATTCTCGTCAGATGTTTTTTGAGGAGGAGCGACTCACGGTTCAGGTAGATGGGTTCTCCTCGGAGGATAGCAGGAGGTTGGTTGGGATAGAGCAGACATGGCAGCACCAGAGGGAGGAAGGTTTTAAGGAGAGGGAGGAGATGGACGTAACCAGGGGAGAGAGACAGAGATCAGTGAGCGAGAGGGATGACCTGATCCATGTACAGAGTGGCAGGGCACAGGAGCTCCAGGTTTTTCCTTCTTACCATCAGATGGGGAGTTTGGACAGCAGCTCGGGTGGGTCAGTGAGATCATCTTCCAGAGGACTGGGGTCACAGGGTTCTCGATAGGAGATGGGTTATTCGAGTGGCATCGTTCAGTCGTCGGCTAGGGTGGCTCGACGATACGTATGTGCTGCTACTATTCTGACTGAGATGACTATACCATTTCGCGCTCCGGAGGCTAGCTCTCGTAGGCCCTTACACTTTCAGGTACACACACCTTTGTCTTTCTCTATTACTCATATCAATCGTACTTATAGTATGCCTGATCAGTCCTTTCGGGTTCCGGTGGCTCCACGGAGGCCACCTGGGCCATTATGATTATTCTCTCGTTGAACTGCCGGGGTTTGGGTTGACCAACGGCAGTTCGGCACCTTAGAGAGCTTATTAGGTCTTCTAAGGGGGATGTTATTTTCCTTTCTGAAACCAAAAGATCCGCTGCAGAAATACAGATTTTGGTACGTTCTTTTTACTACCCACACTGTTTGATTGTTCCGGCCTCGGACGTCCAGGGACGCTCGGGGGGCACTTGCGTCATGTGGAAAGATAATTTTTGTATTGAGGATATCTTTAGTAATAAATTCATTATTAATGTACTAGTTACTTCGGAGCTGGCTGATAAGCCGTGGATGATCTCTTTCTTTTACAGAAGCCCGTACCATCGTGACAAGATTGAGAGTTGGAAGCTGGTGGAAACTACTGGTCGAGGCTATGATGGACCTTGGCTTATCCTGGGAGATTTTAATACCATTTTGGACAGTTCGGATAAGTTGGGAGGAATTCCGTTTTGTGCGGCCTCTTGTGCCTTTACAAAAGAGGTGATACAAAAGACATGCCTTATTGATTTGGGTTTTGCTGGACAACCGTTTACGTGGAATCATAGATGCTGGGGAGGAGACAATATTCAGGAACGACTGGATAGATGCATGGCCAACGCTGATTGGATGGTTACTTTCCCTACAACAAAGGTATCACATTTACCCGCTTTAGGTTCGGACCATACTCCTCTATGCCTTGATACTCTTCCCCAATTTTCGACCTTAGGTAAATGTTTTCGTTTCCTGACCATGTGGACTCGGGAACCTCACTTTCCACACTTAATTAGAGAATTGTGGAACTATGATGCTTGGGGATCCCTAGCCCAACTGGTCAAGGACAAAATTCTAAACACGAAAGTTGGCCTTAGGAACTGGAATAAAAACATTTTCGGTCATGTCTTGAATAACATATTTGCGCTCAAATCAAAAATTTCACATCTCCAATCTCTCCCTTTTTTTGATTTTGTGGCTACCCGTGAGAGAGCCCTGATTGATGAGCTGGAGGAAATCCAAGTGAGGGAAGAAATGTTTTGACGACAAAAATTGCGTATCGCATGGTTGAATGAGGGAGACCGAAACTCTAAATTCTTCCATGTGCAGATACTAGCACGGAGAAAGAAGAATTCAATCGACTGAATTAAAAATGATTCAGGAAACTGGACATCGGATCCTGTTGAGATAGGTAACACCTTTCTCCGAGATATGGAGATCAATTTCCAAACGTCGAATCCCGAGGGGATTCCTGCGTTCCTTCAGAGATTTAATCCATGCGTCTTGGAGGAGGATAATATCGTCCTCACTCAGGAGGTGACCAAGGAAGAGATTAAGGAGGCACTGAACAGTATTGGCCCCTTAAATGCTCCGGTCCCGGATGGTATTCCTGCGTTATTCTTTCAACAATCTTGGGAAACTGTGGGACCTGACATCTGCAATCTGGTGTTTAACTTCTTTTCCTCCGGTTTTATGCCCAAGTTCCTCAATGCCACCCATGTAGTGATGATCCCAAAAAATGGCGCAAAAGCTCATCCGAGGGATTTTAGGCCTATTAGCCTTTGCAACGTGACGTTCAAAATTATATCAAAAATCCTCTCTACTCGTTTAAAACCTCTCCTGGACAAGATTATTTCTCCCTTCCAAGGGGCTTTTGTTCGAGGGAAACAGATCTCGGATAACGTTTTGGTTGCCCATGAGCTTATTCACACAATGAAGAGGAAACAAGGTCGTTTGGGGCTTATGGGGATCAAGTTGGACATGTCTAAAGCCTACGACCGGATCGAGTGGAGCACCTTAATCCAGACATTGAAGGCCCTAGGTTTCAATACTCAATGGTGCCAATGGATCGAACAATGCATCTCTACGGTGAGTTACTCGGTCCTTATTAACGGATTGGCGCAAGGCTTCCTCACCCCTACCCGGGGTCTCAAGGAGGGGGACCCATTGTCCCCTTTCCTCTTTATCATTCTCATGGAGGGTCTATCGCGGGCTCTGGGTGTTAAAGAAGTTACTGGGAAGAATCATGGTGTACGTGCGTCCCGCCAAGCCCCCCTGTCTCTCATTTGCTATTCGCGGACGATTGTCTTATTTTTTGTCGGGCAGATTTGGACGAAGCCAATGAAGTGAAAGATACCCTTGAAAATTTATGTTCGGCCACTGGACAATAACTGAACCTTGGGAAGTCTGGAGTTTTCTTCAGCAAGAACCTGCCTGTCCGTTTTGGCCGGATTATCGCTCGGATCCTTAAGATTAAGATTATCCCCCCGGATGAACGATATTTAGGCACAAACCTTTTCTTTGGTCGTTCTAGGATGCAAACTTTCAATAACATTATTGAGCGTATCTCGAGCCGTCTCCAGACGTGGAAAGGTAAACTTTTGTCGCAGGCTGGGCGGACCGTTCTTATTAAATCTGTGACATCGACCATTCCGGCCTACCAGATGTCTTGTTTTGCCCTACCCAAAATGACCTGCAAAAAGATTAATGAACTTCAACGAGACTTTTGGTGGGGGAAAAGGGAAGAGGCTCGTCGGCCTTTATATCTGAAGAAATAGAAAGAGATTTATCGGCCGAAGAGAGAAGGGGGCCTGGGTATCCGAGAGGCAGAGACCACAAACAAGGCACACCTGTCTAAATTGGTCTGGCGTCTCCATCAAAAACCTGATGACCTGCGGGGACAGGTTCTTAAAGCCAAATACTTCCCGGATTGTACTATCCTGCAAGCTCCATCTAAATCAGATATGTCCTGGACCTGAAGGAGTATTCAATCGGCGATTAGTACCATCAATGTACATTCGTGCTGGCAAATCCGTACGGGCACCAAACTCCAGTTCTGGTCGGATACCTGGATCCCATCGCTCTATAATTGGAGGCCTACTCCTCGAGGGAATAACAGCTTGGTGGATCGTCCTATTTGGGTTAGTCATTTTATTGACCCCAGTAGGCGGGCTTGGCGTAGAGAAGAACTTGAGAAATGGTGTGATGAGGAGTCTGTCAATGTGATTTCTCAGGTTTTTATTCCTCAAGAAGGGGAGTCGGATGACCTTAAGTGGCGTCCGTCTAAAGATGAGAAGTTTTCTATCAGATTGGCTTATCGTGCTATTCTGGCTGGCAATGGGCTGGAACCCGCTATTGGCCCCCCATCTCTAATTTTAAAGATCTAGCATAATAAGGCGGCTCCCCGTGCCCAACTCTTCACCTGGAGGTGTCTTAGGGACCTTGTGCCGGTGAGGGCTAAGATTGGTCAACGATTAGGTTTAACTGATTTATCCTGTCCTATGTGCTCGGCTACGGAGGAAACTCTCCACCACTTCCTCCTGGGATGTCCGTTTACGAGGGCGGTTTGGTTTGGCCTGTCTATGGGAGGCCTCATACACAATTTCGAACACCTATCAACCCTGGATTGGATTTCTTTATGGTTCGAGCCCCCCCTGACTTGGCCTTTACAGAAGGAAATTTGGGCTAGGGTGGTGTGCTCCCTTCATTGGTTAACATGGAAAGCCAGATGTGCTTGGGTTTTTCAAGCAACGAGATTAGATTCGACTTGTATCTCTAACATTTTAAATAAAATTATTTATGACGAACCGATCTCTTGTTTTAATCGGCTGAATGTCAAGGCTAGTTGGGCTTCTCCGAACTTAGGATGAGCTAAAATTAATGTGGATGCTTCTTTCTGTAAAGATAGACTTTTCAATCATCTAGGCTTTGTTTTTCGTGATGACCAATTTTTTTTTGTTGCAGCCAGAGTTTCTTCCTATAGATTTACAAGCAGCGAAGAGGGGGGGAGGCACTAGCAGTCCGGGATGGCATTTTGTGGGCACGGGAGCAGGGTCTTCAGCGGTGTGTGTGGAAACGGATGCTGAAGCGATTGCCTCTTTTTGTCAGACGGGTGCGGCTACCATCTCATGGACCTCCAAAGCTATTCTGCAGGATTCTCTTGCTCTTTTTAAGTGTTTTGATGATGTTTGTATTATATGTGTGCCTCGAAGAGCTAACTATGTTGCACATTATACAGCGGGTAGGCCTACGGGCGATAATGTATGCTACTCTTGGTCTGGGTCTCCATCTGAATGGCTACAGGAGCCTCTCAGGTGGGATGGGACAAAATTTTGTAATGTTTTGAACTATTAATATAAGGTTTAACAATAATAAAAAAAAGAAAAAGAAAAGTATATTAAATACAAAACTAATGGCATCTCCAAAAAAAAACTTCCTAATCAAAATGTTAACACCATGTAGGTCCCAGTTTATTTTGTTTGGTTGTGCAACCGACAAGTAGAGAGCTGAAAGCCACCAACTGTCAGGTTAAAACTCACTCCTGACCGTTGGATTAGAATCAGGAACAAACTTAGATTCTCTCAAAGAAGTGAACGTTTGGTCCTACGGTTGGTACGACAACCACAGAGGTCCCACTTAAATATGATAATACAAGTGGAGTTCACGTGCTCATTTTTTCCATATTTATACATGTGATATATACGGTATAATGAGACAATAGTTAAAGGGGCAATTCAGTAAAAAAAATTAATATTGGAAAATGATGTTTTAAACATGGATTAGTTGCTTGGAGGTCAACATCGTCGGTGCTCCGTGTGAGAAACGTTTTTATTTTGTTGCTTACTTTTATGGTATCCCTCATCACTACGGTTTGGTAAATTATATTTTACGTATAATGTTTTTTGTATTTTTCGAAGGTAAATCTTGTAAATAATCAACAAACAATGGTAGAACATTAATCACACCCATGAAACAAAGATGTAGATATTGTAAGTAGTGTATGTGGCACGTGTATAAGCAAACAGTGTCGGCCTGTAGTTTTAGAGGCCCTAGGCGGAACTCAAAAAATAGCCCCCCCCTACCCAAAAAAAAACAAATTTTTTTTTGTAATCCTCGAATAATTTTTTCTACACATACAATTTAATTAATTTATGCTATATAGAAAAACATATCACATTAATACATTATGATAAATCAATTTTGAATAATATGAAATTAATCTATAAAAACAAATAATTGACAACAAACCTACAACTTCTACCAAAATTTCGGCAGAGTTTCCCCTATAAAATGAATATTTAACAATTTATAAGCCTACTGAATCATGTAAAAAATAACTTATAAATCTATAATGGATACCAAATTGCAAGTAAAACCTACACATAATCAACTATATTACAATACAAGATCACCCGAAAAGCTTACATACATATACATATGTAACTTCACAAATATGTATGCACAAACTAAAATTATAAAAACATTATTAAAACTAAAGCAAAATATGATGTCTTTTTCATTCATATTATAGAGAAATCCAACTTACAAAAGTGATAAATAAAGTCAAAGTCATATTATCAAAAAGGAACTAAAAACTACTAAACATCATTTATAGTTCTAAGAATACCAATTATGCTTCATCGCTTATGTCTAAAGTCGGCTCTTGCTTAAACTTGAATCTTCTTGAATTCTTGGCCGCAAAAGTAGTAATTAGGCTTTTTGAGATATCCTTGTCCCCTTAAATCATTCACATCAAGTTTAAGATCGCCCAATACTTGAATAAGTTCCTTAAAAAGTCCTTCCCCAGATGTATCGTCTGCCTTTATAAATCCTAACAAAAACTATTTTATACTTACTAGACTTTTTGAAACATTTACACAACGTATTACAATAGTCATTTGTTCATCACGACTAATATCTGGAGTACAATCTAGTATCACAGAGAAATATTTTTCTTTTTGATCTTTGTAATGATTGCACTTTTAATCTCATTTACTAATAATTGAATAAACTTGTTTTGGATCTTGTGACTAAGATAATGGTATTGACTTTTCTTAGTATCAAACCGCCGAATGTGTTCTTGCATCAGTGGATCAAATTTAGCAATCATCTCAATGATACTTAAGAAATTTTCATTGTTCTCTTGGTGAAGCTTCTCATTATCCCCACGGAAAACCAAATTGTTTTTAGCGAGCATTTTTCACTACTGAAAGTATTCTAAACAATACTTGTCTCCATTGTTCTTTATCCTTGTTGAGTTGTTGTTGCGTATATTCATCGATGGTTTTATTCTTATCCAATCTTCTTTCCAAATCAATCAAACTACTCATGCATTTGATGTGATCATACTAGATTCGTGACTTTTAAGCCTTGAAGCAATATTATGCCAATCCAAAAATCCGTCAGTAGCTAATTGGGTCATGTTTTCTTCTTCTTTAAACAACTTGCAACAAAAGCAATACACCTTGTTCAAACTAATTGAGTACACTAACCATCTCATATCAACTTTTTCTCCATTTGCTAAGCGTCTCATATAATGTTAGTAAGAGAAATGTCTAGCACTGTTGTCATAAGGATATTCGAAATCAATTTCTCTTATAAGACTTTCTTCTACTAAGAAGTCTCTAACATTTTGAGTAATTTCTTATCCCAATATCCTGGATTCCAATTAATCTTATTCCAATCAACAGATTGATCACCATCTTTTGATTTTTCATTGTCATTTTTGTTGGATTTTCCATCTATACCGGCACTACTCTGTACTTTGTCGTCTGGTTCACGAGCGCACATGTTAATAGGTCATATAGGTATAATTGGTTGTGCCAAATTGTTATACCAAGTTAAGGTAGGTGGGACCTAGTGTTACTCTTTATTAGGGCTTGAGGGTATAATGGGAAGACCACTCAAACTCTATCAGTTTAAATAGAGAGGAAGTCCCTCTTAGAGGTTACACTACAGAAAACCACTCCATCGGGGTCTGCAGCCAATCTAAGGGAAGACTTCACTCAAGAACTGGTGATTAAACAGAGAGCAGGAAATTAGGTTAGTAGAATCATATTAATCTTTGATATATTGATCATAGTGATTGTACTTTATTCCTGCAATTTTCCCTTTAAGGTTCATCAGGTTCTTCACTTAAAAAGTGGATTAGGTTCTTCAATTAGAGGTTCTTCACTCAAAGGTAGATTAAGTTCATCAATTAGATGTTCTTTACTCACAACATGTTCAACTGAACTTTTGGCCTGTTTGTCTTTACCCAAAAATTTGAAGATATCTCCAGCTTGAGATTGTGTTAATGCATCACTTTTTATTTATCGTTTTGAACTTCAAGAAGGATGTGTACTGTTAAGAAACATTATAAATACTAACGAGTTAGAGAGACATAGACTAGGTTCAGCTCACTAACCTTGAATACAACACATGATTACTCGATGTTCGTGTCTTTTTTGTACTATCTACACAACATAGATACCACACACACAAAGAATCATACCATTATCATGATCCAAAGGTTTCAGACAAGAATCTGGTCATCATATATATCATCAAAATAATATTTATTTATTTATTTTACCCCCAAAATCGGCCATAAAAAACACTAATTTAGAACATGACGAATCAACTGCAAAGGCTAACAATGCCCCCCTAAATGACTAAATCTACCCATTTTGGTAGACTAACAGAAGTTAACAAAATTTAATTTTTTATTAAAAGAATGTATAGTTCCAAATGATAGTTAATAATTTGGGAGACGGCTTGAAACCTGCAAAGGTCCAATTTGAGATGAGTTCGGCAAAGTTATTGACTTATTATTACAGTCTTACAGAAGTACATTATAAGCATTTGAAGACGACTCGAGTCAAATCAGTCCAACAACTAAGAAATGAAGAACAAAAATTTAATATTTCATTCACAAAAATCAAAAATAGTAGTGATTAAGACATTCAGTTTCACTTGCAGAGAGAGTTTTTTGGGTCCAATTTTACTCTCCACATTACCAATTTCCTAAATCAACAAAACCAATACACAAATCTTATCCCCTAAATTTTATTAGATCCTGACTTCTTGAGTCCTAAAATTGACTAACAGGATCAAAAATTCGTCAACGTTTCAGGTAAAATTTGATTTTAATTTGTACCAACAATGTCTTATTTGCCCTAATTTATGTAATTGTTCGTAAGATTTTAGAGAGCCAGAAAGAGTACCTAAACCTTGAGCTTTTACTTGCAATGTCTCATGTCTGCGACTGCAAGCCTGCAACAGCCGGGGGAGTGGAGACATGGCCGACCCTGTAGTTTAATCTATAAAAGTAAAGAATTGACAACAAACCTACAACTTCTACCAAAATTTCGGCAGAGTTTCCCCTATAAAATGAACATTTAACAATTTATAAACCTGTTGAATCATGTAAAAAATAACTTATAAATCTATAATGGATACCACATTGCAAGTAAAACCTGCACATAATCAACTATATAACAATACAAGATCACCCGAAAAGCTTACATGCATATACATATGTAACTTCACAAATATGTATGAACACACTAAAATTATAAAAATATTATTAAAACTAAAGCAAAATATGATGTCTTTTTCATTCATATTATAGAGAGAGAAAGAGAGAGAGAGAGGGGTACTTATGAGGCTTGTATTTTCATTCTTGAGAGAAAGATCCAAAAAAAACTTTCATTGGGTTTATGAGGTCTGTATTTTGGAGGCCCAAACACATGAAGGTAACCAATATTAGGAGTCACCTATATTTCATCTAAAATTGGAGGCCCTAAACGGCCACCTTATAGGTCTATACCCAGGGTCGGGCCTGTGTATAAGTGTTTGTGCAATTTTATTAGTCATTAAGAGCATCTAGTGTAGTCTTTTTATAGCTAAAATATATAGGAGAAAGTGCTATATAAAAACCAAGTTTTCAGTCTTCCCAAGAGAGTAGTTATTTTGGGTTTCAATACTCTCTCTCCTTTGAGGAGAGAGAAAAAATATTGGGTAACCACGCTCTTGACAATTTTATTAGGTGGAAAGTGTAGGACTCTCAAAATTAAATAAGAAAAACCTATCATGGGTGAGAACGTGGGATACTTTTAAGTTATTTTTATGATGTGGCTCCTTAAAATATGCAATTTGTTTGGTAAGAATTGATTTTCCCTCAAACTTCTCCTCAAAATTACTCCCTATCCAAAGGGAGGCTGCTGTGGATACTCTAATAAAATATACATCTCGGGACAAAATAAACCGTTCATGGAGGAGTGTCAAAGAAATAAAATATTTAAGACAAATAACAATATCTACAAGCGGTTCTTTGTATCTTCTAATATGTGGCATTGTAACAAACTTATGCACTTTATAACTAGTTGCAAACATGTCAAACTGGATTCTGAAAAAAGTGTAGAAATAATAAATTCCTAATCACAAATATCTTCCTTAAAATGTTGCTAATAGTAAAAGAAATTATTATTTGAAGATGTCAAAATATAAATTTTCAGTGACTCACATTACACATTGTAGCTTACAGCAGTGCGCCGTTAAAGTATTATAGATAAAATTACACTTCACATTACCATTTTGCTAGTGCAGGTTGTATTGCCATTTGCCAATATTACATAAAGACGAGGTTCTATAGATACAAAAAGAAACAAAGTTTTCCAGTTAATCTAAAAAATCCTTACGCATGTTTTTTCCAGTAATAAAAGGAAAAACCACAATATATTTATTTAGACAAGCTTGAAGATTAGTTGAGTAATGTAAGAAAGAGGATGGGTACATGTAGCTATTATTTCCTCGAGTAAATTGAAAGGTTTTAGTTTATCTCATTTCGTGTATGTGGAGTCTCGTGGTTATCTCAGCCGAAGACAGTAAAAGAATGAAGACCGCCATAGAAGTCTTTTATCAACCAACGACCAAGAAGGTAAGTTGGTAAGTAGAACTCTGATAAAGGGAGCCAATTTTTTTTAATAGCTTTCAAAACTTATTATGGCTCGTTCGAACGAGTTTTGAATCTCGTTCGAACGACCTTGTGTCTCGTTCGAACGAGTTATACGAATTCTGGAAAAATCAAGTTTCTAACTGCATTCTTTTTGAAGGCTTATTTGGGCATCTTGTTCGAACGACATTGGGTTTTGTTCGAACGAGTCATAAGAAAGACTGATTTAGTATTTAAGCAAACTTTGTTTGTTTTTTTTTGGCCTATCTTTTTTTCTCTCTAAGTTTATTTTGAAAGAGCTCAATATCCTTTATCAGATAGACAACTTAACAATGATCAAAAACCTAAAAACCTTGAGGTTGATGTTGAGGTAGTTTATCCTACTTCTCATATATAAAGTGATTCAAGAAGGGTCTTCATTGCTGTGAGTTCAATGAGAGTCATTGAGAAATCGAAGGAGAGTCATTGCGAGAATGAAGGAGAGTCGTTGTGAGAACGAAAGCGATAGGGCGTGAAGCTTGGATCAGAAGAGAGATAATTACGAGATGAGATTATAAAATTAGGCAATTTTACGACTAAAAACGGTATTTTTTTGGTCGATGACGTCAGCAAGATAATAAAAATGTATTTTTAATAATTATCTGATGTGACGTTATCATTATCCACTGTGACGTTAGCAGTGACACATATCGAGGATACGTGGTATGCTGATGTGTCATGGCATGTGTGGCACACTTAGCACATGCGTGGCACGTGATGTGACATGTGGCAGTCGCTGGACTGTCACCAGTTAGACGCTGAAAGTTCACCAGAAATTTTTTGGACGGTCACCGGAATATTCGTCGGACGGCCACCGGAGCAGTGACGTGGGAGACACGTGCGTGGCACGTGCATGAGGCACGTGTGCAGCCCATGCATATGGCACGTGTAACTTGTGAATGCGTGACACGTGGCAGACCAGTTCAGACCAGTCAACCCGGTCCAGGCCTTGACCTAGACCGAGTTAGACCAGTCCAGACATTAAAACGGCTATTTATAGCCCATTTTTTTTGTCAAATTGAGCCTAATTTTTTTTGAAAAATTCCTATTGACTGGACCTACCCCATGGGGGACTCATTTTTAAAAAATATTATGAAAAATATTTTTAATTTTTTTTGGGAATAGGTGCCTCGTATAAGAACATTGACTCACTTATATGTGATATAAGTACATGGTGTAATACCTATTTAAGTATCTTACGATATCTAATATGATATTACTGGTATGCCCTTAAGATACTATTTATCATGATCAGTGATCACAGATAATTCAAAACCAAGACTAATTTATGATGCGACTAAAAGTTATATCTAAATCATAATTAATTGTCAAGAACAAATAATAATAGCTCAATTGGGATTAACTTAGTCTTATTTTAAAAAACTTGGTGTCTGAGGAACCAATTTTTTGTATCTAGATGTAGTTAGATGTTACATGATAATATTTAGAGGTATATAAGAAATGATAGCAACCTATAGTACCCTACAATATTGGTTCAAAGACAGGTATAACCAACCTATCTTGTGAACCTAATAGACTTCGGGGTTAGATCACTTGTTAGCTAAACATCTAATACCCTTCATATTCATAGCAAATAGATCATTTGGCTAGAATATATAGACCTTTAGAGAACTTGAGGGCTTAGAACACCCTAGTTTCAAAATAAGGAAAACACACATCTAGTAGTTTTGAATAGCAATCTTGGCTAAAATTATATTAAAACACACACCAAAGATTAAGATCGTTATTTTTACATGGTAAATTTTTGGATTTAATTATTAGAAAATATTTTCATGAGTATAAAGCCATTAACAAGGTTACTTACAAGTAATGATTGCGAATTATGTACTTTATTGCGTTAT
The DNA here is from genome assembly GCA_014058105.1 of Kingdonia uniflora. NCBI lineage: Eukaryota > Viridiplantae > Streptophyta > Magnoliopsida > Ranunculales > Circaeasteraceae > Kingdonia > Kingdonia uniflora. The sequence continues at coordinate 1,843,520 of JACGCM010001377.1, read as the reverse complement.
ATACTATGAACCATAAGTAATGATTAGAATTCATGTACTTAAATAGGATTTCATAAGTAATAGGATATAAACAAGGTTCATCTACAAGTAATGATTGGGAATCACTTACTTGAATACTATGAATTGCCTATATGCAAGGAATGTTTATCATGTACTACTACTGGTGCTGATCTACATACATAATATATGTTGGTAACACTCAGAACATTGAGTACTTCCCATACTGTAATTTTTATTTCAGGTACCAATAAACTTGACCTGCATGGATACTGAAATCCATATGCTATTGTAAAATTTGGAAAATACTATTTTTGAGAACAATGAGTCCCTAAATAACAAAGTAGGAGCTTTATTTGGCACCCTCACCTCCATATTCAAGAAGGCCTGATAATGGATAAACTTATACTATGATAGTATTATACGATTGCGACAAAATTTTTATTCGCCAGTGCCACTCCACTATAATCTCATATGGAGAAATAGTTGAGGTAAATAGAGATATTGAGAATATTCTATTATAATTTCTATGCTTCACATATTGCGCTTCCGAGGCAACATTTGATAGATCACTGTGCACGCATACCTAATTTACGTTTTCCTTAACAATGAGCTACTGGTTACGAACCTCAAGCTTATGCCTACTAAAAGTAAGCATGTGACAACGTCATATAGTATTAGGTCTAATGATAGGAAAAGTTAAAGACAGGGTCGCAACCGTAGATTAACAAGAGGTGGTAACAACGACAGGATTCAATTCTAGCCATCAGTAACCTGAGGCAAAGGAACAAAAAGTTCACCAATTGAGCAAAATGGAATAGGAAGAATTCTAAAATAAATACGAGATAGTCGAGTACAGGATTGCAAGGTACCCCAAACAATCCAAAGATCAGCCCCAGACTTATCACATGATCGCAGCTAGCACAAACCACGCTACGGTAGAGTTTGTAGCTTTAGATTCCTCCCATGATACCAATGCAGCATTGGATCAAGTTATAAGAATGAACAATAGTAAATTCTCAATAGATGAATAATGTCACCTATAGAGCATTGCCAAGTAGTAACTTTACTTGCTAAAGTAGTAGTTTTGCTTTATTAGTTATATTATTGATTAAGTTGGGAACTCTTCAGTGTTTAGTTTAATAGAATACTCATAACATGCACTGATTTGGTATCCCATCTATGTGAGATTGTTCTTTAATTTTATTTTATGAATTTATTGCTTGGGAAGTAGTTAAATTTTATATATGATAGTTGATCTAATATATACAACCCGTATATGGATCTATTTGCTCATCGAGCATGACCGATAATCGGATGAGTGGCGACACATGTCTAAGTGACATTAGTACCATACACTCGATCCTTATTGAGATATGCATATATTTTTTATATAACTTTGTGCATCGGGGATGACACGTATATCATTGGCACGATTAACATGATAGAATACACTGAGTGCGTCACGCTATTGCTCTCTAACGGTACGATACAGGGTATCTAGTCCTTATAAACTAGTAAATCCAACTAGATTTAACAAAGTTTATGGAGATTCATGATAATACTTATCACGTAATGACTATCGGAGAAAATGACAGACAGGGTTCTATGCATTCACTCTATGTCTAAAGGTTAGAATACGCTATTGGAACGGTTTCCAATACACTCTTCAGGGCTCGGATAATGAGGAAGATTATTGGGATTACACCTCAACTTTCCTTTAAAGGAATGAAGATCTAGAAAGTATACGTGTAATGATTGCTTTCACGGAAACTCTATTATTTCATCCTAGTATGAACAAGGAAGAGTGGGATCTCCAGCCTTTACTCCAAATGCATCCATGGAGACACATCTGGACCTTTCTATCCACTTGAATATTTATGGTCATAAAAGACTCATCTAGGATATGGTTTTACGTTTGCCTACTCATAAAATCTAGGAATGCAACGTTAGCATGACTTCTCACTTAGATCATTCAATCGCAAGCTCAGATCCTGGATTAACCGATCAAAGTCGATCGATACAACTTGACGGGGGCTTGAGACTTGGACTCACAGACTTTTGATGATTATTTTACCGCTAAATGGGATAGATGATTGAACATCTTGAGTACCCATACCATACCCAATTCAGGATTGGCGGAGAACCTAATCAAACGATTTAGGATAATTGTTAGGCCACTGTTATTATGATTACAACTTTTGGTTAGTGTATGGGATATGCATTCTTGCTCCCACAACATTGATTAGGGTTTGTCCCTTAGCAAATTATCAAATTATTTTTTCCCAAAAGTGACTAGTAACTCGATCAGAGCCCGGTGTCGCACATCGACGAATATTTGGATCTTTTGTATAGGTATCAATCGCACCACAATGTATGAAGATGTGACCCTCAATGTCAGCCTGGTATTAAGTGGGTTATGATTCGCATCTATCACTAGATATTTAAAACCCACTGGCAATGTATATACTGCAGGGCAGATAATTGTCACTTTGATGAGACAATATTCCTAGCATTGGGGGGAAATATGATAATCAATATTGAGAATGTTTCCAAGAGGTCTTAGAAAATACCATCGTTGTCTCATCTAGATCCCTATACATAAATTAGGTGACAATAAAGTTCAACGGATTACAAACCTCCAATAGGTTGCAAATGATTTGCTAGACACATTCATAGGCACTATTGAAGTACCGTAAGTATATGTACCTACAAGTAATACACCTACATAACAGAATGTTCTGAGGGAACTAGTACTACAGTAAAACGTTCTAGGGGAAGTATCGCAAATGAATATGAGGCTCGCGCTTAATGCGGAGCACCGTTGGAAGAATGTATTATGAGTCGAGGAGATGTAGAATAAATGACAAATATGACTAATGGTGTAGTCGGTTCATCGAGGATGAAACCACCTATTGACGAGGCAATAGTAGCTATACGACTAACTGATGCATTACGAGACTAACCCAGCGTGACACATATGCGTATGATGATAATAAGATATCGATCTATTAAAAGTCTGTAATAAGCACAACGTAGGATCGTTCATTAGAGATTTATCGATAAGGTATTTATATTCGCTGCTGTGCTCGCCATCAAGGATGAGGATTCAGAGCCACTTATTGTAAATAACTGTATGTTGCTATGCATTGGCCAAAGTGAGCATCTGAAATCCAAGCGGAGCTCAGCTTGTTAGCATAATGTGAAATGATACAATTGAGTCTGTCGGTTATAAATAGGAAAGGTACGAAAACACAATTAACTCGGAGAGATAATTTGGTCAAGGCAAGACTAGTTGCCCAGAAAATCTTTAAGAGATCTGGCATCGATTGCAGTGTGACTTATTACCCGGTTATGGACATTATAATGTTTCAGTACTGATTAGTCTATCAAGTTGTCAGGGACAAACTAGACATGCATCTGATATAAATACCGCGTATCTATATGAGAAACTAGATACAAATATTTACATGAAGCCACCTGGGGAGGTATAAGCTTCTGGAAGCAACTAAGTCCGACACACGAGGTGTGTACATAATAAAACTGGAAAAGTTATTATTGACTTGAAGCAATCAGGGCCCATGAGACATAGTAACACGAGGTATGTACGTAATAAAACTGGAAAAGTTATTGTTGACTTAAAGTAATCAGGGCCCGTGAGATATAGTAAGTTGACTGAGTATTTGAAGGTAGATGACTTTGCAAATATCCTTTTCTGTCTATGCGTTCTTATTCAGAACACAGATACTAGCTTTACTCATCATAACAATATGCTAAATAATTTGAATATCATTAAACCTTCGGGAGAGATCACGAGAGCCGCCAAATACCTTGGGAAGGAATTCAAAATACAAGACCTTGAGAAATCAAAAGTGTCTCAATTTGCAGATTGAACATCTTGATAGTGGTACTCATGCACCAAATATATATATATATATATATATATATATATATATATATATGATGTAGCACTCGGTGCTAAGTCGTTTATTGCGCGTCCATCACTTGGGAGTGGACAACGACAACTTCTACCATCCTAATGGGGGAAGAAACTCCTAAGGCTATGATGTCATAACTAGGAGGTGTTTTGCTATAGTTAGCTGGGTATACTAGACCCAATGACTCATTCGCAGTGAACTGTTTAGCTTGCCATAGTTCTGTTCCTACCCAAAGGTACTAGATTGAGATTATGCACATTCTGAGGTATCTGATCGATATGAAAGACTGGGGTCTGTTCAACTCGAAATGGTAAACGTAAAAGTAGACCCACATCGAGGCCATTGTCAAATGGATTATGTGTTTATGTACGGGGATACATAAAGTTTCTTGGAGATCGATGAAGTAGATGGCGGTAGCTACACCTCAAACCACGAAGATTCTTGTACTTTATGAAGCTGGCAGAGAATGATGGTTGCGCTCCAAGACACATCTTATCAACCGAAGTTGTGACGTGTTCTATCTAAGATAAAACATCGACTATGTATGAAGCCAATTCAGCTTGCATCATTCAAGTTAATAGCAATTTATCAATGGCGACAGAACGAAGTACATTTCACATAAGCCATTCCAACCTTATGAATTATAAAAGGTAAATGAGATTGACGTTGTCGAAGATATTTCAGAAGACATCTTTGCAAATCCATGCACGAAGACTCTTGCATCACTTACGTTCAAGCAGCTAGTACACGAATCGGCATGCAAAAGATTTATTTATCAATATCTCAGGAAGATACATCTCAGGGAGATCGACGCCAGGGGGAGTAGTCCCAGCTTGGCGTGGACACATGTGTGTTGTACCCTTTTTCCTAATATCGCAGTTTGTATCCTAGGAGGTTTTAATGGCTGGAGGTTTTGATAAAGCAACGTATACGCGTCCATAACCCATACAGGGTATAGGATTGTACTCTTTCTTTGTACAATTTTTTGCTCAAGGGGGTTTTGCTAGGCAGAGGTTTTAATGAGGCAAGTCGTCCCAGTATGAAATACCCCAAGGGAGAGTGTTAGGAGTTGGGTCCAAGCCCAAGCTAAAAACCCAACAGGGTTGGGGTTTCCTATTAGGACTCCTAGCAAGCCCATAGGCCCGATAGGGTTATGGGGAAAGTTTGAGTAGGTTAGGTATAGGGCTGTCAATAGATCGGATTGGAGTCCAGTCCGAAACTAAGGCTTGAACCCATGATCTTTCATGGGTTTTAAGAACTAAGTACCACTTAGCCACAAAGCTAGATGTGTTATAATCTATTTTCTTATTGTATATAATATATTTTTAATAGTTGTAGAACATTAACATTGATAAAATATAAATATATCGGTATATAACTTCGGATCGGATATTTATCGGATTGGACTAGGCACCATCCGAATCCAATCCGAAATTATTTCGGATGTTCCTTATTCGGATTGAAAAAAATGACATCCATATCCTAAAAATGAATTGAATTTCGGATTATATCCAATCCATTGACAACCCTAGTTAGGTAACCTTTGTTGTAGGGTTATCTTTAAATATCACTATATTATTATATACAGAAAACACAATTCAAAATCAATAAGAAATCATCTCTCTTCTCTCTCTTATTCAAAAATATAATACTATTATATTGTTCTATATCAATTATCTCTCAACATTTTGAAGTTCAAACTTTTACAAATCCAAAAGTTTCAAACCAACCCACTCTATAAAGACTATACCCCTACCCAAATAAATTCGTATAATTACGAAAATACAACTACTTTCGTATATAACTTTGTATCCCCATACGTATGTATGCACGAAATGGATAAGAAAGAAGAGTACAAAAGCCCTAGATTCACGTCTTCTCTCTCTCCTCTCTTAGTTCTTGAGATCTCTCTGAAATCTAGGTCACCTTCACCTCCATTAAAACTCATCTCGAGCTCTAAATTGACCTAGGGTTTCACCAGATCTCGTTGTGTTTCACCGACCCACGAGTTCAATTTGGGGAGAAACCTGTTAGAAACGGTCTAATTTATTGGAAATCTGATTGAACGATGTTGAATTGGGGGGAGACGAGGGTATGATCTTGGGGGTGATTGTTTTTAGGGTTTTTAAAGGAAGAGAAGAGGAGAAGGAGCTGGGGTGCATGAGGGATTTGGTCAGATTGCTATGCTTTGTGAAGAATTCAGAGATAATAAGGAGGGATTGTGGATTGGTGATTCGGAGCAGGGGTAGATGGGGCAAATGTGGTTAATCCTAACGATAATTTGATTTGATTGAATCCCCTTTGGTTGATTTTGGGGTTTGAAGCAAATTGAGATTAGTTTTTGATAAATAAAGAGAGTGGGGTTGATTGCTTTTGAGGAGTGGGATTTCTAGATCTTCAGAAATGCAGCAAGATCAAAGGAAGAAGGTTTGAATTTTATCTATTTTGATGAAGAATTGTGATTGTTTGGCTAATTAGAGGATATGTGTGATTGGGGTTAGTTTAGTTTTTATTAAAAGTTGGATCTTTGCATGAATTGAGCTGATTGATTATATCTATTTAATAATTTTGAGTGATTTGGTGCCCAACGATGGGATTTCTTTTTTGTTAGTAATTAGGTCATGTTAGTTCAACTAGCATAATTTGAGCTGAGGTTCTTTTACTTTTTTTCTTCTGTGTTTGAGACACTATTTTTTTTTTTTTCTCTATAGAGGTGTTTGGAGATTTGCTGCAGTATTCATTCAATTCTATGTATAGTATATAGGCATAATTTTAATCTCTTTATGAATGATGATTCTGAGTTTCTGACTACTTTATATAGTATCAAGGTCTATTTTTAGATTTTTGTCTCTCTATAATTGCTATATGAAGAGATATTTTTAATTCAGGTGTTTGCTGTCAGTATTTATTCAGCCTCATCTCTCTGTAGAACCTGATTCTGTTTCCTAAATTGACAACTTTTTTTGAACCCTCTTTTTCTTATCATTTCCTTTAAATGTTTTTGTTGGCTCAGAAGATATAGTATTTTGTAATTGCTGTTCTTCCTCTTTTGGCCATTTTACATCCACCTCTTTTTTCTTCTTCTCCAAATCTTTATACAAATTTATGTATCCGTGATCTAGTTTGCACTTATCATTGATCAAATCATTTTTCTGCACAAACTTCCTCTGGAAGATGAAGTCCCCCTTTTCTTTATTTAATTGCTCAAAACCCATTGGGTGGTAATGTTTTTGGAGTTCTGCCATCTTAATTATTTTGCTCTATATTTGGTTTGGGCAATCATCAACTGAAGTTGTTATGCTTTTTTTTTATGACATGTGCTTCTAAATTATTATGGAATTGTAGTCTTAACATGTACTCTATCTTCTTCCCAAAATATTATAATTGTTTTCCACATAATTTAGTATTAGTTGTCTGCATCAGTTTTGTTCTTTCGGTTACTCAGAATAGCTATTTGTTGCAAGTTTATTGTGGCTATATACTATTTTTTGATCCTGTTTCTCTATATTTACAGAATCCGGAGATGGACTTCTTCTCTGATTATGGTGATGCGAACAGATACAAAATTTTGGAGGTCGTAGGTAAAGGAAGCTATGGCGTTGTCTGCTCAGCCATTGATACACATACTGGCGAAAAAGTGGCAATTAAGAAGATTCATGATATCTTTGAACATATCTCTGATGCTGCTAGAATACTTCGTGAGATAAAGCTCTTAAGGCTTCTACGACATCCTGATATTGTTGAAATCAAACACATCATGTTGCCGCCTTCAAGAAGGGATTTTAAAGATATTTATGTTGTTTTTGAGCTGATGGAGTCAGATCTTCATCAAGTCATCAAAGCTAATGATGACCTCACCCGAGAACATTATCAGTTTTTTCTTTATCAGCTTCTACGCGCATTGAAGTATATTCATACTGGTAAGTAAATGATTTTTTTTTGTTCATTCATCTCCTTATGATGATATTTGCTAGTTGTAGACATGTTAGTTCCAATGGGATGTGTTAGAACTTCTGTTGGCACCTGTTCCATATTTGAACAGTATGTTAACATCTAATTTTATGTTGATATTAGGTTATTAATCATTAAATAGTATTATCATTATCTCTCATTCAACTACCGCTGAAGTGACTCTGCATTTTACACTATTGATGTTTTGGACAGTGGTGGCCTTGGATAATAATTGATTTTGTAAATTATTTTCTGATAATACTAAATCAATGATTATCTTGTTTGGTCCCATATTTTGTGCTTCTTGGTTGCAATTATTATTTTCTATTTTTTTTTTTCCTGTTGATCTCCAAGACTAAATCTTAGGCATATCCTGTACTTCCTGGCTTCTTGGTTGTGGCTTTGGAGGCTTTATGTTTTATCTTTCATTTTGCTTCAAATTTTTGTGAGTAGTGATACATTTCATTGTTTTGGTGTAGCACTAGGAATGGAAAAATCTCCATTTATTTCCAATATTTGCTAAAAACATTAGTAACCAGTAACTTCTACTGTCATGTGCTACATCTCTACAGGCATAAATATAATTGTCTCGTGAAAGTTTTGTGCATGTTGCTGAAGAATAATTTTTCGAATTCTTGTTCATTAAAACATAAATCTGCCGAATATTGAATCTAAGTTCTCTCTGATCTTGTATAGCTTGTACATCTCATTTTTATAATGTGCATACTTCAGTTACTGTATACTTTTATAATGTGTTTGGGATATATTTTGGACTTCTTTCTGAAGCTTGAGAGCTAATTCAATGCAGCCAATGTGTATCATCGAGATCTTAAACCAAAGAACATATTGGCAAATGCAAATTGCAAACTGAAAATCTGCGACTTCGGATTGGCAAGAGTGGCTTTCAACGATACGCCCACTACAATTTTTTGGACAGTACGTAAAATACTATTAGTTCATTTTTAAATTCTTCTTTTTTGCTCCACCAGGATAACATGTGCAAAACTTGAGTTGGGTACATATTTAAGAATACTGTGCATTTATACACGCATTTCCAGTTGTCCTAAAACTTATATGTTACAGGATTATGTCGCTACAAGATGGTATAGGGCTCCAGAACTATGTGGATCATTTTTCTCTAAGGTATACTTTTTCCTACCATGTCTCTCAAAGAATTATATACTATAATGTCTTTTGTACAAACTATATATTACTAAGATTTAGATTAAGTTTTTTTCCTGCTAAACTAAAAATCGTGCAGATAGTTGTATTATGTAATAGTCCGGCTCTTTTTGTATTACAATATTTACCCTTAAATAAGACCTCTCCATAATTCTCCCAAGACTCTTTAAAAATACTTCAGGGGAGACATGATTAGAAATGAAGAATATCGTTGACCCTACGGATGCCACTATTTGATTCTCATAGATGCTGTTGATTATCTCGCTCTCCTAAATTTGAAACCTAACCACCTATGTCAGAGTAGCAATCCAATGCTGATATTGGAAGTCCCTTTTGGCTTATCCCTAGTTTTGAAATTCTCCGAATCCCCCTATTAATTAAAAGTCAGGTCAAGCATGTCGGACAATTTTGAGATTGCTTCATTTTAAGACTTTTCTTAAAGAGTTGTATCTTTCTAAACAATGCCTCGGTTCTGTATGGTTGGTTGGGCAGGGGTCCTCATTCTATCCTTCTGTCTGCTGTCTTGGTTATGCCAATTAAGGGGATGCATTGATCTTATCTTTTGGTTTTGTAGATGACATCATATAATTGTTTAATCCCTGTTATCTCTCGTTGTGGCTGTATGTATTATTTCTAAGGGTGTCGGTATCTCGACTTGCTTGCATTTCCTACCTTATTATTTATTGATCCTCTTTACCAACTAATTTATCATTAATAAAACTGTATTCAGTCTGATGCTAATAGGTAAATCTTCTACATTGCAGTATACACCTGCTATTGATATTTGGAGCATAGGCTGCATCTTTGCCGAAGTGTTAACAGGGAAACCACTTTTTCCTGGTAAAAATGTTGTCCACCAGTTGGATTTGATGACTGATCTTCTTGGAACTCCTTCGCTTGATACAATTTCTCGGGTATGCTAAACTACTTCCGACATTTAATGTTCTGTTCAAGTTAAACTATTTTACCTGTTTTGAAAATTATCTCAGAATCTGTTGTGTTTTCTCCTTATCGGATCCAGGTTCGTAACGATAAGGCACGAAGATACTTAACCAGTATGAGAAAGAAACAACCTGTGTCATTTGCGCAGAAGTTCCCAAATGCCGACCCGTTAGCTCTAAAACTGTTGGAAAGGCTGTTAGCATTTGATCCGAAAGATCGACCAACTGCTGAAGAGGTATTTGCATATTATGGCAGTAGGGTTTCGATGTATCTACATTTCTTGTGATCCATTTGCTTTCCTCCTTCAGGCATTGATATTTGTGTTGACTGTTTCAGGCACTCGCTGATCCTTACTTTAAAGGCCTAGCTAGAGTTGAGAGAGAACCATCTTGCCAGCCAATTACAAAATTAGAATTTGAGTTTGAGAGGCGGCGTGTGACCAAGGAGGATATACGGGAACTAATTTTCCGGGAGATACTAGAGTACCATCCTTCACTGCTCAAAGACTATGTCAATGGGACAGAACGGACAAATTTTCTCTATCCTAGGTTTTGATTATTTATTTTTTTAATTTTAATTTTCTGCTCTATTTCATTTGGGTTCACATAGTAAGATGAAAATATCAATTTTGCTGTTTTCCTGATGGTTCCTTTTTATTTTTATGCAGTGCCGTCGATCAATTCAGGAAACAATTTGCACACCTAGAGGAAAATGGTGCCAAGAGTGGACCTGTGATTCCATTGGAGAGGAAACATGTTTCCCTTCCAAGGTAAAAAGTGTTCCATGATCTTGTTCTTTATTTGCTTTACTTTGTTCATTAATTCATCCTTAACTTTTGTGGCCAAACATGTTTTACATACAAAAATATGTAAAGCTATGTCACATGTCGTGATGCCATAATTACCTAAACTTCGGATTGAATGTTCCAGTTGATGGAATGTTATGCATAGCAGCTGTTTTGATTGATATTTCAACTATGCTCTTTTTGCAGATCTTCTGTGGTTCATTCGAATACAATCCCTCCTAGGGAGCAACAACAACCAAATATGGGTTTATTTAGAGATCGGCTAGTCCCTGAAGATGCATGTAATAAGAACCCAAGAGATATTTTTCAGGGACAACAAAGAATTCCACCAGGTATATGTTTACATCATCTTAATCTTCCCCGGTTAATTTAGCATTATTTGCACTACTAATTTGAGCGCATGAAACGTTCCCTTGCAGCGAAACCTGGAAAAGTAGTGGGATCAGGTGTGCCCTATGAGAATGCAAATAGCATGAAAGATGCGTATGATCCAAGAATGTACATTAGGAACACTGGAGTCCTCCCTCCTCAGCCCGTTCCTTCCCCTTACTGTTTTCGGAGGTCTAATGTAGCAGCAAAGCAAGTGCCTATAGAGGGTGAGAGACCGAGACAACAAATATCACATTGCAGCGTGATGGCCAAATTGGCCCCTGAAGTTGCGATTGACATGAACTCGTCCTCGTTCTACCTCTCAAGGGCTGTGGCAGTTGGAGTTGCAAAGTCAGAGCAAGGTTCAGATGAAAGAATTGCAATGGATTCAAGTATGATTCAAGTCAAATCACAGTTTGGTGGGATCAGCGCCGCAGCAGCCGCTGCTGCACATAGGAAGGTGGGAACTGTTCAGTTTGGCATGTCGAGGATGTACTAGGCATGTGTGAATGGAGCAATTATCCATCCACATAAAGAGGGTCCAATGATCTTTTTATGCAGGAACATGATTCTCATCACGTTCTCGTGCAGAAGCTGTGTGATTGATTGCATCTCAGCTGGGGGAAATTTGCAGGAGAACAGAATGGGAAAGAGAGACAGAGACAAGAGCATGGGGGTGGTAGGGTGATGGTGATGCCCTAAATCTGGTTGTATTTCAGTGTCTGTTTGAGGGATTACGAGTCCATGAAACTAATTATATAAATATATTATATATCTTAATGAAAAGTATACTGTTAGTCATTGAAAGGTTGAAATACGAACTTGATTTTCATCTGTGCTGAAACATTATACAATACACTGTTTTCTTATTGCTGCTAATCTTGCTTATTGGGGTTTATTCAAATTGACATCTATATTAGAAAATTCAATTAGAAGTGTTAAATAGTATTCAATTAAGAACAAAATTTTGATAAATCTGATAGTTCCACTCTTGTAATTATGGCTGAACCATTGTTGCTGTTTAGATCTATCTTGATTAAGTTTGTGAAAGAAAAAAAAATGACAATAGCATGCCAGCAACATTTTATCTGCCAAGGAAGTAGGAAATCACAGGCTTATCTTTAAGAAATAGTCTCGGAATTATTAATTATGCCTCAGATTTCTGTTCACCTAGGTAAATAATGCGAAGTATGGGAACGGGAACATAAAACTAGATGAATGATAATAGCATGAATTATGTTCCTGAGTCGGTTGAAAAAAAAACCGATCAAACATTCTTCTTTCAAAACCAATCAAATTGACGTTCGGTCAGGATTCCTGCAATTGGAGAAACATTAACTCACCATGAAGAGTGCCACTACTCATGCGTGAGCTATACATCTACTGGAAAATATTTTCCTAACATTTTCTTCACAATTGCACTCATATTCCTTCGGTCAATTCTCCATTTATTGTTTCAAATATTCTTTGTATGTTGATCTCACTTAGAGCATCTCCTAAAATGTCTCACTAACTTGATTGAAAAAAAACCAAATCCAAATCAGTGAGACTCTATTTCCTCCAACAGTACCTTGACTTGTTTTTTTTAACAGGCGCCCAAGTGTTTCATTTCCATTTGAAAAAAATAAAAAAAATTCATCTAGTGCCTAAGACTAGAAAACAAACAGACACCCAACACTTGGGGGCCCAATCGTGAAGTTAAAAACCAAGGTTGAGCCTTGGAATCCAAGACTCAACCGTACTATTGAGTTGGAAATCCAAGTCAATGAGGCATTGTTGGAGGTCGAAAATCCTATGTGGCACCTTGGATTCTAAGGTAGTGAGGCACTTCAGGAGATGCTCTTATACTTCACGACAGTATACTTTATTCCATTCGGCGATTTTCGAGTCATTGTTTCAAAATGTTTTTATGCTGGTGTACTTTTTGGGCTCCCATAATAAGTTTGAAGAAGGCTTTCGTTTTCTGAAGAAATCGGATGCCACTGCTAGCGAGTAAAATATCGTCGACGTACAAAACCATAAAGGTAAAATATCTCCCATTCTGTTTGACGTTTCATTTTGCACTCGACAAAACCGTGGTTCGAAACCACCTAATAAAACTGTACGTACCACTGCCTAGACGCATGCTTGAGACCGTAGATAGAGCGATTAAGTTTGCAGAATAGTCGCACGTTCCCTTCGGTCTCAAAACCTTCGGGTTGATGCTTATAAATCTCCTCATTGAGAGACCCATTAAGAAAAGTTGTCTTAACATACATCTGGTGAAGCTCCAAGTCAAAATGTGTTATAAGAGCCAAAATAATCCGCTTTGAAGCCATTCGCAACAAGTCTCGCTTTGAAGCGCTCATCCTTCCCTTCAGAATCACGTCTGGTCTTAAATAATCCTTCTTCGGAAGTGGTGAGAAAGTCTCATCAAAGTCAATGCCTGGACGTTGTTTGAAGCCATTCGCAACAAGTCTCGCTTTGAAGTGCTAATCATTCGTTTCAGAATCACGTTTGGCCTTAAAGATCTATTTGCATTCAACTGCCTCCTTTAGACCATCAGGTAAAGGTGTCAACTCCCACATAGAATTGCAAAATTACTACCCATCGCCGCACTTAAGAATTTCAATTTCCTTGTTAAATTTAAAGGTTATGCGGATGAATATAATGATAAGAGTACACATTTAGCTTTTAATTCAGTAATACTAATTATTGATTGTGTATTGTATTAGTAAATTTAGAATAAATTGTTAATTGTGATCTTTTTTACTCATACATTCTTCTTGTGTTTCAATTTTGCTGAAATCTTTTTTGATTAGAAGAGTTATTCTACAAAATATTAAGTATTGCTCGAGTTTTTATGTTTCTAATGAAGAGTAGGGAATTAAGTTGCTTTATTACTGTGTAAGTGTAACATACTGCGGCAACCGCGCAACTCGACTCTATTTTGTGTCAAAAAGGGCAACTGGTGAACCCCATTAAGATAAATTTCTGGTTCATCGAATGGTTGCCACAGTTCTGAATTGCCACGGAATACCATTGACACTTCTTCCGATTTGATTCTACTACATACGAGATACATCAAGATATATGAGATCATGTACGCCAACCAAATTAAAAGACCATATATGCAACATATCGTAAGCTGCCGTAACCAGTACGTGCAAGGTGCATTCAGGCAGATTTGTAAAACATCAAATCCCCATTCCTCATAGGAACTGTAAAAAATAAAAAGAAAAGTGAAAGGGGAATGAACCAAATTATAGAAAAGAACAATGAGAAAACTTAGTATGAGATCAGATCTTCTCTTTGCCTTGAGCTCAAAGGATCAGCTTTACAACCCCACAAAAGAACCTTGTAAACAACATTGGTTTTCCTTGGAAAAGTAAAGTACCAAACCCTTTGATACAAGCAAGTCTCATGTATAAAATTCCATACCCTCCTCTAAACTCTTTCGCCTTAAACCTTCCCGGAGTTATCTTTTATTAATACTTTTGCGAGTCCGTCTGAATAGTAGGATCAATGGCTAACGAGCAGATGAAGCCACTTGCAACCGGGCTTTTAGTCCTCAACTTGTGTATGTACATAATCGTGGCAGTTATTGGAGGGTGGGCTCTCAATAGAGCTATCGACCAGGGTTTCATCATTGGTAAACTCTCGCCCTCAGTGCTACGTTTAACACAATAAATGAGTGTCAGTTATAAAGTTGTAACCAAGTTGTTGTTGCAGATACGAGTCTTCAACTCCCAGCACGCTTTTTCCCACTCTACTTTCCGTTTGGTAACGCTGCCACCGGATTCTTTGTCACATTTGCTTTGATAGCTTCAGTCGTAGGTGCTGCATCATCACTCGCAGGGCTCAATCATATTCGTTCATGGCACGCTGATAGTTTGCCTTCTGCAGCATCAGTTGCTATGGTTGCCTGGGGTTTAACTGTCCTTGCTATGGGGTAAGTATCTCTTAAAATATATAACTCCATAACCGTCTTATATTGGGAAGGGTTTACGAGACCGTTTTCTTCACTGTCTTCTCATTTTTTTTAACCGCATTTGCAGCTTGGCCTGTAAGGAGATTCAACTCAACATCCGAAATTCACGTCTGGTAAACACCACAACTGCCCTTTTCCATTTACACGATGAAAGGAAAGCAACATAGTTCTAAATTTTTGTTTCTTGTTTTCTTTTTCTTGCAGAAAACAATGGAGGCTTTCCTAATCATTTTAACGGCAACACAGTTCATTTACATACTTGCTATTCATGGAGCTGCTTCTACAATAAGGAGATAAACTTATTTCGGAACAGAGGGGTTTTCCCATACATATGTTCTCTCTCGTTCCTTTGATTTATTATCTATTGAGGTGATTCTATACCAGAATAAATTGCTAAGGGTAATTGGTGTGGTTTGATGTAAGCAAGACTGAGATTTTAATATATACAAATTTATTTGAGTGATCCTGGAGTTGTGGTGATGGCGAAATCTTATTCTCGCCCAATAGGCCAATACACGAATTTATTATGAAAAGTACAAGTACGCTACCAATGTACTAAAATAATTCCTATAAACGACCGATAAATAATTCCTATGATTCCACACATTTGATCACGCAAAACCAAAAAAGTTAAAGGTTCAATTAGGATTCTTACCTTTGGAGAAAGATTGGCTCACAACAAATACTGATAATTCTCCAAGTAAGCTATACATCTACTGAAGAAAGAACTTTGTGTTGTTATCCTCATCTCAATTATAGTTCATGATAGGTTCCTCTCTAACCGGCAAACCCCATTAGTAAGATAAATTTCTGGTACATAGGATGGTTGCCACAGTATTTAACTGCCATGGAAGAACATTGATATCTATTTTGATTTGATCTACCTACATACATCAAGATATATATGATCTTTTCCTTGACCAAAATTAAAAGCCATACAACATTTTGTAATTCGTTGTAACCAGTAGTATTGTAGTAGCCTACTCACAGCCTTCGACCTCACTCAGACACTCGAAGGCTACTTCGAAGCCTACCCGAATATATCGAAGCCTATTCAATCCTCAAAACAAGCCCTCCAAAGATCCCCTGAAGACGAAGCTTCGACTCCAAATAAGCCTCGAGGGCGGACTACACACATCGCAGCAGAAACCCTTCGACCATATCTGCACATGGTTGAAATATGATGGGACATGCGACCAGCTCATCAGACAAGACGGCGTAGTGATTGGTCCTTGCAACTACAGTGACAGGCCCAACCACTGACACAGTACCAAAGTACAGAGACATCTCCCACAGCTGTTACAGTGACAGTACAGACATGTTCGGTGCCCATACCCCTGCCGGGATGTCCGGACCGTACCCCTGTAATTTGGCCTAACCTTGGTGACTCAGCCCATCCTATGTTCTATAAATAGGAGAGATGGGATTCCAAGAGAGGGTTAGAAAAATTCTCCCCAGACCCTTTGCAGTTTACCTTCGACCACCCTATAAAACCCAGTATTCGAATCTTCGATTACTCATCGTAATAAACATACTCTTAAAAATCCTCATCAGAGGTCATAGAGCGTCACATTCGGGCCTCTACGCAAGTATTTTATCTTTAGATTGTTCATGCTTTAGATTATCTGCTTGTATTCCTCTGATTGAGGGTTGCCCCTGAGTTGTAAGAGTCGACTTCCCTTCTGAAAGAAGTTAGGCCCCTACAATTGGCGCCATCTGTGCTTCCCACACTACTAACCTCCTTTTCTTTTTCCCTCCCCTTGTTTTTAACATCCACAGCTTCTCTTCAATGGCACCCACCCTCCGTTCCAGTTCAACCCATGCCAGCATCTCCAACGACGGAGTGGCCGCCCAAGTAGCCTTACTATCTCAACAAGTCGCTCGAGCCGAGGAGCGCCACCATGCATAACTTAACCAAGAGCGTGAACACCACCGCTTAGAGCTGGAAACTGAGTGGAACCGCCGTCTGGAGGATGAGAACAAACAGAACCGGGCAATCGACGAATTACGCAACACCGTCTGAGAACTGTAGAGACTGCAGCCTCTAGAACCTGCTCGCCGATCTCCCCCTCATCCTGCTTATGCTGCACAACAAGACTTCGACCTCAAAATATAACTTGTTATCCGCGTTAGCGCGAGCCCAGCCACCAACTCTTAGAGTCGCCTCAGTAACCCCATATGCCCAAAACGTCTCGCTTTTGAGATACCCCCTAATTTTCGTTCCCCCAAACTCAGCAAATACCGCAACACAGACCCCAATTCTCACATTCTTGAATTCTAAAATGCCCTGAGCCTCTATTCCACGGCCGACTACCTGTTATGCCACCTTTTTCTGACCAGCCTTACTGACAACCCTCTTCGATGGTATCACAACCTTCCAAATGGCTCGATACGAAGCTTCGAGCAATTATCACAGCTTTTCATCGCCCAGTTTGCCTTCAATAAGGACAGAAAAGTCAGAGTCGATGCTCAGTTTAATTTCAGAAAATCCTGCAATGAGACACTCAAGGCCTTCACCAAAAGATTCCTCGATGAATCGCGGAAAATTGAGAATATTGACTGCGGGAATGCTATACTCGCATACTCGAATGCCCTGCCTGATCACAGTCGAGTAAAAGAACACCTAGTTCTCCACAAACCTCAAACACTCGAAGAGATGCTCTCGAAGGTCAATGGTTATATCAATCTCGAGCGCCTTCAGGAATCCCACAAACAGAGCCAGCCTTCGCACACAACCCACTTCAATAAACCTCGGCAAACCCCACATTCTACTCCAACACCCCTGATCGCTCCCGTCTCACAGGAGACAGAGAGTCGCAAACGCCCTAACAGTGATAACAATGCAGAAGCCCGCAAGAAGTGGCCAAAGCCAGTATTACCCACACTCACTGCCCCTCTCAGCACCCTTTTACTATATATTCAGGCAGACCCCGTCTGGCGAATCCTTTTCCCTATTGAAGTCAGGCAAGGCGAACCTTATTGCGCCAATCACAAATGCAACTGTCACCATACCAACAAATGTTTCGCCTTCCAGCGTTCTCTCGATCTCATCCTCAGAGCAAGTCGTCTGCACCAGTATATTGCTGATCTTCCAAGCTATCTCGATGGGTCTTACCTCAAACCTAAATCCACCCCCACTGCTAACCCGGCCGATGTACATATCTGCAGAATAAACTTCATTGAGGTCAACAACATAGACAGCGGACGTTCCAAAAGCAAACGAAGCGCGTCGAAGAATGTTACAAACTCACCTATTAGGAGAAATTTCCCACCCTCTTGCCAGAATCAAGCCATCGCCCTCGCCTCGAAGGCATTTCTTTCATCAACTGTAACACTTCACACGTCCGTTTCCCCCATTCTGATCCTTTAGTCATCATGATTAAGATCAAAAACCTCGTCCTCCACACAATGCTGATTGACACAGGGAGTGCAGCTGATGTCCTTTTTCTAAAAACAATCGAAACCATGAAGAAAACTGACCTCATAACCGCTGCCAATGTCTAATAGAAAGGCTTCAATGGGGCCACATAAGTCGTTGTTGGTCGAATCAGCTTACCAGTTACCACAGGCCCTCTTACCCTTCAAACCAGCTTACTTGTTATCGACAAGAAATCAGAATACCTCGGTATCCTCGGGTGTGACTGGCTCCACGCCATGCGTGTCATACCTTCGACCTACCACCATACCCTTCGTTTTACCACTCTCGAAGGTACTTGGAACTTGAAAGGCTCCCAACGCCTTGCCCGTTCATGCGAGCACCCGGAGATCGATCAGACCCAAAAACTCATAAGCCGCCCATATAAATCACTGTCTCTTTCCATCCCCACACCTTCGACAGATACTACTTCACCCATCGAACCAACTGTATATATCGAACTCGACGGTCTTGGTCGAGGTAGATTCATCAGAATTTTTCTTGATGAGGCAGAACGCCTTGAGCTCACAGATTTCCTTCGAGCAAACTAAGATGTCTTTGCGTGGACATTCCAAGAGATTCCCGGTGTTGACCCCAACCTGGTGTGCCATCGCCTCGACCTCACACCCCATTCCTCAGCAGTCAAACAAAAGAAGCGTAACCTGGCTCCACGACTTCGAGAAGCAGTGAACCTTGAAGTGGACAAGCTTATAGCCGCAGGTTTTATCAGAGAAGTGAAGTACGCTGACTGGATATCAAACATTGTGCTAGTTCCCAAGAAGAACCGCAAGATCAAAATCTGCGTCGACTTCACAGATCTCAACAAGCACACACCGAAGGACAGCTTCCCCCTACCAATCATTTCAGTACTTCTCGATGCCACTGCTGGACACGAGCGCCTATCAATGATGGACGCGGCTTCAGGTTACAATCAGGTACCCCTCATCCCAGAAGATCAACTTAAAACTTCCTTTATCACTGAACAAGGCCTTTACTGTTTTAATGTTATGCCCTTCAGCCTTAAAAATGCGGGAGCCACTTACCAACGCCTTGTCACAACCATGTTTAAATCCTTGCTTGGCAAGTCGGTCGAAGTTTATATCGACGACATGTTATGCAAGAGCCTCCAAAAACAGACCCATATCCAAGACCTAACTGAAGTCTTTTCAATACTTCGAACATATAATATGAAGCTCAACCCAGACAAATGCCAATTTGGTATTTCGTCTGGAAAAGTTTTGGGCCACCTTATTAGTAAACGAGGTATCGAGATCGACCCCACCCATATTCGAGCCCTCATCGATATGCCTTCGCCCCGAACCAAAAAAGACGTCCAAAAAGTGGCTGGTAAGATAGCAGCCCTTAACCGTTTCATTTCCAAATCCTCGAACAGATGTGCTTGGCTCTTTTCCCTCTTACGCGACCAAAGCGTCCACAAAGAAAAAAAGAAAAACAATCCCGAGATCAACTGGACACCCGAGTGTGAACAAGCCTTCCTCGAACTCAAAACTTATCTTGGCCGACCACCCATTATCAACACCCCTATCGAAGGCGAATTACTTTCTTTATATCTTGCTGTTACAGGCACCTCTATCAGTTCAGTGCTTATTCGATTTGACTCAAATATCGAGAAACCTGTATATTTCATCAGCAAAACCCTAACACCCGTAGAATATTTGAAGCTTGAGCGTTTGCTCCTCACCCTTGTTTATTCAGCCCGCAAACTCAAACCATATTTTTCAAGCTCACCCCATCCGTGTTATAACAAGTTACCCCCTTCAAGAAGTACTTAGTAAAAAGGAGAAATCCAGACGAGTACAACAGTGGTCTGTGTACCTTAGCGAACATGACCTTTCATTCGAGAAGCAGATATCCCAGAAAGGTCAAGCAGTAGCAAATTTTCTTGCCGACTTCCCGGTCGAAGATGTCAATTGGGAAGAACACGAAGATGACTTAACAGAAGACCAACCCGAAACAACAGATCCCTGGGACCCTCACAATGGCTGACATTTATTCACAGATGGATCCGCTGGACCCAATGGCTCAGGAATTGGTATTGTCTTGGTAACACGCACTAATGACCGAATAGAAAAAGCTGTCAAACTTACCTTCAAATATTCCAATAACGAGGCTGAATACGAAGCCTTGATCCACGACCTCGACCTTGCTCTCGATCTTGGCATTCCCAAACTTTCCATTTTCACAGATTTACAACTGGTTTAGAGGCATTATACATGAGAAAATCAAACTAACTGTCGCATGGCTGACTATGTTCTCTTCGTTCGACAGCGCATGGATCGTTTTCTCAAAAAATCCATTATCACTCATTACCCTCGAGGAGAAAACTGACACGTAGCTCTCGCCTACATAGCAGGTATGCTCGGACAATCAGAATCTCGGACCCTCCATATCGAAGTACTCAAACGCTCAAGTATCGACCAGATAAAACTCAATGCCATCAATACTGGGGGAGAGAGTCTCGATCCAGACAATTGGCGAACACCATTCCTCCATTACCTCAAGAGTGCTACCCTCCCAGATGACCCCAAAGCCAAACGATCCTTGTTAGAAAATTGCCGCAGATATACTATTCGCAAAAATAAATTACATCGCAAATCCCAAAATGGCATCCTCCTTCGATAGATATCACAAGCCGAAGCCTATACAATTTTAGCCGAACTTTACGAAGGAACCTGCGGTACTCACACTGCTGGTCGTTCTATGGCCCTTCGAGCTGTCACCCAAGGATTATTCTGGCCGAATATGAAAAAACAAGCCGAAGAGTATGCCAAACATTGTGACAAATGCCAACGGCACGCTCATGACATCCATTGCCCTTCTCAAGACCTCCATTTCAGTCAAGTCTCCTGGCCATTCAAAAGATGGGCTATCGATCTCATTGGACCCTTCCCAAAAACCTCGGGTAGCAGAGAAAACCTCCTTGTTGCAACCGATTTCTTCACCGAATGGGTCGAAGCTGTACCTTTATGCCGAACCAGAGAAAAAGAAGTTATCAAATTTATATGGGAAAACATCATCACCCGCTTTGGCTGCCCCCATATAATTCGATGCGACAATGGTCCCCAATTCGTCTGTAGCAAAGTCATAAATTTTATCAAAAAACACAACATCATCCTCTCACCCTCAACACCTTATTATCCCCAAGGCAGCGGTCAAGTCGAAGCAATAAACAAAACCATCGTCGATGGTCTCAAGAAAAGAGTTGATGCAAAGAAAGGACGATGGGTTCAAGAGTTACAGCATATCCTCTGGGCCTATCGAACAACCCCAAGAAAATCTACAGGCTGCACCCCCTTCCTCCTCACATATGGTACAAAAGCTGCGCTCCCTACTTAATTTGAAGTGCCCACACGAGACCCTAACCTCCCAGATGAAGACAATGAGTTTGAGCTCACATGCAACATGTTATGGATCGACGAAACCAGAGAACGAGCCATCACAAACCTTGGCCACTACCATACATCACTTCAGAAATCTTATAACAAGAGAGTTCAACCCTAAAGTTTTAACATTGGAGATCTCGTACTTAGGCGGGTCAATAATCATCGAAGCCTCGAAATGCCAGCAAGCTAGTCGAATCCTGGGAAGGACCTTATGTCGTGTACGATAAAACTGACAAGGGTTTATAGTATCTGATGACAGAAGACGAAGAACCTTTACCAGATCCTTGGAACACAATGCAGTTGGTCTCCTATAACAGGTCATATCCTCAACCTTGTACAATTGATGTAATCCAGAAAAATCAATAAACAGTTTCCACCCATACTTCGTCTCCTTTTTTCATTGAATTTCTTGGTTTAACTTAGGTATCATGTTAACCTTCGACCCGACTGATACTTGGGGATGACCTTGATATTTTTCAAGCTTCCAATTTCGAGCAAACTCAAGGAGCAAAGATGGTTGAAAGACAGGACCCTCGAGAATGCATTGGGGGTGAACAGTTATGCTTCGCTGTGGCTAAGGCCTTCGAAGTCCAGTTGATTTCCTAGTTTCTTCTAAGTATCATGTCAACCCTTCGCCTCGACTGATACTTGGGGGCGACCTTGAAATTTTCAAGCTTCCAATTTTGAGCAAACTCGAGGGGCAAGGATGATCGACATACCGGACCCTTAGGGATGCATTGGGGGCGAAAAAATATACTTCGATCAGGCTCTAAAACCGTCGAAGTCTAGTCGATTTCTTGGTTTACCCCGGGTATCATGTCTACCCTCGCCCCGACTGATACTTGGGGGCGACCTTGAAATTTTCAAGTTTCCAACATTCTAGCAAACTCGAGGGGCACGAATGGTCGAAAGACCGGACCCTCGGGAATGCGTTGGAGGCGAACACATCTTGCTTCGTTGTGGCTTAGGCCTTTGAAGTCCAGTGAATTTCGGGTTTCCTCTGGGTATCACGTCCCCTCGGCCCGACTGATACTCGGGGGCGACCTTGAAAATTTTCAAACTTCCAACATTCGAGCAGACTTGAGGGGCACGAATGATTAACAGACCGGACCTCGGGAATGCGTTGGTAGTGACCACTTCTTACATTATTGTGGCTTCGGCCTTCGATGTCCAGCAGAACATTCAAGGTTCGATCACTCTACAATCACTCGACAGAAACAGTACATGCAGGTACTATTGTACAAGAATATCTACAATTCTACTAAGTGCAAAGAAGATTCAAAGACTCATACATCAGAGAAACATTGGCATTACAACTCAAGCCAAGTCATCAAAAATTCAACACAAGCCAAGCCAACAGAATACGCATCAATATTTCAACAATCCAGAATAAAGCAAGGCCAGAACAAGAAAACAAAGTTAATCAGAAAATTAGGCATCAATTCAAAAGCAGTTCAGAATCAACTACAGAAGTTCCATAGATAACCACCATCAGTACAGTACAACAGCTCGAAGACATACGAAGTTCAAACACCAAAGCAAACAAAATTAGCATAGTTCAAAATATTACAACCCAACAACAAATCAGAACAAGAAAACATGGAATCCCAACTCTAAATACCTCATATCGGCGCGTGTGCACATTTTTCATCCACAGGTCCCCCAATGCCAATACCCTCAGCACCTTCAGTCGAAGGCTTCGACCCCGCACCATTCACAATTCCACCACTAGCTGCTCTAATTACAGAAACCTCCACACCACCTCCAGCTGCCCTATCAAAAATGTCTGCCTCACCTTCCTTCATCTGTAAATCATCTCCATCAACAAGTTCTGGGGAAACAGGGAAAGGTTCCAACGTATCAGGGTTATACCCCTTATCTTCTATAAACACTTTTAACTTGACATTAACCTTACATTCATCATCAAACTACCGCTAGAAACTCACCTTCTGTTCTGCCTTTACCCTCTCTTTTGCCGCAAGCTTTGCCGACCACTCCCGCTCCTGCCTTGATCGCTGAAGCTCGAGCCTCTCATCAAATGAGTCAGTGATAACCTCCAGATATTGCATCAACTTCTTGACTTCAGACAACAATGACGCCTCAGTCCCGGAGAAAGATCCAGACTTTCTACCGTTTGTCGCAACTTCCCCTTTACCGACTTCATTGCCTTGTTGTACGATCGCACCCATACCTCCGTCTGCTAGAATATTCGAGTGGTAAGTACACCTCGAAATTCGAAGAACTTAAAATAAATCTCAGACTCTCACAAAAGAAATGAATAGACAGTTACCTGAAACATACTCCTCTTTATTTCCTTCGAAGCCTCGTCTGGGTCGCCCTCGCAGAGCTCTACCATCAAAACCTGTTTGGCCACTGTTTGCTCCTGTCGTTCAGCCTCCGTCATCACTTCATCCTCATCTGTTGTATCATCCTCCCCCAGCGCCCTATGCCTTTTGCGTTGACTAACTTTTGATTGCTGCACCTTCGTAGCTTCGAGAAATACCCTTCCCCTTCCCCTTCTCTGTCTGTGTTGGCACCTACCTCGGCCTCAACCTCGAAGCATTGCCAGCCACTTCGGGTACTAGCGCCGCTTGCTTTGACCCCCTCCACGTTCTTGGAACTTACTAATTTTTTTTGGCAACTCTTCCCCTCCCATTTCTTATGGACCCTTCAAAATACCTTCCACTCTATTTCTCTTCGATGGCTTCGACGTAACGGGTACGCTTCGAAGCAAAATCTGCCTTCCTCCTCCTCTGCCTCTTGATTCTGAGACTGTCAAAAATAGAATTTACCCAATCCTCGCTAGCTTCAAGCAAAGTATCAATATAGTTCTTCGAATTGTTCCAAGACAGATTCTTCAGACCTGCAGAACAAACAAAATATAATCATCACTTATTCAAGACATACATCAGCAACAACCCTTCGACAACAAACTTACTCTGATTATACACCCTATGATGCAACTTATACAGGTCCTCCCCCTCAACATTCTCGTAGTTGCCCCGTACTATCAATAAATCTTTATTCCACCCTCGACCCGTTGAACACAGATCAAATAACCAGGGCTTCTCTGGGTGACATTGGATGTGGTAGGTACCTGGGTTTTAGCTCGCCTTCTTCGAGTAGAAGGTAATAATATTAAACCACTTAATTAAATCCCTCCTCTCACTGCTCAACTTTGCATTCATCCCCTCTATAACCCTCATCATCTCATAAAAATTCCCATTCATTTAAACTGGGGCCACCTCCCAAAAATTCAACACCTCTTTTACCAGTCTTCAGAGGGAAGTTCCATTCCTAATCGAATCTGATCTCTATAAGCCAGTATCCCTTCCCCAGGATCTGATTTGAAAATTAATCTTACTCCCGCCACACTCAACAGAACCCCCACCTTCGACAGCTCCAATTTGGCAACAAATCGATCTATTCTAACCTTATCTCTAGCCGAAACGGCACCTTCGACTCTATCCGAATCAGTCGAGTCCCCACTTTCATCACTCTGCTCCCCTTCTCCTTTTCCACCACTAGAAGGCCCCACATCACCCTCGCCTCTCTCCCCCCAGACTGTCTCTTCCTCCTCACTATCCTCAGTCACTATCGTCTTTCGACGTCTCAGAATTCAAACCTCACCAGTCGGCAGAACAGAGACAAAGGGGCTTCGGTTATAACATCTAACACTTCTAAGTCGCTGCCCTCATCCATTGGGGCACGACCAGAAATACTAGCTTCGAATGCTTCGATCTCTTCGTCTATCAGTCTCCGCCTCGAAGCTTGACGATTATGCATTTTAGCCTACAGAAGAAGTGACACGCAATTAGATCGATAAATTCGGCAATTTTGTGTCCATAACCCATATCCCATCTACCCCCTCCAGAAGATTTATACACACTCGAAACCTCGATCCTAAACCCTCTGCCTCCTCCAAAACACCCAAAATCCCAGAATGGGTCGAAACCCAGATTCATCAAATCTCTTTATCTTCGAAGATAACCTCCAAACCCCAAACCAAGAATGTCCTACTCACAGACTCAGAAGGGAAAACAAAATAAAAATTGGCAGAGATCAAGTGACATACCTGTGTTAGAAACACTATCCTCGAAACAACGAGATCGACGCAACAACTTCAGCAACTTCTCTCAAGTTCTAATGGCTTCGACAATTTAAATTATTACCTATGAAGAACAAGACTACTACTACAACAGTACTTTCAAACACCAATTTCATATAGAAAGACAAAACATATTACAAGCCTCGTCAAAAGAAAAGGGAAAGGAAGTAGAACAGAAGAAAGCAATAACAAAAACATCAAACAGACAGAGGACCCTAATTATCAGCGGGATGCTCCTCTTCAACCACGGCTGCAGTATCCGCATCCTCCTGGTCCACTATATCATACGTAAAGTCCTCAAGAAGAGACAACTGATGCCCGGGTAACGGCCCTATCATCTGCAATATTCCCCACTACTATGCGAAGGGCGTGGTATCCATGAAGATTTCCAAGATTTGCAAAGGAAAGAGAGAAGAATGACAAAGAAGAAGGTTACACAGTATCCCTACTCAATAACCCATACTTATAGCCTCACTTCATTTATTACCCTATAACCACCTATACCTCTTAATTACCCTCTTTTATTACTTACCCGAAAACCAACAGTCAAACCATCCAAATTCCAAGGACCAACAGTTTTCTCAGTGAACGCCTCTTCACCTGGCTTCGAGACTCTCTCTGAGAGGGGCGAATGTAGTAGCCTACTCGCAGCCTTCGACCCCACTTAGACACTAGAAGGCTACTTAGCAGCCTACCCGAATATATCGAAGCCTATTCAATCCTCAAAACAAGCCCTCTAGAGATCCCCTGAAGACGAAGTTTCGACTCCAAATAAGCCTCGAGGACGGACTACACACATCGCAGCAGAAACCCTTTGACCATATCTGCACATGGTCAAAATATGATGGGACAGGCGACCAGCTCATCAGACAAGACTGCGTAGTGATTGGTCCTTGCAACTACAGTGACAGGTCCAACCACTGATACAATACCAAAGTACAGAAACATCTACCACAGCTGTTATAGTGACAGTGCAGACATGTCCGGTGCCCATACCCCTGCCAGGATGTCCAGACCGTACCCCTGTTGACCTGACCTTGGTGACTCAACCCATCCTATGTTCTATAAATAGGAGAGATGGGGAACCAAGATAGGGTTAGAAAAATTCTCCCCAGACCCTTTACAGTTTACCTTCGACCACCCTGTAAAACCCAGTATTCGAACCTTCGATTACTCATCAATAATAAACATACTCTTAGAAATCCTCATCAGAGGTCGTAGAGAGTCACATTCGGGCCTATTTGCAAGTATTTTATCTTTAGATTGTTCATGCTTTAGATTATCTGTTTGTATTTCTCTAATTGAGGGTTGCCCCTGAGTTGTAAGAGTTGACTTCCCTTATGAAAGAAGTTAGGCCCCTACAAGTATGTGCATGGTGCACCTCAACCACGCCTCACAGAAATTGCAGAACCTCAAACTCATTTTGTGTAGAAACTAAAGGGGAAAAAAGTTAAAAGGTTTGCATAGAAAAGATGGATGAGAAAACTATGGAAATAGATATTCTCCTTTCTTTAAGCTCAAAGGATAAGCTTTTCAACCACATTCGCTGTCCTTAGGAAAGAAAAGTACTAAATCCTTTTATACAAGCAAGTCCCATGTATAAAAACCCATATCCCTCCTCCCAATTCTTTCGCCTTGAACCGTCTCGGAGTTATTATTTCAAATACTTCAGCGAATTCGTCTTCATAGTTCGATTAATGGATAACGAGCAGATGAAGCCACCAACCGGGCATTTAGTCTTCAATTTGTGCATGTACATAATCGTGGCGGCTATGGGAGGGTGGGCACTCAACAGGGTTACATCATCGGTAACCTTTTGTCATTAATATACATTTGATCTTAAATGGGTGTGAGGTCTAGGTCCTCAGCTTCCAGCGCATTTTTCACCACTCTACTTTCCATTTGGAGACACTGCCACCGGATTCTTTATGATGTTTGAATTGATTGTTGGGGTTAACCATATTCGCTCATGGCACATTGAGAGCATCCACAGCAGTTGGGTGGATGGATTCGCCCAAAAGCAGGGTGAATCCAATCCACCCCACAACAGTTTTCAATCCACCCCAAGGTGAATTCACCCCACGCACTTCTAAACCGCGCGCTTGAAATGCACGTCCCAGATACGTCCACGTGTCTCAATCTAAACCATCAAAACCCGAGCGCACTTCAGAACCGCGCGTAACTAATAATATTAAAGTCTACACGCAGTTCAGAACTGCGCACAATGAGAGCCATTGGATGGGAGCCACGTATTATAATCTTAAAGGTTATATATATATACGCGCACTTCAGAACCGCGCGACGTGAATTCACCCCAAATCCACCCACAGGGTGGAAAATCCACCATTGGATGAATTTTGTGTATGCCACGTCAGGTATTCACCTAGCTGCTGGGAGACGATCAGGGTGCACCTAGCTGCTATGGGTGCTCCGATAGTATACCATCTGCAGAATCGGTTGCTATGATTGCGTGGGGTCTAACTGTCTTTGTCTTTGCTGTTAGGTAATATATTACTCCAATAACAATCTCTAGGCCGACCTGGTCGGACCAAAATCAACGATAATATGAGTTCCAAATAGATCTTGAGTGAAGTGACAAAAATTCATACTACACACAACTGCCTTAAACTGACAGAACTATCTTATAAAAAAATATGAATGCAGAGTACTACTACAAGTCAAATAAATGACTACTTGTCCCAAAACTTCGCACGAAAAAACTTTTCGAAAAGCTAATAATGTCAAGCAGTTGTAACACTGGCAATCCCTATAGCAATCCTCTTACTTATACTTTATTCTTTAGGGAAGAAAACTCGAACGACATCTGATCACATATCTATATTATTGGCAAACTTCTACAACACATTCCATCTTTGAACTACTGCACAGTCAAGCATCTTCACCCCATAACGCTTCCTTTCCCATCTCCAGTACTCATCTTAGACCTATTGCACAGTAATGCATTTTCACCCAATGATATTTCCTTACACATCTCCGGTAATCATCATGACCCGTTTCTGCATCAAAAGAAAAAGCACAAAAACTATCTGATTAACTTTGGCTAATGGCTTGACCAAAAATGATCCTTTTAAAATACAAGTTCTAGTAAAATAAACAACGAATGGGGAAAAGGTGAACTGGGAGATAAACAGGAAACATGTAAATTTTAAAGCTAATTTAACTAACCAAAAAAACCACTGACTATAGAACAAGGATTCTCCAAATAAACGCATTATAGTCACAACAGGCATTCGATCAAAAGAAGTGCTTGTACTTATGTGCAAGTGTGGAGGGGAGACAACCCATAAAAAGACTGAATACATGCAAGATCATTTGCTCCACCAACCTCTCTATGTACCATTAGAAATTGTACAGAGTACAAAGTGATTTCTTTTTGTACGTGGTAAACAATTATATCTTCTTTTTTTACACATTGAACTCCATTAAGTGAACTATATAATTAACCCTGGACGTCTATGTTCCTTGTTATTGGCCACAGGAACCCTCAATCACGAACCTGAAACCCATTGAAAAAAAGTAAATAATGGCTGAAAATTGCCCTTCTTAATTATGGATTCTCAAGTAAGACTTTGACTGCAGAAAATCTTATAGCTAAGAAGTGTGTCAGATAAGCCCAATTTGTGTAAAGGAGACTAGGAGACTGAAACACTTATTACTACTTTACTACATTGCAAATAGGTACGAGTTTTGGATGTATTTAATTGAATCAACGAGGCTCAATTAAGTGGTACCTAGGTTATTAACAAAGTTGCGTAACCTAGAACAAGATTGTCCTTAAGGAAACACATCTCGTGGAGAAACAATACAATAGTTTCAAACGTGGAGAGCAATCATGGATGTGCCTTGACATCAAAGGTCCTGATTGAAAGTGTGTTTGCTCCTCATATTTACAAAACCATATGAAATGAAGTTGTTAAGAGACTGAATTTTGAGGAGAAGAAAGCTAATTATAACTCAAGAGAGGGATTTCTATGCTGCTTAGAATCTGAAACCTGTGTTTATCCTTCCTAATATAAAACTATGCTCTTGGCCGCTTCCGTCTGTAGACACATGGATGCTCAATTCTCACGGGTCTTTCAGTACTACTAGAAGGGTTTATGGTGGTGTTTTCAGAGACTAAAAGGGTGTTCTGCAGTTATGCTTTCATGCAATGACTGAACCAATATGAGTAGCTGCACATAAGATGAAGTTGATTGAAAGAGACATTCAGAATTAGATCTCAAGACTTCATAAAGGCTCCGACTCTCTTCAAATGGTGAGCTATATCAATAAAGGGCAAAAGGATCCTCCTTGGAGCTGTTATCTCATGCATCATGGATCGTTTTTGTAGCTTTTCTTTTTGTAATCTCAGTCATGTCTTCAGAGCAGATAACCAAGGGTCAGATTTTCCGTTCTACTTTCTTCACCTCTTTAGTTGAGACTATTCTGTTTCCTAGGTCAATTCCTCATGTCTTATATGTTGTTATGGAGGATGATGCTAGGGTAGAAAGTACACTATGTTGTAATTTTGCTCCTCTTTGTTCATATATACCTAGTTGGGATGTCCCTTGAGAGTAAAATGCTTGAGCCCATCCATTAGGAGTCCGACTCATGCTTTTCTCCATAATCTTGCGTGCATAATCGTTAAATGCTTCCAACATCATCTTGCTCATACGGAGTCTTGTTGCAATCCTTTCAATGTTATATGGTAATGGCATGTGTTCATACTTCATACCATCCTGCATGCCTTCCCACAACATTCGGTATGCCTTTTTGTGTTTTCTGTGCTATCCTTTGTTTACCTTTTTGTGTAGTCATTTCCGAGTTTGACTCCTATGCTTATGCACCATCTTGCCATGCATCATTAGCAAATGCTTCCGACATCATCTTTCTCATATTGTGTATCGTCGCATACCTTTCAATGTCATATAGCACGTGTTGATTTTATCCTACATATCTTTCCACAATATTCTGGGTGCCATTTTCTGTCATCCCAAGTGTTATCCATTATGCTGTCGAACGAGATAGGTTTAGATAGGACCAAATAAGGATACATCCGTATTGACGTTTTATTATCAACTCCTGTCTAGATCCAACTCAGATCCTTTTTGCCTCACTAACCAACCCGCTTCTATTAACTGATTTGGGCCAAATCCACATGAAGCCCGACCTGAGCTCATCAATATCCATTTAATTGTGGTAATGTTTAAAGAATTAACTCAGTATTCATGATTCCCCAACATATTAACTTAATGCCATTGACAAAGCCATCAGCTGCCCATCAACATATTCATGATTCACCAAATAGCCAACTGTGTAAGAAACTAAT
Source organism: Kingdonia uniflora (assembly GCA_014058105.1). NCBI lineage: Eukaryota > Viridiplantae > Streptophyta > Magnoliopsida > Ranunculales > Circaeasteraceae > Kingdonia > Kingdonia uniflora. The sequence continues at coordinate 1,812,110 of JACGCM010001377.1, read as the reverse complement.
CTAAAGAAGCTTAGCACAAAAAAATGTAAAGAATTTACAACTTATGACCAAGGAAGACAATACTGAGAATTTCTGGGTATCGTATCTAAATGAGCTAATTCTGCTAATCACTCTGAGGCGTGTATCCAAGTTGGATTGAGGCATTTATGACCACTCTCGGTCCATATTTCAATTTTGCCCACTTCAAGATTCGAAATAGGTTTAGATCAGTTGAAGTTTGGGCAAAATCTGAACACTTCTTATCATGCTTTTTTTATGCCATTCTGCGCATGTTTTCTCTTATGAACAGTTACACCCAGTTCCCCTTCTCATTTTAATAAAAAGTTTGTAGCTTATATATATTTGGATAAGAGGATGAGAGAAACTAAGAAACGATATTGTTAGTATACTCAGCTCCACAAACATAAAGAATACTTACTTGATGCACATCTATACCTTTATGCCTCAAGCTATCACTGGAGAGAGTTTTCCCTTAACAATTTCCCGAAAGAAAAGATGGTCTTTGAGCAACAGAAACTTAATCCGATTCTCACATTCACCTCCCTCAAACCCCGCTTAGGCAAGACCAATTGCTCAAAAAGATACAAAGAAAGAGCTTCCAATCTTTAGAGCAGATCCATCTATAATAATCAAGTTCTTAGGAAAAATCAAATAAGAGTTTAGCGACCTCTCTGCTAGTTGTTTTTTCCAGGCACGTCGAGCTCCTTCTGTAGCACACTAACATGCGAGAGCACCTCTTACCTATTGTCACAAGTTTAACTACATAACCCACATTAAGCGTATCGTTTGCCTTACTATAGGCTAGTTGCACCTCTGTTCTCGTAAATTGTCAAAATCCTGATGACCACTTTGATATTTGAAGGGGGATACAGCAAATATTGGCCTTTCAGGGTCAAGATTTCTATTGTATGAGCACATATGGATCACAAAGGCTCCACATCTTGAACAAATTTTATGAACATCTATAGATCTAACTTTTAATTTATCTTCACCAACTTTTATCTTAGTTTTAAAAGCTTCTATCGTTTATCAATAGTGTTGCCTATTATAGGACTCAATATTGTATTACTTGAACTCCAATTTATTCATTAGTATTTCGGTTTTCACTACAGTTGGGTAATGCTCTATCTATAGTGGAATGGAAATGTATCTCACATGATATCTGAAAACTTTATCTTTCATAGTCATTACAAAGGTGTTCAATAGGAGATCCAACTGTGTACAGGATTGAAGGATTCCTATGCTAACTCAAATAGTATTAGTGAAAAGGTGCTGATAACAGAGCCAACTAGTATAAATAACTACGGCTATACATGAGAACAAATTGTAACTTCACGCCAGACCTATTTTACAAGAAGACTAGAAGAAGTGATAGGCTAAAACACGGAACTAAAGTTTGGAAGCTGATTGGATTATCATTGAATTGAGTCTAAACAAAAATAATGACTAGTAATTTCCGTTAAAAGAAATGGATAGGTAGACCATTTCTAGAACATAAGCTATGGGGCAGTTGAAGCTATTTCAATTCAGATTTCCTCGACTCCAGTTGCTATGTCAAGCCGTTGTCTCATCCTAGGGAAATAATCAATCTACTGAACAGATATTTCAGTTTATGTTTTTATTTTCTTTTTGATAACTATAAATATATTGTTATAAAAAGGATTTTTTTTTTTAAAGAGTAAACTTTATTGATTAAAGGCATGAAAGGCCAACGAACTACAAAACACAGACTCGCACCTCGCTTCACTCCTACAAGAAGAACCAAAGCCACAAAAGCATAAATACAAACCAAAAAACCAAGGCAAACACCCTCAATTGGAACCCAAGATCGAACCCTCATATATCAGTTGTAGCTTTACACCACCAAAAAAATGAAAGATTTAATTAATAGAATGATAAGCTCTCCCGTCTTCTCCTTTCTTTCAAACTTCTTAGCACTACGTTCAAGCCAAATCACCCACATTATAGTAAAAAGAAGGAACCGCCCACCTCATATTACATATGCCGACAAGATTTCTCATGTTCCAATTCGATAAAAGATCTTTAATATCCCTAAAATGGGACCATGGAATGCCTGCCTCAGCAGACAAATCAATCCAAATATTCTTAGCAAACGCATAACGAAGGTAAAGATGATTAATGGACTCCCCGTCACTTTTACACAACAATACTTGACCACGATGACTTTAAGGGAAACAAAAAGAGAAAACAAGACCCAAGGTCAGGACTCTTCACAGTAGCCCTAATCACCATACTACTTTCCACCTATCAAAGAAAGAGTCAAATAAAAAGCCTTTCATTTCAAGCGCCGCTTTACTCCCAAAAAAAAAAGAGATTTTATCGGGTTAATAACGCTCTTTTTGTTTGTTCATTTTCTTCAATTTTCCTCACAATTTCTTTCAAGCCAAATAACTGCAAAGGGAAAAAACCACCACATATCTTTACCCCGTATAGTGAAATTTGACGAGCTCTATTCAGACAAGAGAATCATTACGCAGCTAGAATGATATTTGTTCCCCTTTGCATGAAATTAGGCAACTTGGCTAGTAAGGAATGCTAAAAATTTGAAGGAAATGAAAAGGAAAAAAAACGAAAAATAGTTCTTTGTTACGATCAATTTTTTATTATTTTGGTATGGTGGAGTCTACGAAGGATTGGTGGAAGAAGTTGATAGTTGCATGGTTTTGGTGGCTCATGTCTCTTGGTTTTAGTGTTTGACTCCTTTCCCAGTGATCATGCTTGACTTCTCACTTTATCTTTTTGTTTCATTTAGATCGATAGATTCATAAATTTAAACAAAAAATGGTGGATGTGGCAACAGTTTTTGTTCACGGTGTACTTGCACAAGCTGAGGGATAGATTGGAGAAAGGCATATTGACTAAGTAGTTTGGATACCACTGTATTGTAATTACCCAAATGCAGAAAAAACGATCTATGCGCTAACGTTTACAACTGTCCTTATGTTGAACAAAGATAAAAGAACCATTCGGTCGAAAGCTTAGGTGGACCGGTTGCACACCGGGTACTAAGAGGATGGGAAGATTGTGAGATATATCAATTTTAACGGGTCCTTTCAGCCCAATGTCTCATACAAAAGACAGCTACACAGTTGGTCCATTGAGGATATAAAGAGTGAGATAGGGCAGAACTCGGTAATAAATATGGAGCACCTGGTAGACAACAGACCCACATAAGAGATTGCAAAGAATGAGGAAAATTGGGATCCGCAAATGCATAAAACTACATGTTGCAGCTCCTATGTTGGTCCATTAAGTCTTAATTTTCATTGAAAATAAGATCAAAATAATTTGGCCTAGTGGAGGATATTTTCCATATGTTTGAAAAGTCTAAGGTTCATCTCTACGTCACCGGTTTATCCATTAAGAAGAAAAGAAGATGAGATCAAAATTGGACTTTGCAAATGTATGGCAAGACTCATTCGAGATCAAAATGAGATTGAGAATGGATGCTTGGAGATACTTACTTTTCATGAGGTGAACTAAGTTGCACGTTCGTCTAAAAGAAAAAGGATGGACCTTTTTGACTATAATTGGTTTGGCAATTATTGTTTACATAATTATATTACATAGACAGTAGACAAAAGTTCAAAGTTGCCATGTTATGAATTTGTATGCACAGAGTTTTCAAGTGGGTTGTGTGAACTTTGTCACATGTACTTGGTGGTAGACTTAATCAACTTAGACTTTAGCACTGGCAATCACTTCCTCAGCATGTGAAGAATTAGAGTACTAGTTAGTTTTAGTAGGGTTTTTTAAGAAGCTACTTGCAACATTTCATTATTTGACCATGTAACCTTAGTTAAGTAGTAGTTCTCTTAGCTAATATGTTTACCCTAATGAGGACACTAAATGGGGCAACCGATTCCCCATTCTTTCTACACATAAATAAATAACTGCATAAAACCCAATTTCTACCTAGAATATTATTTGCACACATCAGCTAATAGAACCATCCACACCCGCTTTCCAAACCGGTTGGTAAAACCAGAATTAGGAGTATTGTTTCTAGTGATCTTGTATGAGATAGTGACTTTGAAGGGCATGCAGAGAGGTTGAATCGACCTGTGGATGGAAGCTGTGAGAAGGCTGCCAGCTACGTTTAAGGGAAGTTTGCATCCTTACATCAGCTGGGATTTTCTTATGGACTATTAGTACTCTTTCATATTTATTTATTTTTAAAACCTTTAATACACTTGTATGCAACTTTTTCTTTTCTTTTTATACACCTTTTGAGCTTAAGGCCTTCTCCTTGATAAGATTATCTTTAAAGCCTTCATTTTAATCCTTCAGGCCTTAGGTTTCATGGTAGAAGAATCTGGGTTGCTTTATGGAATATCTTTCAGTTTTAGAAAAGAATATTGCAGGTAGATGAAAAAACTTTTCATTGGGACGACCTTTCACTATATCAATTATCTATGGGCAAGCTTAGTAGTGAGTTGAGCTGGACTTCTGGTGGTGAGGTGAGCTTGACTTCTGGTGGTGAGATGAGGAAGGAGGTAGTCTTAAATACGATAATCTATAGTTTCATAGGCAAAGTTTCTTCAGGAGTCTTTTATTCCAAGCTGGAAACTGTTGCTTTTGGTGGAGGAAAGAAGTTATGACATGAAAGAGGTGTTCTTCGTCTCTTTGGCTTGGTAGAAGAAGGTTATCCGGATCCCCGTGAGTATCTGTACTAGTCTTGGGAGTGTGTGTTGTCCTTCTGCGCCCCCCCCCCCCCCCCTACTTTTATGCTGCTTTGCTTCCGCTTTGTTTGTTATAACTTCTTTTGTCTAAATCCATGAAATTATATTTATCAAGGAAAACGTATTTCAAACGAGCTCTCAAAAGTAAACTTCTCTACCAAGACCCCAGACACACTTGACCTTAAGGGGTAAGCAGTGGTTGTTGAATTGGTTCATCTTTAGGCGATAATCTAAATCTGCTTATCGATCCTTTCTTGGAAGTAGCCTCATATCCTCACCTAGCAAGAAACAGGGACCTGTTGTCCGATTAAGTGTCAAGGCCAAATTCTAGATATATGTCCCTGTAGGGCAATACCCACTCCAGAGCTTGGTTGTTGTTGTGAGACAGTCAAGGGGCTAGATGCATTAAAATATAGTGAAGGAATTATAGAATGGGAAAAACTAGATTGTTTATTGACATTGACCCGTGGGTTTAAATAAAGATAACAGGGTAGTTATCAACTAACTATAAAACATGGGAACATGGGGAGAGCACATTGGACGTTACGCTCCCCCTCATAGAGAGCCTTCTTCAAATCAAACAAACTTGGGTCTTTAATCAAGGCCAATAATCTTTGGTATCATAGCTGATTTATGTGAACCAGCTTTACACAAAAAAAGATAGTCCATTAACGCTTGGAACTCATCCCGAAATCATTTATTATTTATATAACTAACTCGAAAGACAACGAGGCACAAACAATAGTAGTCCCTCAACTTCAGACTTGCACCAAAAGGGAAAAAAAATTGATCTCTTTAGAGAGATCAAAAATTAATCTCTTCTATTCAAAACTTGCCATGTGGCATGAGAGAGAAACATTCAAAAATAAGTTAACTCCACAAGTTAACACCGTTTGGGATCCTTTTTTAACTCCTTTTTATTTATTATTACTAATTTATAAATAATATCTTTTATTAAAAAATATGACTGATGTTCATATAGGTGCCAAAATATGAACTCGGAAGGAATGTAAAAACGAACTGAGAGTAATAGTTGATCATGTTAATGATAGAATTTTTTTGTTGATATCATATGATTTCTGCGCCTTGAATTGCACGCCTCAAACAAGTTTCATTCATCACGTGTAAAAATATATTATGAGAAAAGAACATTACAATTTCCATTTGGCAAGGTTATTTAGTGTTTTCATAAAAATGCTTTGGATGGAGATATCAATTTTATTGTTGTTTTCTATTAGTAGTTTATATACTTAAGGTTATATTTATGGTTTTTGCAGAGAGGTTGATGTCGCTGGCATCTTCCGCTATAAGAATACCTGGCCACTTTGCCTTGAGTTTATAAAGACTGGAAAGATCGATGCTGAGAAACCGATTCCCTGCAATGAAGATTTTCTAATCCTGTAAATTGTAAGTTTTGTGAACAAATTTTCATTTTAAAATGTCGTTTTTGATTATATGTACGAAAATCTTGTTTTGAGTTCAACTTAAGTACTAGCTTTTGGATGGCATTGTGATGGAATCCTTGTTATTTATACATGTTTGTGAGTACTTGTTTTGCAGCACACCGAGCCATTGTGAGCTCTCTGTGTACATGCTCTTACTCTTACACCTATGTTTTATGTATACTCAATTCAGCACAAAATGCTCCTTATATATAAGCGTTATTCAGCTGTATAAGTTTTTACCACATGTTTTCTGATGAACTCCATCGTTCCTCCCCATTTTGTTATTGCCCACCAAATTATTTTGACAGGCATCCCATTAGAATTAAGAAATTCTATTGTATTTTTAAGATTCAAACAAACTAAATTTTTGCGCACGAAAAATCATACGATATCAACAAAAAATTTCTATCATTAACATGACAGTTCGTTTTTACACTCCTTCCGAGTTCATATTTTGGCACCTATATAAACATCAGCCATATTTTTTAATAAAAGATATTATTTATAAATTAGTAATAACAAATAAAGAGGAGTTAAAAAAGGATCCCAAACAGTGTTAACTTGTAGAGTTAACTTATTTTTGAATGTTTCTCTCACATGACACATGGCAAGTTTTGATTAGAAGAGATTAAAAAAAAATCCCACCAAAAGACAACGAGGAACTCCAAAGTAACTATTGCTTAAAAAACTCAAATTGAGTGGTCTTGGTAGAACTTCCACTTTCAAATGCGTACAAGCATTCACCTCATAAAAATACAAACGGTTGGATTCTTAGAACCTTCCTACCAAAAAATAAAAAGTGAATCAACAGCCGATATATGGTTGTTTAAATATGAATCAACAAACAATTCAACAGAACAGAGGGTGTCACCGGAGAGAGTCACTGTAAAAACAGAGGAAGTCACCATGCTCCATCTTCTCCCCCTCAAATGGAATGGATCGCATTTAGGACACCATTCCTCTGATGCACAATACTGTAAATCCCAAACACATATCTCAAGAAAATGTGCCAAGAACATAACAAGAAAAAATCTTATTTTTTGGGTTGACTGGTGGACTCTTAAAACTAGATTAAACATTCGTTGAATGGGCAAACTGGACTGAAAAGGATAAAAATGGGTCTAAATTGGATCAGATTTGGGATTATAGGTGTCCAACATACAGATCTCCACGCACAAACTGCTTCGTAGCAACAATAAACCATGGCAACATTGACCACCGCTTTATAAACCCCACGAAAAGTTGTGAGATCCACACATGAGGCGTCATTCTTCATGAGAAATCACTTTTCAAAACTCCAAACAAAACCAGGTTACCCCCAACGACAAAAATAAACTCGAATATAGATTCAATTCCAACACTAAAACAACATACCAACCTTTAGTCACAAACGAACTGTGGTTTTCACAAACAAAAAATCTTCAAAGGAAGAAATCACACAAGAATATTCAGATCCTAACACACCAGATGTGGCTGATTCCATCAAAGCAAAAGCGGTCCAAAAAACATCACATGAACAATCTTCTTCTTCCTTCTTTTTGTTATACGGTTATACCAAATCTGATTGAAGAAATTGGTACACATAAATTAACTTGACGCATAAAACCTCTCTGATGAAAGGCAAACCAAAGCAAAGGAAAACAACGAGGATTGCAATAGGATTCGGGAAACACTAAGAAAAAATCACAGATCCCCAAAATTCTAAAATGATGAGTAAAGCGACAGGAGACTTCGGATTTTGCTACCAGGCAATGGCAATTGACACCGATAGCTTCATCGCAACTGACTCGTGTTTCACACAGAATCGTGGGGGCCTTGATTCCAAGTTAAGAATGGAAAAAACTCTAGTGTTTATTAACATTAACCCAATGGGTTTAACTAGAGATTACAGGGTAGTTCTTAACTAACTAGAAAACATGGGAGAGTACAAATGAAGTTACAGGAGACCACTAACCCACTACTATCTGATAATGATAGGCTGTGAAAGGACACACCTAAATATGTTGCATGATTGCATCACACAATTTTCTCAACAATTTTAGTTATTGACTTTTGTGAAACAACCAAACACATAGGGCTTGTGAATCTATGTAACAAGCTGGGACCATATGATGTGTATTCCAATTTGAGAGGGAGTAATTTCATACAAGTGATAAGGACCCCCAAAAATTTTAGTATTTCTTTCAACTTTTCTAAAATTGAGGGGGTTTAGTCTTCATACCACCCCTTTTTTTTTCTTCCTATATATGCTAATGACTTATGTCACCCAGATTAACCTTATGAATAGCGATACTCATGATATTCTCCACTACCATTTCACCCTCCTATTCTCATTTCTCGCTCGTGCTCTCTCTCCCATATATCTTCACTAAATCTAGCACCCTTATAAAAAACCAAAGCATTCTAGTTTCCAGAAACAAACTTTGGTGCAGTATTAGGATGCCAAATACTACACATGATATCATACATTGAATGAGAATCTGAGAAGGGTTAGAAAAAGCAAACATAACACAACTCAACTCAACTTTGGCCAGTGTTTTTCAGATAAACATCATATATTCTTCCCCTAACAGTGTTGCCATTCTTCTTTTATCTGGTTGTCATTATAAATAGACTAACTTTATGTACTAAACACTGCCTATATAAGTCATGGTTAGATAGAAAATATGACAAATGATCAAACATGTTGCCAAATGAATAGATAAAAATATAATGAAAACCTATAGACCTAGTTACATAATTTACCTGCTGGAACCCATGAAAGCATCGAACAACCCACAACAACTCCTCCAAGAAGTTGGCTGTACCGTCAACGGAGCTGGAGCTAGTAGCACCTTCTGACAATTAATTAAGAAAAGAGACTCATTACTACTAACTAAACATAAAGGCGTAACACAAGAACATTCGAAAAAGAAGAATAAAGGCATCCAATTACAAATGACAACTACCTGATTTTGAGGAGTTGGAGGATTTTCGAGCTCTTTCGGATGTTCCCCACCATAAGTAATTCCAACAATATCCGACGGAGGTAAAAAGGTATCCTCATTTCCCTTTAAACCCATATCACTCACATCCAAATCCCTAGTCACCTCAACCGGCAACGGAATCGGTATTGTTTCCACATCCAAAACTTGGGTCATTTCTTCCAATACCGAAACAACTTTCTTCTCCTCATCATTATTTGCTAAATCGCTCACAACCACTTGATCCAAGGAAACACCTTCTTTCTCCAGTAAATCCCGCTTCACGGCTTCACTCCCTGAAACAGCCTCTTCCTCAACCTTATCATTCGACGACACAATCACAACATCCTTCTCCTTGACTTCTAGGGTTCCACTTTCATTCCTCCCCTTCAATTCAGAATCCTCATCATCACTACTCGAAGACGATTCGGTGGAATTCACAACAACAACATTAACATCATCAATTCCAACATCTCTACTATCTCGGCCATTCTCAGATCCCTCCATAGGTTTCGAAATAAACGAAACTTGGCGATCCTCGGGGAGTAATTGGAGGCTGTTGTGATGTGTAGGCGAAGCTAGGTCACCACTATCACTACCATCGTTGTTATTATTGTTGAGATCATCTTTCCCTATTTGTAGCGAGTCAGAGAGAGATTAAAATTGGGAAGAAATAAAAGCTAGAAAGAGAGAGAATGGTAGGTGAAATGTTACCTTGTTGAGAAGAGTCAGAGGAGGAGATTTGTTGAATGGTAGAATTATTAGATTTCTTTTTCTTGTTAGCTGCTGCTTTTCTCTTTTTCGAACCTGAAGGCATCACTGATGAGTAATTGAGAGATTGATTGAGTTTGCGTTGAGGTGAAGAGATGGAGAGAGAGGCGTTTCTCAAGTGATTTTAAGACTTTTAGCTTGAAAGAGTCGCGCGGGCTTCTTGTTGGAGTTGTTGTTGTCTTTACTTTTTTTGAGGTGAGGAAAGAAGTGGATGGGTGGTGTCTGGGAGAGACAATTTTGTATTTCTGGAATTGGGGCCCTAGTTTTTTTGGGAAAATCAAATTCCATATAGGGCTTGGTTCGGCCTTCAAATTATAACATAAAAACTAGCTTCAGCTGTGAATTTAAACTTTTTGAAAACCTTTTTTCAAATGACCAAAAAATAGTGATTTTGTGATATACACAAAGATCCAGTGATATTATCAGAACCACCCCTTCCATCGCTTGTTCTCTTCCCTTATTTTCTTTTCTTATTCCTTTCCTCCTTCACCTTTTATAAACACAAAAATCAAGGGTTCCTGAAATTAGCTTCACTTAAGGTCAAGTGAGGTTAGCACAAAAGCCCTTTTAAAGCTTTAACCATATCCAACATTGGCTTGCTTTAGGCTAAAACTGGGTCCACTCAGCTTTTTATCTCCACCAATACCCTCAAAATCAAAGTTTTCAAACCTCAAATTCCAACTTTCATAATTGGACGAGTTTGCATAGTTGATCATAAATTAAGTCGCAACTGTAAAGGCCTACTCCAAATCTCTAACTAGAACACTGAAGCATCAACCAAATACCCACTGGCTCGACCTCATTACTACAAGACGACGTGCCACAATTATAGCACACTAAGGGGTCATTACAAGGAAAGGGAATCACTCTTGTCGTTATGCAACCGTTACCAAGACGCCTCATAACTTATTTTGTAACGTCCTACATTAAGAGGAAATAGTGGTCATTAAACGGTCATAATATGAGACCTATAAATAAGAACGAAGAAGAACAGATTATAGACAGATTTTCTGATCCAAAAAATAGCTACAATACTATCAAAATATTTGCTATAATAAGTAGACACAAAGCCAATAATATCCCTCATTTTCAAATCCTCACCCGAGATTGTCGTTTTTACCTATTTAGAGCTTACCACACTAACTCTTGTGTGCTTGTGATTATTTGTTATCCTTTGTGTTCTGATCATTCTTGTTGTAAAAAACTAAGTTCGAATCCCGAATTTAGGCTCTTACAACAACTGTCAAATGTATTAAACCCCAACAGTAGATATGCCCGACTCTAGGTCTAAAACTTGGATTATAAGCTTGCGTACTTAAACTACTAGTCGAATATAAATCTCAACCGTCAAATGTGTCAAATCTCAAACGTAAATATACCAAGTTAATGAAAAATCCTTTAAAAATATAGTCTTGAAACTAGGCGCTTAATACTTATGTGCCCAACTTTCATTATTAAAAAAAAACACAAATCTAAACTTAAGCTTGAGATTCAATGAGATGTTGAACCAGACTTGTCTAAGACGAAAATCAAAATCCAAGTTTCCAATAGCAGTAGGAAATGCTCTTACACTCCACCATGGTAGAAAAATGAGTGTGGGTATTCTAAGAGCCTAATTTCGAATCTCGAATTTAGTATCTCACACCGAATGTGATCAGAATGCTAGCAATAACAAATAATCACCAACACGTAAGAATTAGCGTGAAAACCTCTGAATAGGTAAAAACCACGACCTCTCTTGAGGATTTAGAAATAGTGATCTTATAAATTGAGCGACTACCTATTACAGCAAGTATTATGAGTAGTTTTATATAGACTCTCTAGATAGAAAAATCTGTCATTAATCTGTTCTTTCTTGGTCCTATATACACAGGTCTCATATTATGACTGTTTTATGACCATTACCTCATTTAATGATGAACGTTACAACATAGTTTTGATGAGTCTTCATAATGGTTATGTAACGGTCCAATTCTTCTTTTATGTAATGGTTTTTTTAATGTCGTTGTGTGATTATAGAGTCGATCTGTTTGTACGGAGGTCGATATCAAAGCTTTTAGGAAGTCGAGGGTGGGAATAAGTCCTTAATATCGCCCTCTCTCTACTAAGAGCATGAGTAGTGCTAGTTGAGAAACTCATTTCTGACATATTAAATGTTGGTGAAATTATTTCCAATGTTATCCTTAAATACTTGTCTTGGCTTGACTGGACTTTCAGAGTTCTAAGGTGTATTGATGATATTCCTTTAAACTGTTGGGATTTTAGCAATATAAGTATTCAGCCTATAAAGATCATCTTCTCTATTATCATACTACCCACTTGCTTACCACAACCGCACAACGGTGAAAACTAGATCTCAGACACATAGTGAGGAATTTGCAGGGCGTGTGCAAATCAAGCTGGAAGAGTTGTAAACTCACTACTTTAGGCAACAATCTCTGGCAGCAACTCCAATACCAATGGAACCTAAGTACCAGTAGTTGTGCGATATTGAGGCAGAGAACACCAGCAAGGATTTCTTTTGGCTTTGTCAATTCCATTACATCATCCTGTAAGAGGTTGGGCGTAGGGACTGGACTATCTTCGCGGCCTGACCCAAGGTATTAGAAGATGAAGACAATGTTTCTGCTGTGGACCCCAAGAAATCTCGTGCGTGCAAATGTATAAGTTGTAAATAGGTTTGAAAAAAAAAACATGTTTGTAATCTGTACTTTTGAAATAAAAATATACTTTTTCTATATGTCTTATGTATATGACACCTGGATTTTTGCAATGCCAAACTTACAATGTGAATTGTGTCATTCAAACAGTAGGGACTTGTCTAGAACTGTTTGGGTAATAGTGACTTGTAACTTGGTCAAATATTCTTCCTCTTTTTATGGTAATCTTTCTAAGAAGAATATACGTTGGTATTATTGCATCTCTGTACCCATGTGCTAGGATTGGTAGGGAAGGTATTACTTTTCCCAAAAAGGCTGGTTTCCCAAATATCTGATTCCCAAAGATATGCAGTCCCGAAAATCTGCTTCCTAAAAGATTTGATGGTTTCAAAATTTTCATCCCTTTGGTTATATAAACGGCTTGATCCTTGGGTATATTTCATCTTGCTCTTCTTCATAAACCTTCTTGTTCATTGCTCGTAAGCTTTCATGGTAAGAACACGTTCCCAACTTCGGGAACATGCAGTAGAAGGTAAGTTAGCCATCAAAGTGGCCGAACTGCATGAGCGATTATTTTGATTGTTGCCTTATGACGCAGTTTTATCAAAGTGGTCGTTGTTATTGAAGGGTCTGAATGATGAGGAAAAATGTATAAAACTGGATCGTCACTTCTAGTGTGATGTTTTCTGGCTGGACAAACTTGTAGAAGAGGGCAAAAAAGTAGCATGTGAGGAAATAATTCCATGTGGCAAACCAAATCACCCTGGTTGCTTTAAATATAACTATATCTGAATGTTATATTGGAAGTTTGATTTGAATGAATAAATGATTTTTTATAGAATTCTGTAATTGTCAATTGTATTCTTATTTTTACATAATATGTTGATCTCATCTGATAAGAACGAGTGTATCTTCGAACTGTTTGATATAAGTTTACTTGATTCGTGCCGCTTATAGGGACGTATTTCATGTGTGACAACTATTTTTATGGAAGACAGTTGTTGAATATTTTAAATTTTAAATTGGTTCTTTGTGAAGTGATAAATAAAAGGGTCTAAAGTAGTACGAATGTTTTGAAGGAAAAGAATAAAGAGTAGTCGTACAGAGTGCATAGTACTCAAGCCTTCTTGGGAAGTAGGAGTGAAATTAATTAATGGCTGACGTGAAAAGTGGTCGTGATGACAGAACTTGTTACCCCAAAAGTAATGATGAGGCTGGGCGGCGAAAGGACATCTCTATGCAGAAGGTAGGGATGGCTGACACGTGTATTAGAGAGCCGTCGTTTCAAAAACTGGGAGAGAGTATAAAAACTCGTTTCTCTCTTCCCCGTGGATTTTTTACAGTTTTTGAGAGAGACAAAATTATGGAGAGAGAGAGAAAAGAAGCATCTAAACTCTGAAAATCTTTTATCATCGTTGATAAAAAACTCTTGTGGTGTTACTCCTAAACTTTTTTAAAAAGTAGAGGATTGCGATTCTTCTAGTAAAGTTTAGTATGGATTTTTGATTTTGTAGTATGTATATGCATTTCTGTGTATATGAATTTCTAGGTTATGATGTTAGTTGGGGTCCTAAGAAAACAAAAGGTCAATGAGGCAGAAGCTCAAGATATAGACGAGTCCGCGCTGACCAGGCAAAAAAACTATGAGCTTGAAGGAAGTGACCGAACTCGATTTGACGTGGTGGTGAAACTTAAGGCAGTGGAGAATCACTGCTTTCATCTTGCTAAGAACAACCCAAAGAATCTCGAAGAAATTTTCCAAGAGTAGGTTATACAGGTAAAGTTGCATTTTAACCTACCTTTGGGTTTCGATATTGTTCCGTATTACTTTTCCTGAGTTAAATAGTGTTTTGTAGTTGTCTATGCTTGTGAAGGGTTCATCTCAGTTTTTCCTAAAGGGGAACAAAGAACATATGGAGCTCTCCCACAAGGTTGAGGCTCAAGGAAAATATCCAGTTAAAGGCTCAGTTGAGTGGGTTAGCTGTTGATCAAGTTTGAGAGAGATAAAGAGAGAGCTGTAGAGGAAGCTAAGGCGGTAGTTAGGCTGGAGCTCCAGACTCAGTTGTCAAAATGCCAAAAGATTATGGGGAAGGCGGTGAAAACTATTAAGATTGGGCATAATAACTTGATCCAGTTGTATCATTTCTTTGGTCTACCTGAAAACTATATTACTCTTAGGTTTGCTAGTAAGTATCAATTAATCATCTTCCCCTCTGAGGTCGAGGATGAACCTGTCGAGGAGGATCAGCCAGATGGTGGGCTTTTAACCATGTGGTCGTGGGTTTGATTCCCATAGACGGTGCTAGCCAGATGGCAATTCTTCCCCTGTAGATGTGGCTAACGCTCCCCTATCCCAAAATGTTGCCAAAGTCTCGGATACTGTTGTTGCGGCGAAGTCACCCCAGGAGGTAGAACCCAACAAAGGCTGTTAGGCCTATTAATACGAACTTGATATGTAAGGATTTCTTATTTTAATTTTCGATCTATCATGGGAATGTGAATGTTTATATGGGGAAACTGCAGGTTTTTGATAAACATAATTGATTTTGCTAGTTGAATTTGAATTTTGTGAATAATATAGAATTTGTAATATGTGTAGGGCGTAGAGCGGTTGAGGACAACTATAGATAATCTGCAGAGAGCATTGACTAGGGCTAGGAACTCTGTGAGTCGTACTCAGCAGGTAATAAATCGAACTGAATATGAGAGAAGACATTATAAATCTGTATCGGAGAAGAAAGGTAGATATGCCAAAATAAAAATAGAGAGAGATGAGTCTATTAGGAAAGAGTAAAAGACGTTTAATTTACTAGGGAATATCCTAAAAGAGTCCCCTTTTACAGATAAGGATGAAAAGGCTAAGTGTCAAAAAACGTTGTTATCTTTGACACTGTATTTTGAGGCTAAAGTGGATAGTGAACAAGGTTTAAATGATGCTTATATATACATTTTAAAAGATAGGGGTATGATACCAGATCCAGCTCGAGTTCAATTTTTGGCGCAAGAAGCAAGAAATCGTCATAGTACAGAAGTCAAAAAATATTCAGCTCTCTATATATATATATATTACTAGCTCGAGCTGAATGATATGGGGCTGTATATGTAGGTTTCTAAGCCAACGTCTTCGGTCTTTTATAGGGTCAGAGGGTGATGTGAATCTTGTTTTTCAAAATAAATAAAGAACAGAAAAGTGTACGAGCTAACTTAGAGAGTGAGTTGACAAAGTCGCATGAAACTTCAAATCATTGTACTGAACAAAACGTTCGGTTTGTCGCTCGAGTGGTAGAGGAGATAGCACTAAGAAAAAAATAGGAAAAGAAACTGGAGGCTTTAGAGATATTACAAAAATAAATTTGTGACCGGTTATATGATTCAAATAAGAGGATGAGGGAGTATTTGTACCCAACACGAGAAAATGTTATTGCTAAAAGTGAGCATGAGTAACAGATAGAGACGTTGATTGGCTTTTATGGTAGTGAATTGGACATAGTAGATAATAAATTCCAAAAATATATTATTGATTGTGAAAAAGATTTTGATGTGGAAAATGCAAAGGATGAGAATCTTTGGTTTGTAAAAGATGATCATGCGAAAGAGGTTAATCGTTGTAGTGCTCCAACTCCTATTTCTACGAAAGACTGGTCAGATGATGCAGAGGTTGAGGGTCTTATATCGCACTCTCACCGAACACACCGTGAGGAAGATATTGTGTGTTTTGGTCGATCACAGAACGGCCATGTGAGTAGTTCATCAAGAGGAAAGAAAGAGAAACGGCCTTCGTGAAGCTTTACGACGAAGAGAAAATAATAATTTATATAAATATTTTGATGTTCTGGAGATTTTTTGTTTATTGTGTGTTATAGTAGAGGAGTCTAAGTCAACTATCTGAATGTATAGTAGATGTGTGTTGTTTCTCATGTATAGTAGATGATTTGCATTTAGACTAGACGTGTATGTTGATCAAACTTAAGTATTTCATTAATATAAGAGTAGCGTACATAAAAATGGAGAATGATTCTCACTTTTGGAATAAATAGATAAAAATTTGAACTGTTAAACGTGTTTATCTTTGATATATTTTCAAACTCCTTGTATTCCAAGGGTTTGGAACTCAAACTCTTTCTGTGATCAAATCATAAGAACCGAGGTTGCTTTTACTGACTACGATGAAAGGCCATTCCCAATTTTCTGCAAGCTTCCTGGCATTCAATTCTTTAATGTATTTCGGTATTTCCTGTAGAAGAGGTCTTGAATGTCAAATTCTCTATGACAAACTCGTTTGTTGTAAGATTTGGCCAGCGCCTGATGGTATCTTCCAAGATTCGTAATTGCCCGGTCTCTTACTTTATTGATCCAGTTCATATATATTGCATGCTAACTAAAATTCATTCTCTTCGTCCGCCATTTCGCGATCACATACAGGGTGATGATATTCGGTTAGGATAATAGCTTCAATTCTATAGGCTAAAAGGAAAGGAGTGCAACCCGTAGATACCCGTGGAGTTGTTCAATATGCCCGCAGTACATGTGGTAATTCTTGAATCCAATTTTCTTTATTTTCTTTCAAACACTTTTTTATCCCATCGATTATAGTCCTGTTGGTGATTTCTTCTTAACCGTTCCCTTGTATACTAAAAGATGTGAAGGATAGTAAATGATGTTATGCTTATTGAGAAATTTGACCACTTTTTTACCTAACGAACTATGGTCCATTATCAATTCTGAGGAGATATGGGTAACTGAACCTTGTAATAATATTTTTCCATATAAACTTGATTACCTCATCTTCTCGTGTTCGACAGAAAGAGACAAGATAAGTAAGGGAATCCGCATGTCTACTTTCCCCTTGAGGTAGGTATTCAATTGTGGCTTTCTAAAATCTTCTCATTATGTCGAGTACTAACGCGGTGTAATCAATCATTTTTCCATTCTTCTGATATCGTTATGTATAATGGTTCACAATTAACAAAGAATTTGTGTATATAGATAGTTTGGGTACTCCGAGTTCTAGTGCCATATCCATTATATGGATTAAAGCCTTGTACTATGTGTCATTGTTGGTGGCCTTGAAATTGAGTTAGATTGATTTCTCAATTTTATCATTTAAGCGCGTGATGAGAACGATTTCGATTCCTAAGCCTACGGGTCCAGCGTCAGTAAAAAGGTGTCAACCCTTTTTCTATATCTAGTTCACTTTTTCTTCGAAATGTTTTTTCACGAGGTCCCTGTCATCTTCTTTCCAATCGGGGTCTTTTACTAGAAAATTTGCTAAGAAATTAGCTACCGCTTGCCTCTTTTCTGAATGTCTTTGTTCGGAATGAATATCGTGCTTTCCCAAGTTGACTAAACACTGTTATACTCATATTGATTTTTGTTTCTTTGACAATACTTCTCGCATGGGGTAATTTGCCATTACATAAATCAAATGAGCTTAAAAATATTGTTTTAACTTCTATAATTGTAAACGAGAGTCAGGAGTAGTTTTTTGATTTTAGTGTATCATGTCTTGCTGGAGTAAGGGTTTTACTGATGAAATAAACGGGTTTTTCTATTTTCTCATCAAATTAGATGAGCACCGAACTGAGTGAGTTTTTTGTAATTGGAAGATATGTTGTAAGTTCTTCACCTTCAGTGGGGGTACTCATTATGAGAGGTTTTCCCAAATAACTCTTGAAGTCCTGAAATATTGCTTCATATTCGTTATTCCACACAATCTCTGGATCTTTTTTAGTCTTGCCTCTTTGGGTCCCTTCACGTATTAGGTTAAATAACCATTTACATCGATTTAATGATTTTGATACAAATCGGTTAATTGTTGCAATTTTACCGGCCAATTTTTGTACATTTTTTTTTTGTTTTTGGTGAAGGCATCGATAGTAGAGCTCGAATGTGATCGGGGTTAGCTTTGATCCCCTTCTTGTTGATTAAATACCCCATTTTTTCCTGATTGGACTCTAAACTGGCATTTATCCGGGTTGATTTATATCCTTTATGACCGAAGTATTTCAAAAGTTGTATGAAGGTCTGCGAGATAATCCTTTTTCTTGAGACTCTTACATAATATATCATCGATGTAAACTTCAATTATTTTCCTGAAATGATCTTTGAATATTTAGGTAATCAATCTTTGATAAGTAGCTCCAACATTTTTAAGTCCGAAAGGCATGATTTTATAGCAATATAATTTGTGTTCTGTGATAAAAGTTGTTTTCTCCTGATCGTCGGTCAAGAGTGGTATTTGATTATATCCTGATACAACATCCATCATGGACAGAAGTTCGTGTCCTAGGGTTGAATCTAGTTGTAGTCTGTTAATTTCTCTCAGAGACGACAACGTGTTTCTGATCGTTCTGAGCTTGAAGCGTTCAACCGGAGGAGGGCATCACTCAACTCATTCTGGGCTTCTCTCTTTAAATACTGTTCTCTTTGGTTTCCTTGATCATCTCAAGCTTAAGAGGTTGAAGAGGTAGAAAAAGCAAAAAGAAGGTCCTATCTAGGTTGCCCCCTTTCCTCTATTTATAAGGAGGGCTTAACCAAGGTGTACCCCTGCTCACGTGCCCTGGGAAGTTCCTAAGTTATCCTCTCAGGGTCATAGGCTCGGGTGCTTCCTCGTGGATAGGGACGAGACACGGGATTGTCGTCGTTATGACCTTACGAGTTTCTTTCTTATGTGCTCGGTGTACGAGGGAGTTTGGTGAACGACCTTGTTACAGTATTTATATTCTTAGTGGTGAGGTTGACGTGCGACCTCCCTCTTCGTGGCTAGCAAGAGCGTGCTTCTACAATCGCCCCCCTCAGGGATTGTTCGTAGGGAGGGAGCGCTGAGGTGGTCTGGTCGCGTGCATGGGTCGTCGTATGGGGGGGGTGGCTACATGGTTGTCAGAGCCTTGGGAGGTGCGAGACTTATTTAATAGCTGGAAAGGTGTGCAAAAAAGGGCAACGTGTCAAATCATGGGCGTGGTCCCGGGGAATTAATGATAATCATCTTTTCTTCTCCATTATAAAAGGATTGGGGGGAATTGTAGAGCGTCTCTCTTCTGGTTTGAATTTCTCTGTAAAAGGAAGAAAAAAGTTTTATGTGTTCACTGTAGTGTTGGATGGAAAGAGTGGGGAGCTGCTAATCCGTGCGAGTGAATCTTTCGATGAGTTCCCTGGTAACTTTAAACAATTTTTTTATATCATAAAAAATTGCTAAATGTCATAGTTTGATCAGAAAAGGGTGTTGTCTACCGTAAAAACTCATTAAATGCCTTAGTTGACCGAAAGTGGTGTAATGGGACGGCTGGGAGAGGCACCATTTCTGGTGGTGACCGGGAATGGTGGACTGACCGTGATGCCGAGGCGATCCATGGGTAATTCTCATAGCATCGTAGTGAGGATGTCGGCCGCCCTGGGGGCAATGAGGGTCAATGGGTATTGCGTCTCTTGGGTGCCCTAGTAATTTGAGTAACTGTTATACCCTTTGTACCTGTGGGTTGATATTGACGTGTGTACCTGGCTCGTGCAGGGACGTATGTGGGCTGAGCACGAGTCAGTGTACTTCGACGAGAAAAAGGACGAGAGCGAAGATGGTGGTATTTGGCAAAGAGTCATCGACGGAGGGGTCTACGGCGCTCCGTCATGTGCCATGCCCGTGGAATGGGTGAGCAGGCCCAACTACAAGGCAGGGACGTCGGTTCTACGAGACTTGGGGGCAGAATCAAGTGCAGGTTTCATGGTACCGGGGAGAGTGCCCGGGGACTTGTCCCACGAGGCCATTATCCGTGCTCGATAAAGAGGGGCCTTGAAAATATTTTGGCCTTATCCCAGCGAATGGAGGTTACCTGCCTCGTTGGCCGAGTACGAGAGCCCGGGGATCCGTATAGAATTTCTGGATAAGGTGAATGGACGTGCGAAAGCGGGCGGTAGTAGGGAGTGGATATGGCCGGACTGCCAAACGTTGGCACCCAATTAATGTATCGTCTAGTACGGTCAGTTTGATGCAGGATTGAGGTTTCCTCTAGATGACTTAACGAAAAAATATCTGAACTCGCTTGGGCGAGCACCAGGCCAAATGAATGGAAACTTCTACCGAGTGATGACGGGGCGTCGACTGATTAGCCAGTCAGTACCACCTCGGTAGAATATGGGTTGCGGGGATATAATGGTCGCTTATAAGACGGGACGTTGTCCTCGTCAATGGGATACCGTCCCTGAGAACGTGGGGAAGGAAGTGGATGATCCGAGGGCGTTAGAAGGGATGGCGTCGCCTCGTGTTACGCATTCACGAGCATGAGCGAGTCATGATGGGCAGCA
This sequence comes from Kingdonia uniflora, assembly GCA_014058105.1. Taxonomy (NCBI): domain Eukaryota; kingdom Viridiplantae; phylum Streptophyta; class Magnoliopsida; order Ranunculales; family Circaeasteraceae; genus Kingdonia; species Kingdonia uniflora. The sequence goes on along the minus strand of JACGCM010001377.1, from coordinate 1,791,273 downwards.
AACCCGGACCATGGCCAAAGCAAAAAAAATAGTGGCCAAGGTAGCCCCAAGTAAAGAAGGTGAAGCTGTGATGAAGGGCCAGCGGGTCATGCGTACGTGTGCGCCAGAGTGGAGGCACTGGTATTATATAGCTCGTAAGTCTGGCGAGCCCAAGATTTTTAAGTTGTCGACGAGCGGAAACTATTGGTGTCGACACCCGATATTGGTGACTGGGGCCTTAGATTTCGATGATGGTCTCAATCCTCGCTTATACCATAATGTATTTAATACGAAATGTACGTTACTCAGTTTGATATGTATTAATATGTGCTCATATGTTACACCATAATGTATTAATATGCTGCTCGTTGATGTGTAGGTATGACTGTTGCGAGAGTATCGTTTAAAACTTCTCATTTACGCGTGCTCGGCCAGAAGAACAAGGAATGTCAAGTGTTAACGAGCATTTTGAATGGCACATTCGACTCGAATAAATTTTGGTTGACGAAGAAGTACAGCGAGCCTCGTCAACGGCCGACCAGTGACACCTATTCGGTGGAGAGTCTGCACAGCTATAAGTCTTTAGAAAGTGTTGGGATGAAGCCACAGTTCTTGAATGTGAGGGGGAGGGATGCATTGGCGTCTTCCACAGCTGTACCTCTTATCGTAGGATTGAGCCCCAGTCTGAATGGTATGAGTGGTCATCCGGGGGAAGTCCCCGTTACAAAACGGCAGAAGACGGTTGGTGCCGGTCTGATGGACGAGGAGCTGGAGAGGCTGGAGGAGCTACGAGATAGGAAGGGGAGCCGTTGTCACAGTCCTACGTGGAGGAGGGGACTCGTTCAGTGGGTAGTGGTAAACTCTTTGTTGGAGGATTGCCCGAGGGGGAGGTGCAGAGTACGCCATATAAGGACAAGAAGAAGATTCGTGTGGCAGAACTGTTGAATGATCCACGGGCGCGGCGTGCAGCCGTTGTGGCGGCTGTCAGAGTAAGTGCTTTAGTCATTTATTTGTTCTTGTTCGGTTTCCTTGCGGGTTCATACTTGGTGAATTGATTTAACCGTACATTTGGTTGTTGTGCAGGGTACTCTGACCCTTGAGGCTGCGTTACTCCGTTACGAGAATTTGGCAATCCGCAATGCCAAGCTGGAACAACGGCTGGAGGGGTCACAGGCGATGTAAAAAGAGCTCGTGAAGGAGGCTGGGCAGAAAGAGCTGGTTGAGCGCTTGGCGAACGTGACTGCGGGTCTCGGGGAACGTATGAAGAATATTACCGAGGAGAAGGCGTTGGTGGAGAGGGAATTAGAGGCCACTAAGGTCGTCTGAAAAAGCTAGCGCTAGAATGAGTTGCGGGCGAGCAGACCCTTCGTGAATAGCTATCAGGTACAAAATAGGTATCAGACAACCTGCAGGGTTGAATTGCGAAGTTGGTGGATGGTAAAGCGCAGTTGGAGGAGAAATTTTGCCACTCCACTGAGTGGTGGGTGACGACGCTGGCCCCGCCCTTGCTTGTACTGCGTCAAACCCAAGACATTCCCGAGCTCCGCCATCTCGACTACTCGGCTTGACAGGGGCCTCGGCAGCACAACGACAAGATTGACATTACCCCGGAAGAGGAAGTACAGCTAGCCGAGGAGGAGAAGGAGACCGCTGAGGCGGCAGGTAAGCCAAAAGTGTAGTTAATATCGTTTGTCAGGCCCTTTGGGGGGAGTGCGTGCTGCTTAATTATTTGTAAGCATGTGTCAAACTAGTGTCAGTTTAAGTATGTGGGGTGTATGTTAAACATATAATGCGCATGTACGCGTAGTAAGTTCTAAACAGGTCGGGCTTATTTATGCGTCGTTCATGTCAAATAGTTCGTTAAGAACTTGGGGAGGGTTCCAGCTGGCCAAGGATGTCCTCGTTGATCATATTTTGTCGGAAAGCCCTCGTATGAGCCGTGACAGGGCAGACGAGGGAAGCCGAATTGTCATGTCTAATAAATGAGGTGGGATTTTCCAGGAGCATTGAATGGGGTTACGTTGGGAAGAGTGGGCAGCGTCCCAGAGGCACAATAAAGACGTAGTGGGTGCATTAATGAGACTTTTGGGTTCCCGAGATATGGAACTGTGTGAGGGACGCCTATATAATAGTGAAGCTTGAAGCTTTACATAGCTTCACACAGTTTTACATAGCACGGGTTAAGGCATCACGCCGGAGGGTCATGCTTCAGAAACAGAAAATGCAAACGCGATCGCAGGTAAGGTTTGAGTCACGGGTGACAGCATGGGTAGATTTTTACAAGGAGTTCTATTTTGGCAACCGTGGACTTGGGGGGAATCCCTTAGTTCACTCCTACATCGAACCGGTGTCCCTTCCTACTCTTGAAAGGAAGATGCAGGAGAAGTGGTGGTTCTAGTACCTCATTTTACGGGATACGGTTCAGAACTGCGTGAGTCGTGAAGTGGCCCTACGAGCGATGGCGATAGAAGACGTAAAGGCAACGAGCTGCGAGGGGCCGGGCTATGGGGTTTGGGAGAGGCCGTGCCCCTGCTATCTGTAATTTTACTTATTTGAGGGTTGTGTTTTGTATGTTTGTGTGTTTTGGAGACGTCTGATGACCGCGTAGGTAGTTTTGTTGTAATCGTTAATGTAGTTGAAACGTATTGACCATTTTGCACCTCTTTGGTGAACTAGATGGGTGTAAGGTGATCGACTAACGTGCCAAGAGTAGGAGCCCGGCTACTTGGTAGCGACATTAAGAGTAATAAATTTAACTTAATTAGAAAAAATAACCCTGTCAGGCGATACAGTCGGGGTCGCTATAGCGACCTAAGATTGTCGAAGAGCCCAACCAAACTTTTAGGTAGTCCTCGTTGGACTATGTGCTCGTTGTCGTTATGGCAATCTGCGAGCGATTTAATGTCTACTGGGCATATTATGGTGCACAAAATAACTGTCGCTGTCGCGAGGACGCCCGACTTCAAGGGCGCCCCAAGTTTGTTAAGTGCATTATTTCGTCAAAAAATGATTGTCGTTATAGCGAGGACGTTCTACTTCAAGGACACCCTAAAGGATTATATTTATAGCGAAGACGTCCTACTTCAAGAATGCCCCCAGTCTCGTAAGTGCATTTTAACTTCAAAAAATGATTGTCTTTATAGCGAGGGCGTCCTACTTCAAGGACACCCCTAGTCTCGTAAGTGCATTTTTACTTCAAAAAATGACTGGCTTTATAGCGAGGACGTCCAACTTTAAGGATGCCCCCAGTCATTTTTATTTTAAAAATTGACTGTTTTTATAGCGTGGACGTCCTACTTCAAGGACGCCCCCAGTCTCGTAAGTGTATTTTTACTTCAAAAAATGACTGGCTTTATAGCGAAGACGTCCTACTTCAAGGACGCCCCCAGTCTCGTAAGTACATTTTTACTTCAAAAAATGACTGTCTTTATTGTGAGGACATCCTACTTCAAGGACGCCCCCAGTCTCGTAAGTGCATTTTTACTTCAAAAAATGATTGTCTTTATAGCGAGGACATCCTACTTCAAGGACGCCCCCAGTCTCGTAAGTGTATTTTTACTTCAAAAAATGATGGGCTTTATAGCGAGGACGTCCTACTTCAAGGACTCCCCCAGTCTCGTAAGTGCATTTTTACTTCAAAAAATGATTGTCTTTATAGCGAGGACGTCCTACTTCAAGGACGCCCCCAGTCTCGTAAGTGCATTTTTACTTCAAAAAATGATTGTCTTTATAGCGAGGACGTCCTACTTCAAGGACGCCCCCAGTCTCGTAAGTGCATTTGTACTTCAAAAAATGACTGGCTTTATAGCGAGGACGTCCTACTTCAAGGACACCCCCAGTCTCGTAAGTGCATTTTTACTTCAAAAAATGACTGTCTTTATTGTGAGGACGTCCTACTTCAAGAATGCCCCCAGTCTTGTAAGTGCATAAACTGATATATATATATATATATATATATATATATATATATATATATAAGGAGTTGTTATGTACATGTAAGGAAATCCTACTGAACTCATTTGCAGAGGTTCACGGCGTTCCAGGGGGATTTGAGCTCCTCTTCGTCGTAATTTAGTAGGTAGTAGGCGTTTCCAACAACGACTCGGGCTATAAGGTATGAGACTTCCCAATTAGGCTGGAGTTTTCCCTTGTTATGGTTGTGAGTTGTAGGGAAGACCTTCTTCATGACGTAGTCCCCCGCGCTGAACTGCCGAGGAATCACCCGTTTATGATAGTGTCTCTTGAGTGTCTCCTGGTACCAGAACATGCGGGACGATGCTTCATCTCTAGTTTCGTCTATCAGGTCGAGGTTTTTAGCGATAAGTCTGTCATTAATTTTGGTACCCACAATTAAGGATCACGTGGTGTTGGCGATGACCTCCGTAGGTAAGATTGCATCAGAGCCATAAGTGAGCATAAATAGGGTGATGCCTGTACTCTTCTGCGGAGTCATGCTGTAAGACCACAATACGTGGGGTAGCTCGTCCACCCAGCAATCTTTGGCCGTGTCCAGTCGTTTACTAATCCCATCAAATATTGTTTTGCTAGCTGCCTCGGCCTGGCCATTACCCTGGGGGTATCTGGGGCTGGAGGAGAGGATTTTGATATTATAGGGTCGGACAAGCTCTACGACCTTGTTTCCCACGAACTGTGTACCATTGTCGGTCATCAAGACCATGGGGACCCCGAATCGTGTGATGATTTATTTCTATAGGAAAGTGATGGCCTCTTCTTCTCGGATTCGGGCAAGAGGTATCGCCTCCACCCATTTAGTAAAGTAGTCGGTCGTAACGAGTAACCACTGGAAATGCCCGCTTGCCATGGGGAGATCCCCAACGATATCTAATCTTTATTTTGTAAACAGCCAAGGGCTGGACACTGTGTGGATGTCAACAGCAGGTGCATGGATCAGGTGGTCGTGAAACTGACATTTGCCACATTTTTGGGCATACGTTATGAAATGTTGTCGCATCGTTGGCCAATACAATCCTTGTGTACGGGCGCGATCAGCCATGAAACTACCCGCTGTATGGGCGCCGCAGATGCCTTCATGAATTTCTTTGATGACTCGGTTGACCCTTTCCCCAGCGATGCATGTAAGATATGGGGCATACAGGCTAGTTCGCAAAAGTTTGCCATTAATGATTGTGTATTTGCGGGATCTGTTGCGAATGCGCTCTACAGTGGACCGGTCAGCGGGAAGAATGTGGTGTTCCCCGAGGAAGTCAAGGAGGGCTGGCGCCAGTCGGGGAGGGCATGGTGGTCAATCTGCATGGCCTGAATCAAAATGCTTGGTTTATCAAGGATTTCGACCTGAATCATGCGGAGTCTGTCGCCGATGATGCCAGCCAGGTATGCAAGGGCATCGAAATGTCTATTCTCGCCGCTGTGGATGTGTTCTAGATTGACCTTTTTAAACTAACCGAGTCGCTGTTTTAGGGCTGCCATATAGCCGAATATTCCGCCATTGGCCTGGAACATCCCGATGTGCTGGTTGACAACAAGCTGCGAGTCGGTAAAGATGAAAATTTCTTCCACGCCCAGAGCCAAAGCAGAATCGACACTGCACAATAATGCCTCATATTCAGCTTCGTTGTTGCTAAGGAAAAAGTTGACCCGGATGGCTTTCTCAATTTTTTCATCAGTGGGAGTAACCAGGACGATCTCGAGGCCCGAGCCGCCTGCGTTAGCGGACCTATCTGTATAGAGCTGTTACCCCTTAGTGTATGCGGGATCGTTAGGATTAGTGAGGGTGACATGGTCTTCGTCCTCGTCATTATACAAATGGTCGTCCGCGATGGGGAAGTCTGCGAGGAGGTCAGTGACCGCCTGCCTTTAATCGTGGCCCATGGCTCGTAACGGATGTCAAATTCCCTCAGAGTAATTGCCCATTTAGCAATGCGGCGAGTCTTATCCTTTTTGGTAAAGATCTCTCGTAGCGGTTGGGTAGTGATGACCTTGATTTTATAAGCCTAGAAATATGGTCGGAGTTTTTGTGACGCATATATCAGGGCGAGGGTTTGTTTCTCGACGGTGGAGTAACGCAGTTCGGCTCCCAGGAGGGTTTTGCCGATGAAGTAAATTGGTTTCTCAGCTCAGTTTTTCGTACGAACGAGGACTGCACTTATGGACTCGTCTGTATTCCCAATATACAACCCCAGTAATTCATGTTCGTTAGAGGCACTAAGGATGGGTGGGGTGGCCAGGTATTACAACATTTTCTGAAAGGTTGTCTCGCATTCATTGTTCCATTGGCATTGTTTGTTCTCGCGAATGCATTGAAATAACGGATGACACTTGTAGAAAGCTTTGTAAATGAAGCGTCCAAGTGCAACAATTTTGCCGACGGGGGATTGAACTTGTTTCAGTGTTCATGGCGAAGGCATACAAGCGAGAACGCGGATTTGATCGGGGTCTACTTCAATTCCCCATTGAGTGACGAGGTGTCCGAGGAACTTCCCCGAGGAAACTCCGAAACAACACTTTTCTGGGTTAAGGCGCATCTTGTAGGATCACAACTTTGTGAAGACTATCTCAAGGTTGGTAAGATGGTTGCTGTTCAGCCTGCTCTTTACGAGCATGTCCTCTATGTAGACCTTAATGGTTTTACCCAAAAGTTCTTCAAACATGGTAGTAACGAGGCATTGGTAAGTAGAACCTACATTCTTGAGGCCGAAGGACATGACGGTATTGCAGTATAGGCTCTGTTCCGTGGTGAAGGAAGTGCATTCTTGATCTTCGACGGCCAATGGAATTTGGTTATACCCGGAGTAACCATCCATGAAGGACAACCACTCGTGACCGGCCGTGGAGTTGAGGAGTCTGGTGATGAAGGGCATAGGGAAGTTATCTTTGGGATAGTGTTGGTTGAGGTCGGTAAAATCAATGCACACCTGGGTTTGGCCATTCTTCTTCGGGACTGCAATGACATTGGCTACCCATTGTGGGCAGTCGACAGGTCGTATAAAGCCGGCCTTTAGCAATTTCTGGATCTCTTCGTTGATGGCACCGCGCAATCTTGGTGTTGTTCGACATAGTTTTTGTTTGATTGGGATGGCTTTGTCGTGAATATGCAAGTGATGGCAGGCCACTGCGGGGTCTATACCCGGTATTTCTACGAAGGACCAGGCAAAGATATATTTTTACTATCGTAGGAGTGTGATGAGGCTTTTACGGTCATCACATGTCAATAAGGAACCAATATATGTTATCCTCGTGGGGCCGTCGGGATCAATCTTAATGATTGGCTCCACGAGAGGCGGTGTGGAAGCTCTGCTGAACGTGCTTATAATTGCATCATTCTGATCAGTGGGGGTGGCTGGCATGGTCAGTATAACGGGGTCGCCAAGAACGGGGGACGAGTCCGCCGTCATAGGCTCGTTCCCTGTTTATTATTATTCCTCAGTTGCGACATGTTTCCCCTTTTTCGTCGAGTTCGCATGGCTTATTAAGTTTTGTAGAGAGTTGGCGTAATATATGTAGGCCGCGACCTAGCAGCCGCGTATCTGGTAGGGGCCAAATTTTTTTGGGAAGCGTGTCACTTGGTGGTAGGAGGACGGGACGACCTTCATGGCGTGGATCCAGTCGCGTCCCAGGATGCCGTTGTAATGGACCGTGGGGCTATTGATAACGATAAACGTCGTGGGCATGACGACCAGGCTGGCCTATACCTGAGTTACAAGTTCACCCATAACTCATTCAGTGGACCCGCTGAACCCGGAGATCTCTGTTTTGGAGGGGGCTAGGCAGTCTTGCATATTCATGTTACAGAGTGCATCATAGTAAAGGATGTTGGCACCACTGCGTAAATCGACCAGCATACGCTTTACGAGGATCCTACCAATGACAATCCAAATAACGAGGGTGTCGTCGTGAGGATGGGATACTGAACTGAGGTCATGGTCCGTAAAGTATATGGTATGTTTTGGCAGTGTGTTGGCGACTGTTCCAATGCCATGTGCCGTTCGCTGGCATTCCGTGAGGCAATAACACTACCTCATGGAATTGAATAAGGTATGCCGAGACGGAGCTCGGTTGAGGTTTCCCAAGATCATCTTGCAAACTGCTAGGTGACCCGATGCCCGTACACTTGTTATTGGTTGGTTGATCAACTGAGAAGGCGATCTATCGACTGGGGGAATAGGTTTTTTGAGGTATCTGGTATAGCGTCCGATGCAGAACCAAGTCTCAGTCATGTTGATGAGGTCATAGCATTCCTCGGTGGCGTAGTCATGGATGTCATGATGCGCGCAGTAAGGGCGGCCAGGACAGTCAAGCTTAGGGTATGGTTTTCTATAATCTGGATCATTCCTGACAGTGAGTAGCTGGTCTGCTTGTAATATGGTGAGATCGTTGGGGGGATACCATTCCCAGCGTGGGGCTCGTTGACATCCATCCCGAGGAGGTTCTATTTTATCTCGTGAGTCAGTACGTCGTTTGTTCCCGCCCTTTGTGGAGTTCCCTTGTCAGTCCTTCAGGTGCTTAATGGCCTCTGATCGAGCCACTCGTGATGGGGCAGATATGGTACTCAGGAGAGCGGCGGTCTGTGAGGCAGAAATGCGATTATCAGCTTTCACGTTCTGATATTTCCTAACTTTCTCGTACAGATGTTCGAGGGTTTTCAGGCCATTTTTTGTGTAAGGCCTCACAGAGCTTAGAACCGGGGAGGCAGGCACCCATGAAGGCAAGGCATGCGGTCAGTGCGTCGACCCATTCTATTAGGGTGAGTTCACTCTTAAACCTTGAGAGGAAAGAGTCGGTTGTTTCGCCAATCGACTGTTTGAGGGAGAAGGGCTCCGCTAATTATTTCTTCAATTGATGGTTGTGGATGTACTTCTTGATGAAAGCCAACGAGATTTGCTCGAATGTAGATATAGAGTCAGGCTCGAGACTCTGGAACCAAGCAATGGCCCCGTCGGATAATGTCGAAGGGAACAAGCGACACAAGTGTTCATTTGTCTGATGCTGGAGGTCGACACTGTATTAGAACTTGGAGAGATGTTGACCTGGATCTTGGCACCCTGTGAAGGCCTTAATTTTTGGCCGAGAGTAGCTCTTGCCCGGGGCGTAGCTGCGAATGGCCACTGTAAATGGGGTGTTATGGATCTTGCGGAAGGGTCTCCTTGGTTAACCTCCTAGTTGGATATGTGCCTTGCATATTTCGGATGAGCGCCTCGACGGACGTGATTGTTAATGGCTGCTGATCGAGAATGCCCGTGGCTCACCTGTGGACTGGCTCGCTCTGTGTGGAGGATTCATCAAAATGACTCTCACAGTACGGAACGTCGCATTGTTCATATGGGGATCAGCTCGGGTATCGGTCATGAAACCGCTCGTTATATGCGTGATACTTGTCCATTAATGAGGGGTATTGGAGGTCCAGGAGGGCTCATCGAGACTGTAGGGTGGGTGCCATGGTTGGTGGTTTGTGCGGTCATCACAAAGTCGTGCCCCATAGTCCCTTAGCTCGTAAAATTAAGGGGTGTACCATTCAGGGGGCGGAGGGTCATTTCGGTTGAGTTGATAAGGTGGTCACGGCTACGGGGCACCCGTTCTGTGGTAGTTTGTGGGGGGCGGGGGCAGCAGTGGTCGTGAGAAACTTGGTGGTACAGGCGGTCCACAAGGCAGAATGTACGAATGGAGCGGTGTAGCCAGGTGGCCGCATGCGGGAACGTGGTCAAGGGCTGGCACATCACTCCCCGGGGTATGTGCATGGGGGGCTGATTCGCTGATGGACGTGGGACCCCAGGCCTTCTGGTGGTTGCTGAGAGCCGGCAACGAGGATGTCGCAAAATGTCTCATTTGCGAGCTGAAGTTGGAAGATCTGATCAGCTTTAGTTGTCATTTACTCCTGCAGGTGCAGCAATGCTGCCCTCATCTCTGTCAGGGCTTACTCTTGAGATTGGTTACATGTTGAGACTACCATTGTTAGTCGTAATAGGTAGAGTATGGAGGGAACGCAGACGGCGCCAATTGTAGTCTGTTGATTTTTCTCAGAGACGACAATGTGTTTTTGATCGTTCTGGGCTTGAAGCGTTCGACCGGAGGATGGCATCACTTAACTCGTTCCGGGCTTCTCTCTTTAAATCCCGTTCTCTCTGGTTTCCCTGATCGTCTTAAGCTTAAGAGGTTGAAGAGGCAGAAGAAACAAAAAGAAGGTCCTTTCTAGGTTGCCTCCTTTCCTCTATTTATAAGGAGGGTTTAACCAATGAGCACCCCTGCTCACGTACCCTGGGAAGTTCCTAAGTTACCCTCTCAGGGTCGTAGGCTTGGTGCTTCCTCGTGGGTAGGGACGAGACACGGGGTTATCGCCGTTATGATCTTACGAGTTTCTTTCTTGTGTGCTCGGTGTACGAGGGAGTCTGGTGAACGACCTTGTTACAGTATTCCTATTCTTAGTGGTGAGGTCGACGTGCGACCTCCCTCCTCGTGGCTAGAAGGAGCGTGCTCCTACACTAGCAAATGATTGATTATAGGAAGAGGAAAACTGTCTTTCAGAGTATGATTATTTTTAAGTCTATAAAATCCATACAAACTCTGATCTTGTTATTTTCTTTGGAACTGCTACAATGTTTGAGATCCAATCAAGATAGTTTGCCTTTCGAATGAACCCGACTTCAATAAGTTTGTCAATTTTCTTGTTAACTTCCTCCTGGAGTCTGGGTGCTAATGTTCTCTATTTTTATTTAATTGTCATAACTTTATCTTTTAAGCAGATTTTATGGCAAGCTAAAGTGGGATTGACACCTGGCATCTCTTGGAATGTCCTTGTGAACACATCGTTATTTTCCTTTAAAAATTGGATAAGTGCGTCACGTTCTGTTAATGATAGGCATGTCCCAATATATGTGCCTCGCTTTTCCCCGTTGATCTCGATGTATTATGTGACTTCTGTATTTGATGGTTGGTTCACTGTGGGTTTAGTGTTCTATAGTTGTTATACTTTGTACTCCTCAGAAGGTTCCGTCATGATAGTCACAGTATTTTTACAAGCTCGAGCTAACTTTTGACTGCCTTTAATTATATATATTCCTCCATTCCAATCGAACCGTAATGCCAAATGATAAGCCGAGGGAATGGCCTTCATGTTGTGCAGCCAACATCGTCCCATGATTCCCAGATATCGTGATTGTACATTGATAATGTAAAATGTTACGTCTATTGTTGTTGGCCCTGCTATGATGGGAAGTATGATCTTGCCTACTCGTTCTTCTTTAGATTTATTGAAGCCGCTGATATCTATGTCACTAACCTCAAATTGATCTATTAAGCCCATTTGATCGATTGTACTTTGAAAAAGTACTTCAATACTGCTCCCAATATTCACCGTCATCGTATACATTACAATATTTCTCATCTTTAGGATAACAATGAGTACGTCATGATGAGGGAACTTGACATGGTTGATATCACAATCTTTGAAAGAGATCCTCGTTCTCCTATTACTGAACTTTGAATGCAATTGAGTTTCCTTTTCTACCATAGACATATCGCGACATTGGATGAGATGACATCTTTTGAATCTGACTAACATGTTTATTTTGTGTGTCTCGATGAAGTGGCTGAGACGAAGATGGTATATGTGTTTCTCCTCTGTCCCTTTTTCAATCTGAACGACTTCATTATCAAGTTTATAACTTCCATTTTATAGCTCTCTAGATCGACGATATACTCTTGCAATCTTCTATCTTTAAGTATGTACTTCATGAGTCTATATAGGGCATAATAACATTCTGTATCATGATGTCTAACTTTGTGGTGTTTGTAGTATGGCTTACTCTCGATGGGTTAGAGGGGCTGTATATTTCTGAAGAACTTGTCTTTCTGAAGTGTGGGGTAGATATCGGCCAACTTAGCAGTTAATCTTGGAAGGTAAGGCTTTATAAGGTCGCTTCCCTTTTGAGGCCGATCCCCGTCAAATTTAGTTCGCTTCCTGTCCCCTCCGTTCTGTGTTTTATCCTTTAGTTGTCAAGATCAACTTTAGTGGTTTTTGTCTCTCAAACATCATCCTCTCGAGATCGATGTAAATGTTCACCTTTTTGATCATATCTTCCAAAGTTGTTGGTTTGTTTAAGAGGAAATGCTCATTCGCTCAATTTTTCATGAGTAGAGCATTTGTAAAGGATGAAACTGTAATTTTATGGTCGAGACTACCCACCCACTTTTCTAGATCCAATTTTTTTTTGGTAAACAGTTTGAGCTATTTCCTCAACATTTGTTTAAGACTGATAAGGGAGTAAAGATTCTCTTCTTTGCCCCTGTTGTACAAATAGATTTTTACGAAAAGTTCTCGTAACTGTTTGAAAGTATGAATCAATCATTTCTCCAATGATTGGAACCATCGTAGAGGCTCGCCCTGGATACTGGTAAGGAATAGTTTGCACAAAATGTGGTTCAAAGTAGAATGCAAACCTAAAGAATCTTGGAACTCTTGAACGTGTTCGACGGGATTGGTCCCCTTATATTTTTGAATTTTTGGCGTATGAAAAATGGTCGGCACTTTACTATCTAATAGATCCTGTGCAATCATGCTCTTTTGTAGTCTGCTGAAGATGTTCTTGCTTGCGCGTGTTTGGGCTTCAAATAGCTCTTTAATGCGCTTGTTCATGTATTCTTGAGTAACAAAGTGTCTAGCTGTGATTGTGTAACGTTGGAGATGCCCCCTCCTTGGGGTTGTGATCTCCACTTCCCTCACTAAACCTTTTGTGCTCAGGGATTCGAGTCCTTCCCCTTTGTATGTCTTCCACTTGTCTAAGGTCAGCGAGGATTTTATTAACATCTTTTTGAATAACAGGTATCAGTATGATCTTGGGTCTACGCTGATTATGATCAGGTTGAATATCAGCTCTCTAGCTGATACCTCTGGGAGGACCTAACTTGTCTCAAGCTAAAATTCTTGATGTTGTCGGTTGTGCCTCTTTGTTCTTTTATGTTATTATCTGCTATCCCTGAAGAATTTTCAGCGCTTCTCATACTTCTATCAATTATTATCCTAGAATTGTTCACTTTTCTGTCTCGGAGTTCAGAGTAGTACGCAATTCTGCCATTTGATTCGCTCCTGTGTTGATTCCTTCTGTCTGTCCGATCGGGAGATTCAACTTGGGCTTGGCATTTCGTGAAGATGATAAGTACTTGTTGTATTCGAGAATTGTGGCTAATTCTTTCAGGAACCGAAAGATGACGCCAAATGCAAGAGCCTAATTTCGGGTCTTGAATTTAGTATCTCACACCGAATGTGACCAGAATGTTAGTAATAACAAATAATCACTAACATATAAGAATTAACGTAGAAACCTCTGAATTGCTAAAAACCACGACCTTTCTTGAGGATCTAGAAATAGTGATCTTATTGATTGAGTGACTACCTATTACAACAAGTATTCTGAGTAGTTTTGTATATACTCTCTAGATAGAAAAAATATGTCATTAATATGTTCTTCCTTGGTCCTATTTATAGGTCTCATATTATGACCATTTTATGACCATTATCTTCTTTAATAACGAACGCTATAATATAGTTTTGATGAGTCTTCATAATGGTTGTGTAACGATCTGATTCTTCTTTTTTATAACAGTTTCTTTGATGTCATCATGTGATTATGGAGTCGAAATGTTTTGTACGGAGGTTGATATCAAAACTTCTAGGAGGTCGAGGGCAGGAATAAGTCCTTACAAGTTTGACGCCTTAGCGCGAATGCCACAGAAATCCACCTAAGCATTTTGTGTTCTAACCTTGGATACACGTTCTACATATCTTAAAATAGCTACACGCCAAATTTCATAAAAATTGGATTTGGTTAAGGGGGCGAAAATGGCGAGTATGCTTCGTCTCAACATTTGATATTTCCTTTTGGAAATAGCCCATATACTTCGTAGTTATATTAAGGAAAGTTGGTCCAAACCTCCCCATGACTTAAGAAGCTTTATGTTTGGTCATCTAAGACCCCGACTAATAGATCATCCACAAGGAATGTTCATGGTTTCCCCTAAACATAGGAAATGCCATGGGACATTCTCTTGAATGCGGACCGCTTTTCCAGATGGGGCGTAACCACAGAGCCGCCATGTTTTACGTATAACCCACGAGCTATCCAAGATGGACTATCCCTTATAAAGTGACTATGTTATTCAAGTTGTCTGCCTTCCAACTAGTCCAGGCTCGTGACATATTAATCTATCATTGGGATCTGGCATATTAAACTCTCCTGATTCGCTGCCCGAACATGTGTGTTATCCGTACTTGTGTATACTCAAGAGTAATTATATTATAGGGATTATTGAGAAAACCTTTAGCGTTGCCGCATATTCTGAATATCTATTCGAAGACCCTCAGGAGTATCCAGGATAATCTGGATGACGCCTATCATTCGAGTATATATTCCACATGTGCGACTAGTGAAGAAGGCTTGTACTTACTCAACCGCACGTGCATGCATGCCACATTGTGTTATATTATGATACAATTCAAGGTACTGTAGATGTGTTTGGGGCGTAATAGTGGGGTGTGCATACCACCCATGGATTAAAATATCCATGATAAATTCATTATACATAGATAAATATCTTAAGTTTTTTTTGTCGGTTTGGTACTTTAGTGATATTATTAGTGGTTCATTAATGCCTAGTTTTGTAGCATAAAACCGTTAATGTTTCATGATTTTATCAATTTATCACCAAAATATCACGATAATTTAATGATATTAAGAAATAATTAGTTTTAACTTTTAATATTCTAAAAACCCAAAAGAGTATGAGATTTATTTTATTATAAAAGAGGAATGACCACCCATTTAAAGACTTTAAAAGAGATGGTCTCATATCTGAAGACCAAAAGACTAAAATATAAATATTGTTGAGAAAAATATTCTTCTCTTATAACTTATAACCATACATAGTTAATGCCTTTAAGGGCTAGGAAAACTAAATAAACATATAACATATATGTATGGCCTCATCTCCATCTCTTATCCATTAAAAAAATTTAAACAAAGATATTATATTGTATTTAAAATACACAAACCAAGGACAACAAATAATTTTTTTATGAATACTAAAAAACAAACATTGTCGAGAAAATGATTCTTTTCTTATAACTTATAACCATACATAGTTGATGCCTTTAAGGGCTAGAAAAACTAAAGAGACATATAACATAAAGGTATGGCCTCATCTCCATCTCTTATCCATTAAAATAATTTAAACAAAGATATTATATTTTATTAAAAATACGCAAACCAAGGACATCAAATAAATTTTTTATGAATACTATATTATATTCCCTTAATAAATTATATATAAATATAAGGTTTCAGGATGTATCACAAATTCACAATTCACAAGCAACTGAGCAAGTTAGTGAGTCTGAGACTCTGAGCTATGGCCTATGTGAGAGTAGAATAATTTTTCGTCGAGAAATTTTGTTACAAATTTAGGATATTGAAGTATCTCAGATTCACCGTCAATATTTAGTGTTCGAACGATGTTTCATTCCAAATCGAAATTTGGCGGTTGGGTTTGAGCAACGAATTGGCTACAAAGATAATTTATTAGAGTTTTGTAATCAAGGTACCACCTATTTTAGTCACTTAAATATAGATTAATTTTTAAGTTAAATTATATTTATATTTTTCAAATATAGTAAATTCGTATAAATAACTAATTATACTATATATATTTGGTAGCATATCTTATATAATGGTAAATTTATTACAAAATGATTTATGATGTCTTGTTAAAATGGAATAATATTTGGACTTGCCATGATTAAGAGTCTAATAACATTATGACATATACATATTATATATTATATATTATATATTATATATTATATATTATTCAAATTATTAAAATAGAATAAAATATTGCATCGTTAAAATACATAAGACAATATAATATATATTTGAACTTGTCATGATTAAGAGTCTAGTGATATTGAATGAACCCTGGACACAGGTGTACTGTGAGATCCCCTTGATTAGGAGTGAAACCCAGCCAATTGACCATTCATTATTCTAATTAAAAAAAGACGAAGGTGATATGTCTTAAAAATGTACTCACAAGTGTATGATTCATTTGAAACGTGTATAGGGAAAGCGAGGTCGAACCTGTTAGGAATACGGCTTAAAAAGGGGAAAGTCGTTCGAACGAGTGGGGAAGTCGTTTGAACGAGTGGGGAAGTCGTTCGAACGAATTGAGCTCTTGGGCCAAAGTTCCAGTGGATAGTTAAATGGTCGTTCGAACGACTTAATGACTCGTTCAAACAAAAATGGCTTTGTTTGTTTATTTCTAAGTTCACTTTGAAGGGAATTTGATCTAAAGTGATAGATTATCTCGTGATGCATATTTCAGAGATGACCTAATGGAAAACCTATAAGTAGAGAGTGTATGTTAAAGGCCTCAATACATGAGAAAAGAGTTAGAGAGATAAAAGAGAAAAATCTAGGGTTTAGCTCTGGAGAGATTTTTTGGGTTTTTCTTTCTAGGGTTTCTTGCTGGGATTATCTATAAGGGTAGAGATGAGGTTTGAGTGATCTCTGTAACTTCTTGTAACTCTAGTGTGATAATATATTCGTCGTGCTTGTCGGGGGTGGTTTTGATTATATTTAGGGTTTCTACCTAATTTAAACCTTGTATATGTATTTTATTTCCTTGGTTCGAATTCTCTGTGGTTAGTTTATAGATCTTTGGTTCTTGCTAAATCATATTGTGCTTCCGCGTTGCGATTTCCCCCCTCAGTTTCCCAACAATTAGTATCAGAGCGAGGTTTGGGGCAAGTAGAGTAGCAAGATGAGAAGATCTAAGTATTCTAACGTGATCAAGCTTGATGTGGAGAAGTTCGACGGGAAGATCAATTTTGGATTGTGGAAAATACAAGTCCAAGATATCTTGACTCAGGTTACGCAAAGTACTGAAAGGGAAGCCTATACCTAAAAGTCTGGTTGAAGGTATAACGGCCCAGAGAGCGAACGACGATGAAGAAAAGGACTGGGAAGATCTGGATTCAAAGGCTACGAGCGGGATACGTCTTTATCTCGCTAAGAACATTTTGGCAAACGTGGCTGTAGAGAAGACAGTAAAGGGTCTTTAGGAAAAGCTTAAAAGTTTATACTAAACAAAGAGTCTTTCGAATCGCTTATACCTCAAGGAGCGGCTTCATACGCTTAAGATGAATGAGGATACGAGCGTTGGTGATCACATAGGTTCTTTGAACATGATCGTTTCAGAATTGGAATCGATCGGAGTTAAAGTTGAGGATGAAGATATGGCGCTTCAACTTATATGGTCTCTTCAGTCTACCTTCAAGTATCATCAACCTATGTTTATATATGGGAAGGAAGCCTTGAGTTTTGAGGAGGTTACAAGTATGCTTCTTTATGAGGAGAGAAGGCTTAAGGGTAACAAATCTTTGGGGGGAAACTCTGCAATGGTGGTTAGTGGGAAGAAAAGCTTTAACAGGTTCAGAAAAGGAACTTGTTGGAGCTGTGGTCAATTGGGTTATTATAGATCGGATTGCAAAATGAGGAAAGGTAATGGAGCAAGTTTGACAAGAGACTCCAGAAGTGACACTAACAAACTGGCAACGGTGACGAGGCGCTCTTCGTGGTGGCCGCTGATGGTTCTCGCCATAATAGAGGATGTATGTTTGATAGTGGGGCTACAATGCATGTATGCACACACAAGGCATGGTTCGACAATTATACAAGGTGTGAGGGTAGCAAGTTTGTGTTGACGAGCGATAGCCCTCGAAGGCCAATTTCGGGAGTGGGTGATATTCGCGTGAGGGTGTTCGATGGATGCATCGTAGTTCTTCATGATGTTCAACATGTGCTGAGTATGACTCATAATCTAATTTTACTTTCCAAGTTAGATAATGAGGGTTACAATTACTCTGGGCAAGGTGAAATAATGAAAGTTGATCATAAATCTTTTTTGATCATAAAAGGAGTTCTAAGCATAAACTTGTATGTATTGGTTGGTAAATCAATGGGTGGAGATGTGAAGGTCGCGGGTACCAAGGGAACTATGGAGATTTCTCGAAAGGGGAATTTAGTTCAAGGAGGAGCAATGGCACGACCTACAAAGATGATCAGAAAGTGGGTTCCGATTAGTGGGTCTAGGAAAAGCCTAGACTCGGGTAATTCTCTTAATTGAGAAGCGATAAGAATACACGATGAATGTAGTAGAAGAAATTGTTTTATCGCTGAGGTGGAGATTGTTAGGAATACGGCTTAAAAATTGAGGAAAGTCGTTCGAACGACAGAGTTCCGTTGAAGTCGTTCGAACGAATTGAACTCTTGGGCCAAAATTCCAGTGGATAGTCAAATGGTCGTTCGAACGACTTAATGACTCGTTCGAAGGAAAATGGCTCTGTTTGTTTGTTTCAAAGTTTGCTTTGAAGGAGATTTGATCCAAAACGATGGATTATCTCATGATGCGTATTTTGAAGATGACCTAATGGAAAGCCTATTTAATTGAGAATGTATGTTAAAGGCCTCAATACAGGAGAAAAGAGTTAGAGAGAAAAAAGGGAGAAATCTAGGGTTTAGCTCTGGAGAGATTTTTTGGGTTTTTCTTTCTAGGGTTTCTTGATGGGATTATCTGTAAGGGTAGAGGTGAGGTTTGAGTGATCTTTGTAACTTCTTGTAACCCCAGTGTGATAATATATTCGTCGTGCTTGTCGGGGGTGGTTTTGATCATGTTTAAGGTTTTCACCTAATTTAAACCTTGTGTATGTATTTTATTGCCTTGGTTCAAATTCTCTGTGGTTAGTTTATTGATCTTTGGTTCTTGCTAAATCGTATTGTGCTTCCGCATTGCGATTTGCCTCATCGGTTTTCCAACATAACCCACAAGGACTTGAATTTTATCGTCTCTTTTAGTTTGGTTTTTACTTACAAAAATGTTAATTAATGAAAATAAAGAGAATCTAATTTACGGATATCAAATAACAAAGTTAGATATTAAATAATAAAAAGGACAATTAGGGTTTTGGATTTCACCACCATTAACATATACTAGATAATTTAATCGAAAGTTCACAATTTGAAGAATAGTGTTTTGACGACCTAATCGTTGAATAATTACTCGTTTTAATCAAAGAATAAATATGCGCATATTATGTAACTTGGTATGTGATGAAAACACAACTTGTTAAAGCCTTTAGCTAAATACAAGATTTTAATCAAAATCATACGACTCACATAATATATGAAAATTTAATCCTAATCATCAAGTTAAAATTACCTATAGAATCTTATAAAACATATACTTTATCTATTTTTAAAGAGAACATAATATATTAATATAAGTACTCCACAAATAATTAAGGAGAAATTAACATGTAATAACTATGGGAAGCTTAGACTAAATATAGCTAAGTACATATTAATGGGGGGGGGGGGGGGGGGGGGGGGGGTGTCCATCCCCACCCTAATAGGCGGCTTAGCCGACCATGTTAACTAAAACAAGACACGTAATAGAAAATGAGCATTCCATTGATATAATTAAGAATCTAACACTTACAAAAGATGGATGCTCCACACTTAAGCTCAAAAGAACTTGTAACAATTAAACTCTAAGTACTTTTGGTTCTCCACTCAAGCTTCCTACTCTTAAGCTCTCCTAATGCTCGTCCCTTCTCCCTTAACATAACATATGCTACCCTTTTATAAGGGAGGGGTAAAGCATCAAAAGTTATACACAAATGTGAAAACATTTCAAATAGTAAGGCTATTTAATGCATGTACCAATTTCCTTAAGTATTACAGCCTTTGAATTCTTCTTTGATTTCCAATAAATTCGGCCAATGAAAAACACATGTCTTCAAATCTATCCGACCCCATATTACTATTGGAAATAATTTAACACGTCGCGCTTAAGCCTTAATGCACTTTAATTATGGTAAATCTACATTTATCATAAATAGCCTTTTGTTATCACTAATTAAGTAAAATAACAACTCAACTAAATATAAATCAAATGGTAATATGGTCAATATTCCGTGCCCATCAAATACCCCCAAGCTTATATTTTGCTAATCCTCAAGCAAAATAAAGATAGGATAATATTTTCGTAGTTTACACGATTGCATTTAGCGGATGCAACAAGCCTTTAAAGCACCAAGTTCCTCTTGGTGGACGAGTTGAGTCTCGTGAGGGTTTGTAGTGAATTTACTCACAAAATTCAAACAACGTAAATTCCAATAGTTTAACAATATATTTTTGTTTTCAGAAACTTGTATTTCCATAAGACTCGATTGGGAATTTTCTTTA
Organism: Kingdonia uniflora; assembly: GCA_014058105.1. NCBI lineage: Eukaryota > Viridiplantae > Streptophyta > Magnoliopsida > Ranunculales > Circaeasteraceae > Kingdonia > Kingdonia uniflora. The sequence continues at coordinate 1,771,024 of JACGCM010001377.1, read as the reverse complement.
GAAAATATTAAACTCTCATTTTTAAGAGTGTTTACCAGATATCAATGTATACTTTTTAAAAGTAAAATATGTTACTCCAATATTAAAAATAGAGCAACATGTAGACATATGAGTGTGTGTGAAAATATAGTATCAGTAATAACTTTATTATTTTAATAAGTAAAAATTTAAGTCATTCTCAGAAGCACATGATTGAGGCAAAAATAATTATGAAATTCACTTCCTTATAAAAATATAGATTACAATTTTACAGACATAGGAACTCACATAGTTTCTAAGCTAATCATACTCTTCTTTTTTTTCTTTTTTTCATTTATTTTGTAACTCAAGTATATAATGATGAGTAAATTTGAGAAAATCCCCCATATTTGTACACCATTTTGATATTGACCCCCATATTCGCTAAAACTAGCCTTTCCCCCCTATTCTTGACTGAGCAGTCAGTCCATCCTTGTTGACTCCGATTGACTAAAGTCATTTTTTGAAAAACCCAGTAGTATTCTTTTGTCATTTAAAACATCTAACGAAGAACTGAGAACTCATAAATGGGCATTAAACATTGGACACCATTAGGTCAAAATCAGTCCCTTTTCCCAAATGCTTCAATTCGAATATTTTTTCTTTCAAATTCAGAGCCGATTAGTTCATTAATCCTTTCGATATAACTCTTTTCATCAAAAAATTTGTTCTCCCACCAACTCTTTAATTAGAGAGTAAAATAAGACGAACCTCACACTAATTAAGAACATTTTTTTCATGAACTGTGGTTCAGTCGGAGAATGTAAATGAAAGAAACTCTGATGAGTACACGAGAGATGGCTCACTTGATCGATTTGGTAGACCTGCAAGTAAAAGAAGCAGTGGAGGATGGAGATATGAGATATTGTTGTTAGGTACCTTTATATTCATGTTATAGATCTCTAAAAATGAGTAGGGCTTCTTCTCTTCTTTGATTCTCCAATCGGGAAAGAAATTTTGGTTTCTTCGTTCTTCGCGGCAGCAACAAACGAAATCCTTCTATTCTTCAAAATTCAACAAATTGAGGGAAATTAGAATTTATGTTTGAATTGGGAATTTAGGATTTATTGATTGGTGAAATTGGAGTTTTGTTGATTGGTGAAATTGGGAAATTAGGATTTATGTTTGAATTGGGAATTTAGGGTTTGTGTTTGAATGAAGAACAAAAATTAGGAAATTAGGATTTGTGTTTGAATTGGGAATTTAAGGTTTGTATTTGAATGAAGAACACAAATTAGGAGATGATAGATTGATTGGTAGGAGAGATTAAAAAGAGAAAATCTTGCCAAAGGGGTCGTAACTCTTCTCATGTTTTTAGTATACGGGTATAAATGTATTTTCATTGAGTCAGCCGGAGTCAATGCCAGTCAAATTAGGGTGGACTGACTGCTCATGCAAGAATAGGGGGGAAAGGCTAATTTTAGCGAATGTGTGGGTCAATGTCAAAATGGTGTACAAATAGGGTTTTTTTTTTTCAAATCTACTCTATAATGATTCCCCCATATCTATTGGTCAACAATCTTCGCCAGTTGGCTAAAGGGTGCCGGGATGAGGAGTCCCTTTATGACCTAGACTTCGAGTTCATACTATTATTTTTCTCTAATTATACTTTTAATCAAGATAGTACTACTACCTCTACTCTTATTTTGCATTTATATATGTACATATGTAATCTATTATTTTACACTGAAGGAAATGAAAGTAATCACGTTCTTATCAAATTTGCTAAATTATCATTTATTAATTCAATAGGTACCATACTTAGCTATCGTGAAGTGCAAATGTTTCACATGCTAACATGCTTGATTATTTTCTTAATATTAGAGTAGTAGATCAAATTCAAAAAAATTTAACTTGCCACCTCGTAATCAAAATTTAGAATGACATAAAGTTCATAGATTACAAAAATTTACTAAGTTAGGGTTTTCTCTAAAAAGTTTCAAAAGTTTCTCCCACCTTCAAAATTGAAAAAATAATAATGTCCTCAATGTTTTGAAAACTGAAGTAGTGGAATAGAAAATAGGGAGAATTAGAATAAATTACCTTCAACCAGACTGGGTTACCTCCCAGTAAGTGCAAAGTTTAATATCGCTAGCTCGACAAAGTGATGTACCTCCAAACTTGATAATAACAATGTCAGAGTATGCAATTTACTCTTGAACGAGTTCTAGAAGTGTTTCTTCAAATATTGGGTTTAGCAGTTCAAAAAATGGTTTTAATTTCTGACTGTTTACTTTAAAAATATTTCCATTTTTTAGATCTTGAACTTCTATAGCCCCATGAGGGAAAACCGTTTTGACAATAAAAGGTCCAGTCCATCGTGATTGTAACTTTCTAGGAAATAAATGCAACTGAGACTTGTAAAGTAAGACTTTCCGAAAAGGTGAAAATGTTTTCTAAAGAAAATTTTATCATAGAAAATTTTCATTTTCTCCTTATAAGTTTTTGAAGTCTCATATGCATCATTTCAAAGTTTGGACAATTCATTTAATTGAAGCTTACGACGTGGGCTGGATTTTTTTAGATCAAAATTCAAGGCCTATAAAATTCTATCTCAACTGGTAGATGACATGTTTTTTCGTAGACAAGCATGTATGGCGACATACCAATAAGGGTTTTGTAAACGGTACAGTAAGCCCAAAGAACATCTGTTAAGTGTAAAGACCAATCTTTTTGGCTTGGGTTCACTGTTTTGTGCAAAATAAATATATAAATGATTTCCCTATTGGACACTTCCACCTGTTTACTAATTTGAGGATGATAGGGAGTAGTTACGCTATGAGTAATGTCATATTTCTTAATTAAAGATTAAAATGGTCTATTGTTGAAATGGCTCTTGGTGTGCCAAAACGAGAGAAGATTTTTTGAGGAATTCAAGCACAACTTTGTGATCGTTCGTTTTGTATGTTATGGCCTCTATCTACTTGTAAACATTGTCTATTCCGATAAGGATATAAAGGTTGCCAAATGAGGAAGGAAATGGACCCATGAAATCAATACCCCATACATCAAAGAGTTCAATAATAAGGATAGGGTTCAAATGGCCCATATTTCGACGAGAGATAGTCGATCACAAGCCTTGCAAAAGCTATGAGTATCACAAAAAAGTGTTGGCCAATAAAAGTTGTATTGCAAATTCTTTGCCGCGGTCTTTTTCGAACTGAAGTGTATGTATGTATATGGCAAAATTCTAGCACTTGGGTATGCTCAGAATCAGGGACACATCTTCTAATAATTTGATTAGTACAATATTTGAACATATAAGGATCATCCCAAAAGAAATGTCGGGATTCACTAAGAAATTTGAACCTGCCTTATTTGGTCAAATGAGTAGGAAGACGCCCCATGGCGAGGTAATTGGCTATGTCAGCAAACCATGGCAAATGAGTCATAGTCTGGATTGACATAAGTTGTTTATCCGGGAACTACTCTCTAATTGGTAAAGACTCTCCAATTGACTCAATGATTAGTTAAGAAAGGTGATCTGCTACAACATTTTCGCAACCTTTTTGTCACGAATTTCCAAGTCAAATTCTTAAAGCAAAAGAATCCATCTAATCAAACGGGCTTTAACATCTTTCTTTGAGAAAAGATGTTTAAGTGTCGAGTGATCAGAATAGAAGATCACTTTAGACCTTACCTCATTAGGTCTAAATTTTAAAGCCCGTTTAAATTTCTCAGAAGTGATCTTTCTTTGAGAAAAGATGTTGAGAAAAGATGTTTAAGTGTCGAGTGATCAGAATAGAAGATCACTTTAAACCAAAGTTCTCTTCTAAGATGTTTAAGTGTCGAGTGATCAAAATTTAGACCTATTCTGATCACTCGACACTTAGATCTAAATTTCTCAAGTACGTAGACGATAGCCAAAAGTTCCTTCTCTGTAGTAGTGTAGTTCAGTTGAACATCATTCAAGGTCTTACTGGCATAATATATCACATGGGATAATTTTTTAACATGTTGCCCTAGTATAGCCCCGATAGAATAATCTGATACGTCATACATGATCTCAAAAGAAAGTATCCAGTCTAGTGGTCTAATGATGCGTGCAGAGGTTAACTGGGTCTTAAGATTTTCAAAGGATTTAATGCAATCATCATCAAAAATAAATGAGGTATCCTTTGGAAGTAAATTGCATAAGGGCCTAAAGATTTTGCTAAAATCTTTGATGAAACGTTGATAAAAGCCTGTATGACCCAAAAAGGAATAAATGTCCTTTACAGTTCATGGAGGCGGAAGGCTAGAGATTAAATCAACTTTCACCTTGTCAACCTCGATACCCTTACTTGATATGATGTGTCCCAAAACTATGCCCTTAGTAACCATAAAGTGGTATTTCTCCCAATTTAGTATAAGGTTATTATCCTTACACCTAACTAGAACAAACATTAAGTGATCTAAGCACTGATCAAATGAATCCCCAAATACTAAAAGTCATCCATGGAAACCTCCAAGAATCGTTCCACTGTGTCAAAAAAAAATACTAAGCATACACCGTTGGAACGTGGTAGGCACATTACAAAGGCAAAAAGGCATTTGTCTATAAGCATATGTTCCAAAAGGGTAAGTAAAGGTTGTACGCTCTTGGTACTCTGGGAAAATTGGTATCTGATTATAACCTGAATATCCGTCGAGAAAGCAGTAGAAAGAATAATTTGCTAGTCTTTTAAGCATCTAATCAATGAATGAGAAATGAAAGTGGTCTTTTCTGGCGACGGAGTTCAATTTTTGATAGTCAATGCAGACTGGCCATCCAGTAGTCATTCGGGTGGGAACTAGTTCATTATGCTCTTTCTGGATCACAGTGATCCCCAATTTCTTGTGTACCACTTGCACTGGGCTTACCCATGGGCTATCAGAGATGGGATATATGATACCTGCATCTAGTAGCTTTAAAACCTCTTTCCTTACTATCTCAACCATGGTGGGGTTCAATCTCTGCTGATGTTCATGAGATTTTTTAGCATTATCCTCAAGATTTATACGATGCATACAGATGAATGGGCTTATTCCCTTGATGCCATCAATGGTCCACCTAATGGCTTCTTTATGTTTTCTAAGCACCTCAAGCAATTAAACTTCCCATTCTAGAGTTAGGTCGGAAGTGATAATAACAGGGAGCATCTCACTTGGGCTTAGATAAACATATTTTAGATTCGAAGCTAGTAGTTTTAGGTCCAATTTTTGTTGAGATTCTCTTGGATCACAAATAGGTTCCTCTAGTTTCAGAGGGGTGCCTCTACACTCAATAACATCTCCCTCAGGTTCAGCATTTAACAAGGTGTTAACTTCTTTAAGAATACGATCGTCATCAACGTCTATCCTGAAATGAGTTAAAACATGATTCTAAGGGATCTTTTGTGATATGAAACTTGAAGTTACTACGCACTTGAATTTTTATCATGTGGCATTCCTCTATTTTACTAGAGTTAGAGGGGTTCTTGCTTGCATTGTAGATATTAAAATCCACAGTTATGTTGCCAAATGATAACTTTATTAGCCCATTTCTACAATGTACAATAACATCTGATGTAGCTAAGAAAGGGTGCCCTATGATAATAGGGATTTGGGTGTGATAGTCTTCGACCGGATGTGTGTCTAGCACGATGAAGTCCACAGGAAAATAGAACTTGTCAATCTGAATAATGACATCCTTAAGAATACTACAAGGTATTCTTACTGATCGATCCACAAGTTGTAAAGCCACCCTAGTAGGCTTAAGAACTCCAAGACCAAGTTTCTCGTATACCTCGTAAGGTAAAAGGTTCACACTCACACCTAGATCTAACAGGGCTCATCCTATACAGTAGTTTCCTAGTGACCCCCACGGGAGTACCCGACCTTCAGTTGAAGTTTGTTTGTTTGTTTATAAACTAGTACTACCCGTGGCTCGCCACGATGAACAACGTCAACGCGCCTTCGGCGCTATCTATCTAACAAATATGTTACAAAGGCGAGTCTTTGGCGCTATCTATTTTTCCCAACTCCAAGCACGACCTGAGAATACCCAATGAGAGAGAATACCTAAGGCATAACAACAACGTCAACTGTAATATATGGTTGCCCATTGGGGGTCATTACTTTTGGTTTCATATTTGTTGAATTAACCTAAAATGTACGACACTAAGCTATACTTCTGGTTTCATATTTTCCATAATAGATTCGACACTAATTCTAGTAGCAACTATGGTGCTACATTTGATGGTTTGACATTTTTTTGAACCTACAATTATCATGATTATATATATATATAAGGATTACGTGTCCATGGATCATATTAGGATTGCGTGCTAACTTATTTTACTTTTCCTGAAGAAAATGCAAGGTAAAATTGAACTACATGTTAGCTTATTTTACATTACTCGAACAAATTGCAAGGTAAAATCGAAACCCTGTTGTTAACAACATTACCAACACAACAACTCAACTAATAGGTAAAATCACTCAGTAAGTTCCAAGAATAGGAAAATAACCCAGTAAAAATAAACTCCAAATAGCAATACTTGTATTCACATGCATTATCCTGTTATGAAACTTTTATCATAGTTTACAACATCGTAAAATGTTATGATGACTTAGATCGACAAAGAAAATCTATAATATCCAGGAAAATTACATAGAATAAATCATTTGCTACCTGCTGACGATGTAAGGATCTCTAGTTCAATCCATAGTCTGGTGGAACCATGATTATGGACAACTTCAACAAATATAGGCGTAATCATTGAACAAAATATGAGCGTAATCATCGAACAAAATTTGATGCTTAATCCGCATGTGACTGACATTGACAGCATGTGTAATTATCGAATCAACAAACGCGAAGCTATCGTTCATCCTTGCATCTTGATCGATGACCGTATAAGACAATTACTCTTCATACAAAATCAGATTTCCCTCGAATATCAAATTTCAAATAAAATATGAGATACATCACAACCCTGTTAAACACAAACATTGTCTTGCCAAAATATAGCACCACGGTATTAATCAGGCCTAATGTTAGATGCATGTACAAACACAGGGACGTGAACATCAAGGTTGGATGTATTATAACATGAAAGTGATGTCGGGGTAGCTTAAAATAAAATTTATAGAGCAATGCTTAAAATAATACTTCAAAAATGTTGAAAAACATCAGCATTGCAAAGCAAGTCCTGAAGAAAAAAACTTACTAGCAATGTTGTATTTGAGCAAGTATTTAAGTAAGTTGCTAGCTGCATAATGCATATATATGGGGCTAAAGAAAGGGGCCACTTGCATTAACGAAACAGTCGTGGAAATGGAAACGTGGCAAAGATGCACCCATTCTACGTTCCTCAGAAACTATAGATTTTACTGCGGTTTGAATAGTAGAGAGTGCTTTGGGGAATGACGTTGGGTAAAAAGTAGATGATAGTTGAGCATATGAGCTACCAAAGAGAAGAAACAATAAAAACACTAAGACATAAGAAGCGATGAGATTTTGAAGACTGAAACTAAGAATAAGAGGTTGGATTGATAGTTTAATACTTGCATGAGATACATATTTATAGCCAAATCATATGAACTGGTTGGTTTGGTAGTGAGGGATTTAGTTGCTTTTCTAGAGATACCGTATAGCATAAAAAATACAGCTTTACACATATTGCTGGTAATCCAAATAACTGTGAAATATTCTAAATGCAAGTTCCTCTATCTATAAATCTCTATCCTCCATACATAAAGTAAATGTTTATAAAATCATGAGGGTGTTAGTTGCTATTACACCTTTTTTGATATAATCATTAGTACTCAACAAATAAAGATAAGCTTCTGCCTTTTAAAGATTGGTTCCTAAGCATTAACTATTAGAACTATCCAATCTCCTATATCTCATATTCAAAAAGAATTTTTACCAGCAAGGTTTATGGTTTTAGGTAGAGTCAATATGGTTCCATATCTTTTAGAAGAAATATTCACTCACATGTGTAGAAATTAAGTTATCTAATAGCTATTATAGCTAATATACTTTCCTCAGTTCAGAGGGTATTAAGACTACTAGTTTCGGTTATGTAGCTACAGTTTCAAATGCAGGAAAGCTCGAAATATTTCCAATGTCAATGAAAAATATTGAAAATCACTCTACATAGTTATCTTCAATCATGCTCCAAAGCTAAAATGTATTCAATCGACTCAAAATTATAAGCACTCAAAAGCATATAGATCGGGCAGAAAACCTTACCAAAGTGCTGTGCCTATTGTAAGGAGAAGCAAAGATGAAAATCTCACTTTGCATGCTATCATAGTAATCAAGCGCAGCAAGCCCCTTTCTCCTTAGATATAAGCCTTGTTTCTCCACCGTACACCTGAAACATTGAATAATACTAAGTTTCAAGGCTTATACATAATAAAAACATACAAAGTTGCAAAGGGATATTCGTGTACCTTATGGGAGGCAAGATAGAGCCGAGCATCATACCTATTGACTCCATCAAAAAATAAACTTGATTACACGATTCGAGAAACATGATATAACATGTGATTGATCAGCGTACAATACAACTCTTCAGGTTACCAAAGATTGTCCCGCGGTATAGCTCAAACATGGATTTTTACTGAAGCACTCGCAGCAAAGGATATAAAGCTGGATCCGAAACTCTGGAACCGCGGTGATTTTTAGATTCAACGACCCTATTCTTTAACCAAGAATGCTCCAACAGAGAAAACATTTCTCTAATGAAAACACTATCTCTCCATCTATAGCTCATTTGGCCATAAGCTTACAATCTTAGGTATATACTAAGAAGACTTGGTAACCAAACATACCTAAACCAATAACATCAAACACCACTTAGTTTTGGGGACTACCAAAAACATTAGTGGTACCCCTCTAATTGAATAAGAAATCTACAACACATTCACAAATAACTTCCAAAACACTCCTATTTACTCATAAAAAGCAATTGCAAAACTCTAGGTTATTAGACTTAGTAAGATCAGAATGGAACCCCTTAGCCTTAGTAACATTCATTGCTAGTAATAATAAATTTCCTTGATGCGATACGAAGACCTTAAAGATATGTAAGCAAATGTGTAGTGTTATACCTTAAAGATAGTCTTGCTGGGACGTTCATGATCATGTTATCATTATCATAAAAGTTCCAACAGACGTTACTTTCTCGCTGAAATAAGAAAGCAAAAACATAACAAAGACCACAATTATAAAGGTAATATACAATGCAAACTATCATAGATGGTATGAGAGATGTACCCGAATAAACTCTGTATCTACAAATATAGATCTTGCATTAGATAGTGCACTATATTCTGTTCTTAATTTTTTCTTTTTACTGGTATCTACAGATATCAGTTGGGGCCTTACCAACTGATTCGTCCCAGCCTACTGAAAGAAAAGTGGGTGCTATCGAAAGAGAAGTGAAAAGGGGGCGGGTGCATGGCCATGGTCTTCTCTTCGGTCTCCTACTGCGTTCTCCTACTGTCTTTCATTCCAGAATTTCTTCATAAGAATTGAACTGTTTTAAAAAGGATCCTTCAACACCTATCTTGGCACTGTCTTTCATTCCAGAATTTCTTCTAAGTACTGAACTGTTTATTGGCACAGCAGTTAGGGATGTAACACGTAACAGACATTAGCGTTGTTAAAGTCTGAATGCTACAGATAAAGATTTATGGCTCATAGAAAGTCTGATTTCAGGTTTCCTCCCAGCCCATGAGCAGTTATAAGATATTTCTAAAGTCTATAAACATTTACCTCTTAGCAAATGAACATGGACCCATGTAGACCAGATTCCTTGGGGGTAGCAAAAGGTGAGCAAAAGGTGAGCACCTAAAGAGAGACAAAACAAAATTTCGTTATGTTTTTGTGCAGAAATGGTTTGTGCTAACATATTAACCGTTCAAAATTTTAACAATCTCATGGGATGGATTAAGGGTTCCCTAAACAATATATGACCGACAACCCAAGTACCATACACGCTTATAATGACTTTGAGTGTAGAAAAGTTACGGAAGACCTATATGGTGATAAAATTAAAGCAGGTATAATGAGTAAGGTGATGGCTTAATGAATTAGCTAACAAAAAGAAAAATGTGCCTAACACCAATATCATCAATACCTGAATGAAGGCCACGGTTGGTGCAAATAAAGGGCCTTCCCAATAGCAACAAAGATTGAGACTGCGGACAGAAAAACAATAAAGGTGTCTACATTGGCGTGGAGGAGAAGCTCACTGTTCATGAACAGAGAGAGGTAGAATATAATGGCAGCAGGTAAAAACTGCCACATGATGCGAAGATCCAGTGGGTCATGAGCCAATACTCCGACCTGCCCACAAAGGAGAACTCCTGTTGCACTTGTGAAGTATTACAAAGTTGTTAATGCTCCAGGATACGGGAATTTCATAACAACCCATTTATTGATGATCGATAGAAGAGATGCAAAAAGGCAGTAACTAGCAACAATACCATATATAGATGCCTGTTGGAGTAATGAGTTAAACCATGTTTCTTGTATTTTGCAAGAGGTCAAAGGGATTTTTGATATTTTTTGTGCCTCAGAGCCTTCGAGATTCTCCACATCATTGGAAATCTTTAAAGAGAGCGAAATGCCTGTTATGTAGGTATGTTTCATGAATTAGAATACTATAAATATATGTTAAAGCAAAAGACAAAAACACCATAAATTACAAAATAACTATGAATTAGGATAAAATAGTATGGCAGACCTTGTTTTTAGTATATAACTATGAGTATATGAAGGCTTCGAATGGCTGTTCAAAGGTGACTTTATGAGCCTTTTCAAAAATTGGAGTAAGGCCTAAATGAAGAAGACTGGGCGAGGGCGGTCTTCCTACACGAAAAATCTTTTCAAAATCATGTTCTATGACTCTGTCTACTTTGACAATTGGGGACACGGGCAGGGAGCATGTAAAGACCGACTTAAAATCTCTTCGGCAGATCCTTAATTTGATCTCTACGCCATGCTATAACTCTTAATTTTCTTCTCTATCTACAGAGAGAAGGAATTGCAAGATTTACTTATTACATTAACATAATTATTATACCCCAATACCACAGTGGTTATAGCCCATTCACACTGTAATTACAACACTACTAACATATGAGTAACACCACCACTGCCATAGGACTTGCACCACCATGAACATAGTAGTCTCTTATCCAGTAACATCCGTCCTATGCTTCTCTTTCTCTTTTCTTCTGCCTTTGCTTTTGTTTTGATTAATTTTTGTATGATTTGTAATGAAATTTCAATTTAAATTTACATTTTGCACTTCCTTAGCTTTAATGGCATCTTAAGTCCCTATCCCCCTTTAACACATTATCCAAAATGCCTTATCTAATAAGGCCAACAACTCAGTCCTGTTGTATTCATGATAAACGTAAATATGCAAGTCTAAATAAAGAAAACGTTATTATCGGTAAAACTACATTGTGATATAATGAATAATATTAGTATGTTGCACCTAGTATTAGTATGTTTGAAGCTCTTCAATGTATTGGTTATAATTTTTGTATTTCTTCATAGCATTGTATGCTCTAAACGAAATTACTTAATCTTTATCGTCTGACAGTTTCCCTAGGCCAACTGTTGATTTTGTCCTCACGATGTATTGTGACAAAATGCATGTAGTTTATATTCTTGCTTGAACTGAAGTCTAAAGTTTGAAATAGGCAAAGGATATCCATTCCTTTAAGCAACAAATAGAATGTGCTGTTTTGACAAAAATAAAACAAACATATCATGCTGATGCGCTAAAGAATTATAATATGATCTCTTCTAAAATAAAAATTATGCTATGATCTCTTTTAAAATAGCCATCACGTCCCTAAGGCTGTTTGACGAAACTTGAATTAGACGCTAGGGATGCAACCATAGTGGTGAAGTAGTGATGCAACAGATTGATAATGATTCAGAAAAACAAAGAATAGAATAGAGAACATAACAATAGAGAGAGAGATTGATAGTTGAGTACCTTGCTTAGAATCAGAATCAGTTGAGTAAAACAATCGTTGATGCAAAGCATGATTCACAGCAGTAGGACCTTGCTTAGAAAGAGAATCAAAATTAGATTCCTACTAAAGCTTAGAGAGAGAGAGAAGACATGAGAGAAGAAGAGTACCTTGGAGAAGATGTGAGAGACGAAGCAAAGCGTGAATCAGATTCCTACTAAAGCTTTGGCTGAGGACTTCACAGTAGCAGTGATACATACAGCTAGAAAGAGAGAGAGAAGATGTGAGAGACGAAGCAAAGCGTGATTCACACTAGCAGGAGAGAGAGTACACCATAAGCTTGCAAAATCAAGATAAATAAAAAATAGAAAGAGAGAGAGTGCATTGCTTTGCTTAAAGAGTAATCACAAAACTCTTTTGATGGATGTAAGGGATGAAGAGTTGGGAAAGTTGAGAGGGATGAAGAGTTCGGAGAAATGAAGAGTTGGGAGAGATAATAAAAGCTAATGAATAAGACTTAAACGCCCATTTTATGTGTTATGTCAAAAATACCCATAAACCAAAATGCTGAACAAATCTAGTCCGTCAATCTCGTTCTTTTCCGCAAATCTCAACCCCTCTTTATCTTTGAGACAATGGCAAACTTGTCCATTTGAAAAACACCATTGTGTAATGTAATATAGACTAATTGACCTAAGTTATCATATATTACTCGTAGATGGTTCGTGGAAAAGATGATGCGTGAGAACATTGTACCAAGCTTAGACCAAATGGTATGAAATGTGATTATTGTGATAAAAAAAATATAAGTTGGGGGAATATCGAGGATGAAATACCATTTAGGTTTGAATGGTAAAAATGCTACGTGGTGCGATAAAGCACTACCTGAAGTTACATGATATTATGACATATTTATCAAAGGAACTAAAGATAAAGCCTCCCTAAAGGATTAAAGAAGGAAAGAAGTGAATGATGCAATGTGCCGAAATGCACAATTAAATTCTAATGAAGAAGATGCTCAAAATTTGGACGAATAAATTTTTTATGGTTCTGACAAGGATACTAATTTACACTAAACGCTGAGACAGTCCCGTGATGAATAAGTAGCTAGACAATATGATTAGGATCAATGATTTCGTCAAACTTGTAATTTTGGAGGATCTTCTCGTAAGCGTGGGGAACCATCAAGAAGAAGCATAAGAGAAATTAGTTAGAGGTTACAATAGGGTAGGCTTGCAAGGAACACAACTTATAGACAAACAAACGTCGAAGATTATGCTCAGATAATACCTAGCGTTAACCCATACACTCAAAGTGGAGGCTCCAAGCAACCTACACTTGCGCAAACATATCACAAGAAAAGTATGTTACAAAATTTTTAAAATGTATTTTCCCGTATAGTTAATTACTTGGGAAATTCTTCACAAAATCAAAAACACTTTTACAAAATGCACTTTTGAATTTGTGTGTGGGGGGGGGGGGGGGGGGGGGGTGGAGCTTGGAGCAAACTTGCAAATTCCCAGTGACTATGAGAAAATGAACCCTTACTTGGATGAGATAAATGAAGAAATAGACAAACACGTTGTAAATGAAAGCAAGAATTGGAAGACATACGGAGTAACCATAAAGAGTGATGGATGGACGGGAACTACTAAAATGTCCCTAATCAACTTTATGGTGTACTGTAATGGGAAAATGGTATTCCTAAAATCAGTTGATGTTAGCTTTTGATAAAACTCATGATCACAAGTACTATCTTTTAGGTATTTTCAAGGATGGCATCGATGAAGTGGGAAAGAATAACATCGTACAAATCATGACAGATCAAGGCTCAACTTTTAAGATGGCAGGAAATATGTTTATGGATGATCCAAATTATAAAATATATTGGGCTCTGTGTATATGTCATTGTATAGATTTGATTATAAAGGATATAGGAAAGCCACCAGTTATGAAAGAGCATGGTGTCAAGAGCAAGCACGATCACAAAATACATTTACAACCATAACCGGTAAAAAATTAAAATTAATTTACTTAATATTCAATTTTCCTAAAATCATTTTCAAGTCCTAATTTTCTTAATTGGAATTTAGTGTTCTTGCAATGATGAGAGAGAAATGTGATGGTGACATCGTAAAACCAACTCCTACGAGATTTGTTACAAATTATATCGCATTAAAAAGCCTTCACGACAAGAAAGGTAGTCTTCGACAAATGTTTACCTCCGAGGACTGGCTTAACTACAAACACTTAAGTAGTAGTGAAGCTAGACTCATTGCCAACATTATCGGTGATTCTTAATTTTGGAAAACCATCATTCAAACTCTAACGATATTTGAGCCTATATATAGTACCTCAGATTGATGGTTGGTGATAAAAAGCCTACAATGTCTATGGTGTACCAGGTTATAGAGATGATGACAGAAATGGTCAGAGATGCGGTTCATCGCCCAATGGATTCTGAGTATCATAAAATGCCGATGGACGGATCAACTTTTACACCCTACATAAAGCTGGCAAATCATTTTTGCAACAAAAGGGATTATCTTTTAGTTATTTATTCAACATTATCAATTGATATTATGATACTTTGTCTATTTATCAGCATTATACTTGAATCCTGCGTACCAATATGAGGGAGATGGGCTTGGTACACGTGTAGATCTACTTAAAGCCATGACTGATGTGGTACAACAGTTAATGCCTTTTACTAATGGGCATGAACAAGCTAAAATTTTAGCCGAGGTGAGAACATGTGCAATTCAGTTTATCATTATGTAATAAACGAGTATATAGTAAATTATTTGATGTAAAATTTACGAAATATACATTTGAAAACATTTTACGATGCACAAGAGTCATTTAGAACCACTGTTGTAATTGCTGGAAGAAAAATTACTAGTCTGGGTAAACATTCAAGCATAGTTTGTCATCTTGATAAGTTTAGTTAAATAGACATATTTTGATTTATATGTCTAACATGAATATAACATTTTAGGTGATTGGTGGATCACGTATGGGACGTCTACTCCAAATTTGAGGAAGCTAGCTATCAAGATTTTATCACAGACAACTTCTTCTTCGAGATGCAAACGAAATTGGAGTACGTTCGGTCTTATACATAGTAAGCGGAGGACTAAGCTAGGACACAAAAGACTAAACAAGCTCGTAAGGGTCCACTACAACTTACGCCTCATGGAGAAGTATTTGGAAGCACCTAATGCAACAAATGACCCTATTAACTTGTCGAATATCTTTATGATTCAAGGAGATGAAGAACTTGACCCAATGTATGAATGGGTCAGAAAGAATATTTTGGAGGCACATGGAGTTATGGATACTGCAGAAGGTGGGCCAGACCCATATATCGTCGATGAATTGGGTGTGGAGTCAATGATATTAGAGCGATCTCCTGTAGCAGACAATGAACACAATCCAATTTTGAGTACACAACTACATTCGATAGTTGATGTCGACCTTGATCTGATTCAAGAACCAGATGAGACTATAGGTGAAGATAACGATGACGATGACGATGACGATGGTACTGGAGGATGTTATAATATTGGTAATCTAGGCGGTAAAACCGGTAGCACTATTCGATGAATAGGTAATTATGTTGAAAGTGTTTACTCCTCAAGTCATGGGGGTTATGTTCCTTTTAGTGTAGAGGCCGACGTTAACCATGCTACTCAAAATTCTAATCACGGTTCTCGTCAAAGATTAATTAATTGGGGAAATCGACGAGGTCGAACAGGGAGATCACAAAGATTTGGCGAAGGTTCATCTCGTGGGAGTTATGATGTAGGTTCCCTTTCATCGCACTTTGATGGTATGAGCATGGGCACTGACTACTACCCACATCCGTCCCCCTTAGATGCTCAGCAAATCAGCTCGTCTAGAGGTTTCTTTGGTAATAAACATCCGTACGTTGACCTATCCTCCGGGTATGGATTTGTTCTTGAAGACTCATCCCAATCTTTGAGACTAAATTAAACACAAAGAAGAAGAGCTGGAGTAATCGCAGTAAGCAGTTGCCCCCCCTGGGTATTATGCCATACTTGCTACAACAAGAGTACGAGAACCACATAAGAAATTGAGATATCTATTTTAAGCATTTGTCGTGGGAGGAGCATTGCTGGAATGTTTCCAACGTCAATCAACAGTCGGAAAATAATGAATTTGAGGAGCCGCGTCACTCGTATATTTATTAGTTTATCGATAATTTTATGAGACAATTCTTAGATTTCAAGTTGAAATTTGTAATTGAATTGTTTGTACCAAGTTTTAATAAATAATTGTTATCTCAATAAATAATGATTATCTCATATTTCTTCATATTTTATTTTCATTATTTTTTTCCAACTTCACATATTTTTTGAGACTCCTACACTTTTTCTTAGACATTTTTCGAAATACTTTCTTATATTTCCTTCACATCTCCATTTGTTTTAAACAACATTACAATTTATCGTGTTAAACATAAAAATACCAAAAATATTATCGATAAATGCAGATTCTTTAGTTTAAAACCGGTTATTTCATTTTAAAGATTAAAATATTAAATGACGAAAATATCGTAATAAAATCAAAATACTATGATTAAAATCAGAATGGTGAGAGGTGTTTTAGTATTTTGATACGTGACAATCCAGACTCACTCGAAAAATCAAGATTATGTAAAAAAAATAATTCAAATTTCCCCATTTTACATTTTTTGAAAATATTTAACGTTGGAATACACCTTGGAGAGAGAGAGAGGACTGTAGCGAAATTGATAGATCTGGAGTCAATCTCTCCAACCAAACAAACAATTGACTGATATCACCACTCACCAACTGATCTCATCTCTTTACATTCGATCTCCCATTTAATTTCGACTCTCTCTCTCTGTGATTCAAACAATGGATGTTTTCCGGAAACAAGCGAGCAAGCTCAGAGACCAAGTCGCCAAACAACAACACGTAATCCCTCCCTCTCTCTCAATCAATTTAGATGTTTATCAGTTATTTCTGTTGTTTCAATGCAAATTGTCAGTAACGCTTCATCTAAATTATGGGAATTTATATGATTCGCGGAGATTGTTTACTGAATTGTGGGAATTTTATGTATTTTGATGATATTAACACAATCAGATTACAGTGATAATGAATTCTGGTAGTTTGTTATGGATATTAGAGATTTAGAATATGAAAATGAAGCTCAATACATTGAGATAATGCGGACGGAAACGTTGTATGTTCAAGTTTAAGACAGGTAATATAGGTGTAAAATGCGAGAGGCGGGCTTAAATGGGGAAGTTTGTGTTTTTGTAATAAAGGTTGCCTAAGAAATGTTTTATGAATATTGCTCTGTTAACCGGGTTTGAATCGATTTTGTTTAGATGTAGTGGTTTCTTTTGGCAACTTAGTGTTGGAACTGTGGATGTTTTCCTCATCAAATCATAGAATGTGTGCCAAAAGAGTAGGAGTAGAGAGGGTCAAGTTATGAAGGGTGTTACTATTATGTCTTGGGATTTGATGGGTCGTAAAGCAACAGGGGTGCTTCTAAAAGAACAATAAACAATCGCAACCACATGTAGTTCGTTATAAGAAACTATGTTAGAGGTTGTTTATGCTAGAGTGTAGTTGCTGATGTTTGGAGAACTCCAATATAATTTGCGAAAACTCCCTAATGGACCTTCCCCTTTTATGGGATTTAGTTCACCTCGATCAATAACCAATTGGACCCAACTCTTAGCACGTTCTCCAGCATCTTGGAAAGATTTCTTCCTCGTCCTGTCTCAGACCATGCACCACCTAGTGTTCACCGTGTAACACAAGTAGTTTACGGCTTAAATCATATCATAATGTTGGCCTCATTTCGCGGACAATATTAGCGTTAAGCCTCTCACAATAAGATATTATTATAACACACTAAAAGAGTGAAATGGATTAAAGTAGAAAGAAGAAAATTATTGTTTAGGATCTTCTCATAACTTACATAGATATACTCATTTAGGTCTTAAAAGGACAACTAGGGCTTATACAAGTAAGTTGGTTATCTATGGTCACAAGTTCAAGTTTCAGTTCCTACATTATTACTTTATCTTGTTTTTGCTAATATTTCTTGCAAAATAAAATGGGACATACTGTGTTCAGCTAAGTTTGTAGTAGAATTAAAACTTTCAAAGCGCTTAAACACCGTAATTAAGTATCTCAAATGGCATAAGATTTTGTTTAACTTCTCTCAGATATAGTAATATATGTATTGAAAATCACATTCGCCATTATACCCTTGAAAAAAATCTTCGGGGGCTCCAACCCTCTGGAATGAATATTCCAATTGCTTGGTGATGAAATTTTATCTTAACTAGGTAATACTAATACTTAACTACTTTCTGGTTCTCTTTCGATATATTATATTAGGATTTTAATTCGTTCATTTGATCATAATTTCAGGCTGTAATAAAGCAGTTCGGCGGGACTGGTTATGAAAGTTCTGATGTAATGGTTATAGATGAGGTTGAGTTGCAGAGACATCAACAGCTAGAGAAGCTGTACAGGTCTACTCGTGCAGGCAAAGTATACAAGTTTTTACTTTAAACCTGTCCGAAATCCCATTGTATGAAGTATTAAAAATTATTTTTAGTGAATGTTGTTTTAGTTGCACCTCTGTTTAATACATTTGTTTTTTATTTTCTCTAGACTTCTAGACCAAAATAATAATTTCAGTCCCGTGTAGTTATTATTTCCGTGCCCTAGTAGAAGTGGTAGGCAAGTTCTTATTATTGGATACTTTGAGTCTTACATCTTTATTCAGTCATTATGAATAATGCATTCCCTATCTTTTCCTTTTCTCTCTTTTTGTCCTAGCTCTACCCTATTCTATACCATCTCTGCTTTGACCTTCCTTTTGTCTCACTCTCGACCTCCCGGGCCATTCTCAGTGAGACAGATATTTTGGGGATAGCTAATAATCTTCTAGAGTATAGAATAGGGTTTGAATGACTTTTTAAGCCAAACAAATATTCCTGTTTCTAAGTTTTCTAAGCCAAAGCTAGTTTTTATTGTGTTGCGAAACTATCCCAGTAGATTGAATGACTTTCTCTTAGGATCTGATGCCATCTTAAGCAAGTACTCGAACCTTATGTCTTATTTTATGGGCATCACGATTCTAATGAGCTGTGTCAACTTGGCTGAATACTATAATCTTTTAACGGATTCTTATTATGGAGGACTAGTGTCCTTAAACATGTCATGCTCATATTTCAGGATTTTCAGAAAGAAATTGTTCGAGCAGCTGAAGCACTCACAACTATAGGACTCAAGCAAATTGAAGTAGGTCAGAAAGTTATTTTTAGTTTATACTGATTTATGATAATCACTTTGGTTCGGATCCTTCTTGCTTGAAATAAAATTTATCTTTAGAATGTAATAATTGAAATATTTATTCTTTTAACATTTTTAATCTTCTATGTTAGTCAGGAACCAAACTATCCGAAGATTGTCGTAGATATGGGAGCGAGAACATCAACGACAATGTTCTAGCCAAAGCTGCATCTTTAATTGGCGATGCTCGTGTTCATGTGGAGAAAGAGCAAGAAGACTTGAATAGATTGTTTGGCTTACAGGTCTGCATTGTTTTTATGTCGATTATGCTGAGTTAGATAGTTACTTGCAAACGTTTATTTCATTCTGCTGAAAACTTTGTAGTTCTTAACTTTTTCAGAAACTTAGTCACTTTGAGTTTGAGGATGTAACACCTCAAAATTTAGATTTCTTATTTGTCGCACCTCAAAATTTAGATGTCTTATTTGCTGCTTATTTAATCAAAACAAGGGTTAGCAGTACAGACTATTTTAACCATTGCAGAATAACTCTGAAGTTACTTATTAGTAGTTTCTGGAGATTGGGCACGCTTGAGGTGTACTTGAGACATGTAAGGTGTAAGGTTGAGGTTCTACTTTCATGAAGCAAGGTGGTCTGCCCACCCCAACTTTCCTTCCAAGAAAAAACTTGCAAGAAATTTGGAGTTATTTTAACCAAAACCAAGGAACTGTTAATCTTCGTATGCACAGTAGTATTCGGAGGCTGGGGCATCCTCGAGGTTTTCCCGAGGCATTTAAGATGTAAGATCTAGTTTGCCAAAGGATAAAGAGTTGTGTTGTTTACCCATTTCACGTATTTATAATAAAAAGGATAAAAAGAAGTCGTTGTTTACCCTCAAGGAGTTAGAGCATCCCCAACTTGTGATGGATCACTATGTCAGCGATCCAAAACCTAAATTAACCTAAATTCAAGCTTTTCAGGTAATCAATCGGTAAAAAAGCTCGCAAAACGAAGATATTTCTCGCCAATTGTGGCAAGTCGCTAAACTTAATTGTGCCCTCTGAGTTGGCGTATAAGAAGATGTGTATGCCCTCTCAGTGAGCATTCTAGTCATGCATTGGTTAGATAGTTTTACACGCACTTCTCAGCTAGTGTACATTGGTTATATAACTTCGTGCACCCCTAGAGTAATTGTATATGGTTGTGTGGGTCTATGCACCTAACGACTAGTTTTTTTAGATAAGTAAAATGGTATATTTTACAACGACCAAATCAACCTCACCTATCATTCATAAAACGGTTATTTCTTAAAATGGTCGAATAACTCTAACCTATCTTTATAACAACTCACCTGCTATAGGTGTTTTCGTCACAGTCTTCTCTTTGGCTTTATCATCTACTTACAATAAGTTCCAATTTCGCTATTTTTTGTACAAGCTTCTCCTAATTAATTTTTTTTACTGTAAAATGGGTCATCCAAGTAAACAAAACAGTACAATATCAACATTTCCTACAAAGTCACTCACCACTTCCTCAACGATTCTCTCACCAATTTTTTTTTTCATCCACAATTCTCTTAACTACAAAACTAATATTCGACATCAAAAGCTTCAATGTCGGCATATGCTTAAGCAATCCATCCTCGCTAATATCACCAGCATACCGAAAAAAAGTGATGATGTTAACGTTAGAAAAGGACAAAAAAACTACAATGAAGAAGAAGATTTGTTGGTGGTGGACACAAGTATAAAGCACAAATGGTAACATTTGGATGGTGGATTAGCGGTAAATTTCGGGTGATTTTATCGATAGATTACGGGATGTTTATTGGATTCCTGCTGTCATTTGCGTTTTATACTTCTGTTCAACGCCGTAAATTGCATCTAGGCTAGTATTTAACCAAGCCGCCACGATCAATAAATCTTCTTCTTAATCATAGTTTTTTCATTTTCTCCCGACGTTAACGTCACCATTAGCGGCATTGCCTGTTTAAGCATGCCGACATTGAATCTTCCGATTTTGGATATTAGTTTTGTGTTTGGAGAACTATGGTTAGAAAAAAAATGTTCTTCAAAGAATTGTTGAGGCAATGGTGACTGGCTTGGTAGAAAATGTTGATACCTTTGACCACTGACTATTTTGATTATTTGGGCCATCCATTTTACAGTAAAAAATAAATAAATGGAAGAAACTAGTGCAAAAAATGGTGAAGTTGGGACTTATAGTAAGTAGACAAGAGTGCTGAAGAGAGAATTGTGAAGAAGATGCTTATGGATGATCAGTTTTTATAGAGATAGAAGAGAGTTTATTCGACCATTGTAAAATATAACCATTGTGCTTATTTCTCTCTTTGTGCATACAACCAATGCACACCCATTCAAAAGGCGCACAAAGTTATATAACCAAATATATGCCTTGACAATGCGTATAAATCTATATAGTCAATATACGTCTACTCAGAGGGTGAACGTTCTTACTGCGGCCATAGAGAGGGCATAAACTCGTGTTCTCATAGGCCGACTTAGAGGGAGCAATACAGGGTAGTGACTCGTTGCAATTGGAAAGGATTATTATCGTTTTGCGAGTTGAAAAAGCAAGAATTATAGGTTTTGGGTCTCTAACATAGCGATCCAAGTGTTTGTGTCTGCGTGAGAGTGGAAAAAATACTTGCTGCTGTGGATGCTCTTACATGTGAGAAAAAAACGTAGATCACATCACAAAAAGGAAAATATGTGCGGGCACTCTCTTATTGGACATCACATCTCTTATATGTAGTGATCTTTTCGTGTTTTTCATCCATACGCAACTATGAGTGTTCCAAAGCTACCCTTACGGACCTAAGTAGGAATTTTGAGAATGATGAAAGTGCATTCAGGTCTATGCAGGAGAGATTAAGTCCATATGATGTCAAAGCATGGTAACTCCAGATCTGTCAACAAAACCATATAGAACATAGTCAGGAACTTGGTGATAATTTCAAGTTTGAGGATAGTGTAGTCTTAGAGATAGCACACAGTAACTCATTAGTATAAGTTCGATATTCTTTGTAAGAAAGATTTGTGTGCACTTCTGGGGACCTAAATAACAGAGTATCCCATGAGTGATTTGGTAGAATTCCAAGACAATACATATACTAAACACATACTATATACATCTTGGGGCCATGAATAACAATATAACACAAGATCTTCGTGCTAATCCTAGACGCATCAAACTATTTCTAACAGGAGGGAGTCAGTTTTCTTGGTTGGTGCTGCTTCAAACTTAGCATGCTCTAACCACGGGAAATGCAACGCTCTCTTGCTTGGTTTAATCAATGTTTAGACGAATATTTTATGGGTTATTACAGATTCTTCCCAGTGCAAGGAGTTATGTCAGTGAGGGGAAGATTAGTTATTTTGTTATTGGTGGAAACTGACATGATTTCTTGAGCTCATATGTATTCCCCTTATTCCTCTTATTTTTGTGGGTACTTTGTATATTTTTTTCTACCATAAAAATTCATAGGAAAAATATTACGATTAATCAAATTATTGAAATATTTATTTCAATATTTAATTTCCTCAGAATACCCTCATCAATAATTCACTGAAATTGTTACTCAGCAAAAATATAATCATTATAGAAATATTTGCTTACGATATCTAACTTCCATATTAAACCTTATCAACTAAATTAATATTTAATACATGGATATGTAGAATGTACTTCTCTTGAGGTTTTAAGAAAAAAAATGTTTGATGAATATTTTCAAGGTGTATATTTTTGTTCTTCAGATTTTAGAACCCTTGAGAGCAATGATTGCTGGTTCTCCCCTGGAAGATGCTCGGCATCTTGCTCAACGTTACAGTCGAATGAGACAAGAAGCAGAGACACAGGTATAATAATGTCTGACCAGACTATGTACGTACATCCATATTTTGCCCAAGTATTAGATTGTGCTTAATTCTTTGGTAAATTGGACAGGCAGCAGAGGTTTCTAGAAGGCAGACCCGTGTAAGGGAATTTCCAAATACCGAAAATGCGGCAAAGCTGAATGCTGCGGAGTCCAAAATGCATGAGCTTAGGGCAAACATGGCAGTTCTGGGCAAAGAAGCGGCAGCTTCATTGGCTGCAGTTGAATCACAACAGCAGAAGCTAACTTTCCAGAGGCTCGTAGCAATGGTAAACGTTATTTGATTCCTTTTCAGAATACTCAAAGATATGGGACTTATTTGCTGAATTATTTCGTGTTTAAGGTTGAAGGGGAGAGGATATATCATGAAAGAGTAGCCTTAATCCTTACTGAGGTTGAAGCAGAGGTGACCAATTTTTTTGCCTATGTTACTGATGTAGTCATGTATATATATTTGTTGATGAGTTTAAGTTTCTGTGACACCTTAAATTCGCTAGTAGATGGTCTCGGAGAAACAAAGGAAAGAGTCAGCTCCTCCAACAATAAAATCAGAAAGCTTAACAGAGAATGTAAAGTACTTCCTAGCTGAGGTATGCCTGAGCAATCCAAACTTTTGGACTAGGACGTCCTTAAAGTTATGTCATGCTTACGGAAATTGTGTTTGCTTGTTGTAGGCAATGCATGCTTTTAATGCAGCGTCTGAGAAAGAACTAAGCTTGGCGGTGGGCGACTATGTTGTTGTTCGAAAGGTTTTTTACTCTTTATATCATTTGCCATCTTTTTCTGGAAATATATTTGATATTAAAATTTGTCTTTGGGAGTCTAGTAAATAATGTTGTTTGTATTGCATCAGTTTCTCAGAGCCTTATTTTCCAATTTAGTAAATATATTTGATATACTTAAGCTCACGGAGTTACAATATACGTTTCCATATTTTCCAATCAGCATAGAGACCAAAATATAAAATATCTAAAATTCTTTCGAGTTTTCCAAGTTTTATTTTTCATTGAAGGCTCACAGCCAGAGCTTAAGTATAAGGTTTTAGATTGTTCGAGGTGTCAAGAAGGTTCATTAAACTAAATTTGTAGGAAGAACATGTAAGAAAAGAGAAATGATGGTAAATTGAGTTATTTCAAGAGTTTCTCTGTAATTAATTTATTTAGCAGGGAGTTTTGTTTTACTTTATATTTTGGGATTATTATTGAGACAAAATCGTGAAATTGGGGAAACTAATAAATTGAGTATATCTGGGGGGTTTCTATAATTTATTTTATATAGCACACACTCTTGTTTGATCTTATATGGTAAGATTATTATAGTGATAAAGACGCGAAATTGTGGAAACTAATTCCATATACCACGATATTTTTTTTTACTTTCTTCTTTTCTCTGGACTATGGTTTAGGATGGTTGCAAGTATGTGTGGTTATCACATGGTGGAGAAGTACCTCTTCCTGGTCTAGCTACAGACAGCGAGGTTACCCCGCGAATAGAAAACCCAACAGGTGGCATAGGCTACCAAGTGCTTTTCTACGGGGCTTCTTGAATTATGGGGTCATATACAAATAGAAGTACTTCTAAGGAATATATATAAACAAAAGGTTCTTTTCCACTCTTGTTCATTTACAAACTGCCACTACCTCCAGGGTCTCACCCGAGTTTCTCCTATATTTGCTCTCACATTAGACCAGGAAGACACTCTTCTTTGTGGGTTTCCAAGGGCACTCACCACTACAAGTGCTTTTTCTATTTTGTACATGGGGGATGTAGACCACCCAAAAGGTTTCTCCAGGGTTTCAAGTTGTCAATACTTAACTTCCAGTTGCATCAGTAATAATTTTTTTCTTGATTACTCAATTTCATATTTTTATATGGTTGTTGATCGATTATAAGTTTGACATTGTAGTCAGATGCTGGAACCATGAGAATAGTTTAACAAATTTGGGTAATCGTAGTAATAATCATATAGGGATGCTTACAATGAAACTGCCTAGGGTTACTTACAGTGAAGTTTCTTAGGGTTGCTTTAACTGAGTTGACTCCATTACTTACATTGTAGTCAGATGTTGGAGCCATGAGAATAGTTTAACAAATTTGGGTAATCGTAGTAATAATCATATAGGGATGCTTACAATGAAACTGCCTAGGGTTACTTACAGTGAAGTTTCTTAGGGTTGCTTTAACTGAGTTGACTCCATTACCCATCACGCCAAGGTGCTCACTGACTCACAGCAGAACTATCATGTAAACCATAGCTCTATGGCCTCTGCCTAATAATGAAAACAAGCCAAGAGTTGAAAACAAGTTACATTACCTCACACATCCAAGTTATTTCTTTGAATCTCGTAACTCATATAGCAGCAACATAAAGCTATATTTTTTTCCTTTAGAATCAAAAAGTTAGAACGGAATGTAGATCCAAACAATAAGGACATTGAAGAAATAAAAAGACAATAGATGTGGGACAAGACAACAATTTGGGACCTGATTAGTTAATCAATCAAACTGACATCAATTCACTTTATGTTCTGACTTGGAATTTGCTATGGTTTAATTATTGACTTCGCTAATAGAAACACGGATCATATCGGCCGTTGCTATGGTTTAATGAAAACGGTTTTAAATCTCATAGGGATATCACCAAGAGATGAGAAAATGAAGATTTTGGAGGCTGATGTTGCAAAAATCACCGATCAGATTTTTGGGATTCAAACTAATCATACTGATGTTAGTGATGGGGAGCAGAAAAAAAGCGAAACGAACACTACAGGTAGCAACGGTTTTTGAAGAAGCAGTAAACATACAAGAATGATCAAGAGACCTTCAAGATCAGCAAAGTTGATTTTCATGAAAAATCAGTACTGAGAAGACCTCGAAAACTGAAACTTTAGAAACTTAATGTTAGAACAATAAAGGATACTCGATCCAGCAATGATAATGACCGGATGAGATTTGATCTGGTAACTACTGAAGATAGACATCTAAAATTGGAATCAAATCTTACTATTAGTCATTCTTGTTGGATTTATTATGGTGTATCACAGATCCAAAACTGCATTGTATCGAGACAATCTAAGCCACTCGAAGTCACACATTTGCATAGGATACTTCCACTACCACATATCATGTGCCTCTTTATTCACCCTTTTCCCTTGGATCAAAGGTCCGGACCCCTATAATTCAATGGTTAATATATGTTTCTGCATTTACTACTTTTAGTATCCGAATAGGTATATATAAGGTAACTTCACCATATTTGACATTATCATCAGTTCTTCGTTCTTAATATTGCTAATAATATTTCTTGCTGGTTATATCATCAAGAGTACGAATTGTAGTGTGACATTTTTGTATCTCAACTTGGAGGTGGGAAGAGAATTGACATAGGTCAGTCATTTTTTCATTGGCAGTGGTCGTGAAACTGGTGGACGTGTCTATACTCAATTATATTCTTATTTGTTGGTTGTGTATGAAGAAGCTTATTAATCTTTTACATACCATGCTTGAACCATTTATCTAATTTTTTTTTTTGAAGTGTGCTTCTGGAGTTACTCGTACCCTTCCTTTTATATTGAAGTGCAGAAATCGTGTAAAAACTAGACATGCTTCCTTTCCTATTAGCAATAATAAAGTGTTTCAAAATTTTGTATTATGATATACGAGGCGCTAATTGTACTACTTCGCCATTTGGATTTGGTCACTTTTCTTGACTGTATCTCTTGAATTCTAAGTAAGTATATAAGGCCTACCATGAAATTGTTTTTTGTTTCTCTTAAGGATCTTGGTTGTTCGTGATTATTTGCACACTCACCACCGCAAAAGGAATATCTGGATCCAGTCGCAGTTCTTGGGACTGTTCTTGTCAAAAGAGATATATGGTTTTCTCCTATTATTGTCATGGTTTTATTTCCACGGGTGTTACTGTCCATTTAATTGTCTCTGTTGTCCAAACATCATCTTATAGTCAGTGTGGAGAGTCTCTTCAGGGAGAGCATGGTTGTGTTTCGAGTTCTGTTACTCTCGTTGTTCCTGTTTAGTTAAAATCTTACTCATTCCCATGATTTGTTAATTGAAAAAAATTCCCCCTGTTTTGTAAGATATTTTTCTGCCAGCACTCTGCTTGGACAAGAGGTTTTCTTAAAGAGGCGAAGTTGATAAGCATATAACTGCATGTCATCCTGTACTCGGAATTTTTTTTTTTTTTTTGGTACTCAGAAGTTTGGATCTATAATTTCCATGTTTTGAAAAGCTATAACAATACTTGACTATATTTGGATGAACTTACTAATTTCCTGATAACTAGCAAATTAGCTGATATTGTTAGAGCCAAGCGAAAATATCTGGGCTTGGTGGCTCTCGTATCTACATATCCCTATAACTGCCATATATTGTGTAAATTTCTGCTCACAAAGCTATGTTCTGTTACTTGTCTGGAATAAAAATTTCTAGATTTGAGATTATGTTATTTCTCATGTATTATAGCAATATCCAGATTTGAGATTATGTTATTTCTCATGTATTATAGCTTCTTTTGAAAATTGGCATACCAACATGTTCAATTTGCTTATGTTTTCTCAGGTAGCTCAATCTGGATGGGCAGAAGGAGAATGCAAAGGTAAATCTGGATGGTTCCCCTCAGAATATGTAGAGAAACGCCAAAGGCTCCCCACCAGTAACAGTACCGCTGAAGTTTTTTAGATGTGCACCGATGCAGTATTCAACTGAGGTCCTGAACTTGGTGCATCTGAGGTAAGCAACCACATTGTATTTATAAGTAAGCTGTTGTTGGTCACTTTATTCGTTTCACCAGAATTCTCGTACTACAATCCTTACAAATGATGATACTTCTGAGATGTGTTTATATACATGTATACTTCTTTGCTTGTATTTCTGTTCAGATAAATAAATCTTGGGGATCAGTATTCTTTGACTCAAGCAACTTTAATTACTGAATGTTTCTCCCATTTGATTATAAATATGTGGGCTTGTTTTGCACTGTTAGACATGGGTCTTAATTAATGATTTCCCCGGTCTAAGTACACTAATAACTAATAACACCGGGAAGAAGGTTTTTTTTTTTTTGCAAGGTAATTACACCGGGAAGAAGGGTTAGGGTTTCTCATTATCTATGATAATAGCAAAGAAAGGTATGTAGTATTGGTTTTCGTTCTAAATACAAAAAGAGTAAATCTAATTCTGAGTGGAATTGGCAAATACTAAAACTTATAATCATAGTTTTGGTAAATCTTTACAATTTGACTATTATTATCCTCTTCATTCTCCCCAGAAATTAATGTTTGACCCAGTGCATTATGCATGAATCATGATGACATTTGATTCCTGTCTTAATTCTAACATTTGTTTTACAATTTAGACTATCTCAAAATTGTGTTTTACAATTTAGATTATCTCAAAGTTGTGTTTTACAATTTAGACTATCTCAAAAATATGTTTTACAATTTTGAATAAACACTCTTACAATAATAGGTAGCTTTACAGAGTACAAGTTGTAGATGAATATATATCATATAAAAAGTACTTGTGGCCATCATACCAAGTAGGTGTGTAACCATCAAAGCAAATTCTTATCATGTAATTATAATGAGAGCAAGCAAGATTTAAATTTGGAAACAGAATCCCTACTAGATTTTATGATAAATTCACTAGGCAATATGGACCTCATCTTAGTCTCTAAAGGCCATGATGAATTCTAACTTCTAAGTGGCTACACATATACCTGATTATTCCTATTTCAGTCCCGAATAATGTCAGACCCAGTGCACCGGATTAATTATCGGTGAGATAAACAAGCCAGAATCACACTCGATTCAGATAAAACTACCCTGAATTTAAAAACACAGCAGTTCCATTTACCATATGAAGTGAATTGATGATGGTTTTAGTAATTCATTTCTTAGTAGTGGGCACACTGATCAAACTTTTGCAAAGATATGTTGGATATATCGATAATGTATAACCTCGATACTGTACACATCAATATGGGTGCTTTGATACATAGTTTGTGATCCTTTGCAGATAGTTAAGGTTCAGACACTTAATGTGTAGTTTCCCCACTAGTACCCAATGCTTAAATGTTCCTAAATAAATTTGGAGGGGTACCGTAACCAAATCAGTATGTATCCTAACACGTGAAAGAATCACGTATGCATAACCCATGAAAGAATCACGTATGCATACTAACACGTAGTAAACTCAAGTTTCTACAATCAACTAAGTGCAAAAATGATTTGGAAACATATATAAACAATTATAGATTACAAAACGATAAGTAGATGGAAAATTATCCTCTCTCATAGCTCATGCCAAGAGTACTGTGAAGAATAATCTTTAGTCTAAGCAGACTCTGCAGTCTTGGCAATATTACTATTATCCTCCTTTTCATTCTCACCTGACATCTCTTCGAGCGCTCGTCCCTTTGCTTCTGGAACCAAAAACGTGAAGAAAAATCCCAAAAGGTTAATTGCCCTAAGTACCATGAGCGCATTTCTCATACCAAGCCGAGCGGGGTACCCTTTATCCGTTTTCGTGGGATCTTTATTCTGCGAAGCATACAAGAACCCAAAAGCTCCAACCATAGCACCCGCTTTTCCTGCTGCAGCTGATATCCCGTGACATGTAGCATTTGGTCCAAAATTTGCGAAAAAGAATGTAAGTGCGTACATAACAACAAATCCGATGTGGTTCGCCTTGAGGGTCCAATGATGGTAAGGAATGACGAGGGCAAACATGAAGACGGTCATGAAGAACCCCATGAGTTGAATTGTGAACCGACCCACTCGATCAATTAGCGCCACAGTGAACTAGTACCCCGGGATTGTACCACATAGAGCTACTAGTATTACCGCTAAACGATGGGGAGACCGACATAATGTTTTTCTGAAAGCCACAAAGGCGTGCCTTCGGCACCACCTCTTTAGTTGTGTGCCCTAAAAAGACTTGTATAAAATTGTCAACAAGTAAAACATTGTTTTCATGCTTTTAGCTCAACCATCTCAAAACTCATCTAATTTCAGACAAAAATTTGCAATTGGTAGATTTTACAAAAACATGGCAACACTTCCTCAGTTTGATAAGACTATAAAACCACCTGCAAACCATTTCATACACTTGTATACCAATCAAAGAAAATTGGACAATATTTTCCCTGTTTTATAGACTATCATTTCACAAACCTGCATAACAATCACATAAATGGGCAACACTTCCCCAATTTTATAGACTATAAACAACATACAAACAATCATTAAACACAACTATACCATACAACATGCACAAAAACCTGTAAAATATAGGGAAATGAGAAAGCACCAACATATCATTGATATCAATTAAATTGAAGACAAACATGCTAGAACAAAAATAGCTTATTGCATTAGATTCGATACATATACCATAAATAGTCACACAATTGAAACATAATATAACTCCGTATATTTTCACACATAAACTTAACATAAGAAGCTACGACTATCTAATTCATAATGTCAGATCAAATATGCTCAATCACTCATTAACATATACCAAACAACAAATTAAATATCAGTCAACAACATGTCAAGCTAATATATGTATAACTAGACCAATATCATAAAATATACAATTGAGATAGAAGTCCTCTTCTTCCCAAGCTTCTCCTTATTAGCCTTTACACGTTCAGCTTCAGACAAAAGAGCCATCCTCCTAGCAGTCTTTGCATACGGATTCAAAACTTTAATCGCCTTTTCCGCATCAGCAAACGCCCCAATCTGTTTCAAAACTTTAATTGCCACAGACGTCTTCTCTACCCCTTCAACTGAATCATTAACCACAAGAGGAATCTCAGGGACCTCCTCAATCATATGTCCTCGACGGAACCAGAGTAAGTTGCATAAATGATGGGAGCCTATTGATTCCTCAGAACGTATATCATCTTTGGAACCAGAGTAAGTCGCATATCCAGAGGACAAGATGCCGACAGAATCTTGTGTTCAGCCTGTAGATTCATGCAACTATAAACAACAACTGCATTACAAATATAAATACAATCACATGCATATTATGTAGAAACTACCCCAAAAAGATCTTTGGTGATATGAGTCTGTAGAGCCACAAGGAAATGATTCAACATCTGAATTTTTGCAAGGTCATTGAGGATGATCTCTTTCATATGATTATCAATATCTGAATTTTGAATACTTACTGGAGGTACTTTAGGTATTTTTATACTTAGTTTTTCAATAGATGATCAGGTAAGAATGATGATTGTCCTTGAAGTCAGGTATGTGTAAGAAGGATTAAAAGTGTCAATAATACATTCTGTAATTGCTTAATGTTGGTTTCGTATTAAACTATTCAAGTCAAAATAAAGATATACTTTTCAGTGTGATACTATTAACATTAACAAGTCCACATAAATGATAGGGATCATTATAAAATAAATAATGTACCTCATTAAGCTTGATGTATCGTTTGAAGAGACATTTGTTCCAATCGTCTCTCCTCTAATAGCAGTGCATTTAGCCCCTCCAATCGTTTCTCCTCATTAAGCTTGATAATCTTCTGGTTCGCTCCTCTACTGACTCTTCAGCCCTTGCTCTCCTTCTTCGTGTGTTATCAACTAATAACCTTTATGCTCGCTCTTCTGGTGTCTCCTCGGCTCTTGCCCGCCGAAGGCGGTGGGCATTATACCCTGAAAGTCTTTGAGCTCTTTCTCGTGTTGTCTCTTCAACCCTTGTCATTATCTGACGGCTAGGAATTCGTATTTGTTCCATTACGGTGTCATTTGTGGTCAGTGAGTCTATTGGTACTCCACTTTGGGCAGTTAGTGAGTCTCTTGATACTCCACTTTGGGCAGTATCAGTTTCATTCCTTTGTTCATAAGAGACATTTGTTTCCCACGAGCAACAATCATATTCTGAAGAGGTGGATGGCATTTGGAGTGAAGAGGACGACATTTGGATGAAGTTTAAATTTCACATAGAAACTTAACAAATGTAATTACAAGAAGTAAGAACCAATTACTTGCTAAGAGCTCTCGGACTCATTAGGCAATACTTTAATCAAACCCAGATGCTTAAATCGAGGAAGTCGAACCCAGGGCCGAGGTTTGCCACTGTTGTAGGTGCGAAGGATCTGACAGAGGTAAAGAGTGGTAACGGTTTTTAGGGTTTTGGTTGGGAGAGAAGAAGTGTTGTTATTGTTGTTGTTGTTGTGGCATTTGAGGAGGGTTTGGGAATGAGAGATTTGGGGATTGAAGTTGGATTTGGTGATTGGTTTTGGAGGAAATTGAGAGTTTTGAATTGAGATTGATTGCAAATCGCCATTAGAAACCCTAGAAATCCAAATCGGTCTTGATTTAGAGAGAAGGATTAGGGTAAAATTCCAATTCAAGAGAAGAAGGATTAGGGCAAAACTCTCTCTCTAGATTCTAATCAAAATCCCCAAATCTGATTTAGAGAGAAGAAGGATCTTGATTAGACTTTAAATCGAGAGAAGAAGATGGATCTCTAAATTCCAATTCAAGAGAGAAGAAGGATCTCTAATTTTGCCCAAAATTAGAAACCCTAGAAATCCAAATCAATTTAGACTCTCTCTCTATCTTCTCTCTCTAGAGTCTAATTAAAATCCCCAAATCTGATTTAGAGAGAAGAAGGATTAGGGAAAAATTCAAAATCTCCAAATCTGATCAAGAGAGAAGAAGGATTTAGAGAGAAGAGGGAAGAGAGAGATCGCCAGAAAGGAGAGAGACAATAAAATTACAATTTTTGCCCTTGCTAAACTTTTAAAGGGAAGGGCATTTGCGTCAGATTTGGGTAAACTTCAATGGACGTAGCTGACGTCACAAACTCCCTTTCCCATCAATATCTATCGCAAAGAAGACCTCCTACCGTCGGTCTTGATTAGGGTTTGAGCTCTTGCAATCTTGTAAACCTCGTCTATCGCGTTCATGGTTTTTGCTGGTGGGATCCAACCGATTGCGAAAAATATATCCTTCTGGAATAGGTTATGGCTGTAGTAGGCGATGTCTACCAAGAACCAACATAATGCGGTTCCTACTAAATGCCATCCGTGCCTAATTACAAACTGCTTCGAAAACAACCCAAACAAATTTGATTTATCCTTGATTTTTTCTTTCTCGACTTCAACCTTCACCTGTAAAACCTTTGACATGTCCGCTGCAGCTTGCTCAGCGTTCTTCGCAACAAGAGCAGTATAACGAGCAGTCTCTGGCATCTTCATACGCCAATAGTATGTCGTGGCCGCAGGAACTGCACCAAACATCAGAATTAACCTCCAAACATAGTCTGCCTGAGGGACAGTGGATTTCAAAGGATCCATCAAGTAGGTCCCTTAAATTTAGAACCAAACACCAACGAGATTAAAAGTGCAACTGACCCTCCACCAAGAATACCAAAACCCTGCATCGCGAATACAGCAGCAATAAAAGCACCCCGAGTTTTCTTGTTTGCGTACTTCGACATGATCATAGCAGACAACGGGTAATCCCCACCAATACCAAACCCTAGCCAAAACCTAAAGAAGCATAACGTGGCCATCACCGAATTTGGTGAACTCCCAATGACAAACCCGAAGCAATCGAGAACACGACCATAATTAGCAATGTCTTACCATAAACACGCTTCCTCCCCATCTTATTACCAAGCCAATCAAAGAAAAGTTGGCCTGCTAGGGTTTCACAAAAGGCCACACCATTAACAACCGCAAAAACATTGGGAGGAAGACTACCGGGAGTTGGAGAACCATCAACATCATAATAAATCGTTCCTACTAGCTTTGTTACCAATTGTCACTCCCCAAAATTGGTTTCTCAATAAACTATTAAGAATACGAATTATGAGGTGTAACGTCGGGCATTTCGAAGATGAACCCCCAAAAGACATACTACAATTTAAAACAAATCGTAAATACATCTACAAGACTATGAAACTACGCAGCGGAAGAATAATCTAAAAAGAGATAGAAATGATTACCAATAGGTAACTAAAACTCCAAAACTGGCAAGTCCAGTTTGCTCCAACCCACTATCATCGCTACTCCAACTATTCACCTGAAAAAGTATATGCGCAAGGCGTCAGCAAGCAACGCCCAGCAAGTACAAATATTCAAGGTCATAAGACATGATAGACCAAGATAAACACAGAAAAGAGACGTGAAGAATCCAACGGAATTATAGGAGAATATCAACCCAGCTACGAGTTCTAAGGAAGACGGTCTAAGTAAAACTAGCAATCCCAATACGATAACAACAATAGCCTAACCTTAGATCTAACTACTACGACCTAAGAGGTACGGTAGATGTGGAAAGAGAATTAAGAAGTTAAGTACACAGGGTCATTTTTAATTCAGTGGGACCACACTCTCGTACCTTTCTGTAATTAACAGAAACGTATCCCTTATTGTCGAGCCAGGGATTGGCGGATTCCTTTTTATTGAGCCAAGAATTAGCGGGTAATGCACTTGATCAGGGTGTTCAAGGAATTTCAACCTACAGGTCTACAGCCTATTTTATTTTCAACTTTTAGGGATCTATGCCCACGCAGAGTATTCACACAGAATAACAAAGCCGATAGGTAACTGGGGTATAATTTTGGGGCTTGCAACCCTGGAACACTGACTAGCAGTAACCTAATCTTTTGTTTAGGAATTCGAACCCAAGGACCGTAATAGTACATTAACTCAAAGTCGCCCAACGGAATGGAAATGAAGAAGTTTGAATTCTAGAAGAATCAATGATCTGTCTGCCCCTGCCTAATTAGCATCTGGGACTATCTCAAAAGACCTACCGCTTTTACAACCAGGTGATCTATCTACCCACACTTTAATAATAAATGGGGACTCTATCAAATGAAGTAAAGCTCCAACATCCAATGCTATCTATCGTAACATGCCCAATAAGTGCGACTATATCAAAAGGAAACCCTAAGCGTCGAAGCAAATCTAACTCGCATACTACTGAATCATGGAAAATCCATTCTCTTAAATGGTTGTCCCAATAAGTGCGACTATATCAAAAGGAAACCCTAAGCATCGAAGCGAATCTAAGTCGCGTATTACTAAATCATGGAAAATCCATTCTCTTAAATGGTTGTCACAAAAGACAAACCAAAGGATTACCTAAGATGTTCTAGAATCACAGACTCGCTCCTAATATCCATTTAGTACAAAGTTCTTATCACCAGCACAATATCTTGCGATGATTATTGAACGACACTCATACAACCATCATATAGATCAACCTCATAAATAGTATAAGAATCTACTATTTGCAAGTCTCAAAAATATTATTTAAAACTTAGCGACTAGATGTCTAAACATACTAAAAGATCTCATCTACATGAACCAAACTAATAAAAGAAGCTACTATGATATCAACCAACTGAAATGACCAACATTAAATAGATAACCAAGGAAAACATCTAAGAATGGTGGTTAAGCCACACTAATCCAACCATCTCCTTCACACATACTATAACAAGTATATAACACATCGAATGCCTAGTTCCAACAAATATTAAGCCAAGTTATTCACGCCCATATCCCCCAATAAAGTTCCTCATTACTAAACCGTGATCAAGCACTGCCATTGGATATTACATCATCAACCAACAATTATTTAAACCCACCAATAAACACTACCTCAAACCAGCTAGTGTTCAGACCCATTTCATATGATATCCTATAAGTAAGATAATGACAAAAAGTGGGGCGCTACACCAATGAAATACAAAACAGGTCGTAAGCATCCGTAAAAAAAACCATACCTGCAATGATGATCGCAGTAAAGTGATACAATTGAGTTTTCGCTACGTCTAGGGCATTGAGCACTTCAAGTTGTTGCTTAGCCATGATAGTTTTTCTCTCTTTCTTACCTTAGATTTCGAAGGTAAGGTAACAGTTTGTGTTTTTGTGTATTTATAGGTAGAGACAGACGAAATTTGAGTTCTAGTAGGAAAAGGTGGATGAAAATAAGTTCATATGAGGCTGTTGTGTTGTGTTGTGTTGTGAAGTGATATTTCCTTCTCAGTGTTGGAGTAGAACTTCCTGAAAATAAGTTCCATCTCATATCCGGAATCTTAACTAATTTTATCCTCAAAATATGTTACTCTTAGTTAAGATCTCTTCTCCTCGATTTTGACTGAAAGACTACCAAGACTTTGGTTATCCGGAACACATACTTACCTGGGTTTTGTAAAAGTCAAATAATACATGGGCTTGCCTTAATAACGGTCAAAATTACCCCTTGTTGGAATTTTTAAAAACTCTTGCAACAAAGTTATGTTATGGGCTTAGGCTTTTTAGCATCTTATGGCTGAGTCTTTTTACTCTCTCAGCTAAAGACCTAATCTTTAGGGAGACCTGATTTAATTGCTTCTAAAACGCATGCACGTTTGTATAGAGCCGTTGCAACTCTCTTCTTATAAAAGGCTTTGTTTTTACCACTTTGAAAATAAGAACAACAAGTCACTGTTCATCGTCTCTCCCACATAAACAGACATTGTTCATCAGTTAATCTCTCTCTTCTCATTAAGATTTCTCTGGTTTCTCTTTGAGGTGCAAAAAAAACTAATCAAGTACGTTGTCTCCGGGTACCGAGACTTTCGTATACAGCTCGTTGTATCCTAGGAGAGACTCGACTTCTTAAACCTGTACCTGAGGTTGTCGAAATACTCTTTAAACAGAGTGCGTTCCACACCTTGAGCAATCGCAATTCTATTGTTCTTTCTCTTTTTGTTACAGGTGCTATTACCGGTGTTGTTTCTTGCTACTGAAACTGAAACTGCCTTCTCTTGTTGCTATTTGCCGGAGAACAAATTGCTCTTTCTTGATACTGTGACTGCCGCCTGTACTTGCTACTGTTTGCCGGAGTTTACTTGCTATTTGCAGTAGAAGCTACCTCAAATTCAGACCTGCTGTACAACTGCTGCTACCTCAAATTCAGACCTGAAATTGACCTGTTACCTCCTGTTTACTGCTACTGTTTGCCCGAAGTACAAACAACGCAATTGTTGTTGTTCATTACCGGAGTTCACCAACTGTTGTGGTTGTGATAACTGAGTTCTTCTGCTACTGAAACTGTTACTTCTTGCTGCTATTACCTGACGCTGCAAACCAGAAAACAGAACAGATTTTGTAGTTACTATTACTGCAACTCATCCCGTAGTTACTGCTGTTGTACAACTCAGTCACTGTTATTCACTACAAGAGTTCTTGCTGCTGTTTATGAAACTGAAAATTGTTGTTGCTCAATCAAGAAGGAAAGCTATATTTTCAGGTTCATAAGTTTAATATTTTTACACCCCTGCATTTGATGAGGGAGTTGGACCTTCCCTCTAAGTTCTCAGTTCTCACTCAACTTATGCTTTCTGAATGTATGTTTATTCTCATATCCGGAATTTGATATTGATAGGTTTTGATTTTCACCGATATCTACAATATCTGGATCGACAAAAATAAGAAAATAATCAGTGGAGAATCAGAGAAACCAATGCGGAATTGAAATGTGTGAAACTATATCCGTATGGTAGATATACAATATAACTTTTATAAATTAATACCCTTGGGAATATGTAAAACCTATTAATTAAACGGGGTTTTAATTTATAAAATTAATAAATTAATAATTAATCGGATTAATTAATAACTATTAATTTATCAAAATATTTTGTATTTTTAAACTTTGATATTATGTATTAGTTTTTATTTTTCCAAAAGAAAAAGTGTTTCCCAAGGGTTTAAAAGATTAAATGCAATACATTAGCTTAATCTACTAAACTTTGTACTTATTAATTATTCATTAAACTCAATTTGGGGTCTATTTCACACAAAAAAGCCTTACAATGAGGCCAAACAATTTATTATTGCAATATGATAACAACACCATAACTTCTTAAAACATTACTGAAAATTAGTGATGAGATTCAACTTGACTTCAATTTCAACAAAAGACAAACAACATTGGATTCATATTTTAAGAAGACATCATAGTCGATTTTATATGTACTTCTTAGTAATTATTAATTTATATGTTGATCAAGACATATATAAGTCTATAATGTAATTTTGAAAATGTTATAAATTTAGAGAATATATTAATTTAATAGTTGGGCCATGTCGGGACCGGCAAAATCTATTATTTAAGCACGGCTATGAATTTATTTGGTATAAATTTATCGAAGTTATACTGAAAAATAAATTATTGCAAAAAAAAAAAAAAAACTAAACTTAACTTAGACTACGATTTTCTTACTAGTAGTATGTGCATTTGGCTCGCCAGGAATGAACATTACTTTTGATCTTATGTTGCGTGCTTTCTTATACAACGCTACGGCCCTACGACTTCAGGAAGGCATGCCATACACTTTTGTCACTGCTACTATACAAATACATGTCTTCGGCCCTCTGACAATCATTAACACTCATTTTGCAACAAAAACCTGGGTGTTAATCCGGTTTGATGTGGAGAGAAAGAAAGAAAGAGAAGGGTGACCGGAAAGAGGAGACTCCTTCCTACTATCGTTGGATGGAATAGATCAACGAACACCATCACATGGCAGTGTAAATACGAATTACAAAAAGAACTCGGCTTGGCTTGGCTTAGTCAAAAAAGCCTCTGCATGAAAAGAATTCCATTAAAGCAGTATAAAAAACTTAATAAATCCTCCATTGCACATTAACAGAAAACTCCATTAAAACATCTAATTTTTACATGTTACAACAAATACAATCTTCAAAAGTTTTATACATGACTACAACGAAACCATCAATTTATCCAAAATGTTCAGCGGCTTTACATGAATACAATGAAACAATTGATCGATTTATTAAATTTTATGATTATAATAAGAGATTTGGGATGACTTTTTATACTCTAAAACCAGATTTTAAAATGTCACAACGAATATTATTCGAGACGTAAAAACATTAGACTTGAGAGAACTGTTCACTATTA
Organism: Kingdonia uniflora; assembly: GCA_014058105.1. Classification (NCBI taxonomy): domain Eukaryota; kingdom Viridiplantae; phylum Streptophyta; class Magnoliopsida; order Ranunculales; family Circaeasteraceae; genus Kingdonia; species Kingdonia uniflora. Next base: position 1,731,882 of record JACGCM010001377.1, on the reverse strand, counting down.
TCATTTCCTAAATTGTCTCAGATATGTATTGGATTCTCACAGAATCAATGAAGTATATGTTCATGGAAGACATAATGGAAGAGAGGAAAGCCAACAGAAAGAGAAAACAAATAAAGGATGAGAGAGGGGATCGGTTCGAGCCAAGCCGGCAGGCTTTTACTAGGTTTTTTTGATTTTGAAAATCCTGCGGTTGTGATGGGGAGTATTTTGAGGACTCAACGGATCCCTCCTCGACCGGAAAAGGGAGAGATAGTCATTAACCAATTGAATTATATTTTTCATGTGTATTGTTTTAGTTAGATTGAGAAATTCCATCTTGACCCGTAAAACATCATTTTTAATCTCAAGTAACGATGTTTTTCGCTTTGTGATGTCTCAAGCCTTTGTTTTATGGGTAAGGGGCCGTATGTCTTTTTGCCTTTGAGTTGATCTGAGTTTGAGTTTGAGTCTGAGTGGAGAGAAAAAGAAGACTCAAACTCAGACTCAGACTCTGATGAGGGCAGTTTTAAGTGAAAAAGTCTGCAAAAAAAAAGAACACTTCTAAGTGCGATGAGTTTGTCCAAATCACTGAACACAGACTTAGGCCTCTACTTGGTGAAAAAACAAACTCTACCTAAGTGAGCTTCTTGGATTAAAAAACAAGAAAAGAAAATACAAAGGATAGCACCGCCCACCGCCCACTCCCAGAGCCACATACAAAGGGGCAAAGGAGGGGAAACAAAGGCACAAAATACATGATCAGCACTCCAGCCCCTCTGGGGCTCAAAGGATGCAGGAGCAATTCAGTATAAGATGACATTCTGTCAAAAACTTTCCCATTGGCATCTTTAGTGATCATCCGCTTGGTCTCTTCACTTATGTATCAATGTCCACAATGATAAAAGGAACTCCTGGAGACCTGCAAGGTGGTCTGTCACTCTATTTGTTTTTCTGAAAATGTGAATTATCCCGAAAGTCTCAAATTTCTGGATTAGGTTGTGTATCTCCCTTATAATCCATCTAGCTTCCCAAGGAGGTTCTTTCAGTTTGTTAATGTATATGAGGGCTATAACAACATCAGTTCCAACACACTCTCCTAATGTTCTTCTCTAGTGCTATAACTAATACTTCACGCGTAGCTTGAAGTTTATCTACAGGAACAGAAATTGCCCTAGAGTTTCCTGCAGCCAGCACCCAAAGGAGTGCCTTTGTAGTCTCTTAAGATGATCCCAATGCTTCCAGTGCTCCCAGTGCTACCATTAAAACCCCTATCAGTGTTTATCATTACTTCACCCTGATTAGGAGGAGTCCACTTGCACTTCAGAACCTCTGGCCTACTGAACACTGCATCCAAGTTAAGCTTCCCCAGAAGTGACCTATTTCTGTCATTATCAGCGGCCTGCAAAATACCCTGAGACAATCTAATCTTAACACCAGTGATTATGGAGTTAAGAGTAAATCTTGAATCCTTTTGTTCATTGTTAAAGATTCTAGAGTTCCTCTCTCTCTAAGTATAATAGTAAAATGCATTAAAAGCTAGTTTCTTAGCTTGAGCAATGACATCCTTTCCAGCCATGTTGTTTGTACACCATAGTATCTCTTCATGCCAATTTAGACTAGTATGAGTACTATTAAGAAGGTTTAAGATGTAAAACATTACAAGATCTATAAATATTAATAGATATATAAGGACCTAAGACTTAATACGATAATCACAATAAATAATAATGCAGAAACATAATCACATACCTTGATTCACAGCTTGATTGATTGAGGTATGTCCTTTGAGTTCGTCGGCGGCGGCGGGCGGTGACAACCAGGTTTTCTCTCCCTTAACATTTCTTTTGAGATAATATATTAGTTGATGGGATAAACACACTTATATAGGTAGAGAGAGGACCTAGTTTCCTATTTCAATTATAACTACTTTCCATCAAAGTAGAGAGTTGTAGGAAACCTAACCTCATTAACCAATATGATTAGTTTCCTATTAGGATTTGGATCATCATAATTAGAAACCCATAATTACTAAAAGACCCTTACTCACGTGGGCCATAATAAGTCTTACATTCTCCTACTTGGCCCATATGAAGTAGGTTTGAAAATTATACTCGATAAAACTTAAGTTTGCAAAATTTATGACTCAAAATCGGCTCAACGATTAAATAACTGACACGTCCGCAATTTAAAATATATCCAAGTCATACTATCTTTATTGGTCATCATAATACCAAAATTAAATAATTTACTAAAGCGAGTCATGGACGTCTTAAGCAATTTTACGACACATTTCTTTCCATGTACTACAATAATAATGAACTATTGAACTTGGTTCATAAGTGAGATTTATAGGCGAGAACAAATAGGACTATAAAAGGTCCATTAATAATGTCTTGTCAAAAGACTTTCCTGTTATCATTCATCCAATCACATACATGTGTACACACAATGGTAAACAGAAAAATATCATAAACATACTATAATAAGATCTCAATAAGATGTCTAAAGAAAACAATCAAACTAAAAAATCTATAACTATAAAAAAATATATCATGGAATCCGCCCAAGACCCATACTCTGAACATGTTCCTTAAATATCTTTGGCAGTAATCCCTTAGTCAATGGATCCGCAACCATAAACATTGTGCTTATGTGTTTTATAAACACTCGTTGTTTCTGAACAGACTTCTTGACTGATAAATATTTGATCTCCATGTGCTTAGCACCATTAGAATATTTATCAATCTTGGAGAAAAATACTGCTGCAGTATTATCACAATAAATTCTCAATGACTTGGAAATAGATTCGATAACTCCAAGTCCTGAGATAAAATTTTGCAACCATAAACCATGATCTATGGCCTCATAGCATGCCACAAACTCAACCTCCATAGTAGATAAATAAATACTATCTTAGTTTGCACTTTTTCATGAAATTGCCCCTCCAGCCAATATGAAGACAACCAAAAGTAGACTCCCTACTATCAGGGGATCCAAAAAAATCTAAGTCTGAGTAACTGATCACTTCTAAATGATCAGACCTCATAAATGTGAGCATGTAATCTTTCGTTCCTTGCAAGTACCTCATAACTTTCTTTGTAGCTTTCCAATGGTTCATCCCTGGATTGATTTGATATCTACCCAGCATACCAACAACAAAGCTTATGCCCATTTGAGTACAAGTCTGTGCATACATTTAACTCCCCACGGCAGACGCGCACATAATTTTTTCCATCTATTTATGTTCCCATTAAGTCTTTGGGCATTGCATAAGACTAAATTTATCACCTTTCTGAATTGGTGCATCACTAGCTGAACAATTCTTCATACCGAATCTTTCTAAAACTTTATTGATATAGGCTTTCTGAGACAGCCCTAATAATCCTCGTGCCCGGTCTCGATAGATTTTAATTCCAATTACGTAAGATGCCGTACCTAAATCTTTAATTTTAATGTTTTTAGAGAAAAACTTCTTAGTCTGGTAAAGCAGACCAATATTATTACTAGCAAGTAAGATATCATCAATATACAAAACTAAAAATATAAACTTACTCCCACTGACCTTGAGGTATATACATTGATCAACAATGTTTTCCTTAAAGCCAAAATGAACAATGGTATCGTGAAACTTAATGTACCATTGGCGGAAAGCTTGTTTAAGACCATATATTGATTTCTTAAGCTTACAAACCCTATTTTCTTTCCCCTCTTCGGAGAAACCTTCAGGTTGATTCATATAAACTTCTTCATCTAAACTCCCATTCAGAAAAATAGTTTTCACATCCATTTGATATAACTCTAAATAATAATGAGCCACCAAAGCCATAATAATTCTAAATGAGTCCTTCTTTGATACAGGTGAGAATATCTCCTTATAATCAATGCCTTTTATTTGAGTGAAACCTTTGGCTACAAGTCAGGCTTTATATCGGTCGATATTGCTATTACTATTGCGCTTGGTCTTAAAGACCCATTTGCAACCAACTTTATTGTATCCTTTTGGTAATTCAATGAGATCCCAAACTTCATTTTGTTCCATTGATTTCAACTCTTCTTTCATAGGATCAATCTATTTAGTAGTATTATTACTATCCATGGCTTGAGAAAATAAAACTGGATCCTTAATAGTCCCTATGTTAAATTTAGATTCCTGTAAGTACACCACAAAGTCATCCAAAATAGCAGATCTCCTTTCATGTTGGGATCGGCGTGGTGCTATTTCTTGTGGTACCTCTATTATCAGTTTATTGGTGACAATCTCATTATGGAGTGGTCGATTACCCAGCTATTGCTCGGTATCATCGATTTGATCAACAACCATAGGAACAACAACAAGATTAGAAGTTATGGGTAATAGGACTTGTACCCTAACTTCGTCAATAACCACATTTTGTGATTCACTACCCCCATTAATTTCACCATTTTTCAAGGAATCTTACATTACCGGACTCAACGATTCTCGTACTATGGGTAGGACAGTAAAACTTATACCCTTTGAACTTATCAGGATAACCAATAAAGTACCCACTGATAGTTTTAAGGTCCAATTTATTTTTATGTGGATTGTAAATTCTAGCCTCCGCTGCACATCTCCAATCATGAAGATGTCTTAAACTAGGTTTCCTTCCAGTCCAAAACTTGAATAGAGTTTTTGGAACTGCCTTACTAGGAACTCTATTTAATAAATACATAGCGGTCTTTAGAGCTTCAATCCACAAAGATATGGGTAAAGTTGAATTACTTATCATACTCCTAACCATTTCCATTAAAGTACGATTACGCCTTTTAGCTACATCATTCTGCTGTGGCGTTCCTAGCATTATGTATTAAGCACGAATACCAAGATTCTTTAGGAGTTTGGTGAATGGGCTAGGGTACTGACCCGATTTGTCATATTTACCATAATATTTACCACCTTTATCTGACCTAATGACTTTCATCTTTTTGCCTAATTGTCTTTCAACCTCTGTAATGTATACCTCAACGACATTCATTACTTGAGATTTTTTTACTTAATAACTAGACATAACCATAGCGTGAAAAGTCATCAATAAAGGTGATAAAATACTTTTCTCCCCAAAAATAGGGAGTAGAAAATGGTCCACAAATATCTGTATGAATAATTTCAAAAAGCTCTGTACTTCTTGTGGTACACTTCTTGGTGTGCTTTGCTTGTTTGCCTTTAATACAATCCACACACACCAAAATTAGTAAAATCTAGGTTCGGAAGGACCCCGTCTTTTACTAATCTTTGTATTCTTTCTCTGGAGATATGCCCCAGTCGTCTGTGCCACAAGATGGAGGAATTTTCATTAGTTATGCCACGTTTCGTTTTAACATTAGGATGCAGGGTCAAAAAGGTTTTAGCGAACATGTTATCAAGATTTAATTTATACAAGCCATCGCATAAAATACCATAACCAATAAAAGCAGAATTGTTAAATAAACTGAAAGAACCGTTCCCAAAGTGAAAAAAATACCCATCAAGGTCTAAAAGGGATAAAGAAAGCAAATTGCGAGAAACTAAAAGAACATTAAAGGTAAGCGATAAATCTAAATGATGTCCAGTGTCTAAGAATGAATGAGAGGTCTCCATGGCTTCAACAGAAGCTTTGACTATATTTCCCATGAATATGAATTTTTCATTTGGTTCCGCATTCTGGGTTGTAAGAAATCCCTGTGTCGTATTAGAAACATGAATAGTAGCACCCAAGTCAATTCACCAAGTATTAGAAGGAACTTTAGTAAGATTTGATTTGAAACATACAAAAGCTAAATGATTACCTTTCTTTTTGAACCAAGCCTTACGTTTCTGACAATCTTTCTGAGCATGCCCTATCTTTTTTACAGAAGTAGCACCGATTACGTTTATTGTCGCGTTCTGTCTTAGGAGCCTTAGTAACATTAGAAGGCCCCCTTACCTTGAGTAATCTTCATTTTTTATCAGCCTTCCTCCAGTTCTTTATAGCTTTTTGTGTTGTAAGATGAAGTGAATGATTTTCTTGTTGCTTAAGCTTGCCTCCTCTTAAAAAATCACGTTGGCCAATTCATTCACATTCCACTTATCCTTAATAGTGTTGTAATGAATTTGAAATGGATAAATTTGAGAAGGCAAAGAGTTCAAAATAAATTGAACAATAAAAAAATCATTCACTTCCATCCCCAATGTTTTAAGTTTAACAGCTAGATTTGCCATTTCTAAGGTATGTTCATGCATGCCTCGTACACCATCATATTTCATTGTAGTAAGTTTAGCCATTAAAGTCCCAGCTAATTACTTATCAACAGTTTTGAAACATTACACCACAGATGTCAAAAATTCTTTCGCATTTTTAGACTTAGGAAGTGAAGACTTGATATTAGTCGCTATGGTCATTCGCATAAATATAAGGCTTAACCTGTTTGATATTTCCCAAGCTTTATAGAAAGTCTTCTCATCCCCACTGCTCTTAGTAGAAAGATCAGTAGGATTTTTCAGCCAAAAGTGCTACATCAAGATCCAGAACACCTAAGTAAAATTTAATTTGGTCACTCCAGTCCGAAACATTAGTTCAATTGAGAGTTGGAATAGACGAACATGCGAATGTAGCAAAACAGGGTTCGGCACTGCAAAATAATTAACAACTTACAAAATATTAATGCTACAAGTTATAAATAAATTAAACATGAGTTAAAATATAAGAAATTAAAACCAAATTATATTCCGATGATGAACTAATAATATCACCAAATATCAATTACCCTATTTCAATTTATTAGTGTCGCAAAAGTAAATCTGCCTTTGGGCGAATTCTTAATATTTTGAGATAAAATAAATCGTTACGTACTCGATTTGATATCCATGCTTCATAATAGTTGCGTCACTTTGGCGACTTCCAACCAACTTAAGCAATAGATCACAAATCGATATTACGACATTGCAAAATATAAGTGTAAATCAAATATAACTGTAAACAACATAATACCCAAACTGATCTCACTATTATGTAACAATAAGATAATGATAAAACTTAAAATTACTGGATCTCATGGTGTATAACATATTTCGATGATCACAACAAAAAACAAATTTTTTTTTTTTTTTTTTACTAATTAGTATGTAATTCAAACTTTCACATAATGTCGAGTATATATGATACCCAACGAAACATAACATAAACAAATCATAATCGAAAAATTGTAAAAGTCCAATCATAGCTCTGACACCACATCTAAAACATGACAAAATCTATAAATATTAATAGATCTATAAGGACATAGGACTTAATACGATAATCACAATAAACAATAATGTGAAAACATAATCACATACCTTGATCCATACCTTGATTGATTGAGGTATGTCCTTTGAGTTCGTCAGCGGTGGCGGGCGGGTGACAACTAGGTTTTCTCTCCCTTAACCTTTCCTTTAAGACAATGCATTAGTTGATGGGCTAGACACACTTATATAGGTAGAGAGAGGACCCAGTTTTTTATTTTAATTATGACTACTTTCCATCAAAGTAGAGAGTTGTAGGAAGCCTAACCTCACTAACCTATAAGATTAGTTTCCTATTAGGACTTGGATCATCATAATTAAAAATCCATAATTACTAAAATACCCTTACTCATGTGGGCCATAATAAGTCTTAGATAAGATTCCATACCATACAACTTTGGAGTATTGACATTGGAAGAAAAGGTGTTCCTCATTCTCACCTTGAGTTGCACAAATTACATATCTAGATATGCTTACAGTTTCCCACTGTAAGAGTTTATCCTGAGTCTTCAGACATTTTCTTAGAGCCAACCAAGCTATGTAGCTATGCTTGTATATTGCTTGTGAAAGTCAAATAGTGTTGGTCCGCTGCACATTGGGGTTAACATGTCTAAGGTACCTGCAAGTATCTTTCAGAGTATAATGACCATTAGAATTAGTTGTCTAGACCCTCTCATCCTTATGTTTGTTGTGGATATTCATACTGCTCTAAAGGTTGTCATATCAGGCATATAGTGTGTAAAAGCATTAGAGGTATTCCAACTCCCCTTAATAATAATAATAATAATAATAATAATAATAATAATAATACTAACCTTAGCTTTCTTGTGAACAAGAGAATTAAAAGTGAATTGAGGGGGGAAATTAGGACTTAGAATGCCAAGTGGATGTCGAGGGTCATACCACAGGTTAGTTTATCTCCCATCCTCAATAGTATACTTTACTATATATGTTACTAGAAGTTACTAATTTATTCTCAGATACAATCATTTGGAGTCTTCATGCTCCAAATGTTCATACTTATAAGGTTCCTGAACACCCATTTAACCTAAAGATTATCCTTTTGATCTATTAAAGCCCAAACTTATCTCATAAGGGCAGCTAGCTCTGTTAGTTATCTCAATACTTTTTATGTTCAGTCCCCTTTCTCCATAAGGGTGACAAGTGTCAAACCAGTTGACATTAGGGCCCAGTTTGGTTGCAAATTAGATGCAATTGCAACAGTTTGCATTTTCAATCGATTGTAGGTGTTTTGTTCAATTTAAATTCAAGGGGAATCAGTTGTAGGTGTTTGGTTTGTTGCAAATGTAAGTCAACTATGATCTTGACCACTTACATGTGTTTAGTTCATTTTTGTGAAGAAAATACAAACAGCTTGCAAGTGTGTTTCAATTATAATTATCCAATGGAAAGGCAAAAAACTAGTATTTGGTGTAAAAGGTTTTTTTTTGTTTTTTGCTTTTGTACTCTGCAACAAGAGTTACATCGAGGACTCTATTTTCTCACCAAGAAATTTTACCAAAAAAACTCTTATCCCACCAAAAAGTGTCAATCGTGATAAAAGGTCTTACGAATGATCAATTTATCATGAAAAGCTTTGGTACGTTCCTTATAAATTTTTGAGCTTTCATAGGCCTCATGACAGAGTTCATCCAATTCAGAAAGTTGGAGCTTTCTTTTGGACCAAGCTTTGTCCATCTCAAAGTTAAGGGCATTTGTGGCCCAATGAGCTTTATACTTCAATTCCGCAGGTAAGTGGAAAGCCTTCCCAAAGATAATTCGATAGGATACCATACCAATCGGGGTTTTGTAAGCTGTTCGATAGACCCAAATGGCATCGTCAAGATGATCTGCCTAGTCTTTGCGATTTGTTCGAACAATATTTTTAAAATTCTTTTGATCTCCCAATTGGAGACTTCAACTTGATCATTGTTTTGTGGATGGTAAGGTGTCGTAACTTTATGAGTGATGGAATAATTTTTCAATAAAGTTCAGAAAATACGGCTGCAAAACTGTTTTCCTCCATCACTAATAATTCCTCGAGGAGTCCCAAAATGATTATAAATATTTTTTATCAATTTGACCACGGGCTTATGGTCATTCATTTGACATGTGACCGCTTCGACCCATTTGGAGACATAGTCTACTGCGACAAGAATGTAAAGATTACTGTAAGAGGAAGGAAACGGGCCCATAAAGTCTATGCTTCAAACATAAATTTTTGTAACTATAAGGATGTTGCTCAGGGGCATCATGTTATGGTGGGAAATATTGCCGATGCTCTAGCATCTATCACATGTAGAACATAAAGACTGTATGTCACGAAAAAGGGTAGGCCAATAAAGACTAGATTAAAAGAGTTTTGCAACTGCTTTCTTGACACTGATATGCCCACCATAGGCGTAGGTATGATAAAACATGAGTACGCTCTGAAACTCATCATTCGGGATTCATATCCTAATAACTTGGTCAGAGCAAAACTTATATAGATAAGGATCATCCTAGTTAAAACATTGAACCAGGAATTTGGTTTTATCTTGCTTTGACCAGTGGTCAGGTAATCGATCGGTAGTAAGTTAATTAACAATGTCAGCGTTCTAAGGTAGTTGTGAGACAACCATAAGTTATTCATTTGGAAATGTCTCTGAGATAGGGAGAAAATCTTCAACACCTTCTACGAGAAGTCTAAATAAATGGTCCGCTACAACGTTTTCGCCACCTTTTTTATCTTAAATTTTGATGTCAAATTCTAGTAACAAGAGGATCTATTGGATTAACCGAGGCTTAACATTATTTTTGGATAATGATTTTGAATAATGATTTTGGATCCAACAAGGTAAGACCGAAATTTCTCCAAGGCAAAAACAATGGCAAATAACTCCTTTTCAGTAGTGGAGTAATTTAATTATGCATAATTGGGTATACGAATGACATAGTAAATAACATGAAGTTTCTTATCTACTCGCTGCCCTATAACTACTCTAATAGGGTAATCAGAGGCATCACACATCAACTCAAAAGGATGATCCCAATTTGGCAGTTGGGGGATAGGGGATGAAGTTAAATAGAAGTTTAAGCTTCTCAAAAGTTCCTGAACATGCTTCATCAAAGTTAAAATCAGTGTTTTAAGCAAGTAAATTGTACAATGGTTGGGAAATTTTGCTAAAATCTTTGATAAACTAGCGATAAAATTCAACATGGCCCAGAAATGATCGAATGGCCTTAACTGTCTGAGGTGGAGGTAATGAAGAAATAACATCGATTTTGGCCTTATCAACTTCAATCCCTTTATTGGAGATGATATGCCTAAGAACTATCCCTTGTATCACCATAAAGTGATATTTTGCCCAGTTTAACACTAAATTAGTTTTTGCACATCGTTCTAGCACGAGCTCGAAATGGTGTAGTCATTCGTCAAAAGAAGAACCAAACACTGAAAAGTCATCCATGATTATTTCAAAAAAGTCATCAACCATATCAGAAAATATGCTCATCGTACAATATTGGAATGTAGCAGGTGCATTACATAGCCCGAAAAGCATACGTTGATAAGCATATGTTCCATATAGACATGTGAAAATAGTTTTCTTCTGATTTTTTGGGGCGATGGGGATATGATTATACCCTGAATAACCATCAAAAAAGTAGTAATGACTCTTTCCGGCTAACTGTTCAAGCATTTGATCAATGAATGGAAGAAGAAAATAATATTTTCTCGTGACTGTGTTCAATTTTTGGTTGTCGATGCAAGCACGCCACTCGGTGGTCATGCAGGTGGGGATTAATTCGTCATTCTCATTTTCAACTACAGTAATCCCTAATTTCTTGGGTACAGCCTAAACAGGGCTAACCCACTTACTATCCAAAATATGATATATAGCACCCGAGTCTAATAACTTTAGGACTTCCTTCTTAACCACCTCCATCATGTTGGGATTCAATCGTCGTTGCATCTCGTGTGACTTTTTAGTACCTTCCTCAAGATGGATACGATGCATGCATATGGTTGGGCAAATCCCCTTCATGTCTACTATATGCCACCCAACAGTCTATCTTCCTGGTAAACATCAAGATTGGAAGCTATGATCACAAGTAAAGTTTTAGAATCACCTAAGAAGGCATACTTTAAAGTTTCAGGCAACGGCTTGAGGTTTAGTTGTGGTGGTTTAATCATGGATGGAACAGGTAATGTAACGGATGGTTTAAGAGGTTCTACCCGCGTTCTCTATCTGGAATTGCTGAAAATGGGCATTGTATCGAGTAAACATTAAGTTCTTTAATGATTGAATCTTCATTAAATTCTTCGCCAAAGTTTATAAGACATGATTCTAATGGGTTTGTAAACTAGCGAGTAAATCATATTAAACTGAGACATGCCATCAAAATTAGGGACCTGAGTATTATTATTGAAAACATTCAGTTTGATCTTCAGGTTTCCCATTGATAGTTGTAATACTCCACTAAAGCAATTAATAATGGCATTGGCAGTTTGATCTTCAACCGACTTGCCTTGTCTTTTAAATAGAATGGAAATAGGCAAAGGCGGATAGAATCCTCAGTAAAGTGTTGGTATCGGGAGAGCCCGCAAATTTTCTTAAACTCATAGACATATTTATATGGGCTCTTTAAATCAAGCCCATGAAAAGTAGGTAACATTTGGATTACACCGGGATTGATTTCGTAATTATTTGCCGTGGCGACATGTAACACAAAGCACGAGGGCATATCACTCACTACTGGGGTTTAATAATCTTTGAGTATTTTAGCCATGGGGGTCCAATAATCTCTGAGTGTTTTAGCCATGGGTGTAGGGCCAAGTTTTAGCTTAACAGGGTCAACATGAGGTAGATTATCTTTTTCTTCAATTGGTTTAACTTGATCCCAATGTTAAGGGGCGACAAGGTCGCTCTTTCTGCTTTGACTGAGGTGGTGGGTTGTTGTGGGGAAATGGTTTTTGTAAACTTCCTAATTGTTTTCCCACTCGATCCCAATGTTTCATATATAAAAAAAACAAACAAACATGGAAAAATACGGTACTCAAATCAATAAACACACGGGCAATCTTAGGATTCTAGCACTTCAATATTTTTTAGAAGTAATAATTGGGTCTTCCCAATATTCTTCTATGTTTAAAAGGGTAGGGTGACTGAAGGTTTTGGTTCCTATACTCCCCTGCGTCACTGTACTAGTACCAGCTTAAAGTTGATGTTTATTCCTCACACCTGAGTGAGTCGCCTTATCGTACGTCAACACTCGGAGCGGTGACGTCGCAAATCTACAACCAGTATTTCACGGCGCTAGGCTGGGGCCGTATCCTACAAACCCATTTTTATACCCCGGTCTGGTACACTTATCCGTTAGGTAATAACTTTCCACGAGAATCTTGCTACACTTTTTTATTTTCAATTATTTAGAGATCTGGGATGTTCAATTTTCGTGTGATACGAATTTCTTCGTATCCCTAATGGGTGGTCCCACTTGCTAGAGAATTTTTTGGGTAATAAAATCCCGTAAGTCTCTAACATTGTTTACCTTTACCAGTATTGGAGTGAAAAAATATTAAACACATTATCAGGTCAATCCAAAAACAATTTTTTTTAAATTAAGAGCGGCGTGTATTTGAGTAGTTCATACGACTTAAGTTTCCTAGTGCCGCGGCGGAGCGATCATGATCCCCTTATAAATGTCAAGTTCAGAAAACTAACCTACGAGAAAGATATTTTTCTCAGTGAAGTTGAGGCCGCCCCTTCACTTAGGGGGCGAAAGAAGAATGTAACTGATGAAGCTTTGTATTTTCCCCCTTTTTTCGCACTTTGTTGCTCTGTGCTTTATTTGCAATTTCTGATCGTATCGATAACGAGTGCCAAAAATAAACCTGAAAAAAAATAAAAAATACTCATAATGCTTTACTAAAGTGGTAAACGGTCTTATAAAATATGTAGCTGATGATGCTAATGGGTATTAAATCTTACTATTTTAAAAAGAAATTAAGAAAGCATTTAATACAACACATGAATTAATGTCCTAACCTCCAATATTAGATTGACCAGATACAGCAAATATTAGAGCATCTCCTAAAGTGCCTCACTACCTTAGAATCCAAGGTACCACTTAGGATTTTCGTCATCCAACAATGCCTCATTACCTTGGATTTAAGTCTCCAAAAGCAAGGCTGAGTCTTGGAATCCAAGACTCAACCTTGGTTTTTAAAGTCACGATTGGGCGCCTAATTATTTTTTTAACAAAAATACAAATCGGGCGCCAAATTTTAAAAAATAAAATAAAAAATCAAAACGGGCGCCCAATTTGAACTTATGAATTTTTTATTATTTTTTTTTCAAAAAAAATAAAACAGGCGGCCAATGCTTGGGCGCCTGTTAAACAATCCAAGTCAAGTACAGTTGGAATAAATAGAGTCTCACTACCTTGAATTTGGCTTTTTTTTCAACCAAGGTAGTGAGGCACTTTAGGAGATGCTCTTATACACCTTAGAGAAGAAACTCAAAACACATGCAGTATGAACTATTGTACTTTCCAAAGAAAACTCAAAAGAGTCATCCATGCATTAAATGAGTAGGGCATGCGTATGGCAGATGTATAGTATGTTGTTGTCCCACTTTATATATTAGTACTGACCATAATAAATGTAATAAGTCATAGGTACAATATGTTACTATAGAAGTCATCCCACCAACTACGAATATCTTCACAAGCTCTATAGAAGTAAGCAAGCTCAGGGTTAATGAAGATGTATATTTTGACACGCCATAGGACCTTAAAACTTAAGCTAACTATCACCTTAAAGATAGAGAACACAAAGCATAACGAAAGCTAATGATGCCCAAAAGTTATTTTTATAGCATTGAAAAAAAAAGAAAAAAGAAAGAAAATAAAAAGAAATCAGTATTAGACAAGGTCCTTTGCACCGTCGCACTCCCTGACAGTGGCACCAATTGATTAACGCATTTTTGAGTGCTATTAATACCCGATCAAGGACGGTTTCCCATTATCGTAATGAGTAGTCGGGGGTCGTACCACAGAGAGTGTCTAGATGTAAATAACCTAATCTAGACCAAAAATAAGTTTATAAAGAAAGGTAAATTCAATAAAGGAAAAATACTAAGGCTTTTATTATCCCCTTCCGATCAGAGCATTAATGAAATGATTAAAACGCTAATTTCTCCACCCATGTATGTTCCGGTTAGGACACATATCATATTTATAAAGTACACCTCTAAATATTTGGTTAAGCATATAAGGGTCTGCATAAGAGGGTGGTGAAGTGCAGAGAAAATCTCTCTCAACTATGGTTAAGTCGAGAGTGAGATGCTATTCTCAAATGCTTCCTCTAATTATTTAAGATGGGGATTTAATTTTCTTACACGAAGCTATGGCTAAGCCTTCAATAAGAGAATTAAATTCTAAAATTGAGTACGAGATGTAAGCAAATATTAGCATTTTAATGTTAATCACTAATGTTCATCCGGGAAAGGGCCACATCCTAGCCATAACTAGGAGATTATATAGCCACTCATTCTGAACTTTATCACATTATATTACGGTAATTAAACTAACGACAATGAAATAAAGAGAGAGAGACAGGTGCTTAAATAGTAAAAAAGTATCGTCACTTTATTTCTTCTAAAACAACTCTAACCTCTGAGATAAAAGGAGATATGAGATGTTAGATACAAAGTTACAAGATAAGAGAAAAATGATAAAAGATCCTTTCCTAAAGGAATCGATGCTCCCTTTTATAAGGAAATGGGAAACATTTTGTTAACATGTGAATAGGCTACATAGTGTACAATAGTCGCAACATTTATTACAAAGTGATCAATTGTCTTCAACATTTACGGCTTGTGTTAAATTCTTTCACCTTTATTTCGGCTTCAATAAAATTGGCGAAAAAAAAAATTGGATGAATGAAGAAAGCTCGGATGAATGAAGAAAAATTGGAAAAGTGCAAGGAAGTGAGGATGCACTATTTAGGACAATTCGAGGAGGCAGATGAAAGGAAAAAATATTACAAGGGACTTGTAAAAGCTTGTGGTCTTCCATGTGATGACAGTTTAGATGATGATGTACCCCAGACGCCTGATGTTCATGGTGTAACTGATATTGTTGAAAATGAAATGATAATGGAGGTCGAAGGTCCTCGTCCTAGGGAAGTATCATATGTGCAGTGCCCAAAGGTGCCTTAAATTTAGAAAAATCTCCGTCTGAAATGTTAAATCTTGCTTAAAAAATGTTGTGTTAAGTGAAAGTATGTAACAAATGGTCAGTGGGACCGAAACAATTTTAATTTGGTATGTGCAAATGATATTTGTGCTGTTTTTAAATATTGAGATAAATAACTATTTTGCACGTGTAAATAATAGTAAGTAGTAGATGTGATAAAGTGATTTGTATCATAAGTGATGATATATTCGAGCAGATAAGTAAAGAACGCTTGTGTGCGTGAAATGTGAAAGATGGCCAAAAAATGGCAAGTAAGGATTACCAGATGGTTATCCGGAGATAGGTATCTAGATTTAGATTGTAGAAGAACAAGAGCTCAAAAGAGGTTGTTCGATAAGTAAAGAGCGCGAAGTAAAATATCTTGTAATTGGATATGTGGTCGTGTGAAGTTGAATGGTAGGTTTTAGGATACTAGTTGAAGCAAGGACCTAAGAACAAATCAAGATAGTAAGGAAATAGTTTGTCTCAGGCATACTTGATAAGTATTGATCGAGATCAAATCGAAGTAGTAAAGATATCGTTTGTCTGATACATACTTGATAGGTATAGATCGAGATCAAATCGAAGTGGTAAAGATATCATTGGTCTGAAGTATACTTTGACAAGTATAGATCGAGATCAAAACGAAGTAGTAAAGAAGTTTGATGAAACAAATTATTTATTAGATTTGAAGAAAACGATTACAGTGTATCATATGTAAAAGAGTTTCAACTGAGCAGTGTACCATGGATACTCAAGCTGAACTTCATCTTCGGTCATGAGCCCATAAGTTCCGCTATCTATTTTGTTGCTGACAATGTAAGGCCCTTCCTAATTTTCTGATAACTTTCCAAATTTTTTAGTTCGCAAACTATTTTGTATCCGTCAGAGGACAAAGTCTCCAATACTGAATTTTTGTTGTCGAACTTTTATATGCTTTTTTCAATGCATCATGATATCGTCCTAGAATGGCAATGACTTTGTCTTGGGTTTCTTCAATCTAATCGAGGTTGCAAAGTAGACCGAGTTCATTGTCCTCATCGGAGATTTTTTGTTGAGTACTGAGAAGATCAAGGTCTGAAGGTATGACTGCTTTGGTACCAAAAGCAATCATGAAAGGAGTACAGCCTATCAAATCTTGAGGTGTGGTATGGTAGGCCCATAAAACACTGAGTAGTTCGTCCACCCATCTACCTTTCTTGTCATCGAGGAGCTTGCGTAAGCCAGATTTGATACTTTTGTTGATGGCTTCAGCTTGTCCGTTACCTTAAGGATAATATGGTGTAGAAGTTATCAACTGAATCTTATATTTATGGAGGAAAGCAATGATTTTAGTTTTGATGAACTGTTTGCCATTATAACAACGTATCATTTACAGACAACAAAATTGGGTAATGATGTGCTCCCAAAGGAACTTGATGATCTCATTCTCATCAGTATGGCAGAGAGGAATTGCTTCAACCTACTTGGTAAAGTAATCTCTGGCAACTAAAATGAACCTTCTGTTTCCCGATGTTGGATGGAATAGGCCAATGATGTTAATTTCCCATCGTTTAAACGGCCAGAGGACATTGCTAACATGTAAGTTGAGGGCTGGGCTTTTGATGTCCTGAGCGTGGATTTGGCATTTGTAACAATTACGGACAAAGTCTTCGCAGTCTTGTCTCATCTTGGGCCAATATAGTCCTTGTGTGAATGCACGTTGGGCTTGGGATCATCCGGAAACATGTGCACCACAGATACCTTCGTGAAGTTCTTTGATTTTGATCTGAGCCTGTTTCTGTGAGATGCATTCGATAAGTGGTCTGCCTCCAGTGAGTCGATATAATATTTTATTTTGGATGGTGAATCTAGGGCACTTGGCTAACAGGGATTGAGCTTCTTCTTTGTTACTGGGGAGGATGTTAGAGTTGAGGTAAACATAAAATGGTCTTCTCTAGTCTTCAGGGTCATCATCTTCAGTAACGGTTATCTGGAGGGTTGACAAGATATCGAGGCTAGAATGTTCGAGGATCTCAATTTCTAAAGATCTTTGTCCACTGTCTTCCGGCATGGCAGTGATGCAGGCTAATGCATCGGCATGACAATTTTCTTGTCGAGGTAAATACGAGATGGTTACATGCGTCTGGTTCTACAATTGAGTCGTCGGTGAAGATTTCTTCGAGTTATTCCCAATCGGGGCCTTCGGCGGGAAAATCTGCCAAAAAGTTGGCCATTGCTTATCCCTTGATGAATATTTGAGGTTCAAAGGAAATATCATACTCTCCAAGAAAAATAGACCATTGCCAAATTCTGCGAGATTTTTCTTTCTTGGAGAGTACCAGTTTGAGAGGGTACTTGGTGATGAATTTGATAGGATGAACATGAAAATAGAGACAAAGTTTTTAAGAGATGTAGACATAAGTATTTTAGCAGCATAAGTATTTTACTGAGGAAGTAAATAGGTTTCTTTATGCCACCATCTTCTCGAATAAGACCAAAACAGATTGATTCTTCTGTTGTAGACAAGTACATAATGAGTGATTCGCCATCAATTAGAGTACTCATTATAGGAGGATGCCCCAAGTATCGTTTAAGATCTTAGAACGCCATTTCACAGTCAGGAGTCCAAATAACTTCCTTTTACTGTTTGTTTGGAAGAGGAGTGGGGTTGCCACGAAGAAGAAGGTAAAAAAGTTTGCATCGATCAGATGACTTTGAGATGAATCTGTGAAGAACGGCTATCTTGCCGACGAATTTTTGAACATTTTTTTTCGTTCAAGGAGAGGGCATTGCCATGAGTGCTTTGATTTGAGCTGGATCAATTTTGATTCCTCTTTTGCTGACTCGATGGCCCAAGAATTTTCCAGAAGCAGCATCGAATTGACATTTCTCTGGGTTGAGTTTCATCCGGTACTTGCGAAGGATATCGAAGATAGTTTAGAGGTTATTGAGATGATCTTCCCTTTTCAGGCTTTTGGAGATCATATCATCGATGTATACTTTCATAATTTTGCCAAGCTGATCTTTGAATCTTTGGGTGACCAGTCGTTGGCAAGTAGCTTCAGCATTTTTTAACCCAAAAGGCATTACTGTATAACAATAAAGTGCTCATTCGGCTATGAAGGTTGTTTTTTCTTGATCTTCTTCGGCAAGTGGAACTTGGTTGTATCCTGATGCGACATTCATCATAGAAAGAAGTTTGTGTCCTACGACTGAGTCGAGAAGTTGCGAAATTAGTAGTAGCGGAAAATTATCTTTGGGTATGAATTTGTTGGGTTTCGTGAAGTCGGCATAAACCCTTTTTTTGCCATTTTTCTTTGGCACAGCGAAGATATTAGAAGCCCACTTCAAATATTTAGCTTCTCAAATATATCCTACTCGAAGGTGTTTATCAATCTCTTCGTTCACTGCATCTCAAAGTTGGGGAGCTTAATTCTGTCATTTTTGGATGATTACTTTACTGTCTAGAAGGAGGTTGAGTCGGTGGAAAGCGATTGAAGGATCGATTCTAGGAATTTCTTGGAAAGTTCAGGCGAAGATGTCAATGTTTTTCTTAAGTAGCTGTATCATGGCCTTTTTTTATCGATTGACAACTTGGATCCAACGAAGGTTGTGCGTTCTGGGCCATCGAGTTTAACAGTTTCGACAATTTCAGTATCATGCTGCTCAAATGTGGGTAGTACTTCATGCTGTAGTTGTTATGCTTTGAGAAGTTTAGCTGTATGAGGGTTAATTATGGTATTTTTGCATATTTGTGCGACTGGTTGGCTGCCCTTGATTTCATAGACTCCGTGATCCGTAGGAAAACGTAGTGCTAGATGGTAAGTTAAGGGTACTTCTTTGATTGAATGTAACCAACTGCGTCCCAAAATGTCCAAATATTTGGACTCTACATCAATGATAAGAAATTTGACGAATGTGGTTTCTAAACCTGCTTGAACTGGCAGAGTGATTTCTCCAGTGGCTAATTCTTTTGAACCATTGAAGCCTGTGATTGTTGTTGCTGAAGCTTTTACTGAATCTGTAAGGCCCAGGACTTCAATTACTCTTTTGAATAAGACATCTGTGGCACTTCCGGTATCGACAAGAAGCGTATATAAGTAGTCCTGTCCGACTTTGAGCATAATAATGGAAGGGTCATCATGAGGGTATTTAACATGACTGATATCGTAATCCTTAAACGTTATCTGGTTAGGACGTTTGGATTTGCTTGTGCTCGGAAGAAGTTTTGTTAATTTGTCTGAGGAGGTCATTTTGTAGCAAGATGTAATACGATCCTCTTATTTTATGTTCTTCCCTTTTTCAATCTCGATCATATACAAATGGCGAACTTGTCCCTGGATCTGATTTTGTTCGACTTCTTTAGTTTTTACTTGTTCTTCGAGACATTTTGAATGTCGATGACATAATTGTGGAGTCTTTCAGCTAAGGGGATACGATAAAAGATATGTATGAGGGAGTAACATCTATCAGTTTCATGACTGCGCATATTATGATACTGACATAAGGTTTTGTTTGGAAGATCTATGATTGCTTGTGGCGTACGATAACACTCGTCTCCCTTTATTGTCGATAAGATAGCGGAGAGGGTTGTTGTCATTGGCGGAAAAATTGGGACAGGCCTGTCGGGTTTTTCATCCCTTCTTCTAGTGTTATCAATGTTTCTGTCACGTTGCTTTGGCGCTTCAGTAGTGACTGCTCGTTGGAACGGGGTCGAAGGTGCTTCTCGGGAATGGATGATAGATGAGCTTTTCATCTTATCTTTCTACGAGCGTTCCAGCTTGATGTAGTTATTAACCACGTCAATCATTTTAGTGACCGTGCACGGTTTGTTAAGAGTAAGTTCTTCTCAAACTTTTGAGTCAATGTGCAAGGCGGAGGTGAATGCCAGAACCACGATTTTAGGGTCTGAATTCCTAATCTTTCGTGTTTTCTGAAGGAAACATTTATAAAAGTTTTCCAAGGTTTCTTTCGTGCCTTGCTCGAAGTAAAACAAAGAGTCAACGGTGATTTTGTGTTCCTTAGCATGAGCATAGTTAGATTTGAAAAGATGTTGCAATTGGCTTAAGGTGGTGATGGAAGCTTCTTGGATAGTGTAAAACCATCAGAGTGGTTCTTCTTTTAGGATCATGTTGAATAGCCTACACAGTATATGGTCGAGCTTGGAGTATAACTCAACTGCGGCTTTGAAATGTCAAACATGTGTAAGCAGATCAGTTAGGCCTGCATATTAAATGAACTTGGGCATATGGAAATTGTCTGGGATGGGCATATTTTCTAGATATGGAGAAATAAGGTTTATTTCGATTCTATCAAGTGCAGATCGTCGGCCTGGGATGTCAGAGTTGATGGCTTGGATTATGCTGTTAAGGCCATATAAAGTAACGAATTGTTGTGGGGGAAGAGGTAGGGCGGCAATCTAAGGAACAAAATTGCCATGTCCTTCCAGTCCCAATCGATCTCTGATGGGCCTCTTTACTGGCGGAGGGGTTTGATGACGTGTGCGTCGATTTCCTTGAGTTGTCGAGGCTGAAGAAGTTAAACCAAAATGTCGAGAGGCTCTATTCGGATTTCCAGATCTAGATCGAGATATTCGTTGATTGTCCTCTCTCGGCTGATCATCGCGTTGAACTGCTCTTGATCGATATTCACTTCGAGTCAGTGGAGGTAACGTTTAGCGAGCAGTGAATCGATCTTGTGTCCTTCATAATCTTTCCATCTCTTTTTGATGTGTTTGACTTTGCTGATCCAGGGCTTTTGTTCGTTCGTCTTTTTCCGTTTGAAGAACTTGAGCATGGATACGCTGATCTTCCAGTCTATAGGTTTTTTCTGCGACCATTTGTTTTTAAAGTTCAAGGACTGCACCGTGCAGATCAATAGCTCCTAGTATGTCCTAATCTCTTACGGTACTAGAATGGCTTCTCAAGTTCATGTTTGTCATCAAATGGTGTTTAGATTGGAAATGGTAGAAAAAAGTGTGGTATTCCCATAGACGGTGCCAATTGTAGTTGCGGGTTTTCTGGGAGGATATTCTTTGCCAATACTTATTTGTAAGGATTGCAATTAAGCCAGATGGACAAGATTTTACGTGGAAAACTCAGTAGAAACTGAGAAAAACCACGACCTTGAGGAGGGTTTTGATATAAAATCCAGTATTTTGTTAGTTATTACAGAGATTTTGTATAATAGTGGGGTCATGAAGTTATAATTGGTAGTGCGAGAGGATTTTCTTGTTTCTAATAATATATTATTCTCTGCCTGTATTTATAGTGTATACAAGCAGTTTTACAAAAAAGAAATAGTTTCCTATTTAGGGAGGAGTGGGCGAACTTCGCGGATCTCTAACAGCTCTTTCTTGACCAGGCACAATGGCTACTTCTGGTAGGTCGAGGACATACAAAATCTTCTAGAATGTTAAGTTATCTTTGACTGTAATGTATTATCTTCTCGAATGTAGGTCTTCGATTATGTATGGATGTCTTCGACTACGCTCTGCCTGCTTATGCTTGTCAAATCTGGGTAATATGTTACTACACCTCCCACTCAAAACATAATGTCGAGTGGTAGGTTGATGGAATTGCGTGCATGTTGTGTAACCAGCAGCGTCCCATGATCCTCAGATAATGGGATTTTGTATTAATGACGTAAAGACAATGTCAAGTGTTACCGGCCCTGCGGTGATAGGAAGTACGATATTTCCAACGCACTCCTCCTTAAACCCATTAGAGCCACAAATATCAATGTCATTGGGTTGGACCTTATCAGCAAGACCCATCTGGTCGATCATGCTCTGAAAAAGGATTTCGATAGTGCTACCAGTGTCTACCATTATCGTATAAAATACCATGTTCCGCATTTTCAACATGATCACCAAGGCATCGTGGTGAGGATAGTTGACATGTCGAACGTCGTAATCATCAAAAGAGATCCCAGTTCACTGAGAGCTGGATACTTGAATTACACGAGCTTCTTTATC
Source organism: Kingdonia uniflora (assembly GCA_014058105.1). NCBI lineage: Eukaryota > Viridiplantae > Streptophyta > Magnoliopsida > Ranunculales > Circaeasteraceae > Kingdonia > Kingdonia uniflora. The sequence continues at coordinate 1,709,467 of JACGCM010001377.1, read as the reverse complement.
TTGCATGGATAAGTCGTAACATTGGGCGACATGCCTCCGCTTGCTTCTGCTTGATTCTTTGATGACATGGGTCTCCACGGGATGGCAGAGTAAAATATGATACAAATACTTTTTAGTTGCGGGCTCTTTGACTTGCACAGCTTCAATGGGGTTTTTGTTACTCCTATTTTTATAACTCTCTACGTCTACTATATACTCATGCATTCGTCCATCTGCAAAGATGTACTCCAACGACACCTGTAAGGCAAAACATTGCTCTATCTTATGATGTCAGACCTTATGGTGGATGGAGCATGGTTTGTTCTCGATCGGTTGAAGGTACTACGCATTTCAGAAGAATCTATCTTTCTATAATATAAGATATATGCTTGCTATAGTCACTTTCATCTTTGGAAGGTAAGGTCTAGGCAAGTTACTGCCCTTCTGAGGTTGCTCGTCGTTAGATTTGGTATATTTTCTATCTCCTCTTTGATTTGATGTCCGATTAAAGTCAGAATGGTTTGACTGATCTCGAGCTGTTAGTATTAACTTTTGAGGTTTCTGCCTGTCGGACACCATCCGCTCTAGTTCAATGTATCCGTTGACCTTTTTGATCATGTTTTCCAATGTTGTTGGTTTGTTGAGGATGAGGTACTCCTTCGCTCTGCCATCGACGAGTAAGGCGTTGGTGAAGGCAAAAATAATAATCTTTTGGTCAAGTCGGTCTACTTTTCGGGTTAACTCCAAGAACTTTTTTGTAAACATCTCAAGTTTTTCTTTGTGCATCTGTTTGAGGCTTAAAAGAGAATATAAGTTCTCTTTTTTATCTCTATTGTACAAGTAATTCTTGATAAAGAGTTTGCGCAACTGTTCAAAATTTGTGATGGATCCTTCAGGCAGTATGTGGAACCATCGTAGGGGCTCGCCTGATAAGCTGGTAGGAAATAGCCAGCATTGAATGTGGTTGGATGTGGAATGCAGGCCTAGAACGTTCTGGAACTCTTAAACATGTTCCACTGGGTTAGTCCCTTTGTACTTTCAGATCTTCGGAGTGTGAAAATCTGTAGGGACTTCCCCATCTAAGAGCTCTTGGGCAATTAGGATCTTCTGTAATTTGTTGTAGATCCCTTTAGTCGGTGTGTGGGCTTCGAGTAATTCTTTGATCCGTTTCTCGACATATTCCTGAATGGCATACTGTCGAGCTGTGATGGTTGAACGTGTAATGCGCCCTTCTCCAGGGTTGTGGTCACCACTTCCTTTACTTAGATGTTCCTTTACCAGGACTTAAACTCTTTGAGGTAGGTTTTCAGTCTGTCTGGCTCCTGTGAGGCCGCCATCTACTTCTTGTTGGATCTCTTGGATCAGAGTGGGATCCATGTCCTATTGCTGGCAGTTAGATCGAAGCACACCTCCTGTGTGAACTCCCTTCGGAGGAGGCCCGATTTTGTCATGAAGGCAAATTCGCGAGCCTTCAGGTTGTACGGCTTTGTTCTTCTGGGCAACGACATGCAAACCCTGTAAGACCTTTAGCGCGTTCTGTACACTCGCAAGTTATTATTCCAGGGCTGCACGCCTTTCTGTTTCTGAGTTCAGAGTGGCCCTCAGGTCTACTAAAGCTGCGTTCTCTTCCCCCTGGACGATCGGTGAACTTTAATCTGGAGGTGACATTCTGAGAAAAGGCGATCAACGACATTTGAGAAAACGTGTTTGAGAATTTTGATTCCCACAGGCGGTGCCAAATGTAATAGCCTAATTTAGGGATACATACTTAACCTTTACACAAAATATATCTAGAGCGTTCAAGAATAGCAGATAATAAACAATAAGACTGTTTAGCGTGGAAAGCTTTTGAATAGGTTAAAAACCACGATCTCTCTTGAGAATTTTGAGAAAGTTATGATCTTATTGAGATTGCTAGTGTATTATAATGAACGATTTAGAATATAGGATGATAGAATATAAACTTTTTTATGGTAATTGTTTCGTCCCTTATGTGCAGTTCTCCAGGTCTTGTTATAGGTTCTTTAATATGACCGTTTGATGACCATAAAGTTCCTTGATGGTGGACGTTATAAAGTGTGTGAGAGATATTCTTTGACCAGGTTGTGTAAAATTCTGACCTTTGCTGCTGTACAACGGCTCTATTATTAATTGTGTACTTCGCGCAGGTCGAACTGCTGGTGTAGAGGTTAAAACTGATGTCTCAAACTGGGGAAAGTTTGGTTTCGTTTGTAGTAGTGCTTCTTGTATGCTGATGAGATCGAGGGTGAGGTTTGAGTCTGAGATACGAAATAAGCTATTACAGCGCCCAAGATGATTTCGTTCAAATATGGGAGTCTACGGGTAATTTAAGTTTGAAATTCTTTCGCAAAACAATTATTATACTATTTAAAGCTTAATACCTTAGATCTTTTGGTGAAAATAATACATTACACTTGCTAGAAGTGAATGGATCTCGAGGCTTCCCAGGGATGTCTGCTAGTTTAGATTATATGCATTAGAAATGGAAGAATTATCCTACCGGGTGGGCAGGACAATATACCGGGTATAAGAAAATCCCGAAGGTGATTTTAGAAGTGGTTGCATCGTAAGATTTTTGGATATGGCACGCATTCTTTGGGGTGCCCGGTTCTAACAGCGACATGAACGTCTTAAATCTAGGGTGGTTTTTCAATAACTTGTCTAATAACATTGCACCGCCATGCAATTACAATATAGACACGGTCCCACACACTATAAGGTATTGTTTAGTGGATGGAGTCTATCCAAAATGGAAAACAACTATTCGAACCATAAGAAATCCGTCCAACGATGCCAAAAAATATTTTACAAAGTTGCAAGAAGCATACCAGAAAGACGTAGAGCATGCTTTTGGGGTATTACAAGCTAGGTTTAAAATATTGGTGCACGGTGTACAATTTTGGAAGGCTAGTGATCTAGCAAATCTTATGTACGTATGTATAATCATGCACAACATGATCATCAAAGATGAACGTCATACTTACTTCCGGTAAGTGGATATTGATCCCAAGTTTAAAAAAATTATTGATATTTGGAAGGAGACATTAAATCCAAGACAAGCGATCAATACTATGGTACAGTACATCGAGAAGATTAATGAAATTAGAAATGAAAGAGCTTATTTCTAATTACGAAATGAACTTGTCGCGCATTTATGGAATAATAAAGTGGAGTAATGTATTTTGTTTCAAAGTTTGCAGTTTTATATTGAAGTTGTAAGGTATTTTCTGTACTTGATTGAAGTATATTTTGTGAAATACTTATGATTGATAACAATTTTATTCAAATAATGAAATGACATAGAACTTCAAAACTATTATTAACGCAAAGGATTACATTAATCTTCATTACTAGAAACGTCGTCATCACTTGGATACTGCTCCTTCAACTTCTTCTAATAAAGTTTAATTTGCTTATTCATCCAACGCCTTTATGCCAGTAGTAGTTTAGTTGTGTCCGTTGTTATCACCTTAACCAAATACACATCTTCGATAGTTTTTTTTCTAGTTAGCTCCGCTTCACGCATTCTTTGAATCTTTGTCTCTTTAGCCAACTTTTGTTTATCTCGTGCTCTAGCTCTAGCTTTCTTTTCCTCTTTTTTATGCTTGTCTCTCACATTCCATACCGTCATTATGTTTACATTGTCACAAACATCTTCTTCCCCCAAAAACTTGTACTTGACTTTGTCGTTTCTTTTGCCTTATATTTGTTTTCGCCGTCCGATCGTACTTCCCCACAAGCATATAGTGGTGCATCCATGTTGGTAGAATCATCCAGAATTATGACGGTTTTAGTACCGAAAGTTGGTGAAGAGGGATCGATGGCAGAAGTACCCGAGCTATCGTTAAAATTTGACTTCCTAGGACGTTACGGCCAGGTTGCCCGATGTGATTAATTTGTGACCATTTTGGGCACTGCTCTAAAACTTTGTAAGCCTCCCCAAATGTAAATAGTTTTTTTTGTATTTTTTTGAATGTCTCGGTTGCCATACGTTCCTTGAAATCAAGTTTTAAATTCTAATAAGTACGATTTACCTAACAAAATTAATGAAATGAGAAAAAAAAAAAAACTTACGAAGTCGCCCGTTCTAATGTCGATAAAATATCAAATTTTGAGGTTTTGAATGATGCCTTTAAAAATTGAATAATCCTTATTGAGCCACCCTTTATACGCGCAATTGACATCATTGTATGATTGCCACATCGATTGGTCATTATAGAATGAGTTGAATTGGTCACGCACCTTGAACCAAAATGTAGCGGCTTTATAGTTGTTCGTAGTAGCAAAGTTTTGAGATACTTGGGATCAAGAAAATGTGAGAATCACAAAGTTATTGGACGACCAATTTTTAGAGTTCGTGTATCTTTTTTTATCGTTATCAACTTCATCCTCAACCTCAACTATATCCTCAACTACAATAGGTGTCGGTGCTATTTTATTTTAGGCTTTGCCTTTCTGCCTATATTACTTATCGAGAGAATCGGATTAAGAAACGGAGAGATGATCGGAGATACAACCAGTGATGTATTGAGGTTTAAATCATTTAAACCCTATGTACCTCTTATTGATGTGGTACTCAAACTTCCATCGACATGAGATAAAAAATATGGATTCCTCGGCTGAGAGTACGAGCCCGTATGAGGATCAAATTGTGGGTAATATCCTTAGTTTTATTAATGAAGGTAATATCTTTGGATTTGAGATTGAAATTGATTATCGTGTGGCGGGAATAGTTATCCAACATGGTGATCACGATATTGGGAAGGGTTAGACATTTGCGATGAATCATATGCGCCGAATTGTGTCATAAATACATTCCCTTGTTGGTTTATATCAGAGGATTGAGAGTGGTTTTGAAAATTAAGTTGGGAGCTTGAGGATGACATGGTAGTTTTGCTTGTAAGCTAAAGAGGGAGGAGAGTGTAGAAGATTAAGAGTATAAAGTGTAGAAGATGAATGACCTTTATAAATGAAAAAAAACTAACTATTGAGCTACTTGGTAAATAAGTTTCCATATAAATACAACCGTTGAGCCACTTGGTAAACAAGTATCCACTTGAATATAGCCGTTGAGCTACTTAGAAAACAAGTTTCCACATGAATATAGCCATTGAACTACTTGGTAAACAAGTTTTTACATGAATATAGCCGTTGAGCTACTTGGTCAACAAGTTTTCACATGAATATAGCCGTTGAGCTACTTGATAAAGAAGTTTCCACATAAATATAGCCGTTGAACTACTTGGTCAATAAGTTTCCACATGAATATAGTTGTTGAGCTACTTGGTAAACAAGTTTCCACATGAATATAGCCGTTGAGTTACTTAGTTAACAAGTTTCCATATGAATATAGCCGTTGAGCTACTTGGTCAACAAGTTTCCATATGAAAATAACCGTTGAGCTACTTGGTCAACAAGTTTTTCCTAACAAAATATTGCGTTGTTGATCACCAAATAAACAAAGTTTAGAGATGGGGTCATAAAACCACTAAGTATCACAACAGTGGCCATAAAATAACACAATATGGTTGAGGAAATGCTATTATGTAAGTTTACAAAAAAACTAAGTATGGAGAAGGGAAGCAAATATATTCCATACTTGGTGTTTTCAAGCGTTTAAAGAAATTCCCCGTATAGAGCAGCTCATAAAAAAATTAATGGAACTAATTTTTCGACAGAGGGATGGTGCTTGAGGAAATACCTAAATAAAAGAGGAGATAAAAAACTAAGTATGAACCAATCCACACATAATGAAGGGCAAGGGAAGGTGTTTGAGGAAATGCCTAAAAGAAACTTACCAAAAAAAAAACTAAGTATGAAGATAGAGGTATTTTCTTCTCAAAGATGCAGGCTCTTGCCGTGCAGTTCAGAATTGCATGGCAACCTTGGAAGACACGTGGCTTAATCTGGTCTTTCTGTTTGTCGCGCAGATCAGAACTGCGCGTAAAGAGAAATGATCAAATTAAGCCGCGTGTCTCCCAAGGTTGCCACGCAGTTCTGAACTGCGCGGCAAGAGCCTGCAACTTTTTTCCTTTGCTTCCCTTCTACATACTTTGTTTTTTTTGGTGATTTTTCTTTGAGGCATTTCCTCAAACACATGATGTGCCCTCTATTGTGTATGCATCTCTTCATAGTTAGTTTTTTTTCTCCTTTTTTGTTTATGCATTTCATCAAACACCTTCCCTATATTGCAATATTTTCATAATTAGTTATTCTATCAGCTCCTCTTTACGGGGTATTTCATTAAAACGCATAAAAAAACCTAGTATTTGAAGCAAACACAAGTTTAAACAAAATGTATAATCAATTAAACATAGCATATCAAAGTTCTGACAAAAATATAACATAAACTCGATAGTTTAAACAAAATATAATAAAACATAGCCTAAGTGGGATAACCTCTCTTCATTTGGCGGGTACGTCTGCTACTTGCGAGACTCTCTTCATAAGTACATCTGACTTTTGACTCTGTTTGATAGTTGATAGACATATCAGCTAGTCTCACTTCCGTGACTCGGATAATTTCCTGTGACTGGCGCAACTGTTCCTTTAACTCCTCTGCTGTACGTTAAAAATATTGCCTCAAATCTTCATATGCCGCATATCGCATTCCTTGGTTTTGATGCTACAACTCATCCATACTACACCTAGGCAGACACGGGTGTGGTACCTGGAGGGTCGGGATCAGTAACTGTCTACGTTCTCTACTGCTTCTTGCCATTTCCATGAACCATCCCATAACCTCCACTTCCTTGCCGTATGCCTCAACACCATAGTTTTATATCTGAGAAGACTTGGCTGAACTTGAAGTAGGTGGCAAAGCAATATTGGGCCTTACTAGATCACGCCCGACCATCCATATATTCATGGCCCTCTTTACTAAACTATAACCGATCTTGGGATTTGGATGAGCCAAATGTCAATATGCCATGTAATTTACATCAGCAATGATATAATTGTGTTCATCATAGAAGTCTACCTCTTTAAGTCTCTGATAAAACTTTCGATCGTACCGCAAAAATTCTATAATCTCTTGTGGGGGGTCATAGGGAACACTATTATTCCCGGTATTCTGACCAATACACAGGTCTCCTAAATACCAAAGTGTACCGCTGCCGTATGGGACTAAAACTAATCGAACCCCTCTTTTACTGAGTTCTTTGGCAACTCCTACCTCTGGATGGATTGCTTGTCCATACCTCATTGCCCATAGTTTTCAATCAATGCTGGTTCTGTCCTTTCATTCTATCATTTCTCTGATCACAGCAAAAGAATAATTGATTTCAAACCCCAAACTAGCCCTTTCATCTCTCTACACACCCATACGAGGATAAACATGGTTGAAGTTGGAAACCTTTACCATATACATTCCAACGTGACAGTACTCAAATAACCAAAACTCCAACAAAGCATAAAAGCATGTGATTGATCATTTCCTTTTCCTACTCTTCAGAACTGAAACTTCTTCTAGTCGCCAATATAAAGTCGCAATGATCAAAGTACCCCAGTCGAACTTCAATGCACCTAGAATATTGTGGTCTGTTAAAGCTACAAGATAACTGGCCGATAGAGATGTACTAGCATTTGAGAAGAAGACATTGCCCATCATATATGCAATAAATGCCCTCGCATACACGATATCCATATCTTGGTTGTAATTGTTGGTTTTAGAATTCAGAGCCTCTTTCCAGGTTTTCAAATAAGCTAAGTGATGTTAATGTACCTGATGTCATTGGTTATGATTTCAGGGAACATCGTTTGTACTTCTTCGAACATCGAGTACTTATTATCGCACAGGAGTTCGAGACCCACTCTAAAACACAAGCTCGTTAGCATGATGAAGTCTAACGGTGTAACGCCAAGTTCCTTGCAAGGGAAGTGAAATGTATGGGTGGATGACCACCGTTCCACAAGAGCATGAGTTAAGCGGTTATATGTGTTTTCTGCCTTAATCCCCAAAAACTCTTCAATACCCATATTATCGACCAACCACTTTAATGTGGGATACCTGGCAATCCATTATTACCACTTTAATACCTTATCCAGTGATCCCTTACATTGTATTTCATCTCGGTTCTGCAAAATAACACATTAACATATTAAATTTTCATTCGGGTATTTCGTCGAACATTTGACAAACAATGTTTAAAAAATATAAATTTTACTCAAAAATCTTACTGGTAATTCCTCCGGTCCAATGGAAATATAGAACCAATTATTCAGGAGAATATCTACTCGGTGCAAATCCTTGAGGGTTGGGGCGAGATCATTTTCCGTGAGGTGTAACGGCCACATATTCGAGACCAATTATTTCCCCCTTCGTTTAACTTCGAAGCTCGGCCTACATTTTGTTTTGGGAATAACATGACTAGGCTCTCCCGACACTGTTAATCTTTGGATAATGGCCTTGAATTACTAGGAAAATGTGGGGGTTGGGATACTAGAGAAATAAGTTGGGTTTGGAAACTTAAACTAGAAGCAATACTTAACAACTATAATAAGAAAAAAGGATTGTGGCAATTCGAAGACATTTCATACGGGCTCTTGCCGTATAGTTTTGAACTGCGCTGCATTAATTAAAAATAAATAAATTACGTGGCTTAATCTTTATGAACTGTGCGTGTGGATTGAACGTTTAAGATGTTGAGACGTGGCTTAATCTTGGACGTAGGTTGTGTTCAAAACTGCAGTAGCTAATATTCACCTTGATTTTTTGGCTAACTGCTGTGAGGTTGATTGGGGTGGATTGAATCTACCTAGCTTTTGGGTGAATTCTCCCACCCTACTACTGTGGATGCTCTTACTCAAGAAGTTGCCTACTAGCATTTCCTGACACTTTTTAGTCTCTTCATCAAAGTCTATAGAGTTTATTTTTACTATATTCTTTCCATCTATAAATTTGAGTGGAGTATACACCAATTTAATATTACTTATAACCTTAGAAGGGACCCCTGCTATCTCTACAAATGAAGGTTTTCTTGCAGTCTCAACATAAGTGGTTGTATTGGGTTCAAGTGGGCATTTACGCACATAATTAGAGTGTTCCAATCTCAGTCTGCCTTGAATTTTGCATTTAAAGCCTTTTTTTTTTCTCACAACACTTCTTCAGACAGTTGTAAGTGTTCTCCTTTTGTTTTTCCCTTGCCACCCAGGAATTTTTATCATTGCTAGCTGAGCTCACTCCTTCAAATTCTACCATTTGGTTGTCTGAATTATCAGCAGCTTCTGTAAGAGCTATCTTCTTTTTCAAATCCTATATTCTCTCATACAACTCCCATTCATCTTTTGTCATGGAGGCCAAAGCAAGATCACTGTCCTTACTGGCAGTAACAATCTGCATATTGTTGTCTTGTTCCCTATTATTAGATATAGGTACAGTTATTGCTAATTGATTTGTTGCCTCCCTTTGATCTCTAAAGGAGGAGTGGTGTCTTTTCCAATTATTAAAGTTCCTGACATTAACATAGAAATTCTCTATAATTTTAGGAGCAGACTCCTATAATATATTGTCTAAAATTAGTCTATAACAATGCATTTCATCCTCAGTAGCTTCTATGTTCTTCCCAGTATCTTGACCACTAGCAACTCAAAACAACTGAATAATAAAAGATTAGATCCCATGATCTCCCTCGAGGAGGACCTGGTGGTGGTGGTGTTGTGGCGCTGGCCCACCATGGTACCCAAATACCTATAAGGTATCTTAAACTATTTCCTATCCTTAGAGCATATCCAGTTCAATTTTGAGTTTGGGTTTGGTTTGTTTTGTCAAACCAAACCCAAACTCAAACTCGAACGTCTTCCAGCAGTCAGAAAATGAGTTTGGGTTGGCTGAGCTGGTATTATCAGAACTTAACTGAGTGTGAGCTCGTCACATTAAAAAAATAATGAGTTTGGCGTACTTAATTAGAATACTACGTAATAATTAAAAGTCCTCTTATCCATTATGGTCATGGGCTAAGCTCTTTCCTAGCCACTTCTTCTCTCCTCTAGCCCAGTTTAAGAAAAGAGAAGAGAACCTCTATGCAGTAGAAAAAAAATAATCGTCCCAAATAGCAAACATCGGCACCAGCAGTAATAACTCAGCATCGTCGACCTCATCCTCCCGAAACCCACCTTCAATACTATTATCTCAATACCCATCATCACAATTCACTCCATATCTCTACTACAACCAATCTCAATTCTAATCACATACCTCACTTCCGTTTACCATATCACAATGGGATACTTTTGAAAGATAGTATCAAAATCCCTTTACACTCTCTCAACCACAACCTCAGGCATTTAGCCTGTACTATCAACACTATTCGGTCACTAAACTTCAAGGTTTTTTGCATTCAAATTACTTTTAGAACTACTTATTCAATGGTGAATCTACCCAGTTAAATATGGGTTCCGCAAATGCTCCAATACCTGTTGACATTTCGACGCCCAGGAAAGAAAATGGTAAAGGAAGAAAGAAAAGATCACCTGCAAAACAAAGAAAAAATGTGCAAGTGTCGGATGATAATGAGTTTTTGGATTAGACGGATGATGCTGGACTTCATTGAACGGATGTAGACTTCACGTGTCTTGCAAGGCTGTGGCTAACGGCTTATGTTTAGACCACAGGTTGCACAAAGGGTTTTACTTTCTATTTAAAGATCAACATTACCTTTAACAAAGACCCCGAGTGCCCCACACGATGATCATGTGGGTCAACCAAATCTCAGTGGTATCCCCTTAATGCACAAGGTGTGAACTGCAAGGAGATAGTTGCTCAAGTACAATTTTGGCACGAGAGCGGGAAAACTGATGATGATCGGGTACGTTCTAATTTGCTTTAACTCAATTTCGCTTATTTTTCTTGGATATACACATTATTTATTTGTATTTGGTAATTTTGGGAATTGTAGGAAAATGATGCACACATGGTATATCAAGGTATAAATGATGGAAATGACTTTAAACACCGTGAAATGTATAATATTTTAGTACGAGAACCGCGATGGGCCAATCTAAAGGATAATGGTTTGAAGCATGCAGGGAATCTACCTAAAAATATGGCATCGAGAACATCACACAATTCTCCACCGGGAAACTCGATCGGATCAAATAGCCTATTAGATGATCCCGACGACCCACTTATACCTCAATTCGTTCCCCAAAATTCTAAATTAGATGGTTCGTTGTATGAGGGTGGAGTGACGCCCATCAGCCAGAAACTTATTTGAAAAAGTGTTAGAAAAAACAAGGGTGTGGATGAGATTATTGCATTTGGCTAAAGTATGATGATAATGCTTACGGAGATGAGGTTAGAGAAGAGACAAGCAAAAGAAGAAAAGGAAAGAAGAAGAGCGGAAGCCAGTAAATAATGGCAAGCCAAAATATATTTGGAACAAGTAAGGGAAGATCGTAAAATCATGGAACAAGTAATCTTTTTGAACCTGTATTGCAATACTATATGTAAAGGCAAGCTGAGGTCAGAGAATGTTTCAACAAGAATAACAGACCAAGTACCAGTTCAGGTTATTAAATGTAATTTAACTTTGCTGAATGCTGTTTAATTTCTAAGAACGCAGTTTACTTTCTAATAATGTATTCGTTTGAAGAATATAATCTTTCAAAGAAATTCTTTTTTAGTGAATATTGTATTAAAACAATACAAGATTAATACAATATCAAAAACTTGTTCAATAAGAAATCAATAATTCATAAGCTTGTTCGACAAGAATCATTAACTTACATAAAGCTCTCAGATAATAATTGATTAAAACACTAGGAATGAAGATTTCCTTTCACGGCCTTCAAATGCTCGATTAGATCATCTTTTAGATCATCTTTTAGATCAAAGTGTATTTCTCGACTTTGAATTTAGTTTATTTTTGTTATAAAAGCTTTTATTGTTCCACATTCATGTAATATAGGTTCATCTTCGATAGTTGAGGGATCGTCCAGATCGTAGCCTAAGTATGATAGGAATGAACCTCGTTCATCTTCGACGATCATATTGTGTATTATCACGCACGCCTTCATGACATTGTTCAAAACCTCAGGTTTCTACAATTTAACCAAATTTTTGATAATATTGAACCGTGATTGTAAAATCACAAATGCCCGTTTCACGTCTTTTTGGAAACTTAATTTCTTGTTGTTGAGCAAGTCATTTTTGTTTCGCTGTAACTGAATTGGAGATGGGGTATATGCCATCCGCTAGGTAATAACCTATTTCATAAGTTTTTTTGGCAATTATATAATTGTAAGGTGAAGCAATACCATCAGCGAGGTTGGTAAAAAGATGTGATTGGTGTAGGACATTAATATCATTATTAGCCCTTGGTAACCCAAAATAAGCATGCCAAAACCAAATTTCGTGTGGATCTACTACTTCAAGAATTATAGTCGCATTTGGGTAATAACCAGTAAATTTACCATGCCAAGCTAATGGACAATTTTTCCATATCCAATGCATGCAATGAAGGCTTCCTAACATGCTAGGAAACCCCCATGCCTCTAATATCGTTTTTAACCTTTCAACGTCGGCCACATTTGGTGCTCGAATATATTCTTCTCCAAAAATTTTTATAACCGCAACACAAAACTTTTCTATACTTAACAAGGTTGTACTTTCTTCAATTCTTAAATACTCATCAAAATGATCTGCCGCGACATTGTAGCTTAAGAAACGTTGGACCGCTATTATTTTTTGGTAGGGTGACCCCAATAGTTTTTGCGCAATTGGCTTTTTGGAAAAAGTAATCATCATGTGCTACTACTGTATCAAATATTTGCAAAAACATATGTTTACTCATATAAAAACATCGTCAAAACTCTTGCGGAGTATATGTGCAAGGAGTGTTGAAGTAGTTCTGCATAATGTTGTAATGCCCCAATTTGTGGTCTCGCATTTTTTTCTTATCTTTATGGCCTATGACACTCCTGCGGTGAGTTGAAGTTTCATCACGTACAATGGGGTTTACTGCATTTTGGCGTATAACGGCTATTCCTATAGCATAATTAAACATAAGTTTTTCAGAAGAAGACGATACACGTGAAGGATCATCAATGGATAAAAAGGAGGATGAGGAAAACATTTGAGGCTGTGGAGTTGAGATATTATGTAGAAGGGGAAGAAGGAATAAAGAGAGAGAAGTATAATGGGAAGAAGAAAGAATAAAGGGAAGACGAACTAGTCGTTGTGGGAATTCAGACAATACGGCGGTATTTTGATTACCACACGGTAATCAAAAGACCGCCGTATTATCTGAACTGCCACAATGGCTAGTTCTTCTTTTGGTCCCTTCCCAACGGCTATTTTTAGCCTCCCATCAGATATTTTTGGCATCCCAACAACTATTATATATATATATATATATATATATATATTTTGGCTGGAAATGCTTTAAATATAGTCCCTCCACGTTTACTTAACCATACTGAGTTTTTTAGCTTTAACACAGGATTCTTCAGTGGTATTTGGCTGGAATGAAGACTGCGCCCTCGCCGCATCCTGGCAGGAATTTGTTGATAATCCAGCTCTCTGACAACTCAACTTCAATAAGCTATGGGACCGAGTTCATGTCCGATTCAGGGAGCACACAAAACTTTAATGCCCTTTTGTAGATTTATAATAGGTAGAATGTACTTAAGGTTAAATGTGATAAGTTTCATAAGATACAGAAGAGTATTGATAGACGTGTCAGATGTGTTCCACTATCCTATATTTTACGCGAAACTAGAGATGAGTGGTATAAAAAATATAACCAATCGTTTCCTTTCGAGACTCCATAAGATATTTTTTGACAGAACTACATCTCACCTGATCATCCTACAAATTTTTAACTTTTCAACTATGGACGGGATCCACTCCCCCTTACTGAATGGTTTGAGTTTAATCCCTACATCAGTCGTGAATGATGAATTCGGTTTTCATTGTATATGTTTTTAGTTTAATTTCCAGCAACGAATTACTATTTTAAGAATTGTAATTGCATTTGCATTTAAATTCAGGTTAGAGCCAAAATTGATCGATAATAATTGAATTTAAAGAAATGAGACATTAGGAAGTACAAGTACTTATATAAAGAAAAAAGTCATACAATACAACGTATTCAAATAGAAAAATACTGATGCACACTATAAAAATATACATCTACAATAATACTTATCTCATAACTATATCTGCTGAGACAGACTAATATAATATCCAGTACGCCGCGTTTCACTGATACTGCCGGTTCCCCTGGTTCGAATGCCAGCTCTACGGGTCGCCTGTATAGTCCTAGCGCTACTGCCATCTGGTAGTGGCACCACTTGTAAATCCGGTATCATCCTTAGCTATAAGTCTTAAAATGGACAAAAAAAATTTATTTAGATTTTGATAAAATAAATATGACCTTAAAAAGGAAAAATAAATAAATAAATTTCTTATATGCGGATATAGTTGTTCGTTGCTAATATCATAACCCATCGTCAGTTCAGCAACCTTGTCAGTCAACGATGTGATCATCTGCTCGTCCTGCGTAGATTCTGTTAGGGCGACTCGCCGCATACCTAGACTCAGGTTCTACAACTCCTCGGAGTTGCAGGAAGGTGACATGGGTGACAGCTCCCTCAAGTGGTGGTTGGGGATGTCTAATGCCTCCCTGGCCACTCCATCTTCCACCCTGGGTCTGGCCCTATCTCCAAGTTGGGCTGACTGAAGTTCTGGGATAAGCTATAGACCTCTGCTGAAGTAACCACAACGAGTGTAATACCAGACCTGAGTGCACTAATCCCAAATAGATCTATGTTCCTCGTCTTCTGTGAGTCTATCAACAGGTGGCCAACCTCAGTAGTCATACTACTATAGTAGGCAACATAAGTCATCCTCGACTCGTCCATCATAAACTGGCTATAGCCAATGAAGTTAGACTCTCTCAAAGCCTCTAAATTAGCTGGACTAAGATGTGGCGATATGTTTGGCGGAGGATCCATCGGAGTACCTGCATAGCCAGTTAACTACCTCCAATATCTATCCCCAAAGTGATATGTACGTCATCTAACTCTAAAGCTGCAGATATATCCCAAGGACACCAGTTGATCGAATCAACAGTCTGGTAGTTAATAAGGTATTTGGCTACCGTAAACAAGTTCTCTATCTGGTTATTTGTTTTCTTCCTGTTCCCCTTCTCCCATTGCCCTAAGGCGAGGATACGACTTCATCTTCAATATATTACTGACAATGGGGTTACCAGCCCCACAATACTTGTAGAACCAATACAGCATTTGGGAACAGTACTAAAAGTAATTATAAATTCAATTTAATGCGTTTATTGCAAGATATTTGATTTATAAGTTATGGAAAAAGTTTTAGTGTACCTCAATAAGTTGCAAAATCTAGTAATGGTACCCCCGGTCGTGACTGCGGTATCCAAGCTATGGTACAGAGAAGCAAAAATAGCAGAACCCCAGTTATATGAGGGAGCTTCATCCAAATCAGCCATGGCCTTGTAATATCCAAGCGGGATGATGTCGTTGGCTATTTAGAACTATAAACATCTCATCATGAAAAGGATGAAAGCACGAGCCATTGTACTGTCATTGAAACGATCATCTGTGACAATCAAGTACTTCCTTAGATGTACAATGCTGAGGTTCCCACTTTTTGTATTATTGGGTATAATGCGGGGGAATAATTTAATCACCTCGGATATAACACTGTATCGATCGTCATACGGCAATGATGTAGGGTTTTTGCCGATTGGCAATAATGTAAGCATTGTAAAATCTAATGGAATGATCCCTATATCCACACATGGGAAGAGAATAGTGTGTGTTATTGGCCACTAACGCTCTGTTAGTGCTTGAATTAGTAGATTATCAAAATTACCCAATTTGATATCCATGAACCTCCCAAATATCTTCACCATGGGATCCCTTATTGTCGAAATTATGGAAATCTCATTCCAAACTTTTATTATCGTAGTGAAGAACCTGTACGGACGCATTGAATCGCGATTATGTTCATTAAAGCATTTTCTCAAACACTTGATTAACAAAAATAATAAAGTCACTATTAAACAAAAACTTATCGTGAGATCCTTGTCGGTGTGAAATATGTGCGTTGCTCTATCTGGGAGAGTGGTAATAAACCACATATATAAAATATCATCTTCGGTTGGATATGATTGGCCTTGAATTTCTTCTAGTTCAACAAATACAACCCTTTATTTTCTTCCGGACCTCGACCGAATTACGGGTTCCTCTGATTCTCTTGTCACTCGATAATTAGGGTTACAACTTAGGTGTGGGTCTACCTCTGGTATTTTACTTTTATTGGGTTTGACAGTGATAATTTTTTTAAAGAGTTTTAAGTAAAAATGAGAGAGAGAGGATGAAATAGTTTGGGGAGGGAACGAGTTTGAGCTGGCTTTGTTCAATAGATGAAGCGGCGGTGTTTTGATTACAAAAAAATTAATAAAAGAATTCCACGTTAGCCCAACTGCTGGAAGGAAATGAGTGGGTTTTTTTGTCAGCCCACACTCAAAACTCAAACCCAAAGCCTTCCAACAGACCAAAAAATGGGTGTGGGTTGCTTAGTTGACATTTTCAGAACTCAACCGAGTGTGTCGGGAGCTTACACGGACTTTAAAAGCCTGCGCGATTTTCACTAGTCCGCACGGAATAGTAAACGCCACCGCTCTAGTTTCTTTTATTTATTTATATATTTTTTCTCTCTATCTCTTTCTCCTCTTTAACCAAAAATAGGGATATCTGCATAGTTTGAACTTTGAAGCCATGCTTGAGGAGATGCAAAGATAATTGACAGTGGTGGTGATCTTTAATTAGCTCTAGTGTCATTTGAGGTCTACTTGCAACTTCTCCTAACAACAACAGCAACAACAAAAAGCACAAACACCCAACAATCACCTAAAGCAATGGATGTTTTAATCTCACAAATTCAATGTTCTCCACCCATGTGATGAGTTGCAGGTCTCTTGAAGAAACCCAAATGAAGAAAACTACCCTTGGCAAAGAACTCACATCAAATTCAAACCCTCGAAAATTGGGTGGTAACAAGCATTGGGACAATAAAACCCTTCAGAAAATTGGGTGCATATGCCCCAAATTGAGTTTGTTATATAAGATGAAGTTTAGGTGCTTTTGTTACAATCTAGAAAGAGAGTTAGTTTTTCTAGAGAAAGAAAATGGGTTCAAAGAAGAGAGAAGGAGAAGAAGAAATATATCACCGTATGAAATGTAGTACTTGCAGCGCACTTCTTATATCTGTGCAAGCTTCAAAATTTGCCACTTTAATAAATGAAAAATACATCAGCAAGCCCAAACCCAACTGCTGGGAGACTAGGGTACAGGTTGGTTTTTTTGGGCCTGATAGTGTAGGCCAGTTCTCTCAACCGACACCCAACTGCTGTAAATAGAGGTGAGGGCTGTCCAAATTTTATAATGCTACAGCGGAATGTATGTAACCTATCAGGTTACTGTAGCCCTAAAGTATTCTCAACCCTTAATTGGCACCCATCCTACGTCTTTAATAAGTCGAAGATGGTAAATAGTGGAGAAAAGACAGACTTACTCCTAAAGATGGGAAGGAGATCTGTTGAAGACGCTAAAATGCACTTGAAGATTTAATTACGAGAACACCATAAACCTAACAAATACTAACTTACGCAATAAATAAAGCCTTGCCTTGACATAATTAAGCAGTTAGGGCTGGTAATGGGTCGGGTGCAGAAATACCATCCCCGCACCCGCCAAATTACCCTAGCCCCAAACCCACCCCAATACCGTTTAACTTAAATTGTGAATACCCAAACTCGGCTAGTCAAAATTTTCCTAGACCAAACCCGCCCCAACACCTATTTATCCCAAGTGGGGATCTCCAAGTTTGCCCCATTTATGAAATTTTACAAAAATTCAAAAATCACTTGTACAAAAAAAAAAAAAAAAAAAAAAAAAATCTAAATCAAGTGTACATAGACACAAGAAAAGCTAACAAACATACATAAGGGAATACAAACATTGGATAATTATTAGTTAAAACTAGGAAGAACTTCATGTTTCTCACAAAAATAACATGGTTAAGTGTTAAAATTATTGCTTAACATTACAACAAAATAGAGAGTATCTTCGATGTTCCTCACAACTCAAAAGTTTGGATATTTATCATTTATATCGTTATAGATTGTTAGCCTTTCTCCCGCAATGAGATAAAATGCCAAACTACTCCTACAAAACCCTGTGCCTATGCAAAGTTGGAGTACTTCATGCTTATTTTCACGTGCATATAGAAACAAAAATAAAATAAGGTTTGAAAATATAAGAACTTCATTTTTGAAGTACTTCATCTAGTAAGGTTAAAAAACAAACAATTGAAGTACAAGAGTATTGCTCAAAGCTCTTATCAACAAACAGTTGGAGTACAAGAGCATTGCTCAGAGCTCTTATGAAGTCAAAATGATATGCCATGGTTTTTGCAAGTCTACTTACATCTAATACATAAAATATTGCCATATAAAAGATAAGTTTAAGAATCATACTAAGAATTATACAATCTATCATAAAGCCTAACCTCAATAATTCTATGGTTCATGAATAGTATGATTAAGAGCAACAAGCAGAAAGTAACTCAAAATAAATAATATGGTATACTTACATGGTTAATTATCAATATAAAAACATAAATAAAAACCAATAGAAACTAGAAAATGAAAGAAAGGAAAGAAAACCTCTAAAACATGAAGAAATACCCGCCGACACCTTCTCAAGAGCTAGTCATTATGCAAATTGATTCTTACAGTCAATATTCAATAATTATTACTAATAATTTAAATTTATTATTATATCAAAAAGTAATAACAAATATTAACAGTCCATTAAATATTATTTACCTCACTTGCGTCCATTTCTTCATTTACTGTGGATCTTGTAAATTTTGTTGGCAAAGAAGGATCTATCCCATAACAAAAAAAAACACAACTCAATATAAATAATTAAATAAATAAATAATTGTTAGGAGTTCGGTCCTGCCCAAGGTGGGAACCCAACTGAGTTGGGGTATCCTATTGCCTTTATGGTTTATGGAGAGAGTTTGAGTAGATATAAATAACCCATATTGGGTTATCCTTTCTGTAATACGTAACAATACAAAATCTCTGAGGATTCAAAGAGTTATTATTTATCAATAAGAAATCCCAACTCTTCTCTCAATCATATTATTGTTTGTGATTAACCAATAGAGTAATATATATTATTATCCAACACGTTATCAATACGCAAAGCTAGTGGATCAGAAGGCAGAAATAACTCTTAAAATCAGCGTTTTTCATGGATTTTTTGCGTTGCAGAGAGGTATTTTTCTACCTATTTCAAAATTTCTACCTATTAATTGTTTCTTCTATGATATAGGATATCTAGACATGAATTGTATGATTAATACATATATATATATATATATATATATATATATATATATATATATATATTTGGATTAAAAGGTTTATTTTTAGTAATTTTTAACCTTTGTAAAAAGGCTTTTTTTTAACTAAAATATCGATTGCTGTGGAGATTGGATTGAAGCAAAATCCATTTTGTTGCGTAGCTTATTATACAGCAATCACATCAGTATATGACACGTCTTAGGGAGATGTCCCAATCGCCAGAAAATTGGCATTGAAACTGGGTAGTTCATGGCTAAAAAATGGCATTTTTAGGTCATCCTGATGTCAGTTAGGTTATTATTATTATTATTTTAAAATTATTAAATACCTATTTATGATGTCATTAACACTAATCCATTACTGACGTGGCAGTGGCACGTGTTAAGAACACGTCGCATGCCACGTAGCAGTGGGGACCATTATGTTGACGTTGCAGTGACACGTGGCATACTGATGTGGCAGTGACATGTATCAAGGATATGTGGCATGCCACATAACATACACAGTGGCATGCCATGAGCATGATATGTGGCTGTCCAAACCTATGACACGTGGAAATTAAGAATTGTGACACGTGACAGCACAGATTTGTGCCATGTGGCAGCACAGGCTTGTGCCACGTGGCAGCTAAGATAAGTGATGCGTGACAATCATTTTTAAGTGACATTTGGTTCTGAGGGGGTAACACGTGGCAGTAGCTATTGGGTGACACGTGCTAGGTGGTTTGACCGTATCAACCCAGTCCAGGCCTTGACCCAGACCAAGCCAGACCGATTTAAACACTAAATTAGGTCTAGAGAGCTCAATTTTTGGTCAAATTGAGTTATTTAAAAAAAAAAAATCCTATTGACTGGATCTACCCCACGAGGGGCCCATTTTTTTTTATGAAAAATAATTTTTAATTTTTTTTGGGAACGGGTGCATCGTATAGGAAAATTGAATCACTTATATATGATACAGGTAAATAGATTAATACATATTTAAGTATCTTATGATAGCTAATCGGATATTAATGGTATGCCCTTAGGATACTAATTATCATAATCAGGGATCCCAAATAATACAAAACCATGACTAATTAGAATACGACTGGGAGTCATATCTAAATCACAGTTAATTGTCAAGGAGAAATAATTAGAGCTGAATGGGGAATTGACTTAGTCTTATTTCTAAAAACTTGGTATATGAGGAACCAATTTTACATATCTGGGTACAATTAGATAATACATGATAACATTTAGAGGTATATATGCACTGATAGCAACCTATAGTACCATAGAATATTAGTTCAAAGACAGACACAATCTACTTATCTTATGAACCCAACAAATTTTAGGGTGGGACCACTTATTAGCTAAACATCTAATACCCCTCATATTAAGAGCAAATGGGTTATTTAGCTAGAGTATACCAACCTTATAGAACTCTAAGGATTAGAGCACCTTAGTTGTTAGAATTAGAAATATAACATCTAGTAGTTTTGAATAACTATCTTGGCTAAGACTCTATTAAAATGTACTTTAAGGTTAAGATTACCATTTTATGGGGTAAAATTAGGATTTGACGCTTTATAGGATCTTATGAGTATAAAGCAATGAACAAAGTTCACTTACAAGTAATGATTGGGAATCATGTACTTCATTGCGTTATATACTATGAACCACAAGTAATGATTGGAAATCATGTACTTAAATAAGATTTTATGAGTAATAAGATATGAATAAGGTTCGCATACAAGTAATGATTGGGAATCACTGACTTGAATACTATAAATTACCTTTATGCATAGAATGCTTATCATGTACTAGTGCTGGTATTGATCTACATGCATAATCGATATTGGTGACACTCAGAACATTGAGTACCTCCCATACTACAACTCCATTTCAAGTACCAATTAACTTAACCTCTCTAGATACTAAAATCCATATGTTGTTGTAGAATCTGGAAAAGACTATTATTGAGAACAATAAGTCTCTAAATAATAAAGTATGAGCTTTATTTGTAGCCTCGCCTTCATATTCTGGAAGACCTGATAATGGATTATCCTATAACTACGACATAATTTTTATCCGGCAGTACAACTCCACTATAATCTCTCATGGAGAAATAGTTAAAGTAAATAGAAATATTGGGAATATTTATTAAGCTTTCTACGTTTCAAATATTGTGCTTTCGAGGAAACATTTGATAATTTACTGTACACACAAACTTAATTTAAGTTTTCCTTATTTCTAAGCAAAACAATAAGCTACTGGTTAGGAACCTCATGCTTATGCCTATTGAGAGTAAGCATGTAAAAGGGTCGCATAATGTTAGGTCTAATGACAGGTAAAGTTGCGGATAAGGTCACAACCATAGATAGATGAGAGGTAGTAGTAACGGCCAGATTAAATTCTAGCCATTAGTAACCTGAGGCAAGATGAACAAAAAGTTTACCAATTGACCAAAATAAAATAAGATGAATTCTAAAATAGATACGAGATAGTCAGGCACGAGATTGTAAGGCTCCCCAGACGATCTAAAAAGATCAACTCCAGACTTATTACGTGATTGCTGCTGCCACATACCTCGCCACGGTAGAGTCTGTGGCCATATATTTTTCCAATAATACCAATACAGTTTTGGATCAAGTTCTAAGAATAAACAATAGTAAATTCTCAGTAGATGAATGATGTCACCTAGAGAGCATTGCCAAGTAGTAACTTTACTTGTTGTATAGTAGTAGTTTTGCTTTATTCGTTTTATCATTACCTAAGTTAAGAATTCTTTAGTATTTAGTTTAATATAATGCTCGTGACATGCACTGGTTCGGTATCCCATCTATGAGATTATTCTTTGATTTTATTTTGTAAATTTATTGCTTAGAAAGTAGTTAAATTTCATTTATGATAGTAGATCTACTATATACAACCCGCCTAGAGATCTGTCTGCTCATTGAGCATGACCGGTAATCAGATGAGTGGCGACATATGTCTAAGAGACATTAATACAACGCACTCGATCCTTATGAGATATAAACATATTTCTTATGCATCGGGGATGTCACAAATATCATTGGCACGACCAATATGATATAGCACACTGAGTGCGTCACGCTATTACCCTCTAACAATATAATACGGGGTATCTAGTCCACTTTATACACTAGTAAATCCTACCGGGTTTTACTGAGTTTAGGGAGATATATAATAACGCTTATCACATAAAGATTATCGAAGGAATGATAGACAATGTTCTGTGTATTCCCTCCATGTCTAAAGGTTTGAACACGCTATTGGAATGGTTACCAATACACTCCTTAGGGCTTGAATAGCGAGAAAAATTATCGGGATTACATCTCAACTTTCTTTAAAAGGAGAGAAAATCCAGAGAGTGTATGTATAATAATTACTTTCATGAAAAGTCTATTATTTCATCCTAGTATGACCAAGGTATAGTGAGATCTCTACCTTTTGCTCCAAACGCGTTCATGAAGACACATGTGGACCTATCCATCCACATAATAGCCCACTTGAGTATTTATGGTCATAATAGACGCATCTAAGAGATGGTCATATATTTGCCTATTATTAAAATCAAGGAATGCAATGTTAACACAACTTCTTACTTAGATCATTCGACTGTAGACTCAGTTCCCTGATTAACAGATCAAAGTCGATCGATACGACTTGACAGAGGCTTAGGAGTTGGACTTACAGGCTTTTGATAATTATTTTACCGCTAAATGAGATAGATGATTGAGTATCATGAGTACCCCATCCATACCCAACTCGGGATTGGCGGAGAACCTAATCAAGCAATTTAGGATAATTGCTAGGCCACTGTTATTCGATCATAGCTTCTGGCTAGTGTGTGAGATATGCATTCTTGCTCCCACAATATTGATTAGGGTTCATCTCATAGCAAGTCATCAAATTATTTTTCCCAAAAGTGACTAGTAACTGGGTTGGAGCCCGGTGCCGCCCATCGACGAACATTTAGATGTTCTGTACATGTACAAATCGAACCACCACAATGTATGAAGATTGAGCCCTCAATGTCGGACTGTTATTTTGTGTGTTATTGATGCGAGAAAAACTCGGTCTTTAAATACCCCGCTTAAAACTACGGGTGTCGTAATATAATAAGGGCAAGCGGGGGTCAAATCCACGGGGAGTAAAAGAATTAAAAACTAAATCTACTGATCTAACTAATAACATTTATTAAACTAATTTTTGGAAAATGTTTTATGAACTAAAAATCAAATCTAAATTACTAACTTGGTAAAAATATAGAGTAAAAAACCTAGGCTTTGGATCACTTCCAACTTAGCTTACTAAAGTAATAATTATAATATAAAATTTATCCTCTCGTAATAGCCATGGCTAGATCTATTTGGGTCTAGAATCTAGGGTTCATGGCTAAAACTTTATATAAGGACTTAATCATTCTTGGACAATCAGATCTAGGTCTTGTACATTCCCTCCTTCGCTAGGCAGAGTGTCAAAGTTCCTAGTGATCTAGTAATCTTTTTGAATGCAGAGACCACCAAATATGGCTAATTTAGCATCTCCTTCATCTTAATAATAGATCGGGGTTATCATGGCTAGATCAATCCTTCCCTACTATAAACTAGAGTATTGCAGAGAAATACTAGATCTATTACATTAAATAACTACTATACTTAGCTCCCAATCGCCGAAGGGTCGATCCTTAGCCTAAGCTAAGAAGACTAGCTCTCTATTAATGGCGTTGATCATAACTTATGATAAAATAGAGAGAGAGAGAGAGAGAGAGAGAGAGAGAGAGAGAGAGAGAGAGAGAGAGAGAGAGAGAGACTAAAAAACTCTAAGCTTTATTCCTTCCAAAATTGAGATATCAAAAATACATATAATTGCTCTCTTATTTATAACAGATAGGAAAGACTTGTTTATATTTTTAAAATTTTATCTCTAAGTAAAGATAAACCCTATCTCAGATAAATCCTATTTTATTTATATTTCATCTTCTATCTAGATAATTCTTCTCAAGCTAATCCTTGTAGAGTCCTTCATCATCTTTATTTCTTGAAGTAAATCTACAAGAATATTGAATGTAAACATCTTCCTTATACTTAAGAGACTGCTGGAGATACTACAGCTCTTTGTACCTTTTATTAAATATCTTTTTATACTTATTAGCTCCAACAATAATAAGTGCCCGAAAATTAGAAAATGCTACTAATATTAGAAAATATTAAATCGGAATTGTATTTAACGTATGCAACAATCTGTTAAACCCCCAGGTGTCCCTAGTGGACGAGTGCTGTCTTGTGAGGGTTTGCAGTGACTATACCCATAAAAGTTAATAATGACATTATGAAAATTCTAAATGACAAGAGACTCATTTCCCATAAATTTATCCTTATTTAGTTATGACAAAAATATACAAGCAGGAAATTCCTTAAAACCTATTATTCTTCAAATATACCATAGAATATATTGTACTTATCTGAAACTAGAGATACTACCTCATGATTAAAAAGAAATTCAAGTATTTTACCAGATATATTTGAGTGTATTGTGAAGATAGTATTATTGCTTAATAAGTCGTCTAGAATCATTGGGTCAGTATATGGTAGTCGAGTACTTACTGCAATAAATTCAATGGTCAGTTTGACAAGTGCCTTAGTCAATTTTACTTCCCGGTATCTTATTTTTTATAGCCTTTTTGAGTACATTGTTTCTTAGTGAAGCCTCCGTAACAAGGAGTTTTTGGTCGACAATCCCTGCCGGTTGGCTAAGGTTGCCGGGGTTTGGTGTCCCTTCGTGACCTAGACTCAAGATTCACAAAAGTAACATTTTTTGTGCTCCTTTCACATAGTCTATGGTCATACTCGAGATTGGTATTAATTTTTCCTCTTTAAGTTTTTAATTATGCGAGTAACTTTGCAGCGTGAAAGTTTTTAGAGCAACAATTTTTTTTATTTTTTTTATACTTTCAGGAATGAACTTATTCCTAGGCAGTTGTCTCCCTTGGAGTAAATTATTCCTAACATAAATACTAGATTTCCCTAAAACTGGTCTATAACCTATCGAATGTATTAATTACAAAACTATAGTGAAGTGTAAGATTTTAAAATATATCACGTTAACTGGAATTAGTCGCTAATTAAAAGATAGTACATCTAACTTAAGATGGTGTGTAAAATATTCTAGTGTATATTTGTAAACTTTTAAGTTCTTAGTTTCCTTTTAGATTTATTCTGGTTTCCTAACCAATATTTATGTCTAAATAAATTCAGTCTAAATGTTGGAAATTTATCAAAAGTGTACCATAAAGTGCCAAGAGTATCATTTTTTTCACTTTTCTTCAAAAAATACTTTTAAAATAATTTTCTTACCCCCAAACTTAAATGAAATATTGTCCCCAATATTTGAGAACAAAAAATAAAAATAGAAAGGAAATTAGAATTTCTCATATGAATGTGTCATGGGTTACCTCCCAGAAAGTGCTAAGTTTATTATTTTCAGCTTGACAAAACTCTCGTACCCCCAAACTTATGTGAACTTAAGGAATTATTTGGGGACAGACAATTCCCCATATTTAGGCTCGCAAAGATCTATATCAGGGAAATGCTCTAAAGGGATTGTCTTGAGATAAGGCTTAAGTCGTTGGCCATTGACGTTGAAAGTTCTCCCAATACGATAATTTTTTACTGTATCCCAACCATTTTGGTGTATGTTAAAGACTTCAAATGGGCCATGCCAACGGGTTTGTAATTTTTCAGGAAAAAGACACAGCTTTAGGTTAAACAATAAAACTTTATGTCTTGGTGTAAAGATTTTTTGGACTATATGTTTATCATGATATGTTTTGGTCCGATCCTTATAGATTTTAGCATTTTCGTACGCCGCTTGTCTTATTTCTTCTAACTTACTTAGTTGAAGTTTCCGATGAAGTCCTGTTGCGTCTATTTGAAAATTAAATCTCTTAATTGCCCAGTAAGCTTTATGTTCAATTCCATAGACAAGTGACAAGCTTTGCCAAAACACATCTATAAGGTGATATTCAAATCTGGGTTTTATAACCAGTTCGATAAGCCCAAAGAGCATCATTAAGGCAGGTGGACCAATCTTTACGATCTGGTCAGACAGTTTTCTCTAAAATTCTTTTTATCTCCTAATTTGAAACCTTTACTTGCCCACTTGTCTGTAGATGATATGGGGTGACAACTTTATGAGTAATGTCATATTAGTGCATAAGACTTTTAAAATAACAGTTACAAAAATGAGTTCCACCGTCACTTATAATTGTAGGAGGTGTACCAAATCGGACTAAAATATTATGATTTAAAAAGATAATTACGACAGCGTGATCATTTGTTCGACATGGTACAACTTTGACCTATTTAGAAACATAGTCCACTGCTACAAAGATCCTCAAATAACCATTGGACACCGGAAAGGGGCCCATAAAGTCAATGCCCCAGACATAAAAAAATTTAACCTCTAAAATATTGATAAAAGACATCTTATCCCGACGACCTATGTTGTTAAACCTTTGGCAACGGTCACATCATGAACAATGGTCGTAAGTATTCCTAAATAAAGTAGGCCACTAGAAACCACATTGAAGTACTTTATTAGCCATTTTATGGGGCCCAAAATGACCACTATCATCATGAAAACTTGTTAAAATTTGTGGAATGTCATTTTCAGGGATACAATAACAAATCATTAGGTCAGCGCCAACTTTAAACAAATAGGGATCCTCCTAGATAAATTGTTTAGAGATTGTTTCAAATCTCATTTTATCTTGTCTGCTTAAATCTGGTGGTATGTACCCTACGGCTAAGTAATTTGCAATATCGGTGAACCAGGGTTCCCTATAAATATTCATTAACTGTTTATCGGGAAAATGCTTAAGAATATGAAGGTCTTCGTTAATGTGGTCAACTATCAAACGTGACAAATGGTCGGCAACAACGTTTTCTTTCCCTTTTTTATCACGTATTTTGAGGTCAATTTCCTGGAGTAAAAGGATCCAACGGATTAGACGTGGTTTAACATCCTTTTTATTAAGAGGATATCGAAGGGCTGAATGGTCAGAGTACACGATGACTTTTGACTCTAAAATGTATGACCTAAATTTTTCTAACGTGAAGATGATGGCTAACAGCTCATTTTTAGTCATTGTATAATTAATTTGGGCATCATTCAGTATTTTACTCGCATAGGACATGACATGGGGTACTTTTTCAAAATGTCGTCCTAACACAATACCCACGACATAATTTGAGGTGTCATACATAATTTTGAAAGGTAAGGTCCAATTGGGTGGCTGGATAATTGGTGATGTTGTCAATGAGGACTTAAGTGTTTCAAAAGATTTGTGACATTTATCATTGAAATCAAAATGAATGTCTTTAGCAAGTTAATTGCATAAAGGTCGTGAGATTTTGCTAAAGTCTCTAATGAATCGTCGATAAAATCCTGTGTGCCTGAGGAATGCACGAACGTCCTTTATTGTTTTAAGAGAAGGTAGAGATGAAATCAAATTAATTTTTGCTTTATCAACTTCTATCCCCTTAGATGATATAAAATGGCTTAGTACTATTCCTTAATTTACCATAAAATGGCATTTTCCCCAATTTAGGACTAAGTTTTTCTCTTTACACCGGATCAAGACCAATTCTAAGTGTATAGGAAATTCATTGAATGTGGACCCATAAATGGAAAAGTCATCCATGAAGACCTCTAAGAACTTTTCTACCATATCTGAGAAAATACTTAACATACACCATTGAAAGATCGCAAGTACATTGCATAGGCCAAAAGGCATACGACGATATGAAAATGTTATAAATGGGTAAGTAAAAGTAGTTTTATCTTGGTCTTCGAGGGCTACTAAAATTTGGCTGTATCCTGAATAACCATCGAGAAAACAGTAAAATGAATGACCAGCTAAAGGTTATAATATTTGATTCATGAATGGTAATAGGAAATGGTCTTTTTGCGTGAACGCGTTCAACTTTCGGTAATCAATGCAAACTCACCATCCTGTCTGAGTGCGGGTGGGTACTAGTTCATTGTCTGCATTCTTGACGATAGTAATACCTAATTTCTTAAGTACCACTTAGACTGGACTTACCCAAGAGCTATCTGAGATGGAATAAATAATACCCGCATCAAGAAGCTTCATAACTTTTGCCTTGACTACCTCATTCATTACAGGGCTCACACGTCATTGTGATTTTTGAGATGTTTTGAATCCTTCTACTAAGTATATCCTATGCATAACCACTGATGGGCTTATTCCTTTTATATATTCTATTGACCATCCAATTACTTCTTTGCAGTTGTCTAGTACTGCAAGGAGTTTATTTTCTTGATCTAAGTCCAATGAAGATGAAATAATAACGGGAAGAGTTTTGTTAGGTCCAAGGAACTGATATCCTAGATTATTCGGAAGTACTTTAAGATCAAGCTTTGGCGGTGACTTAATAGAAGGAACTGGGAAGTTAGAAGACATAGGGAGTGACTCGAATTTGGGAGTATACCGATGTGGTAGAGTGTATTCAGGAGGATTATTTTCAAAAATAGTTGAAATATCTTTTAAGATTGAATCGTGAATACCAACGATGTCATATTACACTCTTCAACAGAATCTTGATATTGCCTCATGGCATTGAAAATATTCAATTCTAAGGTCATGCTACCGAATGTTAAGTTCATTATTCTATTTTTAAAATTGATTATAGCGTTGGAAGTAGCTTGGAAAGGTTGACCTAAAATGATGGGGATTTGGCCATGGACATTCAAAATCGGTGGTGTATCAAGGACTACAAAATCTACTAGAAAGTAAAATTTATTTACCTTAATTATTACATTCTCAACAATACCTCTAACAATTTTGATGGATCCATCAGCGAGTTGAAGTTGTATCTTTGTGGGCTTAAGTTCTCAGAAATCGAGGTCTTTATAAACACAAAATGGAATAAGGTTTATACTAGCCCCAAGATCAAGAAGGGCTTGCTGGATGTAGTATTTTCCTATTACTAAGGGAATGGTAGGACATCCTGGGTCCTTTTATTTAATCAGAATTTCAAATGGTAGGACAGAGCTAACCTATTCAACACTATAGAAATTCTTCCTAACTCTGATTCTAAGTTTCTTTCTACACAGTTCCTTAAGGAATTTAGCATATGACGGAACCTAATCGATAGTGTCCTAGAGAAAAATGTTAATTCGTACTTGTTTAAATAACTCGAGAATATCTTTCAGGCCTTCATCTTCTTTGGCAGGAACAAGTCGGTTAGGGAATGGGGCCCTAGACACATAAGGCTTGTCTACTAGGTCCGGTAGAGTTGGAACATGGTGTGGCCTAAATGTTATTATTTCGGGCTGGCTAGATGCTAGATTTTCATGGATTTTTTCTTGAGATTTGGGAACCAAATTGCTCTTAATTGAAAGAATAGGGTCTGGTCTGGTTTCTATAGTTCTTTTATTCCTAAGGGTCATAACTACTTAAGCAATTTTAGTTTCATTGTTCTCAGGTGAGCTCTGTTGGGTATGAACCTCAAAGGCGGCCCTCGAGTTAACAATTGATTGACTAGAGAATTTTCCCTTTTCTCATTCACTTAATTGGCTTGCTATTTGTCCTATTTGGGTGTCTAGCTTCTGAGTAAAGGCCAGCATTTATGAAAGTTCCCTAGAATTTTGCTGAGTTACCCCCCTAATCTTTGTTATTTATTGTTAGAGTATGGATTATAAACCAACAGGATGGGCTTGTTTCGTCGGGTATGTTTGATTCTACTGATATGGTGGAGGATTATAACTGGATTGTCCTTGTGGTTTATTCCTCTAAGAAAATGTTAGGTTATTTTGCCAAGGATATCTACCAAAATTATTTTGGCATTGTCTTCTTTCATTATCCAAGATAGCATTAACGTGGTCCAGATTATAAATTATTAACTCAGGGAGTTGTGGACATATGTGCACATAATGGGTCAAATCATTGTATAAATTACAGACCCCAGGAATGGACGCTGGTTTAGGGGCTGCTACTTTCACTACGGCCAAAGCCTCAACTTTACATGTAATAGAGTCTAGTTAGATTTTTAATTCGAGGCTTTCAGGTAATTCAAGGATGCCTCCTTTTCTAATGGGCCTACAATCACGAGAAGTAAAGTCTCATTACTGGGATGTCTCAGCGTATTTATCAAGAAATGCATATACGGCAGTTTTGTCCATAACTTGGAATTTTCCTGAGCTACAGGCTTCGATTGATCCATGGGAGAACGAGTTAACCAGTGTAGAAAGAATTGGATTAGGCTCCATTTCTCGAAACCATGATAGGGGCACCTTAACAATTTTTCCTTAAAACGTTCCCATGCTTCGTAAAAAATTTCTCCGTCTTCTTGAAGAAAATTGGAGATATCACATTTTAAAAAGTTAGTTTTTTGTATGGTAAAAGGCCTGATTTTAAACTTCTATTTAAGGGTGTCCCACTTGCCAATTGACTCGGATGGCAGATAATTTAGCCAATGTTTTGCCTTGTCTTTTAGAGAGAATGGGAAAAGGAGTAAATAGATGTACTCCATTGCTATGTCCTTACATCAAAATGTTTGGCAGATAGACTCAAATTCATCGATATGTAAATATAGGTCTTGATTATCGAGTCCATAAAAATGTGGGATTAGGTTCAAAATTGAACTACGTTGCCGTAATTACCGACAACTTAATGTATTTTGGCGAGTTTTGTAAAATGGGAGTAAAAAGCTCCCTTAGTGACTTATCACCCATTGGTTCAAGAAGAAATTAATTTTCAGTTTCAAGGTCGTATATGACCTAAAGGTCTTCCTGTTGGACTTGGTTAGCCGTATTAACTGTTTTAAGAATTGGTAGTATATCAATGTGTTTCTTGATCCGATCCTACTTGGGCATGTACTAAGGAAATGAAATAGTATTATAAAATTCAACGGGAATTTAAGCACACAATTTAAAATAAACACATCAACGGTTTTCAAAGTTAAATTAACTAATTCAATCCTAATCTAGATGTTAATCAAACTGGGTAGGTCGGGCTGGTGTGTGATTCCTAACACGAAAGCTTTACTATGCTAGCAACGGTCTTAGTGCTTGAGCATCAGTCCTCACACCCGGGTGCCTCGCCTTATCGTACGTGACTCACATGAAACAATGACGTCACTTAACAACTGGTGGTTTGCGGTGCTTGGCTGAAGTGATTTCTATGAATCCGTGTTGGTACCCCGGTATGGTACCTCCTAATTCCACAAGTGATGTAATCCCTTAAAAAAAATTAATCACTTTTTAAGTTTTAATTAAATTTAAAGGTCAGAACAGTTAGGAACGTGTGATACGAATTTCTCAGTATCCCTAGGTGGGAGGTCCCACTCACTGAAGATTCCTTTGGGTGATAAAATCCCGCAAAAAACTCCTAGCGGTTAAAGCCTTTACTATGTTAAACATGGAGCAAAAATTGAAACACAATAACAGGTTAATTTAAACATAGTAAATTTTTTAATTTAAGAGCAACGTGTATTTGAATGATCCATACGACTTACTTTCCTAATGTCGGGGTAGAACGGTGATGAACCCCTTTTATATGTCAAATTTTAATAAAGAACCAACCTACGGGATGTGTTTCCCTGTGAAGCTATGGTAGCCCCTTTACTTAGGGGAGAAAGAAGGAAATTCCCCTTCACTTAAGTGGTACAAGAAGGATTAGATAGAAGCTTGCCAATGTACTTTGTAAAGTCCTCATGATCTCTGAGTACCAACTTTGTGACTATCCTGTAAGAGAAAAATGATTAGTGAACTTACGACAGCAAAAAAAATATAAATCTAATTTCCAAGTTTATTGTAGTCTATGATGTTTCAAATACGTATATCGTTCAGGTCGGTTGAGAGAAAGCATTAAATAATATCAATTTGGAAAGATAATTCAGCAATGAAAAGTATTTAAGAAATAAGTTTTCTAGAATTTAGCTTTCCTGCAGCCCAAAACTAGTGATTAATGAACAGTGGCATCCTTTACTGAGATTGTTTTGACTATTGTTTTAAAAGGCTGTAATTCTCAGACAACTATGCAGAAAAATATGATCAATAGCAATTTTGATTTTTTTTAATTATCTAAAACTTTTGTAGCAAATGTATTTCCCAATTGTGAAGTATAAATGGTCAAAAACCGTGAAACATTCAGGAACACACTTTTCGCTGAAAACTGAGTATGTTTCTTCCAAAATTAATATCTCCGAAACCCTTATCAAAAAATGTTGAGACTAATTTATTCGGAAAGAAATCTTAGAGATCAAATCATAAAATAAATTGGCAAACTTAACAATTGAAAATAAGATAATAAATAAATTAGCTAAAATTGAAAAACTTTGATTTAATAGATCGTTGCCTCCCCGGCAACGGTGTCAATTTTGTTGCGAGAGAAACTCAGTCTTTAAATACGCCGCTCAAAACTACATGTATCGTAATATAATAAGGGCAAGAGGGGTTGAATCCATGGGGAGTAAACCTGTTAAAAACTAATTTTATTGATTTAACTAATACCGTTTATTAAACTAATTTTTGGAAAATGTTTTATGAACTAAAAATCAAATCTAAATTACTAACTTGGTAAAATTATAGAGAAAAGAACCTAGGCTTTGGGTCACTTCCAACTTAGCTTACTAAAGTAATAATTATAATATAAAATTTATCCGCTCGTAATAGTTGTCGTTATGTATATTTAGGTCTAGAATCTAGGGTTCATGGCTAAAACCCTACATAAGGACTTAATCGTTCTTGGAAAATCGAATCTAGGTCTTGAACCCTCCCTCCATGGCTAGGAAGAGTGTCTAAGTTCCTAGTGATATAGTAATCTCTTTGAACGCTAAGACTACCAAATATGGCTAATTTAACATCTACCTCATCTTCATAATAGATCGGGGTTATCAAGGCTAGGTCAACCCTTCCCTAGAACAAACCAGAGTATTGTAGAGTAATACTAGATCTAGTCTATTAAATAACTAATATACTTAGCTCCCAATCACCGGATGGTCAATCCTTAACCAAAGCTAAGAAGACGCTACTCCATTAATGGCATTAATCACAGCTTACACATAAAATAAAATAGAGAGAGATATATATATTGAAATTTTTTAAGCTTTATTCCTTCCAAAATTAAGATATCAAAAATACATAGAATTGCTCTCCTATTTATAGGAGATATGAAAGACTTTTTTACATTTCTGAAACTCAATCTCTAAGTAAAGATAAACCCTATCTCAGATAAATCCTATCTCATTTATATTTTATTTCTATCTAGATAATTTTTCTCAATCTAATCCTTATAGAGTCCTTCATCATCTTTATTTCTTAGAGTAAATCTGCAAGTACATTGAATGAATGCATTTTCCTTATACTTGAGAGACTGCTGGAGATACATCAACCCTTTGTACTTTCTATTAAATGTCTTTTTCTACTTATTAGCTCAAACAGTGATAAGTGCCTAAAAATAAGAAAATTCTACTAATATTAGAAAATAATAAATCAGGATTAACAAAATGATACTTTTAGGCGTACTAATCCAATGTATTTCTAAGCTTTTCAGTTATGATTCATATTTATTAGTAGATATTTGAAACCCAATGGCGACGTATATACTGCAGGGTAGATTATTATCACTTTGATGAGACTATATTCTCATGAATTGGGGGGAGATATGACAGTCAATGCTGAGGTTGTTTCTAAGAGGTCTTGGAAAATACCATTATTGTCTCATCTAGATTCCTTGACATAAGTTAAGTGACAATAAGGTTCAACGGATTATAAACCTCCAATAGGTCGTAAATGAATTGTCAGACACATTCATATGCACTATTGAAGTATCGTATGTGTATGTACATGTAAGTAATACACATACACAGCAGAACGTTCTGGGGGAATTAGTACCGTAACTGAGCATTTTAGAGGAATTAGTATTGCAAACAAATCTGAGGCTCATGCTTAATACGGAGAACCGTTGGAAGAAAGTATTATGAGCCGAGGAGCTACAGAATATGACACAAATATGACTAATGGTGTAATCGGTTCATCGAGGATGGAACTAGCCATCGACGAGATAATAGTAGCTACGTGACCAGTTGATGTATTACGAGACAACTCTGGGGTGGCACATAGATATGATAATAAGAAGATATTGATCTATTAAAAGTCTATAATTGTATAACGTAGGATCATTTAGTAGAGATTTATCGACAAGGTATTCATATTCGCTGTTATACTCGTTATCAAGGATGGGGATTCAGAACCACTTATTGTAAATGACTGTGTGATATTGTACATTGGCCAAAGTGGGCGTTTGAAATCCAAGCAAAGCTCAGCTTGCTAGTATAATGCGAAGTGATACCATTGAGCCTGTCGGTTATAAATAGGGTACAGAAACATGATTAACTTGAATAGATAATTAGGTCAAGGAAAAACTAATTGCCCAAGAATTCTTTAAGAGATCTGGCATCGATTGTAATCTGACCAATTACCCAATTATGGACGCTATAACGTTTTGGTACTAATCAGTCTCTTAAGTTGTAGAGGATAAACTAGACATGCGTTGATATAAATACCACGTATCTATTTGAGAAACTAGATACGAATATCTACATGAAGCCATCTAAGAATGTATAAGCCTCTGAAAGCAATTAAGCCTGACACGCGAGGTGTGTACGTAATAAAACTGGAAAAGTTATTCTTCACTTGAAGCAATCAGGGCCCATGAGACATAGTAAGTTGACTGAGTATTTGAAGGTTGTGGACTTTGCAAATATCCTTATCTGTCCATACGTTCTTATTTAGAACAATTAGCTTCAGTCATCATAACTGTGTATTAAATGATTTGGATATCATTAGACCTCCGGAGGAGTTCACGAGAGGTGCCAAATACTTTGGAAAGCAATTTAAAATAAAGGACCTTGGGAAATCAAGTAGTGTCTTGATTTCCAGATCGAATATCTCAGCAATGGAAAACTCATACACCAAACAATATATATCAGAAGAGTTATCTAACAGTTCGGTATGGATGTAGCACACTTCGGTATGCAGTCTTTAATTACACGTCCATCACTTGGGTGTGGACAACAAGGGGGACAAACTCCTAGGGCCATGGTGCCAAAGCAAGGAGGTGTTATGCTATAGTTAGCTGGGTATACTAGACCCAATGACTCATTCGTAGTGAAGTGTTTGATTTGCCATAGTTCTATTCCTACCTAAGGCATTAAAATGAGATCATGCACATTCTCAGGTATCTGATCGGTATGAAATACTAGGGTCTGTTCTACTTGAAATGGTAAACAGTAAATAGGGTACGCCGATACAAAATACTTGTCAGACCCACATAGAGGCCATTACCAAATGGATTATACGTTTATGTACCGGGATACATAAAGGTTCTTGGAGATTGATGAAGAAGATGGCATTAGTTACATCTACGAATCACGAGGACAATTTTACACTTCATGAAGCTGACAGAGAAAGATGGTTGTACTCCAAGATAGATCACATCAACTGAAGATTGTGGCATATTCTATCCAAGATAAAACATCGACTATGTATCAAGATAACTCGGCTTGTATTATTCAAGTCAATGGCAATTTTATCAATGGCGACAAAACGAAGCATATTTTGCATAAGTCATTCCATCCTTACGAATTACAAAAGGTGAATGAGATTGACGTTATTCAAGATATTTTAGAAGAAAACTTTGCAAACCTATTTACAAAGATTCTTACACCATTTACGTTCAAGCAACTGATATAAGGAATCGGCATGCAGAAGTTTATTTATAAATATCTCAGGGATATACATCTCTGGGAAGATCGACATCAGGGGGAGTAGTTTGGACCTGACGTGGACACATGCATGTTATACTCTTTTTCTTGATAGTGTAGTTTTTATCATTAGAGGTTTAACTGACTGGAGGTTTTGATGAGGCAACGTATACACGTTCACAACCCATACGGGGCATAGGATTGTACTATTTCATTGCATAACTTTTTGCCCAAGGGGGTTTTGCTAGGTAAAGGTTTTGATGAGGTAAGTTATCCTGGTATAGAACACCCCATGGAGGAGTGTTAAGAGTTGGGTCCAGCCAAGGTAGGAACCCAACTGGGTTAGGGTATCCTACTGGACTCTAAACAAGCCTATAGCCTTTTGGGTTTATGGAGAGAGTTTGAGTAGATATAGATAACCTCATATTGGGTTATCCTTTCTAAAATATGTAACAATACAAAACCTCAGAGGATATAGAGAGCTATTATTCATTAATAAGAAATCTTTACTCTTCTCTCAATCATATTATTTGCTTGTGATCAACCAATAGAGTAATATCCATTATTATCCAATAATAATCACTATAAATATTTAAATAATAACATTTTATTACCTCTAATTTCAAGCCATAACCAATTTTGAGCATACATTAAAGCTTCCAATGTCTTTAAATGTAGGCTACTATGATGTGGGGTAATAAATCTGCCACTGGTACTAAAAGCAGACTCTAAAGCAACCGTAGATACTGGAATGGCTAAAAAAATCTCTAACAATGCCATGCAAGGTTGGGTATTTACTTCTAATTTTTCCATCAAGTCAATATGTCAAAGTTATCACTCCTAGTTATGACAGGCCCCTCAAAATAAAAGTCTAACTCTGATTTCATAGTTTCGGTAGTGGTTGTACTAGAAAAAAATTAGTTAAATCTTTTCAAATAGTCATTCTTTTTGCATTGACTCTACTACGATTGAGAAGATGCTTCACTTGAAGATTCGCCTCTAAGATTACTCGAACTCAATTGATAACCTTCCAATAAGTTAAAACATAATGTCTGGAGTTTATTAATTTCACTTGCACATTCATCTTCATAAATAAGTGGAAAGTAATACTCAATCAACTTCAACTTAAATCTTGGGTTTATGATTGTTGCTACCGCCATTATCTTATGAATACCATTCTAATACTTCTCAAACTTCAAGGTCATGCATGTCTCCATCAATTTGAAAGCTTCATAGATAGATGAAAGCCATTCATAAATTAAAATCTTAATTTCACAAATCTTTGGGGAAAATATATTTGCTATAGGATATCTTTTCCCCGAAAATATTTCAGTTACATCAAAAAATAGTTGTGACCTATCACAAATTTTAGCTGCTAACAACTAATCTTCTTCAAATGGCAAACATTTGTATTGTGTCTTACGTTGCTTCAAACAAAGAAACACATCTTTATACTCCTAAACCATTCTAAGCATTTAGTAGATAGAGTTCCACCTAGTTTTGCAATCAAGCACTAATTTTTTTGTATACGGAATATGTAATTGACGGGCCGTCTCAGTAAATTTTTCACCACTTTTAGGGGTCGCACTCCAGTAAGCAATGTTATCACTTATTCTCTCAATTCCCATACCAATTATGTCCAAACAATTAATTTAAAAATATGTACGGGCCAATATATATGAAAAAAAATCCCCTCATAACAATAATGTATCCAATGAGAGCTTATCTAAGAGGATGTTTATCATAGCATCATTGGTAGTGCAATTATTTACTATTAAAGTAGATAATTTACGATCTATATTCCAATCTAGTATACATTCCATCAATGCATCAACAAGCACTTCCAATGTATGAGGACATGGTAGGTATATGAATCTAGAATTAAAGAAAAATAGTATATATTAAATAGAAAAACTAATTTAGAATTAGTTTAAAATATATATTAAACATGTTTAGAAATTACCTTAGAATATGGCTTTGCAACACCCAAGAGCTATTAATAAAGTGTGTTATAATGGCCATAATCACGCTTCTGATAATTTGCAGTCCAGATATCCGTGGTGAAAATAATTCTACTTCGGTTATTCTCCAGCAATGACATTGTTTTGACCTTCTCGAATTTATATATTTTCAAAATGTCATTCTTGATCCTATTTTGCAAAACAACTTTGAACAACGGCTGAAGAGCTTTTTTATACTTCCTAAATCCATGGTGTTCAACATTAGAAAGTGGATACTCGTGAAAATTAATTATTTTTGCAAGTGCGGTCCTCGCATATTGTTGATCAAATGTGTAAGTATTTACCACAACACTACCATTACTCATCTGAGAAGGACTCACCATTGACTACCTAATTCCCTAATGTTCTTTTGAGTAAACCCAAAACATCTTTTTATACGATCATATAAATGTGATGTTCCAGCATTAGTTTCCCCTGCAAATTACATACTGCAATGGTTACATTCGGCCTTCATTATCCCATTTAGATGTTTCTTTTTGAAGTGATTCCATACCACAGATGTACACTTCCTTTTTCTAGGTTGTACCAAATCCAGATTAATAACTGGAGTTCCACTTGATTGTGTTTGTGCCTCGATTGCGGGGGCATGGAAATTACTTGTAACGGGTCCACCGGTATTATCATTAACCTCAAGAGGAGTAGATGCCTTTTGACCAAGCATATTTTGGATACTTCCTTTACTTCTAGACATATTTTACGTATAAAAAATAAGAACAAATTCCAAAATAAATATGAGCAAACTAAATAAAAGATTATACAATGTGCTATATTGCAGTAAGAACAGGCATCATATAATGTGCTACACTGCAATGGTTATATTCATATCTTAAGGCTACTTATCAATAACTTGAAATGGATCAAATCAAATGGTTATAAATAAATTTAAAGAGATCAGAAGAAGTAAGACTTTAGTGTTTTGTAAATAACTATTGCATGGGAGACTATCTATTTATCAACCTCTCTAGAGTGTAAATTATTAATCCAAGATAAAGAACAACTAAGAAGCCCAAACATGGTCCAGAAAAAATTTATTTCATCAAGTATCTCCAAGTCCAATGACACCATATGACAAACAGAATGGTTCAAAAGATGTATAACTATGAAGCCTTCATTATGTATGTTCAATTCAGTGATGCCCAACTCCTTTGTTATTGGAGAAACAAAGCTGAGATCAGTTGAGTTGATAACTTTTCTTCGTGAGGTTAAGGCCCTCCCATATGATTTCATGGAATTTAATTTCCATATGACTAAATTTTTTTAGGAAGTTTGGTATTTTGGACCAATATTATAAAAGCTAGTGTGTATAGAGTTATTAATATACAAGAATAATATAATCATCCAGATAGAACCATATTGAGTATCTTATCGAATAATGCTTGGTTAATCTAATGGATAGATGATATATCAGAGGAAGAAGACATAGTAGGTAATAGGAAAATCAAGCAAAACCTACTAGGTGTTAAAATCTTGATCAATTCTAGGGTTTTAAGCAATAAGGTATCAATGATTTGACTGAGCAAACCAACACTTTAGAATCACAAAAGAGCTCCACGAAATCATAGCAGTAGAGTACAAAATACCCTTTAGAATAAACCAACCCTTGATTCACAAAAGAGCTCTTAATCTTTACCAAAATTAGACCATAAACTTACCCTCAAAATCTTCTGGGAATAAGTTTGAGATAATTCATCAATAGAATAAGGAGAAACGAGTTAAGGATCAGAGGTAATTTAACCCTCACTTGAGCCAGTTAGTTTGGTTGGCCTGCATAGATCCATTACAATCAAAACACTCACTTGAGCCACAACTGAAAACATCCAATTTTGAGAGGTCTGTATTCGTAATATAAGAAGAAGAAAAGCTAATGACAAAGTATAGACTGATGGAGGATTGGAGGTTGAAATGAAGACAAGTGGAAGTAACATGTCTTCAGAATTAGGTTTAACTTTTAAGGGTATTTAGGTCATATCTTGTATAACTGGGTCGGGTGAAGGGGACCCATTAATTTGAGCCTAAAATCAGACCTGCCCCAATAAATAAATGGGTTTTTTTAAAACCAAACCCGCCCCATTCTTGCTGTAGTAAAATACCAAACCTGCCTCATTAAGGGCGGGGTGGGGCAGGTTAAATTGCTAGCCCTAATAAACACTTTTCTAATTTGAAAAATTAATCCTATATATGCACTTAATTTTACCTTAGAGCACCATGAAGAGCATACATCATATAAGAAACTGAGACATATATAAATAAGAATACTCTTTATTATTTTCTTCACCAAATGCTAATTACTGATAGATGTTGAATACAAATTTAGAGTTATAATGATTTTGTAGTTACTAAGTTCACCTATGGTCGAGTCGAATAACCTGCAATGCCTCTTGTTGTTATCCTAGTTCGGTCTTAAAGTTGAGGATTGATTGAGCAAGTTTTAAAGGTTAGGTATAAAAGCGTAATGCATGCCACTAAATTTTATTAGAGAAAAATCCTCAAATAAGAAAAAATTTCTAACCCTATCTTGAGGACTTAAAATTCACTTAAATGTTTAAAGATTTTAAGAATTATACTATGAACTTGTGAGACCAGAGAATATAGATAAGATAGTTGCATGTAAAAGAGAAGAAACATTTTTAAACACCCAAAATGATGATGAGGATTCTCAAAGTATTGTTATAACTGACTTTTCAGTTATAATGTCATATCTCCAAATCTCGTTATCTTCCATGTCAGTATCTTATCATGTCAAGAGCTTCAACTTGTTCCGTATATATTTAGATTTCTACTGTATATGTCGACTAGTTTGCGTCAAGCCGATCAACACTTGTCAGTGACACTGTCAAAGCTACCCACGTCAATGTTGATGGATTCTTGGACTTACGCAAATACACTGAATATAATTAATAATGCCATTACATAATGGGGGTTAAACAAGAAATCTTGTATTAAAAAAAAAAAAAACTTAATAGGAAGATCTCATGTTATTTAGGTAGGGAGTTGATAGACCGTTGTTTATCTAATCAAAATCTTACTTACTTAATAATGTAATAAAAAGGCACGTAGGGTTTTAATCTGCCGAGAGGTACGATGTTCTAGGGTAAATTAAAATTTGAAGGAAAGGGGGTATTTTGTCAGAAATCTCTGCTTAAGCTAGGTTTAGGAAATTATTATTAAAGATAACTAGACCTTTAGATTCCACTTTATATTAGTTTATTAAGGTTTAATTTAATAAGTTTTTAGTCTTATCCTTAAATTTTCTCTTTCAAACCGAATTTGTGGGGTTTAGAATTCTTTTATGACTTCATCGTTATGAACAAATCTGATAATCTAATCCATTGGGATCTAGATTCAAATTCTTTGTTGTTGACTTAGGGCTTACTCCCTCTTGCTTAAAACAATTGTAATTCCTAGGTCTAGAGGTCAGTAAGTGGTTTGAGAAATCAATTCCTCATTCAGGACATCGATTTTTCTCCAGGTAAGAATTATTCTTCTCCCCTCCAACTTGTTGAACTCAAGAGATTTGGTGAATAATCTTAAAGAGTAAACATAGACCTCTAGGTCAGACCTATTACCTGCAAGAAAATCCTATCATACACCTATATAGCTTCCTCCTCAGATCTAGTTTGAGGGGATTAGCTCTGCAACATCTGAATAAACAAGATCAATGAAAGATAATAAACTAAATTTTAATAAACTTAAACTTAAGGTATTGAGATACAAACTCAGTTCTCTAGCTTTCAAAAACCTTGCAAAAATGATAAGTAGTTTTGGAGAAGAAGAACAAATCCTTAAATAGAAAAATCCTGAGGTTTGAAGTGTCTTAACTACCCCTAGTCTTCTCCAGTTGTGATAGACAGACATTCGAGAAATTTTTACTCCCTTTAGATCACCTTGGGATGTGTGCCCAAGTTTTATGACTTTTGACCACCGATTTTCGGCGATCATTAGTGGTAGGTATGTTCTGATAGCAATCGCCGGTTGGTAGTGGCCGGTATTCACCAAACTTTTGTGTTTTGCTTTGCTTGACGATTTAATTATGAATTGATATCCATCCTCTCGCTCCCAGTCTCAATGATGATCTTGAATTCCATGTAACCTAACTAGGCCAATTTTGATTGAAACTACTCTGCGGATTTGTTGGAATTCCTCAGTGTGGTTCTTGTATCATTTTAGCTATAATTTGGCCCTTTTCTAGAAAACCTAAAAATGAGGTAACTAGGCAATAATTAGATAAAAGGGTATCAAGATGGCCAAAAACAACTGTGAAAAGGGAGTAAATTCTGCACAAAAATATGCTTATCAGGGGTGAGATTTTACATTTTTTTTATTTTTATCAAGAAACAAAGATGAGAAAGTTCACCGTCGTGGCAAACATATTACAAAAAAGGGGAGGGGCGAAGGCTTCTAGAGCCGCTAAAAGTTGAAAATCAATATTAACATTCTTACAAATAAATTAAAAATAGAACTCATTCAAAAGAGAAGCATGGTAGAGGAAGTCTGGAAGTATTGATAAGGCACTCACAATCCAACAAAAGTATCATCCTTATGAGTCCCAAATTACTAGCTGCTACTAGCCCCTCGAAGGCGGCTCCCGCCTCTGCTTCTTCTGCTTGGGTTGTGCAAACGGTATCATGCCCCGCATTAATAATATTAAGTTTAGAATCTTAAATAAAAAAACATACACTACTTGTAGGCCTACTTTTTATCCAAGAGACATCTACGATGATAATGTGCCACACCTCTTCCACTGCGGG
The DNA here is from genome assembly GCA_014058105.1 of Kingdonia uniflora. Classification (NCBI taxonomy): domain Eukaryota; kingdom Viridiplantae; phylum Streptophyta; class Magnoliopsida; order Ranunculales; family Circaeasteraceae; genus Kingdonia; species Kingdonia uniflora. The sequence continues at coordinate 1,666,479 of JACGCM010001377.1, read as the reverse complement.
AAAAATCCATTTGAGGCCATCAAAGATAACAGAGGGGATAACACTATCAATAATAAATTTAGTAACTCTTGGATTTTACCAGAACTTTTAAAATAATTGTTTTATTCTTGGTAAAAATCATGTCATTTCTAGAGTTCTAGATGGTGAATATTATGCAGCTAGCTTCACTTAAAAGCTTGATAGAATTTTTGCATGAATTGTAACTATTGTCCAAACAATGCAAGAGCTTCATGAGGTGATCAGAGTAAGTCCAATGATCAGTCACGATAGAAAGTTTAAAGTTATACCATATGTCTTTAATGTTATTACAATAAAATAGGATATGCGTGGTTGATTCCTCTTCAATACCGCATCTAGGACAAATTGGGTCATCATGGTTGTTGTCGTGTGTGAGATTAAGATTTGTAGGGAGACCATTGTTGATAGTGCTTCATATAAAGTACTTAAATCTAAATGGCACTTTGATCTTCCAAATAGAATCCCAAAATTAAATTGGTAAGAATACCATTTTTATTTTCTTTTTATCTAACAACATCCTCAGCTGGATAATTGCTAATGGGGATGGTGTAGATAAGATCAGATATGGACTCTAGAAAGTACTTAACATTAATTTTGTATCTATTCCAAGTGTTGGTAATAGGGCAAGTCAAATCTACGACTTCAGTAAAAACTCAATTGTTTGGGGCGGGGGAGCAGGGCCATCCGAAAGGGAGAAAAGGGATCTACAACTCTAGCTTAAAGTTAATAGTTTTTCCATTACCGACATACTAGCATAGGTACAGCCATATTAGATTTCTAATGCTGATAATGCCCTTCCATACCAGGATTCTGAAGCTATACTAACCACTATCATAGGAGATTTATTGGGAAAATATTTTCTAATAAGAGCATTAGCCCATGTCTTATTTGGTTCTTTGAAATTCTTCAGAACTGTTTAGTGAGCAACGCTTGGTTGTGCGACAAAGCAAGTCTTGTACCTGAGCCGCCTCTTCTCTTAGAATTAAAAATTCTTTTCCAACTAATCATATGAGTTTTATTCCTACCTTCTTTATTGTATCCCCAAAGAAATCTGGTATTAAGGGAGCTTTGTTTCTTACAGACCTTAACAGGAAAGGGAACACAGACCTCAGGTAAGAGGAAATCATGGAGTTAACACTTTTTATGAGTGTAAGCCTTCCAGCTTGAGATTTTTTTCTTTTCAACCATCAATTCTATTGGCCACTCTAGATGTAATCTCATCAAAATTAAGGCTCTTAGCTCTATTCAAAATGATGGGAGCTCCTAGGTACTCATCCCCGACAACTATTTTCTTAATGTGAAGAAGACGTTGTATTATTTTATGATGTCGGTGGTGACAGTTTTTGCTAAAAAGAATGCATGATTTATCTAAATTAATCTCTTAGCCTTAAACATTTTTGATAATATCAAGGATATCCTTAAGGGCTCCTGCTTCGTTGAGATTAGCTCAACAAAAGATAAAGCTATCATCCACGAATAAACGGTATAAAATGGGATACCATGTTCTACTCGTTTTGATACTATGAATCTTATCCAGAATTTCTCTTTTTATGATAAGTCTGGAGAGGACCTCAGAGAAAATTATGAAAAGAATCAGGGAGAGGGGGTCTCATTATCTGATACCTCTTTCGGGCAAGAACATGCCATATGGAGAGTCGTCCAAGTTGAAAGATAATGTAGTAGATATGCATTGCATTATCCAATTGGACCATTTTTCACATAAGCCCATAGCAAGGAGAGTATGGATAAGAAACATCCACTCAATTCTATCAAAGGCTTTGCTGAGGTCGAGTTTGATGGCCATGTAACCAGACGCACCTTTCTTTTCTTGAGAACGTTAAAAATCTCCTGGCCAATAATGATGTTATCAAAATTTACCTTCCATGGATAAAAAGATGTTGCGTAGGAGAGATGAGTCAGGTAAGGCTTAAGACATTTGGCCAGAATTTTGGAGATTACCTTGTATTTAATGTTACAAAGGCTAATCGGTCTATAATGTTTAGGGTATTTTGGGTTGGCATTTTTTTTAATGAGGGTGACATTGATATGGTTAAATTCCTTAAGAATGTGATATGAATAAAATAATTCTTTAATAGTGTGAAAAAGATTAACGCCCACAGTATCCCTTTGGTTGAAGAGGGGGGGGGGGGTAAAACCATCAGGGCCAAGGGATTTACGGGGACTCATATCAAAAAGGGCTTCTTTATCCTCATCCACAGTAGGCTCACACGTAAAAATAATGTTATCCTCATCTGAAATAGATTTATTAAAAATATCTAGGTCAACCACTTTAATTGAGGGGTTGGAGGATGTAAAATGATCTTTAAAGGGGTCAACAATAGGATCCCTAGTATCCTTTCTACCTTTTGTCCATGCGCCAAAATTATTTTTGATCATATGGATGTTATTTCTTTTCCTTCAACAGATGGTGGATAAATGGATTTTTTTAGCATTTTGATCTACTTTTCAAAGCCATGTCTCCATGGATTTGTCTCTCCAATGAATCTCTTCTTGGGTGAGAATTTGGTTAAGCTCAAACTACAGAGTGGCTTTACAGGTATTGTTGTTAAGCGATGGAGGGGTCTCTTAGATCTTGAAGATATGTCTTATCGAATTCTTAACTTTCTAGGGGATGTTACCAAAGACAACTTTATTCCAGGACATAAGATATTTTTTTTGCATTTACGAGTTTTCTACACAACTTTAGTGGTTTAGATCCTCCAAGATCAGGGGACCAAGTATTGTGAATTGCATCCTTGCAGCTACTATTATTTCTCCATACTGATTGGAAGAAGAACTGCTTAGGTGATTGGCAGCATAAGGGCTGGTGTTGATGATATATAGGACCATGATCTGATCAAATGATAGGAGGATTAATGACGCTAGAATGAGGAAGCAAGGAAGAGGCCAATGCTATATTAATACGTCTATTCCTAAGCTTATCTCCTCTCCTCTAATTGGATCAGGTATAGGGCACACCAGAAAAGCCAAGGTCAATTTAAGAAGTGTTAAAAATAAAGTCCTCCAGAGGATTAAAAAGGGAATAACTATATGACTTGCCTCCCCATTTATCATCATGACACAAAATATTATTAAGATCTACCAACACCATCTATAGAGAGGTCGCAGAATTAGCAAAATTCGATAGAGTATTCCAAAAGAAGTTTCTATTCTGGTATTTTGGAGGGCCGCCATAAATAAAAGAACATAACCAAGGTGAGGGGGGAGAATTCGTAGGATCATCCGGGTGGCATGAAGTAATTAGGGCATCTGTACCCTCATGAGAAGAAAGAATAGTGAGAGAGATCTCCGCTTTCCAGGCAAGCCAGATCCCACCACCATTGGTGCAAGAAATATTGATAGTAAACGAGTTAGGGAGTCCCAACGCAAAAAAATTATTGAGAACACAGTTGCAGATAGCCTTCGCTTCAAAGAGAAAAATAATGTAAGGGTCAAAAATTTTATCATGATTTTTGAGCTCACAGAGGGCAACGGGTTTTCCGCTCCCCCTGCAATTCTATAAAAGAATAATCATTGGTAACCGAGGGCCGGTGTCAGGCCCACTTCCGCGTTGAGAATTTTTGTGAACACTACAAGTAGAGCAAGAACAACATCTTCGCAGAGTTCAAAGGGGTTGTCTCAAGTGAGAGCAACCGAGATTATTTTTCTTTATAACTGCTTTAAGTAAACTCAAAGTTCGTGGTCCAGGTTTCAAAGAAGATAAATATGTACGAGTCTCCCAGAGTTTAATATGGGTTCCTAAAGAAAAGCTGACGTAGTCCACATTTAAGAGAGAAATGTAGGATCGGGATCCTGATAGGAGGATTTTCATGTCCTCTAACAAAATACCTGCTCAAACTACGATTGTCAAATTGTAGTACAAATGAGTGGGATCGAATCTATAGGGAGGTTTGGGAAAATAAATACTTTCTAGGCCGAATATGGTTTTATATTAGAGATCGATTGAAAAAAAAAATGAAACAAATAATTAACAAGAGTATAGCTATGATTAGAATTTGACCCAACCAAAGCAATATAGTTATCATGTAGTTTTACTAGGTAGATTATTCATATCAAAAATCCTTGGTAAGGCATTTTCGATGTAAATGACAATCCTAGATCCATGGTTAGATGATAGGCATGAAAATGCCTATTTTTGTCCTTATATTTACATAATCTAGAACCTTATTTATTTTTTTAATGGGCCTAATTGAAGTATGTTTACTATTGCAGGTAATAAGACATTTGTGACCAAGCCCTTTTTAAAGCCGAACTCTTACAAGCTAAAGAGCTACTAGAGATGATCAATTGTCAAGAGCTGTTAGAGCTGACCTAGTGTCAAGAGCTGCTAGAAGACTTAGTAGTCAAGCCTAGCTAAAGGATCTCTAGAAAATGAGGAGTTGTTGAGTGAGAGTAGGACTTTTGTTAGGAGATAAAGAAATAGAGGAGAAGAGGGAAGAGACGATTTTTACTCTTTGGGTAAACCACAGTAGCTTTTACTATTTTCCTTTTTGAATGTAAGTTTGTTCCAATGAATAAAAAGCCTTTTTCTCACTTTTTATTACCCAATTTAATATGAATTCATGATTTTGATCTATGCATCCCTGAGACGAAACCTTAACCTATGTTTCAACACCCAATTTGATACGGATTATCAAATGGTGCCGCTGCCGGGGATGCAATCGATTTACAAAATCGTGTCTCTATTATTAAATAAGTAATCCGTTTAACGAGTTTTTGTTTTACATTCGTATTATTTTTTTTCTTTGTTGCAATTTTTGTTTTATTTGAGGCGTGTTTTTTGTATTTGTTTGCCAGGCATATTTTTGTTTATTTGTCTCTCTCTCTCTCTCTCTCTCTCTCTCTCTCTCTCTCTCTCTCTCTCTCTATCTTAAAATAGACTCCAAATCTCACCCTCTCTCTCTCTAAAAACCTATCAGTGGGAGTAACAACAAAGTAACAGCTTCCATTTGTAGCTTGATCAGTTTGTCTAGGGTTGATTGTGAGTTGTGATTCAATTTTTTTACTGATTGTTGTTCTTTTTGTTGCTCGGTGAATCTAAATAGAGAGAGGGAATCAAATTTAGTGGTGTTCTTCACTTGTTTTAAAATCTCATCTTGTTTTACATTAGTGGGAGTTCAAAATCTGTTCTGGGGTTTCCTTCAATTAGTTTAAATCTCATCTTGTTTTACGCTTCTGATTTTCTATGATTTATCGTTTGGATCTCTGAATATATTTTTTTGTCTCTCTAACACCAACTAATTTGGGGGTCGTTGATTAGTTGTGAATTGTTTTCCCTTATCCCCTTTGTGCTCTGATTTTCTCTGTATACCCAAACCTCCATTGTTGCTCGACCAACTTTCTCTTCCTCCCATTTGTGAAGAAACTAAGGTTTCTGATTAAAGTTTTGCGATTAAAGGAATTTTGTTGTTGGTGATTGAAGTTCTATGATCTGTTGTTGTTGTTGTTGTTGGGTTTGATTTGTGTTGCAGTTGTGATTTGGTGCTATTGTTAATGGTTTCTACGATTGAATAAGAATCTAGCGTGCCGTTGATTTGGGATTGATTGGGATTCAGCTGTTGATTTGCTCTCAAATTACTGCCGAATCTTTGAAGCTTGGTAACTATGATTTTGATTGTGCTTGTGACAGGGGTAAATCGTATCAAAATTTCTAGTTTTACTCTACTTGTTTACTCTGCTACAGTATTTTTTTACTCTAGTTTTTACTACGTTTACTTTGCTACTACAGTAGTTTATTGTGTCTATGAGTTTCTGCTTTTGGATTAATTTTAGTGAACTGTGATTTAAAGTTTGAATTTTGCATTGTTTTGGTATTTGATCAGGGATTGTTTTTGTAATTTTCGTCGCCATACAGTTTCTTTTGCAAATCCAACATCAAAGAAAAGTGACAAAGCCAAGAAGACTTCTAGTTGTTTAAATTTATATTTTCTATGTTTTTTTTAATATTGTAAGGATTGAGAAAATGTTTATGTCAAGTTTAATGAGTGACGCTCTATAAGGTGAGGAAATTGTACTCTGCTGCAGGTACAGCTTTGAAACCCCTACTCAGGCCAAAAATCAGTTCAACACGTACTTCACAAACAATCCTGAGTAGGCCTTCCCAACGGTTTCACCAGGGTAACCAAACGTGCCCCTAAAAAAGCCGCCCTGTAGGTAATCATCTTTTCACCACACCCTCTCTGTCGTGGTACATCGTGTGTAACTATTATTTGATTGATCGAATGTTTAATTTTTGCAATAACGCTTAGATAAGGGTGAATCAAAACGGGATTTCATCACCCGTGCGTGCCCACGCATTAGGAACCCGGGAGTTCGTCACCCTGTTTTTAAATCTTTTCGTTATCGACAGTCCCGACCACTTTAAAAAAGATTTTCAGATAAGAAGCCATAAAAAATATAGCTGATCAAAAGGCTTCGCTCGGACCTGGAGCAATACGCTTAATAAGAAAACCTGATAAGTTGCTATGTTTGTTGGAGGACGTACGTTCCCTGGCATAGCTAGTGTGGATAGGTGACTCTAAGTGGTTCACCCAGACTTCCAGCACAGGTGCATCTAGGTGACTAGATAACATGCGAGCTATTGCCAAAGCGAGTAAAAGCAACTCAAGTGCAAACTGATCTACTGTCAGGAGTAGGAGCATTGAACCCTGAGACTGGGTTCATAACTTAACCTAAAAAGAGACCAGTAAAACTTTCTCAAGTGTTTGCATCATTCTTAGGCCTTTTAGTGTGTTCGCATATATTGATTGAGGTGTATGTTAAATTGGGGTAACACCCAAGCTCGGACTAAGAACACTGTTAGAATCAATATGAGTCGGACGGATGCGATTAATGGTCCCGAACCTGATATTCCTAGGAATGGTCCTAAACCTGCTGCAGCGGAGAGAATCACTCTCCGCTGTAGGAATTTTTGTGAGTAAACCTTCGTGTATTGTGATTCTTAGAAATATAGGAATTTTTGCGTTAAAACCGAGATTCTTGTCTATGCTTCCCAAATTCATGGTAGTCCCACTAAAAATCCGTGTAACCATCTTAGGGACTTTATGGATCATATGCTTATTTTAAACTTTGAACGTATTATAGAGGATTCTCTCAAAATTACGTGTGTTCCCTTTTTCTCTTATGGGAAATGTACGCGATTGGTTGTACACTCTTGAGGTGAACGCTGTAAACACATTTGAATAACTCGTTAAGGTATTTTTGAAAAAATATTTCCCTAACCATAGAACTGCTAAGATACGATAGAGTATCTATAGTTTCACGCAAAACTGAGGAGAGTCATTATATGACTACCTAGAAAGGTTTAGGGATTTAGAGCAAGGATGCCCACATCACGGGATTCAATTGATTGATATAGTTCAAACTCTCTATAAAGGTCCAGATTATGACACTAGAGCTCGTGTTCAGTCTATGTGCACAGGTACATTTGATGAGAAAACTGACACCGAAGCTTGGAAATTTTTAAATGATGTAGTTGATAAGACCTACCAATGGCAAACTATGAGAGAGGATAGACCTTGTCACAGTGCAAATGTGCACCAAGTGGACTCTAATTCAGAGCCTGCCACTCTTAGAACTATTCTTAATAAAATTGAGAACTTAGAGATCGGGAAAAGGGAGCAACTCCTTACCACTTCTTCTATTAACCATGTGGCGATGCCACTTTGTGTGGTTTGTGAAAGTTCGGACCATCTGGTCCAAGATTTCCCTGACGTGCTTAGTTTAAAAGAGGGTAGGAAAGACCAGGCCAATGCCATGTATCAACGTCCCAATAGCCAACCTTCAATGGTGGATGGAATAATAATTCCAACAACTCCAATTCTCAGGGAAATAGAAATTACCAAGGAGGTTCTTCTGGTAGTAACCCTTATCAGCTGTACAACCAAGTAAACCAACACCAGTCTAGTTCCTCGTGGCAAAAAAATCCATCATACCAAGCTCCCCTTATTGTGCCTTATGTTCCTCCGCACAATAGGAATCTTTCTACTCCAACCACGTCCCTAGAAGATACTCTAAAGGCGTTTATGCAAGTAACCCAGTTGTCTATTACCAAACTTGAGGAACAAATAGGTCAAATGGCAAAAGAGATAAGCACGAGAGACAAAGGAACGTTCCCCAATCAAACTCAAGCTAATCCTAAAGGGAATACTGAACATCCTAGATCTTCCAATCGTGATGGAGTCAACGCCATCATTTCTCTTAGGAGCGGTACGAAAGTTGATAATTTGGTAAAAATAACTAAGGAACCCGAGCTGGAAATTCAAAGAAAACCTATAGAAGAACCTGTGAGTGAGGAAGAAACCACGATAACACATGTTCAGCCGCTGACTTCTTTTCCCCAGCGATTAACTCTTTCTTAGAAGGGCAACGTCTATGAGGAGATTTTAGGGATTTTTAAGCATTGTGTGATTAACATTCCTATCCTTACGGCCATAACGCAAAATTCCTTAAAGATCTTTGTACTTTAAAGCGGCGCATACATGTCCCGAAAAAGGTTTTTCATGTTCACGAGAGTGATACGTCTATTCTTTTAGGTGCACATGTTGGTGTTGTCCTTTTGCGTAAATCCCTTCCAAAATACAAGGACCCATGATGCCCTACTATTTTATGTACAATTGGGACCCGTAAGATAGGAAGAGCTCTACTTGATTTAGGTGCTACCGTGAACCTCATTTCTTACTTTGTCTATGAGAAATTAGATATCGGAGTATTTATACCCACAAATAAGACCTTTTAGCTAGCTGACCGATCTATTAGGATTCCTAGGGGTGTAGTTAAAGATGTGTTGATCCAGATTGGGCAGTTTGTTTATTCAGTAGACTTTGTTGTGTGAGATACTGAGCCAGTGGAAAACCCTGAGGATGAGATCCCTGTGATTCTAGGTCACCCCTTTTTGGAAATAGCTAATGCGGTAATCAATTGCCGCAATAGAATTACGAAGTTGACCTTCAGGAACATGACAGTAAAATTGAATATTTTTAATGCATCGCATTCCCCTTCTAATTCTTAACCACTCAAGTGTAATATGATCCAGAGTCTTGTGAGTAGCACTTTTGAGAGGACAAGTACCTCAAATCCCTTCGAGGCATTTTTGTCCCACTTTGATGGAGATTGTGAGGACGGTTCGTACATCCATGAGGTGAAAACCTTATTAAATTCGGCTTTAGAAATTTTAGAGCTAGAAGGCGAGCATAAAATCTTAGATGTTAAGAAACCCATTTTGGAGGCTCAAGTAACCTCCCCAAAGATAGAGCTTAAACCTTTTCCCGCGCACCTTAAGTATGTCTTTCTAGGTCCTGACGAAACTATGCCCGTCATTATTGCCGCTGACCTAGAACCCTTTCAGGAAGAGAAGTTGATTCATGTTCTTAAGGGTAATACGAAAGCTATTGGCTAGAGTATAGAGGACATTTGAGGAATTAGTCCCTCAGTTTGCATGCATAAAATCAATTTGGAAGATAATGTCAAAAAGTCCAGGGAAGGACAACAGAGATTAAATCCGATTATGGCCAAAGTAGTTCAGAAAGAGATTTTAAAACTCCTTAATGTTGGGATCATCTATCCCATTTCTGATAATCCGTGGGTTAGTACGATCCATGTTGTCCCGAAAAAGTCAGGAATCACCGTTGTAAAGAATGAGAATAACGACCTCGTACCTACTAGAACGACCAATGGATGGAGAGTCTGCATAGACTACAGAAAGCTTAACTCGGTCACTATGAAAGATCACTTCCCCTTACCTTTCATTGACCAGATGCACGATCGACTCGCTGGGCACAAATTTTATTATTTCTTAGATGGCTACTCTGGGTACAACCAAATACCCATCGTACCCAAGGACCAAGAGAAAACAACTTTTACATGTCCTTTCGACACATTCGCCTACCGTCACATGCCTTTTGGCTTATGCAATGCTCCTGCGACGTTTTAGCATTGTATTTTAAGCATTTTTTCTAACATGGTAGAGCGATTCCTGGAAATTTTCATGAATGACTTCTCATTATTTGTCAACTCATTTGACCAGTGCCTTAATCATTTTTCCCTAGTATTACTCAGATGCCAAGAAAAACATCTTATTTTAAATTGGGAGAAATGTCACTTTATGGTGAAAATGGGGATAGTTTTGGGGCATATCATATCTGAAAAAGGAATAGAAGCTGACCAGGCCAAAATAGATGTCATTTCTAACCTCCCCCCACCACGAATTGTCAAGGACGTCCGTTCCTTTCTAGGACATGCAAGTTTCTACCGTCGTTTTATCCAAGATTTTAGTAAGATTGCTCGTCCTTTAAGTAGCCTTTTGGCCAAAGATGTGGCCTATGAGTTTGATGCACCTTTTCTTGTAGCTTTTGATAAGCTTAAGACCCAGCTTACAATATCACCTATTATTAGACCACCTGTCTGGAGTGAACCATTCGAGTTGATGTGTGATGCCTCTGATTATTCTGTAGGCGCTATTTTAGGACAGCGGATTGGCAAACGTCCCCATGTCATCCATTACGCTAGTAAAACTTTAAATGATGCCCAATTAAATTACACAACCACCAAGAAAGAACTCCTGGCCATTGTTTATGAGCTAGAAAAATTTAGATCTTATCTTACAGGATCTAAAGTGATTGTTTTCACAGATCATGCCGCGCTTCGACATCTTTTGTCAAAGATGCTAAGGCACGACTAATCTGGTGGGTATTACTTTTGCAGGAGTTTGACCTCGAGATTTGAGAAAAAAGGGGTCAGACAATGTAGTAGCCGACCATCTTTCCTGTATAGTGAGTGAGTCTGTTGATTAGTCTTCACAGATTAGGGAATCGTTCCCAAATAAATAGTTGATGGCTGTCAATTTAGTTCCTAAGTTGTCGTGGTTTGCAGACATTGCTAATTACTTAGCCACGGATACCATTCCCAATCATTAGACTAAACCCGACAAAGATCGTTTCTTCAGTCAAGTGAGGTACTTCTTTTGGGATGATCCAGATTTGTTTAAGTATGGTACTGACCAAATCCTTAGGAGATGTGTTCCCCAGTCCGAGTTTACCAATATTTTATCATTTTGCCACACTCAAGCATATGGAGGCCACTTTAGCTCTAAGAAGACCGCAACAAAATTTTTGCAGTGCGGTTTCTATTAGCCTACCTTATTTCACGATGCGCATGCATTTTGCAAAGCGTGCGAGAGATGCCAGAAAATGGGAGCCCTTTCGCGATGAAATATGATACCCTTATACCCTATTTTAGTTATTGAACCTTTTGATGTTAGGGGCACTGATTTTATGGGCTCTTTTCCCAAGTTTTTTGGATATGAGTACATCTTAGTTGGAGTGGACTATGTATCTAAATGGGTTGAAGCCATCCCTTCGAAAATGAATAACAGTGCAGTTGTTCTTAATTTTTTAAAAGAAAATATTTTTTTTCGATTTGGAACACCTAGGGCTATCATTAGCGATGGAGGGTCACATTATAACAACAAAATTTTTGCTGCTCTTGTCAAAAAATATGGTGTAACCCATAAGGTGGCAACACCTTATCACCCGTAAATGAGTGGGCAAGTCGAAGTTTCAAATCGGGAGATCAAAAATAATATCCAAAAGACGGTTAACCTAAATCGCAAATATTGGTCTGTAAGATTAATTTATGCACTTTGGGCTCATTGTACTGCATATAAAACCTCGATTGGAATGTTACCTTACCGACTCATTTAGGGAAAATCATGTCATCTTCCTGTTAAACTTGAGCATAGATCTTTTTGGGCAATAAAAATGCTTAACTTTGACACTTCAACGGCTGGGTCCCACAGTAAACTACAACTCAATGAGTTGGATGAGCTCCAAAAAAATGCATATGAATCCGCAAATATATACAAAGAAAGAACCAAGGCTTTCCATGATAAAACCATCTTACGAAAGACCTTTGAAGTGGATCAAAAAGTTCTATTGTATTCTTTGCGTCTTCATTTGTCTCCCAGAAAACTAAAATCCCGTTGAACCGGGACGTTCATTGCAAAAACTGTTTTCCCACATGGAGCTATTGAAATTCTTGACCCTCGTACTGGTAACATTAATAAGGTAAATGGACAGAGACTTAAACCATTTCACAAGTACTTTACGTGTTGGAGCGAGAATATGAATCTACGGGACCCATCATATTCCACATAGGTATCTTTTTCTACCCATAGTCTTATCCAGTTTGGGGGTACCTACCATCGTCTGGCTGAAGACGTTAAACTTAGCGTTTGTGGGAGGCAACCCTTATCATGTTCAGGTAGTATTTTTAGATTTTTTTTCTGTTATTTTTATTTTTGGCAACTGTAGGGATACATGCTAATTCAGTTTGAGGATGGGGGTAAATAAGATTTTTATAACTTTTTCCAAGAAAAGTTGCTATTCTAGGGTATTCTGATATTGTAGATACATCATTTGTATACTCTGATCTTTGGACATTCTTAAAATTATAGAGTTGCACTTGGGATAAAATTATAAGGTTATAGTTTACTTTAAACTGTAAATTGTTAGTGCATTAAATTTTTTTAAGTTTTTGGTACTACCATCCTCTTAGATGTGTTTAAGAAGAAAAGCACCCTTATAATTGTACTTCACGTAGTTATGTTATCAAGGTTTTGTTAAAACTAACTATTACCTTTTGATTAATCAACAATTTGGGTTATGAAGAATCTGTAACGAGGGAGTCAATTACCTAGGAAAACTGTGTTTCTCATAAGTTCATACTAAGGGTTTGTATGTATTTTCACAAGTTATTGGGCTCTTTCACGAAGCTGACATACTCATAAAAAAAATAAAATAAAATACATTCACAATTCAAGGCCCCTAGCAAGATTAGAACTAAAAGAGGAATAATTTTTACCAATCTCGGGCCAAGCCATGAATCAATGTGAAAAGTCTCTATGAGTATAGTTGAGAACTATGTGAAGGACGGCAAGTTGTAAGTATAAAAAGAGCAAATGAAAACTCAAATGCAACGTCTTACCTTGAAAAGCTTGTGCGGATATTTGTTTTCCCTGAAATATCAATAAAAGAGAGCAAACAAACTAGGATACTTGTCGAACAAACTTCTAGATTTCTTCCACCACACTCAAGATAAGGCTAAGGTTATTTGGAAGAATTATCAAATACCTTGATTCTATAAACTAAATTCACTACATAAAAGGATTAAATTCTGAAACTTGATCTAATCTGATTGTAGTAAAATTGACTTGATAAATTCTAAACATATTTAATGGTTAATTAACCCTTGTTTAAGTGTTATATCTTTGAGATGAATTCAATCTATTTTCAGAATTACCAGGATAAATAATTATTAGTTGTTTATAATACCAAAATGTCTGTGATAGAATTTTGTGGGTATATTCACTGAAAACCCTCACGGGACACAACTCGTCCTATAGGGGTAGCCTATAGGTTAAAAGGCTTGTTGAATACGCTAAATGCAATCGTAAGAAACCACGAAGGAGTTTAGTTTTCTTTTCATTTGCTAAGGGACTAGCAATATGTTAGTTTGAGGTATTTGATAAGCATGAAAAATGCCTATTTTTGTCCTTATATTTATATAATCTTGAACCCTATTTATTGTTTTAATGGGCCTAATTGAAGTATGTTTGCCTATTACAGGTAATAAAACATTTGTGACCAAGCCCTTCTTAAAGCCCAACTCTTACAAGCTAAAGAGCTGCTAGAGATGATCAGTTGTCAAGAGCTGTTTGAAGATGATCAGTTATCAAGAGCTCTTAGAGATGACCTAGTGTCAAGAGCTGCTGGAGCTGCTAGAAGACTTAGTAGTCAAGTCTAACAAAAAGATCCCTAGAAAATGAGGAGTTATTGAGTGAGAATAAGACTTTTGTTAGGAGATAAAGAGATAGAGGAGAAGAGGGTAGAGACGATATTTACTCTCTGGGGAAACCACCGAAGCATTAACTATTTTCCTTTTTGAATGTAAGTTTGTTCCAATGAATAAAAAGCCTTTTTCTTACTTTTTATTACCCAATTTAATATGAATTCATGATTTTGATCTATACACCCCTGAGACGAAATCCTAACCTATGTTTCAACACCTGATTTGATATAGATTATCATTAGACATCTAGGATTTGGTCATATTATGTTTGCCTAAATCTAATATGTAGGAGAAATTCTTCCGACTATGATTAAGCTTGGTTGAATCTCTTATAACGATTCCTCTTCATTTTTTCCCTAAAATCCAGTCTAATGGTTATAACCCCGAATTTTGGCTAAATAGTTTAATCCACTTACTAGCTATGGTTAAGCCTAGAAGTAGATTTAGCTAATTTAGAAGATGTGCGTAAAGAGAACTAATCTTAGAGCTACATCATAATTATTGCTACTTGGGTAAAGGCTTCCTTCTAGTCAAAGCTAGAAAGGATTAACTTTCTATCATTCCTAAGATTATTACATTAAACTAGTCTGTTTACAAAATAAAGAGAATAGAGAAGAGACAACTAAATTAAACTAAGACTTTATTTCTTTTAAACTCGCTCCAATGTGAGATTAGAATTACAATGGGGGAGGGTTCCTTTTATAGTGGAAGGAACCCAAAACTAGAGAATATACACAATATCTAAAGAATATGTTATCAATATTTTATCTCAATATTAGAATCAATCAACAGAGATTCTAGCATATAATTTCCTTAAATGTTGCAGAGATCTTTATTCGTGGAAACTCTTGCATATATCTTTAATATAATATATCTTCAAAATATCTTCTCGGATTTTGAATGAAATATCATCATTGATTTTATTCTCAAACAATATTTGTGTACATTTTCCATTAATGTTGAAACCTTGTGCAAATAACTACTAGAGATGCTCATAAGTACTTGGTTTCTGATCTCCATCTTCATTGTCTACAACAAATAAATAAGTGTTTAAGTACACATAATTATATATAATGGACAACCAAAATACATGTTCGTGTATATAAAAAGTGTCATAATTACGCTCACATCAGATCCGCGACGGGAGCATTGATAATTTTTTTCCCGTAACTCCCGTTCTTTTCTTCTTTTTTTTGGAAGGTAAGCCGGTTTTAAGGATCCGTAACCACAGAGTAACCAATCCCCTGAAGGGCATCCAAAGCCCGAAGGCAACCACAAGCCTCCAAAGAGGTACAAAGGCCCACAGACAACCCAAAGGATGTCCACAATTCTCACCCCATAGGGGTTCAAACTCATGACCACTCATGGGGTGGAGGGTCACACAGCCACTGAGCCAAGAGCTCAATGGTGTAACTCCCGTTCTCAAGTCTATGAAATATATTATACGATAAGAAACGATGTTTGAGGCAGTATAAAATTAACCTGTCACAAGCATGATATTTAAGAGGTATATACGTCTTAACACTCTTAAAATGTAGGTAACCATGAGAAACATATGGGAAAAGTCTTTAACATACTTATAGTAAGAAAGGGCAGGTGATTTGTGATGTGCAAGTAAGTGATGGTCTTTGTCCTTTTTTCTATGCTTTTTGAATATCTATGTCATACAGTCCCATAACAAATATAGGCAGAAGTGGTTAATGTAGGGTTGAACACATTAAAGTGATACGCCAAAACTCTTTTAATATGCGACTTGTAGTTTAAATGAAAATATAGTTTTGCGGGATACTCGGAATCCCTACCGAGTTTTCCCTTTTGTCGAGATCACAGTCGATAAGATTCTTACTATGCTTGAGTACTGGGCAGGTACAAGACATAGTAAAATCTCGACACTACGGAATATTAAGATGTGGGTTAATCAATGGCCAACCTTCAATCGATGAGTTGTTACCAAAGATATCCATAGTATTAGGTGTCATTCCGGAGTCCATCGAGTATGCCAAGTGATAAGTTGTGCTATCTCCTGAAGGTTTTGACTCTGAGGTGATTATAGTTTGCCTAAGAGAAGAAACTGGAAAGATGATGTGTTGGAGCGGGGCATTGATGACTTCTTCTAGTTATCAAAGTCCTTTAGGTGGAGTAATAAACCCATCTTGGTCAGAATCCATATGTGTATTGGTACATGGTTCTTCTCCTCGGGCTTATGTAGACACATGTTGAGAAATGGCTTCAGTTGCTCTACTAATGAACTTCTATTATTGACATTGGATTGGGCCCATGAAAAGAAAAGCCCAAGTTTAATTTTCTAGAATCCAACTCTTTATTATAGGTAGGAGGTGAGTCCAAGTTGATGGGTAAAATTTACCATCGTGACAAAGAGGTATGGGGCCCTTGGTTCATCCCACACACTTTCATCCAAATCAGCTGCGTGGCTCAATTTTACATCTTTAAAAGGTTTTCTAACTCTTGAGAATACGGGAGTTGTTGATAAGCAAGAGAGAGATAGAAAGACTTTTTGGGGAGAAAATTCCAATCTTTCAACGGTAGCATCTTCCATCTCAAAGATAAGCCTCCTAAAATTATGACGAACAATATTTTCTTTATAAAAATCTTCACGGCTCGCTTCATGAATGGGGAATGCCCTAGAAAAAAGGGACACCCCCTCCTTGGACCCCTCAGTTCTTTAGCATGCCGCTTCCACTATCATGAGACTCCTTATTAAATTGTGCCTCCCGATTAACACATCTAGTTCTCACCCAACTAGGATTTAAAACGGAAGTTGTGGTGTACCTTGACTTCGAACAGAATTGTTTATGAAATCTCTGGGACTATATGATCTACTAAACAGTGAAAATAGGTTAGGGCTATAGGTTGCTTGAATGTGAGGTCCGAGCACGAACTCGATATCTTGGTTAATCTCCATCGGATAAAAACTTTTGTCTTCAAGATGACGAAGGCAAACAAAAATCAGATGGTCGATTAAGCCGCATAATTTGCAAAAGCCCTCTATCCACTCATATTTGAAATTAGGATGGGCATCCGGGAGTTCGAACGATTTTTGTTGCATAAGGGGAATATAAGTTGATGATGGGAGATGTTAGGGAGAGGATGTGGGGAAGAGCTTGTCGTCTTTCTCTCTCTAAGGTTTCAATCTAGACAAAATACCAAACTTGGGAAAAAGTTCTAGAGCGAGATAAATGACATCTTGGTGAGCTTTTACATTAAAATTATTGTGTTTGTATTTTCGGGTATACTTGTCTTTAAATATGAAGATATGTTATTAACTTCAAAATAGTGGGATAGGGTGAGCTTTTAGAGTTTGGGGTGTATATAAAATTGCTCTTACAAGTTTTATGGGTTACCATTGCTGAGTGACATAGAGATGGGTGCATATTGTTTGCCTGGCAAGTAGAGTTTTTTTTCAAGAGCTTAAAGCCCAATTTTAGCTTGAAGCAAGTCTTGGGGATATGTAAATTTTCCCTGGACTCTAAATGTCCAAAAATGGTTTCAAAGTTTTTAAAGTATTTTTTCGAATGAATAAGAGAAAATTAATATTTTGAACTACATTGAACTTCTCAAAAACTACTCGCCAAATACTTCATGTGTCATTTTCTTACCTAATCATTTTGTTGTGGGTAGATTTTATTTTATTTCAAACAAACTTTGATTCCCACATAAGAATATATAATTTGATATGGAGAGTGAAATAGATCATCAAATTTGGGGAACGAAAATAACTTTAAACAATTTAACTATAATTTCGAGAATCAGGTGTAGATGTTTTATAGGGATTTCACTCTCCAAATTTGCCCTGAAAGACAATATGTAGATTAGACTACTATAGATCCTTTAAGATAATCGTTACACAGTAATCAATACGCATAAATAACCCAAAAATAGGTACGTGTTCACGCATTTTTTGTCAATCTGTTTTTCATCCTCAATAATTCAAATACACCCCAATTGTTTTGTAACAAAAGTTGCACAAAAAATTGTTACATCCATAAAAAAAAAATTCCCATAACTCAGATTATAATCGCAATGAATAGGTAAAATTGCATCTTTTTAATGTTGAGAGCTAATTTCCTCTTGCTATTTCAGTTTCTAAAATGAATATATTATGTGTATATCTAGAAATATTGGAACTATCTAGTGAAAATATTAAGGGAGTTTATGTGGGAGTTGGAAAACTCTTTCCTTGTGTTTATAGAAAGTATATTACAACTTGTTGTTTATGAGCGGGTTGGAAACCAAACTCCTTCCTTGTAATTGTTTGAGTAGGTCTAACTATTCTTTCTTGGAATACTTACAAATTCTTTGAACTTGGAACACTTACAAAAATTTGATAGGCAAACTATAACTTAATAAACTCCCATATAATGGCAATCAAAGAGATGAATCTATAATAAGAGAAAAAAGACCCAACATATTGGTTGGGTAGTAGATGTTTGATTTTACTGACTCGAGCAACGAGACGAGTTTGGATGGTCGTGATGGAGTTTAGGTGGGTTTTGTCACATCAAAATGATTTGGTCCGTTGAAACCCTCCTCCAGGTTTCTTCCATCTCCAACACATCAAACATTCCTCGCTCTTCAACTCTCTAAACATCCTCCCTCTTCTTTCTGCACCCATCGAAAGTTAATTTCTCTTATACTTTCTAACATCAAAGGTATTTTCCTCTTCTTCTAACTTTGTATGTTTTGTTCACCAAGATAAGTAGCCAACAAGAATTTTGTTCATCACACTATGATGTGAACCCTAATCTTGGGGTTTCATATTAAGGTTTAGGCTTTCTAATAGTAGCTCAACCCCAATTTTATTCTCAAAGTAACACGTTTGCACATGCGATAACGCGTGCGTAATTGCACACATCATATAAAAAGTATTTGTGGCCATCATAACAAGTAAGTGTGTTACCATCACAGCAAATTCATCTCATGTAATTATCATGAATATAAACCTTTGATGGAATATTCAGGCTCCCAAATGGAATACCCATTGCAAATTTTAATAGAACTTGTGATAAAGATGTAGTTTTGGGAGTTCTTCAGACTTTGGCAATGTACGTGTGATGGAATGAATATAGCTATGTTATTGGGGTTCAACAATTTATGTATCATGTCGAACTCCACCTATGCAATCTAAGTTATAAAAAAGCAGTACAATTCACCATGGACTGCTTTAGTGGAACTTAGAATTGCTTAGAAGATCATATCTGAAATGGTAGACTTCGATGCACTCTACAAACGAAAGTGGGGAATAAACCAACAACTCATTTCACATCAACTTTGCACTTCTCAGATGATTTCTTTATTTTTCTTTGTAAATTTTCCCATATTCTTATAAACCTCTGTATAGCTTGAAACATCCATTTTGTGTTGGTTTAATTTCATGACAAAACTAGTTTAGATGCTAAGCCTGATGAGATCGCGAAGGCTAATTATTTTATCAAAAATCAAAGATAGAAGATGGTTTGGCAGATCCAATAACTTGGGTTTTGAGGCCTCTTCAACTCAAAATCAATAAAATGGATTGACGCATTGAGTCAATTTTTCTCTCGAACTTCATGAAGGGTTTAATTTGTAAATCCCCAATCTTAATTTGATGAGACCTTTCTTTTTTTGTGATCACAAGCGATGCCGATTGCATTAGAGAGCACTAGTAACAGAATCGAAGGATTGGGGTTTACTCGTAGTGGGTGATCTTGTATAATCACGTTCAATTCGTCGGAATTAGTTGCAGTAAACATGGCCGGAGATCAGATGGTACCGGTGATGTAGAAGAGCAAAGCCCCATTAGAGGAGGAGTCTTATGGTACCGCCTCGAACATCTCTATCACTCGAGCTCGGATCAGTTGGAGATTGATAAGGATTTGTATAACAGACAGCTTGCTGTTTACGGTCGAGAGATGATGGGACGTCTTTTTGCGTCCAATATCTTCATCCCAGGGATGCGCAGGCTCAGTGCTGGAATCGCGAAAAAACCTCATCCTCGCTGGTGTGAAGTTTGTGACCTTGCATGATGAAGAGACAGTGGAGTTGTGGGACTTGTCTAACAACTTTATCTTCTCAGAGGATGATGTGGGAAAGAACCGAGCACTTGCATCTGTACAGAAGCAAGAACTGAGCAATACTGTTGTCATTTCTGTATTAACTGATAACTTGACCAAAGAATAGCTCTCAAATTTCCAGGCTTCATCAAAATTGAAGTGCGAAAACCTTTGAATGGGGTATGTTCCGCAACTTTGGATTAAAATTTACGGTTGTCGATGTTGATGGTAAAGAACCAGTTGTGCTCGAAGAAGGTGAGCGGTGGTGGAACCATGGATTAAATTGGTGAACAATGGCAGAGATCATTCTCCTCGATATGGTTGTTCTCCTTGATACCAGATCCAGAGATCCGGTGAAGTGTAATTGTTGCTCTGTTTCCCATTCTAAAATAAGAGTGCAGAGAGAGAGAGAAAAAATAAAAATCCTCAAATGTTTAGGCTTGGCATTCTGTCCAGTCGGTCCGGTTTTTGAGCACTGGCTAATCGTTCGGGGTCCCACAGACGGCGCCAAATGTAATAGCCTAATTTTGTGATCCAAACTTAGTCTTTACACCAAAGATATTCAGAACGCTAATGAACAGTAAAAAATAGTTTACACAAAAGTTTAGCGTGGAAAATCTTTAAATAGGTTAAAAACTACGACCTCTCTTGAGAATTTTAAAAAAATGAAAAGATCTTATTGAGATTTGCTAGCTATTACAAATGATGTTCTGAATATTCGAGTATAGAGTGTTAGAGTTAGGATTCATTCGTCCCTCATCTAGAATTCTTTGGTCGTATTTATAGGTCTTATAATATGACCGTTTGGCAACCATTATTATCCTTAATGATGAACATTATAATATATATTTGATAAACTGTGGAAAATAAATGTTTAGTTTTGGGGAAACAACTTTGCATGTCGGGGACAAAGATATGGAAGGGGCAGGGGAGGCTACCAGGGATACAGGAAAGGTGGGAACCCGACACCCTTTGGCCCTAGGAGAGGTATAGGATTTAAGGAATCCTGGACACTAGGCAATGTGAAGAAGGAAAAGAAGACTAATCAGAGATCTACTTGCTTTAACTACGGTAACACAGGAAATTGGGCACGGGAATGCCTTGCACCATGAATGGCTACCGGTGATAGAGTCTGAACCCACCAGGCAGTTGTTGACACTAACTCCGCCCCTCTGGAGTTTGCAGTGTCAGACTTCTTCGACGACACGAATGTCGTTATGGATCAACATACGGAGTAATCCGTAATGATATCTCAGTAGACATGTGATATCACATTAGAGAGGGCACTAGCAATTTCTTTTCTAGATAGACTTGATTTACTTTTTGTTGTCAGTATTTTTGATTTTGTTGGGAACATATCATTTATATTTTAATAAAGTGCTCGTGACATACATGAGATTCATTTTGTTCTAATGGATTATGATTATTCGAATTTATTGCTTGGGAAGTAGTTAAATTTTATGTATGATAATTGATCAACTACATGCCACTTGCCTATGGATCTATCTGCTCATTGAGCATGACCAATAATCAGATAAGTGGCGGCATATGTCTCAGAGACATTAGTACCACGCACTTGATCCTTTTGACATATGACTATATTTCTTGTCTAACCTTGTACATTGGGGATGGCATGTATATCATTGGCACGACCAACATGATAGAACGCACTGAGTGCGTCACGCTATTACTCTTTAACGGTACGATATAGGGTATCTAGTCCACTTCGTAAACTAGTAAATCCTGCCAGATTTTATTGAGTTTAGGGAGATTCATGATCATACTTATCACGTCATGACTATCAGAGAAAATGATAGACAAGGTTTTGTGCATTTACTCCATGTCTACAGGTTAGAACACGTTATTAGAACGGTTTTTGAAACACTCCTCAGGGCTCGGATAACGAGGAGGATTATTAGAATTATATTACATCTCGATCCAGAGAGTGTACGTGTAATGTTTACTTTCAAGGAAAGTCTATGACCAAGCTAGAGTGGGATCTCCAGCCTTTGCTCCAACCGCATCCATGGAGACCCATGTGGACCTTTCCATCCACATAGTGGCGCACTTAAATATTTATGGTCATTACAGATGCATATAGGAGATGGTTCTAAGAATGCAACGCTAGCATGACTTCTTACTTAGATCATTCGATTGCAGGCTCAGTTCCTGGATTAACTGATCCAAGTCGATCAATGCGACTTGATGGGGGATTGAGTGTGTGACTCACAAGCTTTTGATGATTATTTTACCGCTAAATGGGATAGATGATTGAGGATCGTGAGTACCCCATACCATACCCAACTCGGGATTGGCAAAAACCTAATCAGGTGATTTTGGATAATTGTTAGGCCACTGCTATTAAAATCACAGCTTCCAGCTAGTGTATGGGATATGCATTTTTGCTCCCGCAACACTGATTAGGGTTCGTCTCTTAGCAAATCATTAAAAAAATTCCTCAAAAGTGACTAGTAACTGGGGCGGAGACCGGTGTTGCCCATCAACGAACATTTGGATGTTCCTTACAGGTGCCAATCGTACCACAATGTCTGTAGAGGGGACCCTCAATGTCGGCCTGGTATTGTGTGGGTTATGATTCGCATTTATCACTGGATATTTGGACCCACTAGCGACGTATATACTGCAGGGCAGATAATTGTCACTTTAATGAGATGATATTCTCAGTATTGGGGGGAGATATGACAGTCAATACTGAGGATGTTTCCAAAAGGTCTTGGAAAACACCATTGTTGTCTCATCTAGATCCCTATACATAAGTTAGGTGACAATAAGGTTCAACGGATTACAAACCTCCAATAGGTCATAAATAAATTGCTAGATACATTCATAGACACTATTGAAGTACTGTAAGTGTATGTACCTGCAAGTAATATACCTACACATCATAACGTTCTGGGGAAACTAGTACCGCACTAAAACGTTCCAAGGGAATTAGTACCGCAAACGAATCTGAGGCTCGCGCTTAATACGGAGCACCGTTGGAAGAAAGTATTCTGAGCCGGGGTGCTGCAGAATTAGGGATAGATATGACTAATGGTGTAGTCGGTTCATCGAGGATGAAACCACCCATTGATAAGGTATTCATATTTGTTGTTTTGCTCATCATCTAGGATGAGGATTCAAAACCACTAATTGTAAACGACTGTGTGTTATTGTATATTAATAAAAGTAGGTGTCAGGAATCCAAGCGGAGCTCAGCTTGTACATAATGCGAAATGATACCATTGAGCCTGTCAATTATAAATGGGAAAGGTACGGAAACACGATTAACTCGAAGAGATAATTTGGTCAAGGCAAAGACTAGTTGCCCATGAAATCTTTAAGAGATCTAGCATCGATTGCAGTGTGACATATTACCCAGTTATGGACGCTATAACGTTTAAGTATTTATCAGTCTGTCAAGTTATAGGGGACAAGCTAGATATGCGTCTGATGTAAATACCGCGTATCTATATGGGAAACTAGATACGAATATATACATGAAGCTACCTGGGATGGTAAAAGCTTCTGGAAGCAACTAAGCCTGACGAACGAGGTGTGTATGTAATAAAACTGGAAAAATTATGGTTGACTTGAAGCATTCAGGGCCCGTGAGACATAGTAAGTTAACTGAGTATTTAAAGGTTGGGGACTTTGCAAATATCCTTATCTGTCCATGCGTTCTTATTTAGAACACATAAATTAGCTTCAGTATCATCTTAACAGTGTACTAAATGATTTGAAAATCATTAGACCTCCGGGGGAGATCACGAGAGCCACCGAATACCTTGGGAAGAAATTCGAAATACAAGACCTTGGGAAATCAAGAGTGTCTCAATTTGCATATCGAACATCTTGATAGTGGCACTCATACACCAAGTAATATCTATCAAGAGTTATTTAATACTTCGATATGGATGTAGCACACGGTGCTAAGTCGTTTATTGTGCGTTCAGCACTTGGGTGTGGACAACGACATCTTCCACCATCTCAATGGGGGAGAAACTCCTAAGGCTGTGACGCCATATCTAGGAGGTGCTTTGCTATAGTTAGTTTGGTATATTAGACCCAATGACTCATTCGCAGTGAACTGTTTGGCTTGCCATAGTTCGGTTCCTACCCAAAGGCATTGGAATGGGATTAAGTACATTCTGAGATACCTCATCGGCATGAAAGACTGGGGTATGTTCTATCTATAACTTGGCAAACGGGAAATTATAGGATATGCCGATGCAGGATATTTGTCAGATCCACATAAAGGCCGGTCACAATCGGGTTATGTTTTCTTTTATGGAGATACTGTGATTTCATGGAGATCAATGAAGCAGACGATGGTTGCTACATCCTCGAACCACGTGAAAATTCTTGCACTACATGAAGCTGATAGAGAATGTTTTTGGTTGCGGTCTATGATCAACCATATCAACGGGAGTTGCGGTCTGAATTCTATCCAAGATAAACCGACGACACTTTATGAAGACAATGCAGCTTGTATCGTTCAAGTCAAATGCGGATTTATTAAAGATGACAAGACGAAACATATTTTACCAAAGTTTTTCCACTTACACGAGTTGCAGAAGACGAATGAGATCTACGTTGTTCAAGTCCATTCAGTAGACAACTTGGCTGATCTATTCACGAAGGCTTTTGCATATCCTACGTTCAAGAAATTAGTTCATGGAATCGGCATGCGCAGTTTACAAGATTTATTATCTCAGGGAGATCGACGTCAGGGGGAGTACTCCCAGCCTGACTTGGACACATACGTGTTGTACTCTTTTTCCTGATAACGCACTTTTTATCCTAGGAGGTTTTTACTAGCTGGAGGTTTTAATGAGGCAACGTATACGCGTCCACAACCCATACAGGGCATATGATTGCACTCTTTCCCTGTACAACTTTTTTCCCAAAGGGTTTTGCTAGGCAGAGATTTTAATGAGGCAAGTCGTCCTAGTATGGAACACCGCATGGGGGAGTGTTAGGAGTTGGGTCCAAGCCCAAGCTAGGAACCCAACAGGGTTGGGATGTCCTATACGGACTCCTAACAAACCCATAGGCCCAAAAGGGTTTTGGGGAGAGTTAGAGTAGAATAAATAATCCTTCTGGGTTGTCTATATATATCATTGTACTATGTACAGAGAACACAACTATGATAATCAATAATCAATAAATTTTTTCTCTATTTCTCTCTTGTTCATGCTTTAGTATTATTCTGCTATAGATTCATCATATCCCAATAATTTTTACACCAAATGCAAATTCCTTGCTTTTGCATTGGATAATTAACATTGAAACAAACACTAGTAAACTGTTTGTAGTTGTTTTACGAAAATGACCCAAACATATGTAAGTGGTCAAGATTGCAGTTGACTTGCATTTGCAACGAACCAAACACCTACAACTGATTCCTCTTAAATATAAGTTGAACCAAACACCTACAATCAGTTGAAAATGCAAACTGATGCAATTGCATCCAATTTGCCTCAAACCAAACTGAGCCTTAATGTATTTAGTTTCCTCACTAATGCACCATGCTTACATGTTCCTAAATTAGTTTCCAGGGGTACCATTAGCCAATCAGTATGTATCCTGAAAATTAATCATAACCCATGAATCATGTATGCAAAATAACACGTTGTAAACCCACGTTTCTATAATCAACTAAGTGCAAAAATGATTTGGAAACATATATAAACGATTATAGATTACAAAATAATAAGTAGATGGAAAACTATTCTCTCTCATAGCTCATGCCAAGAGTACTGTGAAGAATGATCTTTCGTCTAAGCAGACTCTGCAGTCTTAGCAATATTACTATTATCCTCCTCTTCATTCTCCCCTGACATCTCTTCGAGCGCTCGTCCCTTTGCTTCTGGAACCAAAAACGTGAAGAAAAATCCCAAAAGGTTAATTGCCCCAAGTACCATGAGCGCATTTCTCATACCAATCCCAGCGGGGTACCCTTTATCCGTTTTCGTAGGATCTTTATTCTGCGAAGCATACAAGAACCCAAAAGCTCCAACCATAGCACCCGCTTTTCCTGTTGCAGCTGATATGCCGTGACATGTTGCTCTTAATCTCGCTGGAAAGATTTCTGCCGGTACCACAAACGTTGTAGCATTTGGTCCAAAATTCGCGAAAAAGAATGTAAGTGCGTACATAACCACAAATCCGATGTGGTTCGCCTTGAGGGTCCAATGATGGTAAGGAATGGCTAGGGCAAACATGAAGACGGTCATGAAGAAGAACCCCATGAGTTGAATTGTGAACCGCCCCAGTCGATCAATTAGCACCACAGTGAACCAGTACCCCGGGACTGTACCACATAGAGCTATTAGGGTTTGAGCCCTTGCAATCTTGTAAACCTCGTCTATCGCGTTCATGGTTTTTGCTGGTGGGATCCAACCGATTGCCGAAAAGATATCCTTCTGGAATAGGTTCTGGCTGTAGTAAGCGATGTCTACCAAGAACCAACATAACGCGGTTCCTACTAAATGCCATCCGTGCCTACTTGCAAACTGCTTCGAAAACAACCCAAACGAATTCGATTTCTCCTCGATTTTTTCCTTCTCGACATCAACCTTGACCTGTAAAACCTTTGACATATCCGCTGCAGCTTGCTCCGCGTTCTTCGCAACAAGAGCAGTATAACGAGCAGTCTCCGGCATCTTCATACGCCAATAATATGTCATGGCTGCAGGAAATGCACCAAACATTAGAATTAACCTCCAAACGTAGTCTGCCTGAGAGACAGTGGATTTCAAAGGATCCATCAAGTAAGTAGGTCCCTTAAATTTAGAACCGAACACCGAAGAGATTAAAAGCGCAACAGACCCTCCACCAAGAATACCAAAACCCTGCATCGCGAATACAGCAGCAATAAAAGCACCCCGAGTTTTCTTATTCGCGTACTCAGACATGATCGTAGCAGACAACGGGTAATCCCCACCAATACCAAACCCTAGCCAAAACCTAAAGAAACACAAAGTTGCCATCACCGAATTTGGCGAACTCCCAAAGGACAAACCCGAAGCAATCGAGCACATGACCATAATCAGCAATGTCATACCATAAACACGCTTCCTCCCCATCTTATCACCAAGCCAACCAAAGAAAAGTTGGCCTGCTAGGGTTCCACAAAAGGCCACACCATTAACAGCCGCAGAAACATTGGGAGGAAGACTGCCGGGAGTTGGAGAACCATCAACATGGTAATAAATCCTTCCTAATAGCTTTGTTACCAATGAAATACAAAACAGGTCGTAAGCATCCGTAAAAAAACCCATACCTGCAATGATGATTGCAGTAAAGTGATACAATTGAGCTTTCGCTACGTCTAGGGCATTGAGCACTTCAAGTTGTTGTTTAGCCATGATCGCTTTTTCTTTCTTTCTCGCCTTAGGTTTCTACCAATCTCTCTTTCTCAGTTTAGGTTTCAACAATAAAAAAAACAATGATCTTATGTGTATTTATATGGAGATATCCATGAAACTGATTCCTAGGAGGAATACAAGTTCATGAGGGTGTTGTGTTGTGTTGTGCTGTGGAGTGATATCTAGTCTTAGTGTTTGTGTAGAAGTGATATTGTTTCTTTCCTGAAAATACGTTCCTTCCCATATCCAGAATCTATAACCTTTCCTTTAGATATTGTTTCATCTCCGGATATCTGGTAGATATTAGATCTCTTCTAATCTGGGATATCTAGTAGATATTTTATTTTTTCTAGATTATGGTACCCTCAAGGTCGTAGTAGTTATGCACCTACACATACTTACTTGGGCTTGGTAAAAATTAAACAAGCCTTGAGTTTGCCTTAAAAGTTACAACGTTGCCCCTGGTTTATGCTTTGGGCGTTTGTCTTGAGAATTATCAGGGTTGAGTTACATGAGTTTTTGAGAGTTGGTATTTGCAGTAAAACTGTTAAAGAAATCTAAATCCAAGCAAGTTCTAGAAACTATTTGCTGATTGTGATAGCCCTTTGGGCACTTTTTGAACCTACATGTCTTATAGAGATGTTTGGAGATCTTCATATTCAAGTTCAGTTTGGTTCGAGGCAAACTAGATGCAATTGCAACAGTTTGCATTTTCAACCGATTGTAGGTGTTTGGTTCAACTTAAATTCAAGGGGAATCAGGTTGTAAGTGTTTGGTTCGTTGCAAATGCAAGTCAACTGCAATCTTGACCACTTACATTTGTTTTGTTCGTTTTTGTAAAACAACTACAAACATTTTGCAAGTGTTTGTTTCAATGTTAATTATCCAATGCAAAAGCAAGGACTTGCATTTGGTGTAAAAATGACTCATTTTCTTTGCATTTTGTTGCTGCCAAAAATCTCTGCAACAAGTTGCAACTCTCCAACTCTTCCCTTCTCCATGACAAAAAAATCAATAATTACTCATGGATAAAAAAAATTATAGCTTATCACTTGCAGTTTTTCACTCCTTCCCAAGCACTTCTAAATTCATCTGATAAATATTTCTTATTTTCTTCCAAATTATCATATCTTTACAACAACAAAACACCTAAAGTTCATGTACATTTTTTTCTCTCAAACCATTAATGGTGATTACCTCAATCTCCTTCTACTCCGCATTTACTTTCTCTATCAAAACCAATGCCAAAACAGGATCCAAATCGAGATTGTTTAGTGTTTGTCGACAAAAAAATTGTGCAATTCACATTGCTAGCCTCAAGATCATCACCATTAAAATCTTTCTCTTTCTTTCTCTCTCTCTCTCTCTCTCTCTCTCTCTTCGGGTGTTCTCCGATTGATTGTGTTATATGATTCATATATGTGATTGCTACCCAATTCATTTTTTTATATAATTCATGTATGTGATGGTTTAGTCACATATTAATAAAAATGTTTCTAACCAAACATTAACATTTGTTTCTACACCAAACACATGTTAATAAGTTGCATTGTATTACTTGCAATACATTGTAACTACAATTCATTTGTGTTGCATTTCAACCAATGTTTTGCAATGCAAGTCATGTGCAAATGCAAGGGAATTATATTGCAGGTAAATGGTTGAAATGCACTTGCAAAGTGTTACTTTTCCAGCCCATGATTTGCACTGTAACACATTTGTAAATGCATTGAAGTTGCAATTGCATCAAGTTTGCCTCGAACCAAACTTAGCCTCAGTGTACACATAGGTAAGATGATTTTGCTAGTCTTCTACTCTCTCTTTATCCGCCATAGTTCAACTATAGTAAGTGGAGTAACCGGAGTTCATAGTTCAGTGTAGTGGCCTACTGATACGGGTTTACACAGCTAGGGTTTTGGGCATTTAAGAGAATACATATTTATTCTACTTGTTCAAGCTAGAATATTCATCCCATGACAATTTACCCTAAATCGGTAGGGAATAGATTTATACACAGACATATAATTTTTCTTATGTCCTACCCCTGGGATACATATACTGGTATTCCAAAAGGTTAAACTCCTCCTTGTTCCAGCAACCAAATTGAGTACAACCTTCTTTATAAAAGCTCTTATATCTACAAGGAGTATTTGGAACTAAGATGGGATAATCATAAGACTATCTATCTATACACCTAAAGGAATAACTCATAAGCCATTTCTCGATCCAGGCGTTCGTTACCCATCTCTCGTGAGTCGAGGATTATTTAGGTCGTCGAATCTTTTGTATACTTTAAAATTAAGTCTCACCCACAAGAAATTTCAGAATTAGTTCAAAATTTAAAACTGCCAAATTATCTGCCGATTTAGCCTATATTTTTATTCAACCAACATTTGTTTTAAGCTTTAAAGCCAAATCATATGGCAAAGTTTGATATGTTCATCACTACTCCCTCCATTTCCATATCACGATCCAAACCCTAAGTCTGAATCCCTCCTCTCAATCTTCCCTCTTCCCTGCTCAATCCTTGTAAGGTTTCTAACCAATTCTCCAGGTTAAAGCTTATCCCCTTCTTCAATCCTTGAACAATTCTCCAGGTTAAAGCTTTACTTCACTGTTTCAGATTTTGTCAGATGGTGGCAAATCTTTTGATTTCACAATGCGGAAGAAGAAGATGGTTAGTTGTTCTGTAACCAAACACTTAACTAACCTCTCTCTCTCTCTCTCTCTCTCTCTCTCTCTCTCTCTCTCTCTCTCTCTCTCTCTCTCTCTCTCTCTCTCTCATATTAGGTTCAAATTTGGTCTTAGCTTCTCTCTGATTCAGAACCTACATTTATATCTTTCCCTATTTCTTACATGATTTTGTTGTGAGCGAAGGCACATGGTTTATTGAAGCAATTGGAAACTTAATTGTAGACAGCAACTTGTTAATCGAATTGAATCTATCGAATTCGAGGTATTTATCATTTTTTATTTTTTTTTGCAGATAATTTGGGGATTATTATTTTATAGTTGATTTGGGGTTTCTTTAAATTTTGCTCTGAGTGTAACTTGAGGTTTAGTATGATCATGTGCTTTGTGTTCTCTATAGACTCTTATTAGTAGTTGTTGTTTGGAGGTTTATGATTCTGTTTTTGCCAATGAGTTAGTATGATCCTTTTTTTTCTTGCTGATGTAAGGGGTTTTATCTTAGGTAGTTTTAGCTTGTATTGACAGAACTATTACATGTCATTTATTTAATCAAAAAATATAGTATTACCCTTATAAACTACAAAGTATAATTATAAGAAAAGTAAGTAGATCTTGAGTCTCTAGTTGAAGTGAGATTACTTGTAAGAAAAATGATGTAGTATATGAAAGAAAAATACGGCCTTGACTCTGCTACATGACTAGATTACTCAGTTATTTGTGTGTTTTACTAAAGACTACTAAGTTTGTTACTACAACACTGTTAAAGGTGCATGGACATTGGAAGAATACCAGAGACTTTCCAAGTATATCCAAGTCCGTGGTGCAAAGAAGTGGAAAATAGTTACTACCAAAACATGTATCTTATATAATCAATAAAAACATTTTGTTACATATATACCAAATATTTCTACAAGTAAATTATGGTCAGCCTATATGATTAATAGTTATAGTTAATGCTACCAATCCTTTCTTTTAGTAACTGCTAAATTAAAAAAATCCTATCACTAATTTTTCCTCTTTATTTTCATTATAGTAAACTGGTTTAACAAAGAAACTCTCATGGAAGATGCCATGATATTTCCCTGTGGACACTCCTTTAGCAGTGTGGGGAATGCAACATGGTACCATGACGGTGGGTTCTCAATAGTATTTTCATTTTCATTTAGGGTAACGGTAGTACCATTGAGGTCTTTTTGTTCTTTTTGTTTGAGATGTAATGCTCCATCGTGTGGTTGGAAAACTACAGCTTATGCCCTATCATAAGTTATATCTTTAAATACCTGGCTTCTTATAACTAACAACTATGATAAAACATTTGACACAATGGAATAAGTGTAGGTGTGTCAATTTTGCACATATATGGTATTTAATATTTAGATATGGTTGGCTAACTTTATCTTTTTGGTGCACGTGCAGAAAGCTTGCTAGTTTCAGAAGACGTGGCAGCACTAAATCTCTGTAAGTCTACATTGATTGATGTATTTTGCGAAGAAGATTGAGTTCTTCATTATGTATGGAGCTACTTTTACATTTTATCACATTCTTAATGTTTCGTGATAAAATGCAAAATTTTGTTTTTCATTACGATTTTGACATGTACAACTTAGTTCTAAATGTTATCCTGTACTTGTGCAACACTTCGTTCTGCTGCTGAGACATTTCGCCGAGAAGGAAATTACAGTCACCAAGTATCCAAAACAAGATAAGAAAGTTCTAAACAGGTTCCCCTTGTTCATTATATGTACTCTACTCACTGCCACCAGATCCAAATAAAATAGTTTTGTTGGATTCATATATGGTTTGGTTGTATTTACTTCCTTTTACAAGTAGGATACGTCCAGTTATAGTCATTCACTTTCCATTGATATTTCACGTAGAAGAGGCGTTCAATTTCCATTAATCATCACGGATCGAGTAATTATCAAGGTTCGTCATAGGTAACGCCCAAGTTATTATTTTTGTTTTTTTTTTAAATTGAAATTTTGCTAGAGTTCAAGATTAAGATTGAAAAGGAAATTTAAAATCAGGGGAACAAGAGGATGCCATTACACTTTGTTGAAGGAGAAACTGTTGTAACAATTCAATGCTTGAATGGATGGTTAGTAACTTCTACATATTTTTATGGTATCATATCTTTATATTTGACACCAAAGGCAGAGTTGATTTGCTGACTTCTCATTTTTCCAAACAATAATGGTATCAAATTTTAAAAAACACTGGCTGGGAAAGCGGCATGGGATTATGCTAAAAAACATGGTATGCATATATATCCATCCAGCTACATGTTTGGGGCCACTCCTCCAGCCTTCACTGAATGCACACTGTACTATTTTGTAACAACTACTTCAAGAATCTAGGGATACCCTGGAGTACCATTGTCTTGGGGCAGTGCATGTAAAAGACGTAGCCAGTGCCCATGTTTTTCTCTTTGAGATCTCATCAGCTTTTGGGAGATATGGACAACCTTGCACAAATGGAATCTATCAATTCCACGACTTGGCCCAAACCGTCTCCAATCTCTTCTCTGAATTCCCTGTTCATAGGTACATTACTATTCTATTTATACTCTGCTTCTTCTATGTTTACTGAATAGTAAAAAATGTTAGAGTTGCAGATTGAGTTTCTTGATAGCGAAGTGGTATGAAGGTGTATGTTGTTTGATTTTAGAAATTAAGATTCGCCGATTTGGGTATCTATTTTTTTCATATTGTATTAGGATTAGTTAGTATTTAATAGTGCAAAGCAAAAACCTATTTATAAGTACGTGTATTATAGAGATTTTACCACTTAAGGAACATAAGGGGTTGTGGAATATTCCTTATGAGGTTTGATTTAAAACAATGAATGTGGTATAAAAGTAATAAAACTCTGACTTCCTTTAGAATAGTTTTCTTATATAAGAAACATGTGGGACTTAGTTATAGAGTTGAGTCACCCACTCGGGCATCCTCTAAGGTGAATGCATCACTCAGGGGGCACTCAGACATCGACCAAGCATTGTTGTAGTTGCTTGGGGATATATTCGAGTATAAGGTGACAACTCTGCAATGGAAAATTAAAAACTTTAATTGAAATTACTGCAATGAACAAAGCTAATTCTGGAAATGTCCAACTGCCAGTAGATAGGTTCTTGGTAAGTAAACCTCGGAGTTGAAATGCTTAGCTTTAAAATTTATTATTTTTGATAAGATATTTGTTTTACCCAAATCAAAGCCTAAAATACTTGCTCAGGCTAATGGTACCTTACAAAGTGAAAAAACATATCTCAAAAAATGATAGGTAAAGGACTAGGGCTTCAATTGTAGAAATTAGCTTTTCAGTTATCTATTGGGTGATAGTTGAGTAGTTCATTAATAGTTTGTGTACTAGTATACTATAGGTTGAACTAACGTCATGTGCTATAAGTTGAATGTGTTGTTTTGCATCAATTATTCAAGGCTGTTCTTATGCATACTCTTTTTGGTGACCTTATCCTCTTCATGGTTGTTATTGGTGGTGGTGGTCCTTGTTTCTTAGTTTCGTACACTCAAAGGGAACTTCATATAATGTACTTTCACTTTTCCCTCTATTTGAACTATAGGAGCATATATGACTGACCAGGTCATTTTGTGTCTCCATATGTTTTATGATGAACTTAGCTTCCAAATCATTGTGGGGTACAGTTTTTCCATCTTTTACTTGGTCCTATTGAGCTCCATTATGTTAGTTTCACGTGGTTATTTGGAAACACTATTCGAACCCACTAAAAATAAAGTGGAAAAGAGATTAAATGAAAAATATAATAACACAATTGATGATTTGAGTGAAAAAATCTTGAGAGGCTAGAGGATAAACCTATGTTTGATGATTAGCTATTTCGTACAATTTTTTTATGAGTCCTAAGCCTTAATTATGATACATTGTTTGGCTTATATTGTCTTATGTGTTGTTCAGGGCAAGAAGAGGAAGGATACAATCTGCATTGCTCTCGCTGATAAAACATGTGACGAACCAAAGATCAGGATGACAAGGTTGTCTTTTCCAACCTTAGAGTTATACTAGGTGATGTTGTATTGGTGCACCAATGCCCTGATGTCAAATATGGGAAGCGTGTGCTCATTTTTTCTGTGGATGATACCATTGAAGGCGTGGTTGGAACCTGTTTGATGTTTACTTGAAATGTGAGTCATTTTTCCGGACCTCATTCCTTTTGTTGATGTTGTCTAGTTATTATACTTTAAGCACTTTTTCATGGATATGTGGGTCTATTGATGATGCTATCAAGTTTATTGACCCCTCTCCCTTAGGAAGAAAAAGAAAAAGGAAAAATAAGGCGTTTTATCGATGTTCTCTATTTGTTCAATTATAGAATGTACCCCTTTTCCCATGAAGGATTGGTATAGTTTGTTCGTACCATAAAAAAAGATATGCTTAGATGAGCTCTTAGGTCTTGGATCCGGAATTTCTTAATTCATAGCGACCAACATCCAGTAATATAGTCTTTAATATGTGATTTTGGAAATGATCATAAACCGTTTTATTCTTTGTAGTGAGAACATCACTTGGAAAACATTTAGCCCTAAACTTTTATGTATATTCTTGCATACACAGAGGGTATATACATCCATATCGTTCATGTATGCATCATGCTCTGACCATAACTAGCACATGCTTTACATGGTGAAATCACATGAGCTAAGTCTTAACGGGATTAGAAACAAACAGACCGTAGAAATGATATATCGGATATTGCTCATGTTCCCTGAATTTGGTTGGGATGTTTTTGGATTTATTACTTCAATCTTATTGTCACATATTATGAAAAAGTACCCCATAGCTATTTTTTCTATATTATCTGATATCCGTCTACTTTTAACTAGTGCCATCTTAGCAAGTAAAAGTCGAGTTTATAAGTTAATCACGAGGCAAGCAAAGAGATAAAGATGAGAAGAGCATATTGAGCTTGAGAAGTAACTTTAATCCAACATCGAACTGTCGAAGAAAAGGATAGTATTGGCGAAAGTGACGCATAGAGGTCGTTTATATGCCTTGAGATTTGAGGGAAAATGTTGAAAAAAAACTTAAGCCTTAAAAGGCGCCAACAAGAAATATTGCGGTGGCAAGAAGCAAATGCAGATTATTAAGACCCCTTCTTTTGGTTTGAATGGAGACCTAGTGCTTTATATTTCTTCTATAATCTATTAGTTACGTTCTTTCTTCTATAATCTTTTATTTTGAAAGTAGAAAATGAAAAAGAAAAATCTTAATTATGTTCTTTCTTCTATAATCTATTAGTTACCTGGTGCTTTATTTTAGCAATCCACTTGAGCATGCAATTATGTTGCCTCGCGAAGTCATACATCTAGGTATGTATTATTTTTCTTATTATTTTGATATGCATGTTTTTGGAAGTTAATATCCATTTTTCTTCTTACAGACGCACTTGGAGGAAATCGTTGACAAGGATGTCATGGAGGCATTTCTACCTAATCTTGCTCTTGCTGCCCTAAAATGTATAGATAAAGGACGTAATCAATCTAAACAGATGCAAGAGAAGTCAAAAGGATAAGAAAAAAAGAAGGATTACAGGAAAGCTAAGAATTTAAAGGTATTACATTACAATTTCGGTTCCTATTTTTCTCATCATCGTAGATATCATTTATCTCAAGGCTTTTGAAGCAAACAAGCTTACAACTTAAGATTTTATTTGCAAATCAAACATTTTATGATCTTTGCAACATGATATTCTCTTGTTGAATTACTTACAAGTAAATATCTTAGGTTAAAGAGACATAGCTAGATAGATTTTGGTTGTCTTGTGTTACTATAAGAAAAAAAAGCTTGACTATGTTTGCTTGCTTTCTTTAATCTTGTAATATCTTAAACCATGGAGAAGAAACTATCAAAGCTTGCATTGATCTGGTCATTGTAAGTCGTTTAAACCATGAATGCAAAAAATGTTTACGTGTGTAAGATGAATAAATGAGTAGTTTGTTGTATTTTATGGACTATAAGCTCTAAATGGCACGAACACTCAAAACCTTTGAGAGAGTGATGGTTCAAATCCATCTAGTCTAGTATTTTTTGTGTTGGTATAAAAAATATATGTATGCTTGCATTTACATTATATTTTCTAATACTCTGGCAGTTAGATGTAAAACTTGTGCGAAACTTTTAAGTAATATGTTCGCAGCCCATGGTCATATCACAATGGTAGATCCTGGCGAACACTTCTTTGGCTGGTACTTGTTGATTGTTATCATTCCTCTTACAGTTTACTTTTGTTATCTGACATGTTCTCCAATTGATGTTTTAGTTCATGCTAGCTTCCATAAAAATGGGGAGGACTAAGTTAGCTGAAAAGCTATTTCTTTAGCTATAATAAGGATCTCAATGGACCAGTGGCCTGAATATAATGATACCTGAAATGGCAGGTTCATCGGGAAACAATCACGTCTATATCAAACATGGACGATCGCGAGTTTCCTAACTTCCAAAATGCCCTTAAAGAATCTAGAGCTTGCTTCCTTGTTGACATGGGAAGAGCACCCAAAGCTTCTTGATATGTATGTTTGTGCTCTGAGCAAAAAAGGCCAGATAAAGTATTCCCATCATGCTTCTAGATCACAGATTCGTATTGCCTCTGATTCTGCTACTCTGGTAAATTATATTGCAAACAACTCCACCACTCCTTGCCTCTGATTCTGCCCTATTACAGGAATCCAGACTTGAATGAAGTATACAGAGATTGATCATGGTGCTTCCTTGTGAGCTATAAAAGGAAGTTGCATTTTCTCTTAAAGGTAAATTGGGGTTGAGGCAGACCCCAACCAGCTATATTAGACATAAAATGAAAATTTAAATCCTATTGTATAGTCTTCTTCTGCATCATCCTTAAGAAAATGTTAGGCCTTGAGGGATAACATTAGGAGATATACAGTTTTCTTCTATTACATTCAATAAGAAGAAAAAAAATGGGCACAACTGTTAGCTTCTTCATAGTAGGTCTAAGATCCTTATACTTCTTGGACTTTTAATGTTCTCATGGAGATGTCTGCACTGCCATCTTGAGTTGACCTGTTTGATCCTTAAGAGTTGCCAATTTTTAAATAAAGGGTGATACCTCTTGTACCAACATTCTTATGTGAATTCCACTATTTTGACTTGATAAATTTCATATCGCTATTTTTACTATATAAATTACAGTTGAAGTATCTTTCATTTGTTTTAATGTATGAATATATGAAGTCGCCATTCTTGATTGGACTGTTTATAAATATGCTTATAAGGCTATACTGGCATTGGCATCGGCATCGTGATCTTCTATATCATGGATCATTGAACATTTATGCAGGTTTTTAAATTGCTAAAGTATCCAATTTTTAAAAGGACCAAGTAGAAGGGATCATATACCTGATCATCTGGCTAAACTCTTAGAATCTCTTGTATAAGAGATCAATGTGTTGTCTTTTATTTCAACTGCGTGGATATTATATGTGAAGTGGGTATACAAAAAGAGTTTGGCATAGTGACTTTGCTCCATCGAGTAGCCAACAACTCTAGGGATCTCTTACTTAGTGATATGGGTAATGTAATCTCTTCATCAGCGATATGGATCAAGTAATTCCTTAAATGGCTTCATTTTGTACCTTTTCTTATTTTTAGGATTACAAACGAGGGAGTCATGGTATCAATACTCACTCACCAATTTATCAATTGTTGCTCTATTTGTATTTAGTTTTCCGTACTTTTATAAGTCATTCGCTAATAGTTTATTCGCCAGTAGTTTTTCTTTTTGACCACAGATTTTTGCGTGATTACCATCATAAATTTGTGTCCTTCAGGTTGTCGCAAAAGCATAGTTGCGTTTGCAAAGATATATCATTCAAAAAGCCATACATTAGTTTTCTTGATGGGCTATGTAATCTTGATTTAGATACTATGAAGGCGCTTATCCAGGACCCCATTCTTTTCCAAGGCGGCATGCTTATGGTAAGTCATAGCGAGCATCTAATATATGGTAGTGTTGGTGAGTTGTGGGCTATTTTAATAGGAAAGAAGCTGTTGGATGGAAATTTCCAGGATTACAAGATGCTACACAAATCTTCTTAACTTACCCACCCTCGTATAAATCTATGGCCAAGTTTTGGATCAGTTAACATTACTTATTTGCTTTTATTCATTTGTTTTTGCGATATTATACATAAGCATATATGATTTGCTTAAGTTTGTTCTCACTCAATATCAATGTTTTTGTTCAAAAAACTATGGACTGGATGAAGTTATAGATTTGAATACATCATTAAAACCATAAAATTTTGCAAGATTAGTCTCGAAACTTCCAAGCAACCACCATGAAGTGAATTCCCATACTTTTAATTAAGCTTGTATGTTATAATGCTTTTACTATTTTAAAGTAATATTCAATATAACCTCTGAACTGGAGAAATGTTAAAATAGAATGGTTGCCCATACAAGTTGAAAGGATTGGTAGAACTTAAAACAAAAGAAGTACATGTTTTGCATTCCATTTTATCTTATCAGTGATTACGATGCCTCTTCTTACTTAGAATAAAGAGACAACTAGCATTGCGTGCGCCTCATTCTCGGCCTGGTCTTAAGAACCATCAGTTGTTTGTACTGAGACTATTCAAGATCGATCAACCAAGACATGCAAACTCAGAAATTATGTAAAAATATCACAGATGGGCCAAGACATTATAGATTTGGTAGCTTGACGTAACAAATATCAATGTTAAACCTCTAGGAGATATTTATGACCATTAACAATTTGCAACACCTCATGTCCTAGCTAAATACCTCATGTGCCCTCAGTATGTATGCTCTAGTGATCCCATAATCATGTAACTGACATCTATAATCCACACAATAAGGGGAAAATATGTTATTTACTATAAATCTCACAAGTAATTTTTAACACATCCTGGATCTACAGTAATCATCTTTTTGGTTTTACAATTACTGAAAATGGAGCAAATTGGAGTATGGGTCAGAGGACGTTGGTTTGTCTAGGATTGGTGTTACTTAAGAGGAGTCAAGTATTGGTACTTGATGAAGCTACGGCTTTAGTGGACACTGCAACTGATAACCAGATTCAGCAAACATTGAGAAAATATTTCTCGGATTGTACGATCATCACGATTGCACATAAAATAACATCTGTTATTGATAGCGATATGGTCATACTTCTCGATCATGGTTAGTACATAAAAATCTGGAGTTATTTATGCTCTTAATCAAAGAATAAAATTTCATATTTTTTTCAGTTCTCTTTGGAAACCTAGAGTAAGTCAAATTTTTGTAGGGCTTTAAGATATGGGACTTCTGTCGGTTCTATATGTACAAATTGTGAAGTGAAGGAATGATGCTAGTTTCTAAAAGTTAACTTAAAATTGTTGATTTTTGTGTGTGTAGGCTGTGGATAGGGACTTAGTGGGGACACATTATCGGAGAATGGGCAACAATGGATCGGCTTAAATAATTCAGATTCAATGCTTAGCATGTGAAGTAACTTCTTTCCAAATTGCAAGTATATTTATATTTTCTTAATAGTTAATATTTTGAAACCACTTGGGGTTGGAAACTCAGGGTTACAGATTCCTATATAAAATAGGCTTGCCTTGCAAAATAAAATAAAATAAAATCGTATTCTAATAAGTTTCGTTGTAGATGTTGCATTGGAGCGGGAATTATTGGGGGATCTCTTACTTAGTAATATGGGTCATGTAATCTCATCCTCAGTGATATGGGTCAAGTAATTCCTTAAATGGCTTTATTTTGTACATA
This sequence comes from Kingdonia uniflora, assembly GCA_014058105.1. Classification (NCBI taxonomy): domain Eukaryota; kingdom Viridiplantae; phylum Streptophyta; class Magnoliopsida; order Ranunculales; family Circaeasteraceae; genus Kingdonia; species Kingdonia uniflora. Next base: position 1,626,695 of record JACGCM010001377.1, on the reverse strand, counting down.
TTATTATTATTTTTGGATTGCAAACGAGGGAGTCATGGTATCAACACTCACTCACCAATTTATCAAATGTTACTCTTTTTGTGTTTAGTTTTCCGTACTTTTATAAGTAATTCGCTAAAAGTTTATTCGCCAGTAATTATTTTCAACCACAGATTTTTGCGTGATTACCATCATAAATTGGTGTCATTCAGGTTGCCACAAAAGCATAGTTGCATTTGGAAAGATTTTATTTATTTTTAAACATTTGAAACTAATTATTTCTCAGAGAAAGCATGAATTAATTCAAAGAAGCAATGAAATGTTAATTTAACAATCACATGAACAAAATATAAATCAATGACTTTCACCTCTATGGTAAGGTCTAGCTGTTACACTATGTTTGTACCCTGAATACCCCAAACCTGATTCTACTCTGGGGAAACCTGATTGTGTGATAACCTAATGTTACAGGTTATCAGTGAAATAGTAAGGTTGGCGAATATTGTTCCTGGGGTTTTCAGAAGAACAATCAAAGAGGTTGAGAAAAATGGTATGTTCATCTAAATCCAGTATGTTACATACATATTAATTCACGACACCTTTGTAACATCTTGTCAATCTTCATTTCCTTGTATATTTGTCAGGATGTACGATTCCAGCAAGATGGGCAGTCATGGTTTGTTCTCTCGCTGTTCATTTGAACTTTGCCAAGTATGAAGATCCCCTTGTCTATAATCCATTGTGATGGAAGGTTAGTGTTTGCATATTTCATTTAGTTTATTTTCAAGACACTGACCAAGTGCGGCATTAATTTTGGGTGCTTCTCTGGTGTTACAGCAACCAAGGATGGAAATGAGTGATGGATCCAAGATATTGTACAGGAGTAGACTATGGAAAGCTGCAGATGACCGTATTTTTTAATTGCTTGGTCACAAAGTACATGTACTAAAAGTAGTACTATGAGCAAGAGATCCGTAATATCATCTTTTATTACAGGTATGGGGACATGAAGATATAACTGAAGTAATCAATATTTGTAATTTTTAGCTGGATGATAGTAAAGGGAGGGGATATAGTCAGAAGGCCTGGTTTGATTTTTCCCTATGGCATTCATATCCAACTTACTGAAAAAGAAGGAAATGAAAGCAAGGTAGTGGTTTAATTAAGATTTTGGGCACCCCTCCATCTGAGTCCTTTTGCCAATGTACAGTTTCTGAGAATGATGTATATATGATATAATGCTTTTACTATTCTAAAGTAATATTCAATATAACCTTTGTACTGGAGAAATGAGAAATGTAAAAACGGAATGGTTGCCCGTACAAGTTGAAAGGATTGGTAGAACTTGTAACAAAAGAAGGAAGTATATGTTTTGCGTTCCATTTGGCCTAATCATTGATCACGATACCTCTTTGATCTCTTCCCTATGAATCCATAAGCTCAAATCAGTAAGAGCTTCTAATACTTTGAGATGATGATGGTTCGAATCCATCTGGATTCGCTTGCGTGACTGTATTTGTTATCATCAATACAATTTCAATGTTACCTTCCTTAATAATTATAAACATTTACTTCAGGAACCATATGTTACTCCATGGTTTACCTCCATCTAGGATTTATCCATTATTTGTTATTTGAATTGTGCATGTATGCCATTGTTACAGTAGTTGAGAGTTTGATGATGGAAATAGCTTAAATTCAGGTAATGCTAAACATTACCTCTTTATAAGACCATATTTCTACTGTTGATGTACACGTCATGTCTATGCAACACAAGTTGTAGTTGTAATCTTTCATCTGTAACATCATTTGGTAAGCTTTTACTTTTATTTCATGATTGTACAGCTGCTAAGTTGTTTGCAACTCTAAGGTTACGAGGCTTTTAATTTGTCCTTCCAACTCTAGATATTGTATATTACATTACAACCTTCTAATTCCCTTCACCTAGTTCAGAGGTTGTTTGACAACCAATTATAGTATACAAAGATTTTAACCCTCTTCATGTATTACAAACCCCCTATGTGTATTATTTGCTTACATGTTCAATCATATGCCTTAAAACATGATTTGGTTCAGAGTCAAGCTGATTTGGGCTTAAGGCAAAGACATGTTGTAAGTGTAAGTGTAGGTCTAAAATATATATATTTTTATCTTCTTATCATAAATTGCTTTGCTCGAAAACCATGTTACATTGTCTATAAATCATATTTTCAATTGTTGGTTCTATGCACCATTAATGTCTAATTAGTAATTAAGGATAACGGTCAAGCATGCGCGTTAGCGCTTTCCTCAGTGCTCATATCAATTAAGATAGTACCACATATTCTTTCAAAAATTGACATAATTTATCTATCTATCTATACTACTAAAGGAAAAGCCTTAGAATGAGAATACATCTCGGTCGTTGATCAAATTCCCCCACACAAGTTTAGGAGTCATCAAAGGCTATATTTATAACCTCAATATAATGATTTAATATTGGCCATTGGATGTTTTCGACCAAAATCAATGAAAATGACTATTTTTTGCCTGCCTAACTTACCTGTCTAATACAAACTTATAGTCTAAAATAGCTTTACAAATTTGTCATATTTCAATTATTAAAGGGTAGTATTGTATTCCCGTCATTACCCTTCTAAGATACAAAGTTAAACCTTAGACTTAAAGGGTATTAATGTATTTTTACAACCCTTTCCTAAAATACCCCTCAACTTGATCTCTTCTCTCCTCATCTTTAAATAACAACTAAGACCTAACCCCAAGCACTCTCTCTCTAGCTCTCTCTTTCAATCGATCGATTGATCAATTTCTCTTCTTCCATGGGAGAGCCATCATCGATGCTTCTAAACCTCGACCAATGGTGAGAAACCCTACTAACAGATTCTTCATTAGTGGTATTAGAAGATAAAAATTTAAAAGTTGAAGAAACCCTAAAAACCAATTTTTAGGAGTTCCTTTTGTATAACGTATATTCAAAATTGAATCCAAGATGAACGAAAAGGAAATAGAAAAATTGAAGATCGAGGCTTGTAGTCACTGCAATTTCCTTAAGAAAAATTTCACCTTACGTATGGTGCTTCACAGTTGACGGTGCCTGTCTCCCAAGATATAACAATCGAATCGTATAGACTTGAAGCACTCAAGTTGATACGCCTGTCGAACTATCTATAACTTCATTCTCAAGAAGAAATCAAATCAAAAAGAAGAGGAATGAGATTCTGGGATATTTTCTGTGTGTCAAACACATCAAGAACAATGATTTAAATAAAGGAGAATGTGTCATTTAGAAGTACCTGTAGACATGGTTGCATCCCAAGACACACCTCTGAGAAGAGTTGTGTCTTTTGAAGAGAAACTGCATGTTATATTCGAATAGAATCTATTTTTGCTCGAATACATTTCTTACTGTCAGATTTATTCGAATAGAATCATAATCTATTTGAATAGATTCTTACTGCCAGATTTATTCAAATAGAATAATAATTTATTTGAATACAATCTTATTCGAATAGACTTATAAAATAGTCCAAATGGGTCATGGATTAGTTCATGCATACAAGCCTATGGGAGTCCCCATATAGCAAGCATTTACACACTCGCCTCACACACTTATGAGGGCACCACCTACTTACATATGCTATACATGTGTAACCCAATATAAAGTGAAAATACTATTTTCACTTATCCAATGTGGGACTAATAGTAATTACCAAGTTTATATTCAAACCACAAAAAAAAAGACATGCATTTTTTCTAACAATCCCCCATATTTGAATGAAAATGAGAAAGACGAGAACGAAAAGAGAATCTTGAGAGTAATGGTAGGAATGGCTCTGCATCAAAAAAGGTGTCTTGTGAACTTGAACCTTCTCTAGTGAAAAACTATTGGACATACTTTGCTAAGCAGTGAACATGATGTTTTAACACTGCTTCCTAAGAACAGCGTGTCTACCAATTTCACCATAGCAGCTTGCTCGAAATCATAATACCCCATTATTATTCAATCGTCGAGATTGAAGGAGTAAATTCAATTCAATATTGTTTAGGAAATATTATAATCAAGTTATTTGAAGTTACCATACTTTTGATACGTTACTTATTAATTTAAACCCTAGGTACTTGAACTGTTAGATAATCATAGTCGATGATAACATCACTGTTTTCATCGCTAGTGCAGAACCGTACATGAGACTTCAGCTTCATACGGCTCCTCCATGGCCGCGAATAAATCTAAGGACTATTTTCAATATTATCTCAATATGTTTGAAAGGTAGATAGAGGAGAGAATCCCAAATTAGACCAATGCAATTCTGTTTGCTATAATAAAAAATAAAAGTGCTTCTGAATTGATCTCTTCCCTTGTAATTTATATTTATTCAGTAATAACTTAATCCTTCAATAAAATACTCGTTGTATTAATGGATATTTCCACCTATATCTTTGGATTACGAAAAATAATGAGAATTCTATAATATTAGATGAATCAGGATAAGAATTTTATCTTTTGTTCGTTCCTATTCTTCTTTCCCAAAAAAGAGGACTCTAAAAAAATAAAGGATTACGTCATTCCTGATAGTAATTTCTTTAATCAATGAATAGGAGCATACTCTGGATCGGGATCATGGAGAAGTACTGCTTGATCATTTCTACCAACTTAAAGCCCCATTGGATTCCTTTTATGCAAAATACCCCTTATAGGTAACTTACATTATCTCCATTACTAATCCTTTATGTACCTTGGTGTTCCTAACCGTCCACTCATTTTTTTTGCTTGATCCCCGCGTATGTTAAATACATAAAATACATACAATAGTAAAAACTCCGTATAGTTGATCTTTTGTACCCACTTCAAACCATGATGACTAATCAACAATCTTGGGGTAAATAGTTTCTACTGCTTATGTTTATTTTAAATTAACTCTTGTACATAGGGAATGAGACTCAATTTTGACTGCCAATTTTTAAGCTGTTTTGTTTCACTCATATAACTATCTGGTTTAATTCATCACCCCAAATGCTGAATAAAAAATAAAAATATATATTCAGTATATTCAACTTCTTGCCTAGAAAGAAATAGAATAGGTAAATGTCCCCGAATCACACGTAGATATATTGATAACACACATAAAGTTAAGGGTATTTCATAACTAACTGATTGAGCAGCAGCTCAGAGATCACCTAAAAAGGAATATTTATTATTTGATCCATATCCTGACAAAAGAAGTCCAATAGGCGCAATACTTGAAATGGCAATCCATAAAAAAACACCGATACTGAGATCGGCTAGAACAAGGCGATCGCCAAAAAAAACTACTGAATAACTTAGTAAAATAGATATCACCGTTATTGATGGTCCGATACTGAATAAACGAATATCTCCTCTAGATGGGAGAAGATCCTCTTTGAAAAGTAGTTTGGTTCCATCTGCTAGAGCTTGAAGAATTCCCAAAGGACAGGCGTATTCAGGTCCAATACGTTGTTGGATTCCTGCAGATATTTGTCTTTCTAGCCACACAATAACTAGTACCCCTATTGTTATTCCTAATACAAGAGTAAAAATAGGGACAAGCAACCATATAAGCCCATAGGCCTCTTTTAACGGTTCCGATATGGAAAAAGAATTGATAGGTTGAATTTTTGTCGTATCAATTATCATTTCAATGATCAACTTCTCCCATAATGATATCTATACTACCTAGTATCGTCATAATATCAGCCAATTTCATTCTTTTAACTAACTGAGGAAGAATTTGCAAATTGATAAACCCCGGTGGGCTAATTTTCCATCACCAGGGAAAAACACTTTGATCTCCTATCATAAAAATTACCAATTCTCCCTTTGGTGCTTCCACTCTCACATAAAGTTCTTGTTTCGACAATTCAAAAGTGGGCGAAGGTTTTTTACTAATGAATCGATATTCAAAATCATTCCATTCTGAATCCCTTGTTCTATCAAAGCGCCGAACTTCTAAATTTTCATAGCCCCCCCCCCCCCTCCGAAATTCCATCCAGAGCTTGTTGAATAATTTTTATGGATTCCGTCATTTCACTGATTCGGACTAAATAACGAGCTAGTGAATCTCCTTCTTTTTTCCATTGTACTTCCCAATCAAATTCGTCGTAACACTCATAATGATCAACTTTATGAAGATCCCATTGAATTCCCGAAGCTCGTAGCATTGGTCCTGATAAACCCCAATTTATTGCTTCTTCTCCACCAATAATACCCACTCCTTCAACTCGTTCCAAAAAAAAGGATTCCGCGTAATAAGCTTTTGATATTATGTTTTTTCCCTGATTCATTATTCCATGAATTACTAAAAACGAAGTTCATCAAATAATTCAAAAATTGAATTATTTGATTTATTTTTAACTTAACGAGTTTTTGGCTCTCGAATATCCAATTGACCAATTAATTCTTTATAACGTGCCCTATTTTTCTTTGACAAATAAGACAGTAGCCGTTGACGTTTTCCTAGAATTTTTTGTAGACCTCTCTGAGATAAATAGTCTTTTCTGTGCAATTGCAAATGCGAAGTAAGTATCCGTATCCTATTGGTAAAATTGAATACTTGAAATTCAACAGACCCCTTATTTTCCTCTTTTTCTTCTTGCAAAACAACTGAGATGAATGGCTTTTTTATCATAAAAAGACTTATTCTCCGCTTTTTCTTTTTTAGTTTATTTTTTTACAGATATGGATTTTGGATTTTTTACAAATCAGTAATAATAATGCCAGTTATGTTACTTTGGTATACACAATAATTTGAATTATTTCATATACCTCTTTTTGTATCACTCAATAATGAATCCAGTTAAGTTGCTATTTTTTTATATGGATACAAAAAAATGGTGCATTTCCGCACCCACAAAAAGAGAAAAAAATTGTGTTACGATAAGAAGATTCTGCGGATTTCTTCCTAAATTTCATTTATAAGGTCATTGAACCGGTATTCATGTACCAGAATCTAATATAGCGCAACCCAGTTCTGCATCTGTTTGCTTTCATATATCATACCGTATTTAGCATCTTTGTAAAATATAGGAAATGTACCATCAACTAATTCTTGATCATGAATACATACGTATCCTTGACATACTGAAATGGCTGCCATTATTGGTACCAAACCAATAGCAATTCATGCACGCTAAATCTTCTAATCGATAATTGGGCCAAAGAAAAAAAATTAAGTTAATTAATTTTTTTGTATGTATATCAAGATACTTATCCTCATCCAAAATTTGACCACAGTTCCCTATGTTGTTCCCATTGAGGAATACTGAATTTCTATCCACAAGATTCATATTTCCCGAATTTAAACTTAAAGAGATTCGAATTCTCAATTCTCTACGACGTCTAGGAGATAAAATATTTTCAGGAACAAAGAAATCATTTTGATTAGTTTGGTACTTACTCTTATGAACCAGTAAAATAGCTATGGTTTGATACATAAGAAATTGTCCATCCCAATTGATAGATAGATGAGTCGGTGCAATAAAAAATATTCATTTATTTATTAATTCTGTACTCGTTTCATCGATCTTCAGTAGATTCAGATCTAATTCATTTGTTCCAATAGAGGATATAGCCATTTTCCTTGAATTTTTAAGTCTAAGAAGGAAAGAATATATGTAAATATTATCATTTATTTTTTCATCCATATAATCATCCCATTTCAATTGAAAAAGAAAAATACTTTTCAAGAAAAAAATCTATATATTCTTTAACTTCTTTATCTCTTTTTTGTTGATCTGCTACAATATTTCCTTGGTTTTATGCTTCAGATCAAAGATCTGCTTGTCCCAGCTCCCCTTTTTCTTCTTTCTTTTTTTTCTTTAATTCAAGAGAAATTTTTTATTTTCGCTAAGATTTTCAATTCCATTAAAATGAAAAAGAAGTAATTTGATTGGTATAATCCACAGTTTAAGCTTATATGCATTATAAAGTAATAAAAATTTTGGTAAAAACAAAAGTCTGCGACTGGATTTTGGAGGATTTCGTTTTTTTCATTAATTCCCATCCAGTAAAAAGAGGTTTGTGTTTGGTTTAAGGGGTTGATTTCTTTATGACTCGCACGAGAAAAAACTTCTTTTTTTTTAATTTATCAACAATTTTATAATAATTAGAATTAGGTCTAGTATTTGTATTACTGTTGGCCCAGGTATCCATATTGGTCCAATCCTCAATATTGATCTCTTCTTTAAGACAAAAATGAATGATTCTCCAATCAAAATATTTTATATCCGGATTTTTATTCGTAATAGTATTTACGCTTAAATAATCGCTAATAGATATATCTCCAGTTATATTTTCATAATTAAGATAGTTATGTGATAAAAGATCATACCTATAATGTTTTTTTAAAATTTTCTTTTTTACTCGATAACGGATCCCATTCATAATCTTTCTCTTTTTCGTAGGAATGCAAATTTGTCGAGTCTTTGTTTTGAACCATACAACTTTGATTTACTTTATTTCGCCATTTTTGCGGTACTAATGTAGACCATCCACTCTGAGACAAATTGTATTAAGAAGGGTAATGACCTCTTAACCAGTTTTTCCATTCATCTATTCCAAAATTTTAAAGTTTCTTATGCTTTGATTCTGAATCCAATATTTCTTGTGTTCCAAAATCCTCTTTGATTTTCTCTTTAAGAAAAAGAGATGTTCCCTGATATTGAAATATCGATCTCAAGTTATATTTGGTAATAACTTGGGTTTGTGATAATTTGTAAAATACATATGCTTGTGACAAAGAAGATAAGTCATAAAAAAATCATATTTTTTATTATATTTTTTAGAAAGTGACCTTTTTATAGTTGAAAAAAACTTTATTGCATTTTTATTTTTTTCGTAAATTTCTTCTTGATTTATTTCATTATTGTAACTGTATTTTTCAATCTTTTATTTTGTTAATTCAAGGAAAAGTTGCACGTTGAGCCTGGAAATATTAATGATCTATAGAAGGGTATCCATGTATATCCGTTCAATAAAAAATTAAAAGAAATAGTGCGATTTACGTATTAATCGGGCACTTCTGCTTTTTAATTTCTGCCAAAAAGTTTTTGGAGATTCTAATCTTTTATCATCACAACAAGTTTCACTAGGACTAATATCTGGAGTTAAAAATAAGTTTTTTTCTTTTGTTATTTCTTTGATTTGATGCCTAATTATACTTGTCCTAACAATCAGATCCCTCATTTTTTGTTTTGTCAGTGAATAATTTGTCCAATCTATTGATTTAATTGGAATAGATGATTCGTTATTAATCTGATTACTTATTCGAGTTATAGAATTGTTTCCGCTTTTATTTTGACTTGATTGATTTACTTCTCTCAATCCAAAAAATCGAAATAGATTTACTTTTGCAAGTTCGTTCTTTTTTTCTTTTATAAATCGAACTATTTGCATAATCCATCTTGTTTTTTTTTTTTAAATCTTTATAAGCCTTTTTGTTCTTTCTTTTAAAATTCTTAGCACTAGAAAATATTGGTTTTTCACTTGTATAATTTTTTTTCAAGTTCTTCCGAAATGGGTGTAAAAAAGGAAGAGCCTTCTCGGGGAGAACCAAAAGAGAGTTCAGCTTCCATTCCGTAAACTGTTAAAAGGCTAAAAAAAATAAAAAAAATTTACTTTCTTTTGAATTTTTTTTTATAACGGGATTGTCGCTTAGAGCTGTGCCAAGGTTTTAGATGCAAATGAAATAGTATTTTTATATGAATACCCTCGGTTAACCAATCTTGCGGAAATTCCGTTTCTGATAATTGAACACCACTATAAGTGCATTTAATATGGATTTCTTTATTCCACTTTTCCCAATCCTTATACCACTCAGGGGATTGAAAGAATAACATACGGACAATATTTTTTACTATTATCAATGAGGGCAATACGATATATTTTCTAAGAAACGATTAGGTTATTAACATACAACCTCTTACTGCTTGAGCATGAATAATAGTCTCCCAAGTCGCCGCTATTTTTACCCGTGATCTTCCTCTCGTTTTGCCTCTTCTTTTTTATCCTTTTCTTTTGCTTTTTTTGCTTGTTGTTCTTCAGTTTTGAATTCTGTGCTTTTCTGCATCCAATTCCTAAAAAGGAGACTCCCTATTCCAGAGGTCTTAAACTCATTCCATAAAGAAAAGAAAAAACTTTTATCACCTCTGTCTGATAAAAGGGGTGACTGCACATTTGCTTGAAAGAATTCTCAAGGGACTATTTTACGTCGTTGAGCATGGATGGATCCTTTTATTAGTTCTCGATTAAAATCGGGTTGTCTCGGATATTCTATCAAACCCAGCTCGTCTACTTCATCACCACGACTCGTACTCTTCAGATTGGGGGTAGTATTGCGAGTAGCATCCGTACCCGTATTCTGCCCATTAAAAGTTAAAACTACTACAAGTTTGAATTTTTGTGAAATAATGTTACTATCTTCATGAATTTCCCCTATAGATTGTTCCAATTTGTATGACCATCGAGGAAGCTCTTTAGGAAAAAGGCTACCATGAAGTTTATTTCTCCAAATTGTTTTTATGGAATCTTTTCTCGAAGTGATTAACTCATCATTTATACTTGAGTGTGAATATAATTTTTTCATTGTTCCACGATTGGATCCGTTCAAAAAAGGATCATATATTTTAGGCAAGCATTGTATTCACACAGTTCCTTTCCTATCACAGACAGTTCAAAATGATGTGTCCATTTTGGCTCTGGACAATCTTGGATTCATGAGTGCTATTAGAGAATTCAGCCATCTCAATTCTCATGGAAGCGGCCCTCACATCTCACTCACATATGTGATTTCCTATTATGAGTACCCTAGTGTACTCTACTTGTATACACAAGCTATAGGAATCATTAAAAAACAAAGTTTACACTAACAATTTCTGTAGGTTGCACTGTTACATTAGGAATGAGATGGATAACCCTCAACCAGTTTAGGTGAATAACCCTCAACCAGTTTTCTTATTGAACCTAGATCTTGGGATCCTCTAGTCAACTAGGTTAGGTTACCATTGAGATTACTCGTAGATTGGCAGTATTAATCCCATTCATTTTGATGTACAGTATACTTGCCCTTTCGACAACCCTTTTGTAAATGGATCCGCAAGGTTGTCTAGGGATTTTACAAAATCAATGGATATTATTTCATTCTCAAGTAACCGATTAATGGTATTATGTCTGCAACGTATATGTCATAATTTACCATTATACACTTGATTCTTAGCCCTTGCTAGTGCTGCTTGATTATCACAATGAATATATATAGCAGTCATAGGTTGTAGCCATAAAGGAATATCCTCTAAAAACTCTCGAAGCCATTCTGCTTCTTCTCCAGCTTTGTCCAAAGCAATGAACTCAGATTCCATCATGGAGTGAGCTATACATGTTTGTTTATGATACTGTGGCACCTCCAAGTGTAAACACATATCCTGTAGTGGGTTTTGACTCGTCAGAATCCAAAATCCAATTTGTATCACTATATCCTTCAAGTACAGCTGGATAAGTAGCTAGTGTAGTGTAAACCATAGTGTAGGGCATACTTTAAGTACTTTAAAACCCTAACGAGTGCCACCCAATGTGCATCTCCAGGATTACTCGTATATCGACTCAATTTACTTACGGCATAAGAAATATCTGGTCTAGTACAGTTCATAATATACATGAGACTGCCTTTGATACGTGAGTACTCAAGTTGAGAAATGCTTTCTCCCTTGTTTTTTGCTAAGTTTTAAGTTCTATCAAATAGTGTTTCAACACCTTTACATTCAAACTTATTGAATCTCTTAAGTAAATTTTCTATATAATGTGGTTATGACAGCACAATTCCCTGTGATGTCCTATTGATCTTAATTCCAAGAATAACATCTGCAATACCTAGGTCCTTCATGTCAAAGTTCCTGGTCAACATTTTCTTAGTGGACTTTATTACATTAATATTAGTCCCCATAATTAGCATATCATCTACATAGAGACATACAATTACGTATGCAACATCAATGTGTTTATAATAAACACATTTGTCACATTCATTGATTTTAAATCTATCCTTAATCATAACATGATCAAACTTTGCATACCATTGTAAGGGAACTTGTTTTAATCCATACAAGGACTTCACAAGTTTGTAAACTTTGTGTTCTTGTCCTTTGATAATAAACCCTTCAGGTTGGTTTATATAAATTTCCTCATCTAATTCACCGTTTAGAAAAGCTGTTTTCACATCCATTTGATGTATTTAAAGCTTATGCAAAGCTGCAATAGCTATCAACACTCGTATAGATGTTATTCTTGTAACTGGTGAATAAGTGTCAAAGTAATCTTGGCCTTCCTTTTGCCTAAATCCCTTAGCAACAAGTTGCGCCTTGTACTTGTCTATAGAACCATCAGGTTTCATCTTCCTCTTAAAGATCCATTTGCAACCGATTGGTTTGTTACCAGGTGGAAGAGTTACCAACTCTCACATATGATTTTACATAATAGAATCAATTTCACTATACACTGCCTCTTTCCAACTAGGAGCCTCAGGAGTTGACATGGCCTCCTTGAAGGTTTGAGGTTCATTCTCTAATAGGTTAGCTAGATATTAGGGACCGATTCTTACGGATGTGGTCATAACACATTTTCCACGTCTAAGTTCTGGAGCCAGTTCAAAACTTTCAGGCTGAGGACCACTAACTGAAGCAACGTCATGTGATCTTTTCAGAGAATTTGCATTATCACTCTTTTTGCTTGGGAAAATATCCTCAAAAAAATAGCATCACGTGATTCAATGAATATATTCTCGTGTATATCAGTGATCTCTGATTTGTGTACCAGAAACCTAAATGAACTACTATTATTAGTTTTGCCAATAAAAATACAGTCAATGGTTTTAGGTCCCAATTTCACACATTTGAGAACTGGAACTTGTACTTTTGCAAGGTACCTCAACACTTTCATTAATTTAGAGAAAGGTACTCTACCTTTCCAAAGTTCATAAGGAATGATAATAGTCTTCTTATGAGGAATCTTATTCAGTAAATAGTTTGCTGAAAGTAAAGCTTCCCCCCATAAGTTTTGTGGCAAACCAGAACTAATTAATATGACATTGACCATATCTTTCAAAGTTTAATTTTTCCTCTCAACAACTCCATTTTGCTGAGGTGTATAAGGTGTTGTAGTTTGGTGAATAATCTCTTTCTGGACACAAAACTCTTCAAAAACTGATCAAACATATTCACCACCTCTATCTGACCTTAAGGTTTTAATTTTCCTCTCAAGTTTATTCTCAACCTCATTTTTGTAAAGCGTAAACATCTTTAATTCTTCATCTTTACATCGAAGTAGATACACATGACTGTACCTAGTGCAGTCATCAATAAAAGTAATAAAATACTTTTTCACACCCCTTTCTTGGATAAATTTCAAGTCACAAAAATCGATGTGAATTAATTCGAGAGGGATTGTCTTCCTTTTATCAATTGATTGAAAAGGTTGCTTTGCAAACTTTGCTTCAACACATGTTGTACATTTTTGTTTACAATCAATGGTGAATTTAGGCAACAGTCCTAAGTTCATTAATCTGTGTAACGAACCACTATGAACATGGCCTAATCGTTCATGCCAAACATTAAAAGACTCAAGAATATAAGAAGAACCTTCAATTAAAAGACTCAAGTAGCCCTTTCCTACAAACATTCCACTTTTAGTCAAGACACATTTGTCCGACTCGAATACAAGCATAAAGCCATTCTTACTTAAAACTGATCCAGACGCCAAATTCTTTCGAATATCTGGAACATGCAGAACTTCATTCAGAGTAAGCTCTTTTCCTGATGTAAACTTCAGGACAACCTTTCCAACTCCTTCAACCATAGAAGTTGCAGAGTTTCCCATGCACAGTTTTTATCACTGTCCACTTTGTTGTATGATGAAAACTGGGTTTTGTTAAAACAAATGTGGCGTGTTGCCCCAGTATCAATCTACCAATCTGTAACATTACTGATCAAGTTCACTTCAGAGACCACAGTAGAAAGGTTCTCCATTTCAGACACATTGGCTTGAGGGGGCTGGTTCTTTGAAGAATTGCCTTTATTCTTCCTGCTGTCCTTTGTGCGGTGCCCTTTCTTTCTGCAGGTATGGCAGTTTCCATAAAAATTCTTGAAGTCTCTTTCGATTGGACCCAGTGTAGGGTTATTACCCTTCTTCTCATTCTTCTTATGGGATTTACTCTTATTCTTTGAAGGATTGCCTTCAACAACATTAGCATTTGATTCCAGTGAACCAATTCCAATCGCTTTCTCACTATTGCGATTATCTTCTTCAATTCTCAAATGTACGATCAAGTCCTCAAACTTCATCTCCTTGCGTTTGTGCTTTAAATAATTTTTAAATTCCTCCCAGGATGAAGGTAATTTTTTAATTATTGAAGCAACTTGACATGATTCGCTCAGAATCATTCCTTCTGCATGAATTTCATGCAGGATAATCTGTAACTCTTGCACTTAACTGATTATTGACTTAGAATCAATCATCCTGAAGTCAAGGAATCTACTGACAATGAATTTCTTTATTCCTGCATCTTCTGTCTTGTACTTCTTATCCAGGGAATCCCACAGTTCCTTGGCAGTCCTGAGTAGACTATAAACATTGTACAGTTTATTATCCAACCCATTCAGAATATAGTACCTGCACAAAAAATTAGAATGTATTCATGCCTCCACAGCAACGACAATTGTCTTGTTAGTTTCACTATCTTTGAGAACAGGAGCACTCTCCTACAAAAATTTGGCAAGGTTCAGAGTAGTCAGATAAAATAGCATCTTCTGTTGTCATCGTTTGAACTCCGCTCCATTGAACTTCTTCAGCTTTTCTTGATAAACACGAACAGCAGTTTTGTTAATCGACGTCATCATAAAACTTGAACATAAAGAAGATATTGTTAGAAGTATGCCTTATGATTGTAGAACATGTATTCAAAATTGAGTCAAAGATGAACGAAAAGGAAATAGAATAGCTAAAGATCGAGGTTTGCAGTTACTGCAATTTCCTTAAGACAGATTTTACCCTGTGTATGGTGCTTCACAGTTGACGGTACCTGTCTCCCAAGATACAGTGATCGAATCGTACAGATTTTAAGCACTCAAGTTGATACGCCTGTCAAACTATTTATAACTTCACTCTCAAGAAGGAATCAAATCGAAAAGAGGAGGAATGAGATTCTAGGATTTTTTTTTTGTCAAACACCTCAAGAACAATGATTTAAATAAAGGAGAAGGTGTCCTTTAGAAGCACCTACAGACAGGGTTGCTTCCCAAGACACACCTCTGAGAAGAGTTGTGTCTTTTGAAGAGAAACTGCATGTTTTATTTGAATAGATTATTACTGCCAAATTTATTCGAATAGAATAATAATCTATTCGAATACAATCTTATTCGAATAGACTTATGAAATAGTCCAAATGGGTCATGGGTTGGTTCGTGCATGCAAGCCCATGGGCGTCCCCATATAGTAAGCTTTCACACACTCGCCTCACACACTTGTGAGGGCACCACCTACTTACACATGCTATACATATGTAACCCAATATAAAGTGAAAATACTCTTTTCACTTATCCAATATGGGACTAACAGTAACCACCAAGTTTATATTCAAACCACAAAGAAAAGACATGCATTTTTTCCAGCACCTTTGTTGCTGCAATCTCACTATAGTAGATACGAGTTCTTTAACCATTACTCGATCATACAAGTTTTAATGTTTTGGCAAATGGGATTTCTTCAATTCTCGGCACTATTATGAGCAATTTCGATGCGAAGGCTGAAAACGCAGTTAGAAGTTAGGACCAAGTCTCTTTCGCTCTTGATTGCATCACTAAAGGTAATCTTTAATCCAAATTAAACAACATACCAATCGCATTTTTTCCATTGTAAAAGTAATTGCTGAATATATCGAATTAAACAACCTACCAAGTGCATTTTTTTTCATGTTTCTGAGATGATCCATGGACGAATTTAGTCGTATCTCGATTTTTACTTATTTGAATACATATAGTTACGACTTAAAGTTTATCTTTTAGATTTACAGGAATTGCAGCTTTGGATAATTACTACCGTAATTTATTTTCCCATCAAATTATTGCCCCTAGCTTAGCTCTTTCTACTGCTACATGCTCATCTCTTTTGTCATGGATGAATAGAGGGTACGAAGATTCTATGTTGATTTCTATGGTTCTGCCTCATTCAAGGCGTAGGCTAGACTCAACTGGTATTTCTTTCATTAACCCACATTGTAGTAGCCTACTCGCAGCCTTCTACCCCAGTCAAACATTCGAAGGCTACATCGAAGCCTATATGAATACCTCGAAGCCCATTCAACTTGTAAACAAGCTTTCCAAGAATATACGAAGACGAAGCCTCGAAGACGAAGCCTCGACTTCAAACAAATCTCGACAATGAACCCCACATCAGCATCAGAAACACTTCGACCACAATCATACACTGTTGAAGGTAGACATGTCAGACAGCCAGCTCACAAGATAAGAACGGTGACATTATTGGTCCTGATAGCTACAGTGACAGAACCAACAACGGCTACGGTGTCAGAGCACAGTGCCAGACCTGACATTTCTAGCATCAACACAAACTCTAGGATACCCGCCTGATATCCGAAGGGTACACTTGTAATGTGACCTCCCATGGTGACTCAACCCTACCTGTGTTCTATAAATAGGAGTGAAGGGGAACCAAGGAAGGGCTACAAAATCTCTCCCATAAACCCTTACAGTTTACCTTAGACCTACCTGTAAAACACACAGCACTCGAACCTTCGACTACTCGACAATAATATACAATCTCTTAAAAATCCTCATCAGAGGTCGTGGAGAGACCCATTCTAGGCCTCCATGCAAGTATATTGCCAATAGGTTATTCGTATTATAGATTATACACTTGAATCCTTTGATATTAGATAAACCCGTGGTGTAAGAGCCAACTTCCCCTCCGTACGAAGTTAGGCCCCTACATTTGGCGCTGTTTGTGCTTGCCCACCCTACCGATCTCCCTTACACATTTTCTCCCTTTTCCAACTCTTACAGATCATTCACAATGGCACCAACCCTCCGTTCTACATCCACCCATGCCGACAACATTGTCGACGGAGTGGTTGCTCAGTTAGCCTGTCTTACTCAGCAATTTGCTCAGGCTAAAGAGCGACAACTAACACAAATACAGCATGAGCGCGAAGAACACTGGCATAAGTTTAAAGCCAAACGGCATCGCCGTTTGGTTGATGCCGACAGACAAAACTGTGCAATCGATAATCTACGCAACACCGTCTGAGAGTTGCAACGACTACAACCTCTAGATGCTCATCTACTGTCTCGAGCACCATCCCCGTCGCGCGTGTCTGACAGCGCTCGAATGAGGCCTCTACCATATCTAGAAGTACCCCCGGTCCTTATCGGCGCAGAGGGTGTTCCCCCTACTATTCCCCCCACTAGCTCCATCCATCATGGAATCCACCCCACGGAGGATTCCTCTGACTCCACCCTTTGCTCCTCCAGATACCCCAAACGTTGCCTTGCCCGAGAGCATCTCAGAGAGCGCAGCACTGATCACATAATGAACCATCGGTCTCATCACCCTCGAACCCCTCAATCCCCCCCTCTTATCCTGCCTACTGTGCACAACAAGACTTTGACTACAAAATCCAACCTGTCATCCGCATCATCGCGAGCCCAACTCCAAACTCATGGAGTCAGTTGAATAACCCCATCTATCCCAAGCTCCTCGCTATCAAGGTGCCCCTTAATTTCTAAGCCCCAAAAATCAATAAATACCGTAATACCGATCCCCAATCCCACATCCTCGAATTTCAAAATGCTTTAAGCCTTTACTCCACAGCTGACCACCTGATGTGTCGACTTTTTCCTACCAGCCTCACAAATAGCCCTCTTTGATGGTATCATAACCATCTTAGTGGCTCTATTCGAAGCTTCGAGCAACTATCCCATCATTTCATCGCTTAATTTGCCTTTAGCAAAGACCGAGAGGTCAGAGTCGATGCCCTCCTCAATTTCCGAAAATCCTCTTGTGAAATACTTAAGGACTTCACTAAGAGGTTCCTCGATGAGTCGTGCAAAGTCAAAACCCTCGACTGCGCGAATGCCATACTTGCGTATTTGAATGCTTTGTCGGATAACAAGTGTGTCAAAGAATACCTGGTCCTCCACAAACCTCGAACCCTCGAGGAGATGCTCTCAAAATTTAATGGCTATATCGACAATGAACGCCTTCGGGAATTACATAAATAGGGGCAGGCTTTGATCACCAACCCAAATAAACCTCGATAAGGCCTACCCTCTACTCTTATACCCCTGATCGCTCCCATCTCACAGGAGACTGAGAGCCGCAAACGCCCTCACTCTGATAACACTGCAGAAGGTCGTAAAAAATGACCAAAGCCAGTCCTACCTAGACTCACTGCCCCCATCAATACCCTTCTGCCACATATCCAGGCAGACCCCATATCGCGTGTCCCTTTCCCCATCAAGGTCAAACCAGGCAAACCTTACTACACCAACCACAAGAATAAGTGTCACCACACCAATAAATGTATCACCTTACAACGCTCTATCGAAATAATACTCAAGGCCGATCATCTACATCAGTATGTTGCTGACCTTCCCAGCAACCTCGACGGGTCGTACCTCAAATCTCAACTTCATTTCATCGAAGTAAATAATATAGACAGCGGACGTTCCAAGAGCAAGCGCAAGCGTGCCGAAGAATGCTACAAACTCACTTACCAGGAGAAGTTGTCCACCCTCCTAACATAATCAATCTTTTGTCCTCAACCCGAAGGTAACTCTTTTATCGATTGTGATACATCGCATGTTCGTTTTCCCCATTCCGACCCTTTAGTTATTATGATTAAGGTCGAATACCTCGTCCTCCACACCATGCTTATCGATACATAAAGTACAGCCGATGTACTTTTCCTCTAAACCTTCCAAGCCATGAACAAAATAGACCTCATCACTGCCGCCAATGTCGAACTGAAAGGCTTTAATGGGGCTACCGAAGTTGTCGTTGGTCGAATCAGACTTCTAGTTACCACCGGTCCAGTCATACTTCAAACCAGCTATCTTGTTATCGATAAGAAGTCTGAATACATTGGTATCCTCGGGTGCAACTAGCTTCATGTTATGCGTGCCATACCTTTGACCTATTATCAGACGCTTTGTTTTACTACCCCCTGTGGTACATGGAATTTAAAAGGCTCTCAACGCCTCGCCCGCTCATGCAAGCATCCGAAGATCGATCAGACCCGGAAACTCATCAGATTCTTATAGTAATCACCACCTCCTTCTGTCCTCATACCTTCGACACCCGTCATCCCACCCATCGAACCCACTGTTTATATTGAACTCGACGGTCCTGGTCGAGGTACGTTCATTGAAACCTTTCTAGACGAGGCAGAGCGCCTTGAACTTACAGACTTCCTTCGAGCAAACAAAGACGTCTTCGCATGGACATTCCAGGAGATGCCCCGCGTCGGCCCCAATTTGGCATGTCACCACCTCGACCTCACCCCCCATTCCACAGCAGTAAAACAGAAGAAGCGTACCTTGGGACCAAAACTTTGAGAAGCAGTAAACCTCGAAGTAGACAAGCTTATAGCCGCGGGTTTCATCAGAGAAGTCAAGTATACTGACTGGATATCTAATATAATTGCAGTTCTAAAAAAGAATGGCAAGATCAGAATCTGCGTTGACTTCACTGACCTTAACAAATATACACTGAAGGACAGTTTCCCCCTTCTGATCATTTCAGTACTCCTTGATGCAACTGCTAGACACGAGCGCCTATCAATGATGGATGCAGCATCGGGATACAATCAGGTACCCCTCCTTTTCGAGGATCAACTTAAAACTTCTTTCATCACTAAACAAGGCCTTTACTGTTTTAATGTCATACCCTTTGACCTTAAAAATGTCGGTGCCACCTACCAACGCCTTGTTACAACTATGTTTAAACCCTTGCTTGGCAAGTCGGTCGAAGTTTACATCGACAACATGTTACGCAAGAGCCTCCAAAAATATACCCACATCCAAGACCTAACCAAAGTCTTTTCGATACTTTGAACATACAGCATGAAACTTAACCCAGACAAATGCCAGTTTGGTGTTTCGTCTGGCAAAGTTTTAGGCCATCTTATCAGCAAACGAGGTATCGAGATTGACCCTACCCATATCCGAGCCTTCATCGACATGCCTTCACCCCGAACCAAAAAAAATGTACAAAAAGTGGCTGGTAAAATAGCAGCCCTCGACCATTTTATTTCCAAATCCTCAGACCATTGTATTTGGCTCATTTCTCTCTTACGCGACCAAGGCGTCCACAAGGCTAAAAAGAAAAACAACTATGAGATTAACTGGACACCCGACTATGAACAGGCCTTCCTAGAACTCAAAACATACCTTGGCCGACCACCCATCATCAACACCCCTGTCGAAGGTGAAACACTCTCCTTATACCTCGCAGTCACTGATACCTCTATCAGCTTACTCCTCATTTGACCCGAATCAAACATCGAAAAGCCTGTATATTTTATCAGCAAAACCCTGACACCTACAGAAACTCGATACACAAAACTTGAGCATTTACTCCTCACCCTCGTCTATTCGTCCTGCAAACTCGAACCATATTTTAAGCTTACCTCATCTGTTTTATAACAAGTTATCCCCGTCGAGAGTACCGCAAAAAGAGAAATTACAACAGTACAAGTGGTGGTCTATCTTGGCGAACATTGACTCCATTTGAGAAACAGATATCCCAAAAAGGCCAAGCAGTCGTCGATTCTAACTGACTTCCCAGTCGAAGATATTGACTGGGGGAACACGAAGACGACCTACTAGGAGGACCAGCCCGCGCTTACCGACCCTAAACCCTACAACTGGTTGGAACTCTTCATATGGCTCCCGCAAGACCTAATGGTTTGTGGTATCGGTCATGTTCTGTTACACCCCCAATGAACCGAATTAAAAGAAAGTCAAGTTAAACTTCAAATGCTCCAACAAGAGGCTAGTATTGAAGCTTTGATGCAATGGTTTGCCTCGCACCTCGACCTTGGCAGTGCCCAAAAATGCAGTTTGTTACTAACTCAAACTTATCAAGACAGTACTCCGTGAAAATAAAGCACACGGCGATGGACGATATTCTGCCCTCGTTCGCAAAGCATGGACTGTTCTGACCTAAAAATCTTTATTACTCACTACCACGAGTAAAAACAGACACCTCGAGCCCTTGCCTACATAGCAGTCTAGTTAGGCCAATGTGAATCCTACTATCCATATCGAAGTACTCAAATGCCCAGTATCGACCAATGAAGTTAATGCCATCACATACTGGGACGGAAGTCACGATCCAGATGACTGGCGAACACATTCCTTGTTACTCAACAATGTTACCCTCCCATATTTCCCAAGCCAACGGTTTAATTATTTAAAGAACTGTCACGATAGACATCCTCAAACGCGAGTTACATCCAAATCCACAAATGGCGTCCTTTTTCCGATGTATTTCCAAAAGAAGCCTCATTAATCCTGCCAATCCAGTAAAGGAACCTGCGGTGCTATATACGCGCGGTCGATTATGATCCCTTCGAGCCCTCTCTCAGTTTTCTTCTTGCCAATATAAAAAGATCAAGCCGAGAGTACGTAGCCAACACATTGTGGACCAAATAGTAGACGTCATGCCTAATCTACAGCCCTTCACAGACCTCCATTTCAGCAAGTCTCTTGGCCATTCAACGACGGGGCCACTCGATCGCATTGGCCCTTTTCCCAAAGCTTAGGGTAAGCCAAAGAATCCTGTATTGACAACAGCATTATTTTACCAAATGGTCAACAGCCGTACCTTTGTGACAACCAGAGAAGAAGAAGTCCAAATTCATATAGGAGAACCATTACACGCTGTCGGATGCCTTCCTATGATTCATGCAGAATGGTCCACGTATTTGATTGGAACAAAGTCAGAAAATTTCCTCAAGAAGTACCATTCATCATTTCCCCTCAAACCCTTACTCCCCACAGGGACATGTCAGTCAAAGCAATCAAACAAAACCATAGTTGACGTCTTAAGAAAAAGAAAAAATTGTTCCCCCGATACCATGAAAGGCTGATGGTGTCAGTGAGGTTACCAGCAGGTATGGATGAGTGTTAAGAAGCATGCTTCCCTACTCAATTTGAGTGCCCCACGCTAGAATCTCACCTCCCGATGAAGACAATAAATTCGACTTGAAGCAACATGCTGCTATGATCGACGAAACCAAGACCGAGTCCTTTCCAACCTCAGCCGTTACCAATCAATCACTGCAGGAAAGGTCATATAACAACAAGTTTGACCATGAAGTGTCACAGTCAGATATCTTGTACTTTGACGTATCACACAGCGCTTCGAAGCCTCGAAATGGCAAGCTACCGAGCTAGAAAGACCTTATGTTGTGATCACGATAAAACAACAGGTGTCGCATACTGATGACAAACGATGAAGAACCTTCTACCACCCATGGAATATAATGAACATTTTTAAACAACATGTTACGCGACCACTTAGTCACAGGTATTAAACACAGAATAATCAAACAAACAGTTTTTCCATCCCTCTGTCGTCTCCATTTTCCATTTAATTCCTGGTTTACTTAATATCATGTCAAACCTCAGCCGACTGCTACTTGGGGGCGTACATTGCAAACTTTTCAAGTCTCCATATTGAGCAATAAGGGGCCGAAAAGGGGGAACCAGAAACCCTCGGAATGCATTGGGTGCGAACACGTTCCACTCGTTAAGGCTCAGGCCTTCGAAGTTCAGGCCTTCGAAGTCCAGTAAATTTTCTGGTTTACTCTAACTATCATGTTTGCCCTTCGACCCGACTGATACTTGGGGGCCTTGAAAATTTCCAAGCTTCCCATATTCGGGAAAACTCGAGGGGTACGAATGGTCGAGAGACTGGACCCTCGAGAATGCGTTGGGGGCGACCACGTCTTACTTTGCTATGGCTTAGGCGTTCCAAGTCCATTAAATTTCATGGTTCCAACCTAATATCACATCCACCTCTCGACCGACACTCGGGGAATCATCTCAAAGCTCTTCAAGGTTCGATAATTCTTCAAGCATACTACACTTACAACATATGAAGATATAAGGATACGAGAATATCAACACTCCTACTACATACAAGATGCTTCAGTACATCATATATTAGATAAAAAAATTCAACACAAATCAATTCAAATCATGTTCAGAGCATACATCAAGAATCTAGCACCACAATTCAGTACAAATCAAGCTAACAAAAACTAGTTTTCGTACAGTCCACATCAGCAATCTAAAGCAAACACAAGTTAAAAGATCAAGTGCAAGGCAAGCTCAACATTGTTCACATATTACAGCCCAACAGAAAAATAAAAAAAAAAACATTCTGGCATGCCTAGTTCAATACCTCATATCGGAGTGGCTGCACCATCTCCTCCTACAGGCTCCTCGCCAACACATCCAGAACCCCCAGCCGAAGGGTTCAACCCAGCAGCATCCACGACCACATCAGTCGCATTCCCAGCAGCAGTTTCTTTAATCAATGGAGTTTCCAAGACTGCTCCAAAGCCCGCAACAACAATATCTCCTTCTACCACATCGGCATGGGCAGCATCTTTAGCAATAGGATCTTAGGTAGTGGGAAAACAATGCAAATTTTAGGATCATACCCCAAATCCTCTATGAACTCCTTCGGCCTAACATTATCTGCACATTCATCATCAAACTGCCCTTGGAAGGTTTTCTTCTGTTCTACAATAATCTTATCCTTCTCAACCACTTTCGCCTCCAACACCCACGTATGATTGTAACACTGAGCTTCAAGTCCCCTCTTATATTCATCCTTGATAGTCCCCAGATTTTGCCTAAAGATGGAAGAGAAGACTGAAAATACTCATGAGAAGAACCTAAAGATGAATGTCCAAATGACTTTTACCATGAACTTGAATGATTTTTGCAATCAATTTAAAGGGAAAACAACTCTAGGATGAATGTAGGGAATGTATTCACTTTTGAATCTTAATGAATGTACTATAAACATGCAGTCAAAATGGAAAACAAGATATAGAACACAAACCTAATTGGTATTCAATACTATTCCAAATCACATATCACAAAACCTGCATAGTACAATAAAACATACATTAATAATGGTGATCAACAAAAAAAAATTAAAACTGCAATGTATTTAATGTGAAATACAAACCTGTAGGAATAACAACCTTCATTTAAAACTTGTATAATAGTGCAAAACTTGAAAGAGCAATTCACACCCTCTACAACTGCATTTTACACATTTTACTCACTATACACCATTTAGCATATTACACTGCACAATTCACATACCAAAATATACAAAACACAAAATAGCACATACCAAAATTCTATTACTTAATTAACTGTCTCCAAAATAGCACAACTCACTAATGTTTTACCATATAATACTTGAAGAAATTGTAATAAAGTTTAACCATACAATACCTAAAAAGTGAATATGATAACTGAAAGAAGATAAAATATGATAGTGTTAATTAACCTCCAAAGCAAATAAAATGTTTCACCATAGAATACTCAAAGACTAAGGCTTCCAATTCCTGGTTAGAGTTTGGTATGCCTTCTTGTAGGGGTTTGTGACTGAAGTGGTTTGAGAAGACTGAGTTATAACATATGTAGATGGTCTTGGAGGTTGGAATGGTGCTCTCACATTGTTTGAAACTGTACCTTTCCCAAAGTTTGAAGCTGCTCCCCTCCTAGTGTTAGCAGTTGCATTATTCCCAGTTTTAGCAGCAGTACATCTCCCTCTTGTAGCAATTTCCCTCTCCATGTTTTTACCATTGTCTCTCCCAGTATTTGTAGTAGTTCCAAACTTAGTGTTTGAATTTTCCCTTCCCCTACCACCCTTAGCAAAATTTCCTCTCCCTCTACCTCTCACAATTGGTGTTTGAGGGGGGGGGGGGGGGGGGGGGGCACCAGCATTTCTTCTATGTTCAGCTTTGCAGCTATTTGTGTCAAGCTTATCCCTTTGTCTTGTAGAAGTTCCACTTGGTTGGGCAGAAGGACCTTTGCATGTCTTCTACATGTGACCCAGAGCACCACATTTTCCACATCTCCTACAGTTACCAAGTACTCCATCTTTGTCTTTAATTCTCTGCTTCTTTGGCCTACCAGGTCCCCTCACTAAAGGTGGGGGGTAACATAGTATATCCTGGTTGTAAGCAAATATGTCATTTAATAACAACTTAATACTACAAAAAAATATTAAAAAAATATTTAAAGTACAACATACAATTTTAAGGTTGCAAAGTAATACCTATCCCCATTCAGATGGATCATCAATGGCATGAATTGGAAGATTGTAAGTAGCAACATATTTTGCAACTGTGTGGTATTCACTGCAATATCTATGTAATTAAAAAACAAATCGTTATTTGCATATGAACCTATAAACAACTATAAGACAAAATAGGGAAGATAAAAAAGAAAAAAAATACTTACTCAATCCAAGGATGTCTCATAGGAATGAGAATGCAAACTGTATGTACACATGGTAAACCAATTAGTTGCCACTCTCTACACTGGCATTCAAGTTTTTCAAAGTTAACTTTCCATTTTTGGCCACTTCCAAAAATTGCAACAAAGCATTTGTCAGTTGTACCCTCTACCATGTATTGACCATACTTTTTTAACATTTTCTCAATGTGTGTGATTGCTCTAGGAACAAGTCCTGCATATTAACAAAAATAAAAATTTAAACTTAAACAGTTGTTATTACTTGCTTTAATCAAACACAAAAAATAAGGAAATTTACCATTGTGGTCTCACTCCCTAGCTTTTAGTCTTCTGTCATACATGAGCTTCATCAACATCAGGTTCAGCTTTTCAATGGCTTTATATAAAGGCTTATCTCTCACTTTGTTGATCCAGTTATTGAAGGACTCTAAGAAATTATTAGTGATGTGTTCACACTTTGCACTAAAGTCAAAATGTGATCTGCACCATCTCTCATATGGCTCCCTGTGTAACCAATCATATGTTGCAGGGTCATCCAACTTTAGCTGATCAAGAAACTCCTTCTCAGTTTGTTTCCATACCTTAATAGCCCCCCAAACCAGATTTTCAAGGTGAGTTCCTCTGTTGTACATCTTCATATTTTTATACATGTACCTGAAATAAAATATGTGGTTTGCAAATGGAAATACTGAACTAACAGCTTCTATTAATCCCTTCTGCCTATCTGAGATGAAGTTCAACCTGTGTTTGTGTAGGTTTAAAGAAGGTTCCATTAAGAATATTTTCCAAGTTTTAGTGCACTCAGACCTATAGAAGAACACTGCAATTGGGAATAATCTATTGTTCCCATCCAGTCCAATGATTGAAAGGTACACCCCACCATACTTGCCCTATAAGAAACACCCATCAAGTCCCAAGAGTGGCATGCACCCATTCAACCACCCCTCCATTGAACCCTTGTATGAAATACAATTTCTTGTCCATTCCTTGGTTATTAAGTCAATACTGCAAGTTGAAATGCTTATAGGATTTGCCAATAGCACTTGTACAGTCAACTCTGGCATAATAATGTAACCTTCATCATAGGACCCCATTATCATCTCCATGCATTTCATGTACTGGAGTAAGGCACATCAACACCATACTTTGTTCTTATAGCTTCTTGTACATCACATGATCTTGTAGATCTCACACTCCTAATCAGTCGTTCAACTTCATTGGCCACCCATCCTGCATGTGCCAATTTGTTTTTGTCCCCAACCTTACCTCTACATGTGTGAGTTAGATTACATGTGCCTTTCAGTTTTATAGTATGACCATCACAATTTCTTCTCACATAACACATCAACTCACATTTCTCATTACCACATTTGTACCTTAGTTTATAATTCTCATTTTTAACTTGATAATACTCAAACTTGTTTATGATAGCAAATTTTTTGATGAATATTCTTGCTTCAAATAGATTTCCCCATACCATCCCTATTTTTAGTTCATCATACTCCCTCCCAACATTTTTGATAGGTGTTGAATCCTCCTCTTAAAAAAAATGTTTTGTGTATTCTTAGCAAAATTCCTCAGTTTTCATCAAGTTTGTCTATGTCCTCCTATGTAGGAGTATCATCATCTTCCAATGAAGTGTATGTGTTATAGTACCCAATTTCAGCATCTAAGCTATCTGGATGTAGTTCTGCCCATTTAGTTCAGTCCTCAACTTCATCTATGTTATCAACCCCAATGTCTTTAGTCTGATGCCCACTCCCAGTATGTGCCCCATTCTCAGTTTGCCCCACCTCTTCTGTGATGACAATGTCACCATCACTGTCATAAACTAATGGAAGTACATCTAATTCCTCTTCATGTAAATCACTAGGTCTAGCTCTTTTATTTGTAGGTTTAGTTGGTTTTCCATCCTGGTCATTGTTTTTCTTATTCTTTTCTTTTGTTTGGGTTTGTTTGCTTATTTTTTTATTTATGCCTTCTTCCTTGAGCCAATGTTAGTTTAAGGTTCAACTTCACCTCTCTATACCTTCAACTTCAACCCTCTCTACACCTTTAGTTTCAACCCTTTCAGATAAAGGTTCATCCCAAACCCTAATAGTATCACCACAAGCTCTAGACTTTCTCTTTCTGTTTGTAACAGTTTTCTTTGATTTGTTCTCAAGAGGTCCTATCTTAGTCTTTGTTTTCTTTAACTTCTTAGCAACTTTAAACAACTCACTCAAAGATGGTTCAGAAGGACCACTATTATTTGTCTCATTGCACCCCAACATATCAATAAGTTCCCCACCACCCATATTTGTTTTATTGACCTCCAAATATGGCCCCACTAGTGTTAATTAGGTTTCATCAAACTTAACATCACTTTGTTCTCCTGTATAGCCATGTACAAGCCATTCGTTATACTTAGAGTATGAGTTTGCAGGGTTTTTCTCACTGCCATTATTAAATATGGTATGCCCACTGGTATCATCCCCACTCATGTAATTCCCACTCATGTACCCACTTATGTCATTCTCACTGGTGTCATCCTCATTGGTGTCATCATCACTTTACTCATTTGAGCTCAAGTCATACTCTAGTTCATCATGCTCTTGTTCAACATTAGGTTCAACAAACTCCACATTAATGTAGATTAGAGCATTTGGTTTATTATTAGGTTCATTAACTTCAAGTTCACCATCTAGTCTGTGAAGAAAAAAGTAGAAGTGGACATCCCCAACTCTCTTCACATCACCATAGCTCCACATATCTAACAAATCATTATCATTCTTAATTGAAGAATGTTTACCCAGCCACAAAGTGTAAATATCAACCATTGTACCTGGGGGTGTATCCTCATTCAAAGTTCTCAATGCATTAAAGACATATTTAATAAGGCATATCAGAAAAAGCATATCCACATCTACATTATCAAACCTATGTTGTTTCCCTCCTACATAAAGGTTATGAGTGTACCCTATTTTTTTCCAAGGATCCTGCCAAGTTCCCCCCCCCCCCCCCCCCCCCAATGTATGATCAAATTCGTGGTAGTACCATCCCTGTTTAACAATTTTACAAATCAAAAATCCCCAATTGTAAATACACCAATCCCAACTTTAGAATATACAAATCAAATACCCAAACTAACAAATTAAAACCCTAACTAGCATAATATACAATTCAAAAACCCCAATGCAATTTTGAGCAAAGTAACCCTAACTAGTATAATATACAAAAAAAAAACCCTAATTTAAAAATACACAAATCCCAACTTCATAAACTATTTTTTTTTTAAACAAATAGATCATGTGGAAGAGTTTAAAATACTCACATAGGGACTAGAGAAAGATGAAATGCGTGCAATACAAAAGTAGAGATCCTTAAACTATTTGGTACACCAACAGCAACAGCTGAGAAATAGTGTAAAATACATGTAATTCATCCAGGAGGATCCCGAAATGATTCGATGAAGATTCACCAATTCTATTCGAGCAGATTTGTTTTTTGCTCGAATACATTTCGGCCTGAGGTGTTCTATTCAAATAGATTTTTTGTTATGTTTCTGTTCGAATACACTTTAATGTGTATTCAAATACATTTTAGCCTGAGATGTTTTATTCGAATAGATTAAAATCTATTCGAATACTTTTTTTTTATTCGAACAGAAATATATTTTGTTCAAACATAAGCGCGATTCAACTTTTTTCTTTAATCGTTTAAGGGTAAATTTGTCATATTTTGTGACTAGAACTTGTAACCATTATTAAAGGGGCAAGGCTAGCCATTGTTAGATCTATGTTAGATCTAGGAAGAGTTTTGAGGAAGAGGCCTAGGGTTTTGGAATGATTCATTGAAATTAACTTTGTTTTTAAGCAATTGAAGCTTTTATTTTTCCCAATCAATTGGTATTCTTCGTACCTTTTAGATAATTAGAGATTCTCTATCATATTGTGGATTAAGTGGTATCAGATTTCCAGTTATGATTCTCAGAGGGTTGATTGTGGTTTATAGTCTCTACACGCAACCGTCTCAAGCAAACGAAGGAGAAGCTAGTGAGTTTGTTGACGATTCATCGCAAACCAAATTCAAAAAAGAAGGGCAATTTGGAGATGGACGATTCCAACGATCAACTCACAACTTTGAAAATAACAGTTTCTGACCTAATTTCTACTGTAGGGGAGTTGGTAGAACAATTGCGTCTTACAAACTTCGCGAAGGCTTCCACTTTAGCGACACGGTGAGGCTGCTCGAGGAGGAAAAGGGTTATGAAGGTAAATGGAGATGATGATTTTGCAGAGATTAATAGATATTCTAGTAATACTGAATCCGACAAGGAGCGATCGGGTATTGGTAAGTCATTGAATCCTATACGTAATCTTCGCATCAATTTTAAGATCGAAATTCTAGTATTCGGCGGTTCAATCGATACCGAGAAGTTGGATATTGGTTAGATAGGTTAGAAACTTATTTTTTTCGTTTACAAAAATGCCAATGCTCAGCAAATATGGTTTGCTACATTGAAATTTGTAAGTCATGCACTCACATGGTGGAAATCTTATCGGAAATGCCACAATGTAGAAAGTTTGGGTTAGAAAGAATTCAAGGTTTTAGTGCGAAAGCAATTTTATCCGATTGGGTATGAGCAAGAGAGATGGTATAAAAAAATTTAAGCAATCCGTACAGAAGTACACTACGGCATTTCATAACCAAGCTTTGATTTTGGACATTGATATGGACAAGTATGAGGTATTCATGAACTACACGGGGGGTTTGTCAAAGTTTATTAGGAAAGAGTTGAAGCTTTTTACTGTGGCCAATATCAAGGATGTTACCGTGAAGGTAATTAATATTGAAGGCAAGTACTTGAAGAGTGACAAAGAAGATGACAAAATCAAGTCGGGGTTCAAGTCTAGTTGGAAAAACGGGCATAAGGAAGAGGTCAAAGGAGAGGGATCTTCATCCAAAGAGTTTTATTGTAATCATTGTAAGGCGAGTGGGCATATTTCCAATTATTGTTAGAAACTTTACCCTGAGCTTCGGTCGAAGGAGGAGAAGAGCAAGAAAGAAAAGATATGTACTAGCTACAGAGGTTGTTGACCTCCCAGATTTAGATAAACCGAATCCTAAGCTTACACTTAAGTTACAGCAGAATTTGGTTACAGAGGAGGAGAGTCGGGAATAACTTTTTCATGTCAGTATTCAGGTAAAGCAGAGTTTAGTCGAGGCCATTATGGATCTGGGTAGTCAGAAAAATTTAATTTCTGAGACGTTGGTGAAGAAGATGGGTTTGACGACTACAGGTCATCCTAAGCCGTATGGTTTGGAGTGGATTCAAAAAGATGCGGATTTGATGATCATGAAGTAGTGTACATTCAAGTTTGCAATCACTGAAAGGATTATTGATGAGGTGACGTATGAGGTGGTTCCTTTAGATGTGTGTCAAGTCATCTTGGGTAGCCCTTATCTTTGGGACCAAGATACGATTCATTACCGTCGAGCTCGTAAGTATCGTCTTGTGAAGGAAGGAAAGGAGTTCAATATCAATGCTTGTAAGGAGCATGTCACCACGTCAAATTTAGTAACGGCGACTCAGGTGAAGCTGTTGGTTAATGTGAGCAGCAAGTTTACATTATTGGTTCGACCGGTTCAAAAGGGTACGTCGGCTTATAAGCAACAAACCGACATGGGGAAGTTGCAAGAGGAGGTTATGGTATATTCTGATCACAAATTGTTCTAGTTTTTATCTACGCAGTCCAAGCTTCAGCAGGCTTACGATATGAAGTGGATGTCGTACCTTCAACAGCTTACCTTATTAATCAAGTATAAGAAAGGAGTGGACAACAAGATGGATGATATGCTATCTCGACCCCAATTACCAACTATTTCTACTTTGTTGGAAGCTATGCAGATACAGCCTATTGTTCCTTCTGAGTACGTTTCAGGGTATGACGACGACAAGGTGCTCAGTGTGATTCACGAGAAGTTCCTGTAAGGTAAGACATGCGAGTGTGTTTTAAAGGATGGTTTAATTTATAGGGGTAGTCTACTATGTATTCCAAAGGGTGAAGACCATTTGTATTAGATTCGAGAGGCACATTGTTCCCGGGTGGCAGGTCATTTCAGGGTTTAGAAGATTCTTTTAAATTTGCGATGTTATGTCAATTGGTTGAAAATGTAGGTGGATGTTGCTCGTGTGGTTCGTATTTGTATGCTTTACAACACATAGAAGCCTTCCAATAGGAAGATAGGACTGTACTTACCATTGCCAGTTCCTAGTCAACTTTGGGAGAGCATTTTGATGGATTTTATGGGTGGTTTGCCCATGACCAGGTGAAAGAATGACTATTTGTTTATGGTGGTGGATCGATTCAACAAGATGATTGCTCTTATTCCATGCTAGAAGACGGTCACAGGAAGGAGCAGCGCGATTATTTTTCAGAGACGTCTGGAGGTATTTTGGGCTCCCTTCATTTATTATTTATGATAGGAATAGCCACTTTTTGGGGCATTTCTGAAGATTCTTATAGGGGATGATGGACACTAAGTTGAAGAGAAGTACCGTTTTCATCCGTAGATTGACGGACAAATAGAAGTAGTTAATCGCACTTTGGTACATATATTACAGGGATTCCATTTAAAGCATCATAAAACTTGGGATAAGAGTTTACTGTATCTTCAGTTTGCGTTTAACCGGGCAAATCATAGTTCTACTTTGAAGTCTCCATTTGAAGTTTGTTTGGGGTACTTGCCGCAAAGCCCTTTCGATTTGACATTTAGTCTTGGCGACAAGACGGTGTCAGGGAAGGAGGAAGCAGAGCAGGTTAAGGCTTAATGTTTTATTGAGAAGATAAGCAAGGTTCATGAGGAAGTTGAAGCACAGTTGAAGAAGACTCAGGCAGAGTATAAGGCTCGACATGACAAGCATCGGGTTGAGTATACTTTTCAAGAGGGCGACCTGGTTTGGTTGCATTTGGGTAAGGAACGGCCTAAGGAAGAAGGTAAGAAGCTCAAACCTATCCATTATGGTCCATTTTTGATACTCAAGAAGATTGGTGACAATATTTTCCAGTTGGATTTGCCACCTTTCATGAAGATGTATTCGGTGATTAATGTCGAGTATTTAAAGCTGTTTGAGCCGTCTCTTTTAGATGAAGACTCTGCAATCGAAACTCGCCTACCGTCAGTTGATGACTTATAGATGGAAAGAGAAGATCCATTATAGGAGAATGGTATTCTGGAGAGGAAAGTTCATACTACAAGACGGAGTGGTATTGAGTCGTTCCGAGTTGGAAAGAAGGGTCAACTACCTAGTAAGTCGAAGTGGTACAATAGGGAATTGGGCATTGCCGCATTCCCACATCTCCAGTTCTAGCTTGAGCAGGAGCTCAAGGCTCCTGAAGGGAGGAGCCATGATCCAGGAGGATCTCGGGATGATTCGATGAAGATTCACCAATTCTATTCGAACAGATTTATTTTTTGTTCGAATACATTTCGGCCTGAGGTGCTTTATTCGAATAGATAATCTATTCGAATACATTTTTTTTATTCAAACAGAAACTTATTCTGTTCGAACAGAGGCACGATTCAGCTTTTCTCTTTAGGCGTTTAAGGACATATTTATCATATTTTGTAACTAGGACTTGTAACCCTTATTAAAGGGGCAAGGCTAGCCATTGTTAGATCTATGTTAGAGGCCTAGGGTTTTGGAGTGATTCATTGTAATTAACTTCATTTTTAAGCAATTGAAGCTTTTATTTTTCCCAATCAATTGGTGTTCTTCGTACTTTTTAGCTAACTAGAGCTTCTCTATCGTATTATGGATTAGCAATACAAAAGCAAAGAAGTAAAGTTTAGAAAGAGAAAAATGAAGCCTAAGGTTTCTTTGTGAGAGAAATGGAGTTTTAAGAAAGAGAAATGAAGCCTAAGGTTTTTGTGTGTGAGAGAATGAGAGAAATAAGTTAATGAGTAAGAGAGAGAGAGAGATAGAGAAAAAGAAAGGAGTGAAGTCTCCCGCCCTCCCAAGAACTATTACAAGGTGAGGAAGTAAGGTTATGACCGTCCGATCTGATTACGTGGCACTAGATCGACGGTGGAAAATCTTTAAATCTGAACCGTTAATTTGAAATTTTAATGGTTGTTGTTAAGCCACATGACATTATATTTTTAACAGTGACAGGTGAGTAGTTGGGGGGTAAAGGGTAGTCTATGTACTTCACCCAAGTTGGACTGGTCAAGTCAAGTCCACTCGTTGAACCGAGGGAGAATAGAAGAAGTGGGGGGTAGACCACAATATTTGCCAGTTTGAGGGGGCAAAATTAAATATACAACTTTATTTGGGGGGCATAGTCTAAATTGTTTCCTTTTTTTTCTTTTTCTTTTTGCTATTTATATACATCTACTTTGGAATTGTGCACTATAGAGCGAAGCACCAACAGCAAAACATGCCAACATAGTAAACGACTATAAGTGTTAATATGTTTTCTTCCGCTTTTACCAAAGTTTTGTTTATCATGAATTCTCCCTTTTAATCTTTCAACCCCTAGTGCAACTCCTAATTCACAAAGAGGCATATTTCAACAAAGAATATATCTAACAACACTCCGCATAAAAGTAAAATCGAGACACAGAGTTCTTATGGCGCTACCCCAAATGTATCATTAAATTTTTTTCACTAATGTGTCATTGGATTGCAATACGAGATAGAAAGTACGGGAGTTCACATGGCACAAGCAAAAAAAAATCCTACCATAGCAGGATGTAGAACAAAAGAATGATGAGAAAACATAGATCTTATTACGAGAAAAAAGAAAAAATACAATTGCAGTTTCCTCAAAAAATTGTGTGATTCCTTCATTTCAATGATATAAGAAAAATAGTGGCTTCTTTCCAGATACATCTTTCCATTGGTGTCATTCTTACTTCTCATGACTTAAACCACTTCCAATCCTATAATAAACACACACACACACACACACACACACACACACACACACACACACACACACACAAACAGATTATAGCTGTTAGGAATTAGGGTAGCTAATCCCAATCCCTCACCCAAGAACGATAAACGGAAACGCCAATTGATAAATTAAACGAAATCAAAAACACAACGATTTACCTGGAGGAGAGAAGTGGAAAACCCATTCGGATAAAAAATCACTCCCCGTGAAAAATCTACTATGATCAAACAGGTTACACACGATCTTCTCCAAGCTTCTCAAACTCTGTAATGGAGTCGCACAAATCCTAGCTCTCTAGAATTTAACTTACCAAAAGATAGGCTAACAAATAACCTAAGTCCTCTTATTAATTACAAGTAGAATGGATCTCAAGGCAAACTCAACGTCCCAAAGGACCTTCCAAAGACAACCTACGCACACCTCGTTCGAACAAAATCTAATCTCGTTCAAACGACTTTGACGATAACCCTAGAAAACAACACATGTCGTTCGAATGAAATGGAGCTCATTCGAACGACTTCATCGGTCTGCAAATTTCCAACAGGAAAAACAGCCATCTCGTTCGAATGACTTTTATCCTCATTCGAATGACTTCGACATTTCGAGTTCACACTTAACAGTTCAAAACTTAGTCAAATAGAACCAGCTCGAAATAAACATTGAAAAATTCGTATTTTCAATCCGTCTTCAATCCTCGAACTAAACTACTTCAAACTGAAACTACCTCGAACATAATTTGAGTTCATCCTTAACAATCTCTCACTTGAAATCGAATCCTGTAACACATCTCCAGATCTCCAAATGAATTGCTTGCACTACCCGGACCTTCATTCATGAAGACCCATAGACAAAATTTTACAATCTTTAACAAATCTCCCACTTAAAATTTGAATTGTGAGGTTCCCGTAACTTTACCCATCTTCAAAGTAACCATATTTGTAACCGTGTCAAACCAAACTCTTCACACCAAAAGCTATCGTACCACACAAAACCATGTGATAATGTTTTAGAACATTTTTAAACAAAAAAAATCAAGAACATCCCCTTGCAAACTTTCAAAGCCACACCGTACTTATGCCTTTACAATCAATAATGCAATTAACCATTGTCATCTCGATACCCAAGTAGCTTCGATATACCACCACAAAACTGTAGCCCTTTCCATGTCACTAACGTACTTTTCCATTATAAGTAAACACAACCCTACAAGCCGAACAAGAATCACTTCATAGTTATGAACTACAACCAAGTCTTCTTCAAATACATAATATTCATTATCAACGTCTCACTGCTCCCACTTTATGGGAAAACTCTGGTCTCATGTAAAAAAATGACATACATTCACAAGCAAATCATCAATAAGTTAGACATACCTCGATCTAAACTCATATCGCATTTCATAGCCAAACAAACACATATCTCAAGCTTGAAGTAATAACAAATGGTATGTTACCAAATAATACTCCAACCAGTCTCAATGTACTATGTCAATAATAACTTCTGTTTTACATTCTTCCTGTTATACTATACCATATGCTAAGGATTAGCCAATCCATCGATCCAACCCTTTATTGAGATAACCGCTCCCACAACTCTTCAATTTCATGAATGCTAGAACTTGCATATGAAACTAGAATATCATTCATACTCTAAAAACGGATGATCCATGAGTTCTCAAAAAAAAACTTATAACATCAACAATGGTCTTTGTGGTATTTCACAAATTCACCAATGATATAAACTTATCTAACATCGATCCCCATCGTTTCGATGTATATATCGAATACGCATATGAAGCTCTCATGTATGAGCCTCCATAATGCAACTTTACCCAATAGCTATGTATCCATGTAGCCGACTTACATACCCATCTTCAATAAAATCAATCATGAAAAAAATATCATTCCGTATCAAGAATCACTCAATCCGAAAAAACAAAGTCACCACAATACAACTAGCTTCACAACCAGAGAACCAAAAACATCTTGACATAAACACCTGTTTCTTCTTGAAATGACTTTACCATAAATTTTTCTTTGAACTGCTTGAACAAACTTGTTCTCGTTCAACTTGTAAACCAACTTGTGAAGTAAAAAGTTTTACCATCGGTAATAGGATTAAATTTTATACCCGATATGATGATTGAGATCCTATTACATCATCATCAATGACAAGCTCCCACTTGCCCATGACCTCACCTTGTAAAGCCACCTTACAGTCATCACCAATATTGGCTAGCCACAAATAATATAGAGAGTAATGATAACGGGCCGCAGGTCTCGAAACCTTGGTTCTTCTTTTCATTACAATCGGAGGAGTATATGGTTCACGTTGGACCTTTTCAACCAATGGTTCCAACACTATCTCTGTAGAGATTTTTACATACTCACATGACCCTGATAAATCCACTTTTCTGGTCCACTTATCCATGTCTTCACAAAAGACATCATCATTGGATATCACATCAATAAATTGGATAATTTTACGACTCTTCGCATCACAAGATTGGTCACCAAAATCATCACAAACATATCCAATAAACATGCACAAACTAGACATATAATCTAGTAATGATCTACTACTAGAATAGACAAAAAAAGTATAGATGATTACCTCTTTTTTTGTCTAAGTGATCTCTTCTAATAGTCCAAGATCCAATGCATACCAAGACTCTATATCAACCGCCAAAACTACCGAATCCACCCAAAACTGCTTTGACAACTCGATGAAACATTTCATACTTCGTGCCCTTTCAGTAATCTCACGTACCACATTTTCAGCCACACCAAACTCTTGTGGTATTATTGGGATCTTCTCAAGCCTTTCAATCCTAATAGATGTTTTATCTATAACAAACTTATCACATCAAATTTGATCACCATCACCGTTAGACCTAAGACGCTTTAACATTGAACCCGTCTCAGTCTCAACCCAAGCTTTCCATCTAACGAAGACATCAAACCAATGCATTTTATTCTTCAAGAAATATGCACCAAGCTCTCGTATGGAATCACCAATGAAAATAACAAAACCATGAAATCCCTTATTGGAACTAGCTCTAGTATGTTTTCATACATCATCGTATAAGTGGTTTGATCCCATATTCCACTTTCTTCTCTTTCTAGGAAACCCAACTTTCTTTTGCTTCACCAAGACAGCATCTTTACAAAAGAATAAATCTATTGATTTTAACTTGTCAAGTATTATCCTTGAGAACAATGCTTTCATCAAAATACTCACGTGACCAAGTTTTTTATGCCATGCTCTAGAGTTCACCGTCGAAGTAACAATACTAATAATCTCATCATTAGCGTTACACGTCCCTAAGTACGCATCTTGTCTTTTATCTCAAGCTAAAATAGTAGCATCCTTCATGATCACAAAAACATCATCGTTGAAGGTAGCCAAAAGACCCAAGTCCAATAGTTGGCTTGAAAACATATTTTTAGCCATACTAGACACATATTCCATCATGTCCAAACTTATCAAATTATCATTCATTAATGCAATTCGAACATCCTCATTATCTACTATGTGATAACACTCATCATAGCTAGACAATTCGCTTTTACCTGATGTAATTTCCAATAAAGCATCCAAGTCTAACCTCAACGTTTACAAACACCATAAGACAACCAATATGACTTATCCCGAGTACCCATGAATCACATTACATGGTTTATCCCGAATATTACAAGTCATATCACACAAATCATTAAAAATAAGATTGGAGGCACTATCAAAAATTTAACCTTCCCCGGAGAAAGTCACCTAACGTCTCTTTACAAATCTTTTCTTCTTTGTCGATCTACAATCTTCCTTCTTATGAGCAACTTTACCGTAATTCCAACAAATATTTTGTTGATTGTAATTCCATGGCTTTATGCGTCTTTTGCTTCCATTCTCAATATGTAAAACTTTCTTTCCTTTAACTTCAAGACCTGAGTAATCACCTGATGTTAACAACGAAGATCCAAAAGGTATTACGCAAGAATCTTCACCATAGACTTCTACTAAGTCGCTAAAAGTAACCCGCTTACGATAATTTGAAACACTTGTAACACACTTCTGAGAATTCAAATAACTTAAAGTTGATTTATACATCTTTGATAGTTTGTCTATCATTTCTAACACGTACTCACTTTAGGCAATTTAGAAGAAATAGAACTTAAGAGTATTGAACGAACTTTACCTAGAACATCTTGATCGAGAAACTCTCACTCTAAACGATCTATATCGGCCGGTTTCGTCGAAATCCCTCCTAGAATAAAATCACAATCCTCTACATATATAAAATCCTCTACTTGTACCTTCCAAATCCAAAAGTTCAATCCATTAAATTCATCGATTCTTAATTTCTCCATATCGGCCATCGCTCTAATCACACAAACCCTAACCTTCGCTCGAATACCAGTTGTTAGGAATTAGGGTAGCTAATTCCAATCCCTCGCCCAAGAACAATAAACGGAAATGTCAATTAAGAAATTAAACGAAATCAAAAACACAACGATTTACCCTGAGAATGGAAGTGGAAAACCCTTTCGGATTAAAAACCACTCCCCGCGAACAATCCAGTATGATCAAACAAGTTACACACGATCTTCTCCAAGCTTCTTAAGCTCTGTAATGAAGTCTCACAAATCCTAGCTCTCTAGAATTTAACTCACCAAAAGATAGGCTAACAAATGACCTAAGTTCTCTTATTAAATACAAATAGAACGGATCTCAAGGCAAACTCAACGTCCCAGGCGACCTTCCAAATACAACTTACGCACACCTCGTTCGAACGACTTTGACGATAAAGGTTCCAGCCCTAGAAAACAACGTATGTCGTTCGAATGAAATGGAGCTCGTTCGAACGACTTCTTCTGTCTTTAAATTTCCAACACAAAAAATAGCCATCTCGTTCGACGACTTCTATACTCGTTCGAACGACTTCGACAATTTCGAGTTCACACTTAACAGCTCGAAACTTGGTCGAACAGAACTAGCTCAAACTTCAGGTCGAACTGAACCAGCTCGAAATGAACATTGAAAAATTCTTATTTTCAATCCTCGAACTTAACTACTTCGAACTGAAACTACCTCGAACATAATTCGAGTTCATCCTTAACAATAGCTTCTCTACAAAAGGAATACATATATGAACCTCAATCCTTCCAGAACTACCTTCGAACCAACAACTAAATGTAGTCATCCACAACATCCTCAGCTTCATAAGCAAACAGATGTTAACTGATATGAAGAGAATGAAATGCTTTCTACATGTAGCTGATGCACACCAAATTGAGGGCGAGCGTGATCTAAATTGGGTTATACAGAGACCCAATTTTGAAACCTCAATTTGGCGTGCATCAGCTTAGTTAGAAAGCATTGCATTCTCTTCATCTCAGCTAACATCTGTTCAACTTGTTCTGGCACGCCAGGCAAGAAAACTACTTCTTGAACAAGTAGGTCTCCAAGCCTTTCCACAACAAATGAAGCAACAGATTCTGCCATTTCCTTTGAAGGATTGCTCGCCTTCAATCAAATTAAATGGCTTACACTCTCACTGTTTGTTAATCACAACATACATATATAAAAGCTTTCCTTTGTGACTAGTTGCTTGGAATTGAGAGATTCCTGAGAACCCTTTAGAATTACTTGATAATAGAGGAACGGAGAGAGGACTACCATGTGCATTCAGATAAAGAAAAGTTTGATGCTCTCTGTTTTCTTCTTTTATCAAAGAACAAATCTCTCGGACCCATATAAGGGCTTTAGTTCTGGAATGTGTTGAATAGCTTTAAGAGATACTTAGGTACGGGCTCTGGCCAGAGGAAAACTAACATGCATAACTACAAACAACGGAGAGACTTGTTACTTACATACAGCATCCAAAATGGATTACATATCCTATTATAGGTATATAATCAAAGTTTTAATCCTGAAATGCATAGAGGAAATGCCTTATGAAAATGATTTTTCTTTGATATGTAGGGAGGGTTCCAATTTCCAAAGATGATATGTCTAATCACTATAACCAAATGGGTTTTCCACATATGAAGGGATTATTAAAAAGAAAGTCTATGATACCAAGGCTCAATGTATGTCTGCAACATTGACAAACTAGAAGGTAAAAATTAACAGAAGTGCTTGCTTTTAGCTGACACGGATATCAACTAGTGTGTTGGCTTGGCTTGAACCCCATGGAGCCCCATTTCCGTGAAGGCATGAAAAGTTGCAGCACATTCTTACGACCTATCTTTAACTTCAGTAAGCCTTCTCCTCCTCTAACATGCCAAATGACCAGTTTTCGCTTGTCTTCAACCGGTGCCACCAGAGAGGGAGACTGGTTATGATTTGTACTTGAATTCAAGACTAAACATTGCAAAAGTCATATGCTTATTCCTCTAGTATTTGGAGAGGTAAAGTTTTGATCAATGCCAGTTTAGTCACTCTCAAGAACAGGAAGCGCAAACAATTTCAGAATCAGACACCAAACTCAATTTTCTTACGTCAAATATCCATCATAACTTAGCTTCTTAGAATCAAAAGGACCAGGAGCAAAGGTCTTGCCTGACACTTATAAACCCAACTTGCATTCTAAAGAAAACATCTATTCCATGGTAAGAGTTCTTAGACTTCCAGAAGTGTTATTATCCCTCATGACTACTGCTCCTTAAGTGGTGCTGGAACATGGTCACACCACGGGGTCACATAATATGGCCATAATATGGCAGCAGAGATATAATTCAGAGGTCTAGTTTTGTGTACAGCTTACCCGAACACCCCCCCGGCATGGCTCACTCAGCCTCTTCCAAAATGTAAGATGCTTCCTTCCTAGAATAGGATTGTTACTTCAGTTCCACATTAGCATTAGAATTCAACTTGCTTAGACATTAAGCT
Organism: Kingdonia uniflora; assembly: GCA_014058105.1. Taxonomy (NCBI): domain Eukaryota; kingdom Viridiplantae; phylum Streptophyta; class Magnoliopsida; order Ranunculales; family Circaeasteraceae; genus Kingdonia; species Kingdonia uniflora. The sequence goes on along the minus strand of JACGCM010001377.1, from coordinate 1,585,290 downwards.
AGGATTACATCCTAGGATAATGTTAGAACTAAAGTAGAACTACTACACCTCCCTTAGTAGATAGGAGTTTGGTTTGTGTAGGATTGTGCTTTGATCCATTTCTCTTTCTCTCCCTATAAAAGTAGATCACCGTTTACATGATCTCCTATGATTTGCATGGAGTTAACCACTGATTTTGGAGAAAAAGTGTGGTCCTAAATGCTTAGAACCGAGAACCGTCCTAAGCGCCTCCCCATTCGACATGTGTCCTATTTAACCCAATTTATTAACCGTAGTTAGTTAGTTGCAATCAACAATTTTATCATCCTTAATTGATGGTTATGTGTTAAATTACCCATACCAATTATTATAACTAATCTTCATATTTTGATTATTTATTTTTTACTAGAACCAAAGAAAAAGAAATCCATGATGACAATCAATCCAAAACCAGAAGATTAAAGTCTTGTTACCAAAGTCTCGTACACTATTGGTAATAATATTAACATGGACAAAGACCTAGAGGCATAATTGCCATCTAGTTAGAATACTTTAGCATACCTTAAACCCACTTTCATCAAATTTTTAGTCTAACAAGATTAGTCCAACATAGAGAAAATTTGTGTAGCCTAATTGATCCAGGAGGATTTAGACATTCAACATCTTAAAAAGATGACATGTCACTCGAACGAGCCTTGGAGCCGTTCGAACGAGTCGAAGACCAAAAGAAAAAATTCTAGCTGTCTTGATTTTTACGCATAATTTGTCATGTCATTCGAATGACATTTGGAGTCGTTCGAATGACTTTGGGTCCTAGAAGACTAGTTCTGCCTGTCTTAGTTTTTAGGCTTAACTGAGTCAGTCGTTCGAACGACCTATAGGTTCATTCGAACGACTATTGCGATTCCTTCATAGTTTAGTGTGTTTAAAGGCATAATTGTCATATTTTGTAACTAAGAAACTTGTAACCTTCATAAAAGAGCAAGGCTAAGCAAGATGACAGGATCCAAGCTTTGTAATCTAGAACTTAGGGTTTGAAAGAGAAATTCAATTAGAATCGGTTCATTGAGCAATTGACCCTTTTATTGGGAAATTATCCTGCCAAATTGTGTTCTTCGCTTAATTCTTCGATTATGACGTTCTCTAATTTGATTGAGGATTAAGTGGTATCATATTTTCAAGTTATGATTTTTAGGGGGTTGTTAGTTTATAGTCTCTACACGTGACCGACTCAAGAAAACGAATGAGACTTTTGTGAGTCCGTTGAAGATTCGTAGGAAACCTAGCTCAAAGAAGAAAGTAAATTCGGAGATGGGCAATTCCGAAGATCGACTCACGAAGCTTGAAACCCAGGTTTCTGACCTAACTACTACTTTAAGGGAGTTGGTAGAGCAATTATGTCTCGTGAACCTCGCAAAGCATTCACTTTAACGAAACAACAAGAGCGCATAAAGAAAAAAGGAGTTGTGGAGGAGGAGATGGACGAGGGTGACTAGGAGGAAGATAGAAATTCTAGTGATGCCGATTTCATAGAGAAATGATCGGGTATTGGTAAGCCCATGAATCCTATGATTAATATTCGTATAAATTTTGAAATTGAAATTCCAGTATTCGACGCGTTAACCGATGCTAAGAAATTAGATAACTAGTTAGATAGGTTGGAGACCTACTTTTCAGTTTACGAATATTCAAATGCTCAGAAAATATGCTTTTCAATAATGAAATTCACAAGTCATGTACTCACATGGTGGAAGTCCTATAAGAAACATCGCGTAGTAGGAATCTTGAGTTGGAAAGAATTCAAGGTTTTGGTTCGGAAGTAATTTTATCCTATTGGGTATGAGTAGGAGAGATAGTTTAAATAATACCATTTACACCAAAAGTATGGGCAATCCGTACAAGAGTTCACTACAGAGTTTCATAACCAAGCTTTTATTTTGGATATCGATGTGAATGAGTATGAGGTATTCATGAAGTATACGGGGGGTTTGTGATAGTCTATTAGAAGAGAGTTGAAGCTCTTTATTGTTGCAAATATCAAAGATGTTACCGTGAAGGCGATTTCCATTGAAGGCAAGTACTTGAAAAGTTACAAGAAAAACTAGAAGAGCAAGTCGAAGTACAAGTCTAGTTGGAAGAATGAACACAAAGGGGAGTCCGAAGGAAAGAGGTCTTCATCCAAGGAGAATTATTACAATCATTATAAAACAAATAGGCACATTTTAGATAACTGTTAGAAATTTTACCCAGAACTTAAGCCGAAGGAGGAAAAAAGCAAGAGAGAGAAACGTACACTAGCCACAACGGTTGTTGTCCTCCCGAATTTAGATAAACTGAATTCAAAGCTTACTCTTATGCTTAAGCAAACTATATCTACCAAGGAGGCGAGTCAGAAAAAACTTTTTCATGTAAGTATTCAGGTAAAACAGAGCTTAGTAGAGGTCATCAATGATTCGAGTAGTTATAAGAACTTCATTTCTGAAACATTGGTGAAAAAGATGGGTTTGGTTACTGCGGCTCATCCTGAGCTGTATGGTTTGAAGTGGATTTAGAAAGACGTAGAATTGAATATCATGAAGCAGTGTATGTTCAAGTTGGTGATCACTAAATTATTTTTTAACGAGGTGACGTGTGAGGTGGTTACTTTGGATGTGTGTCAAGTCATTTTGGGTAACTCTTATTTTTAGGACCGAGATACGATTCATTACCGTAGAGCTTACAAGTATCATCTTGTGAAGGAGGGAAAGAAGTTTCATATCAATGCTTGTAAAGGGCATGTCACCACAAATAATTTAGTAATGGTGACTCGGGTAAAATGGTTGGTCAATGGGAGTGGCAAGTTTGTGTTATTGTTGGTGCGACCGGTTCAAGAGGGTCCGTCGGCTAAAGTATTGTCTACTAGGGAAATGTCACCTAAGCAACAAACTAAAATGGGGAAGTTGTAAGAGGTGTATAAAGACTTGTTTCTTAACATATAATGGATACCGCATAAGAGGGATATGGAGCATGATATCGCATTGGTGAATGGGGAGCAACAACCCAATATTGGGTTGTATCAAACTTTTGTAACTGAGTCTGGGGAGATCAAGAAAGAGGTACAAGAGCTCCTAGAGCAAGGGGTTATTAATCTGAGTTGCTCGCTTTATGGTTCACCGGTGTTATTGGTATCGAAGAAGGATGGGTCTTGGAGAATGTGTGTAGATTATCGGGCACTGAACAAGATTACGGTGAAGAATTGTTATCCGTTCGCACGGATTGACAATCTTTTAGATAAGTTACAGAAGGCCCAGTATTTTACCAAGATGGATCTTAAGTCGGGTTACCATCAAGTTAGAATCCGGGAAGAAGATACATGGAAAACGGCTTTCAAGACCAAACAAGGACTCTTTGAGTGGTTGGTGATGACTTTTTGGTTATACAACGCTCTAGCAACATTTATGTTGTTAATGAATGAGGTACTTCATACTTTTATTGATGATTTTGTGATTGTGTATTTAGATGATATCTTCATATATAGTCAAATATGGGAGGAGCACCTCGTACATATACACAAAGTGTTGGAAGCATTGAGATCATAACAACTTTTTCTCAATGGAAAGAAGTGCAAGTTTAGGAAATAGGAACTAATGTACTTGGGATTCATTGTTGGTGGAGGTGAACTTAAGGTAGATCTTGAGAAGGTCTCGGTCATTACTAATTGGCCTAGACCCCATACAGTAACAGAAGTACAAAGTTTTAGGGGCTCTTGTCAGTATTTACAAAAGTTTATTCGATATTTTTTACAGATTGCATCACCTTTGGATTCCTTGACAAAGGCCGATGTAAAATTAACCAGAAGGAAGATCACCATGAGAAGACCTTTTAGTAACTTAACCAAAAGATTACAGATGTACCAATATTAGCGATGCCAAATTTTTAGTATCCTTTTGAGGTTAAAACAGATACGTCAGACTATACATCAGGGATAATTTTATTGCAGGATGGGAAGCCGGTTGCCTACCATTCTGAGATATTTACAGGAGCAGTATACAACTATCCTACCTATGATAAGGAGTTATACGCATTATATCAATCAGTAAAGCATTGGCGAAGTTACTTATTGAGGAAGGAGGTTGTAGTACATTCCGATCGCAAACCATTATAGTTCTTATATGCACAGTCCAGGCTACAGCAAGCTCACCATATGAAATGGATGTCGCATCTACAACAATTCACATTGATTATCAAGTATAAGAAGGGAGTGGACAACAAACTGGCTGATATGTTATCTCAATCCCCATTACCAACTATTTCTGCTTTGCTAATAGTTATTCAGATACAGCCTATTATTCCATCTGAGTATGTTGCAGGGTATGACGACGACAAGAAGCTTAGTATGATTCACTAGAAGTTGTTGTATGGCAAGACATGTGAGTATAAATTGAAAGACGGTTTAATTTACATGGGGAGTTTACTATTTATTCCTAAGGGTAGATACCATTTGTATTGGATTAGAGAGTCACATTGCTCCCGGGTGGCAGGTCATTTCAGAGTTGAGAATACTCTATTGAATTTATAGGGTTATATCTATTGGCTGAAGATGCAAGTAGATGTTGCTCGTGTGGTTCGTGGTTGTGTTCTATGCAACGCATCGAAACCTTCCAATCGTAAGCTGGGACTTTACTTACCATTACTAGTATCTAGCCGACCTTGGGAGAACATTTCGATAGATTTTATGGGTGGTTTGCCATGACCAAGTGTAAAAATGATTATCTGTCTGTGGTGGTAAATCAATTTAGCAAGATGATAGTTCTTATTCCATGCCAGAAGACGGTCACCGGGAAAGGAGCAACGCGATTATTTTTCAGAGACGTTTAAAGGTATTTTGGGCTCCCTTCTTCTATTATTTTTTATAGGGATAGCAAATTTTTGGGGAATTTATGGAGATCGTTATGGGGGATGATAGACACTAAGTTGAAGAGAAGTACCATCTTTCATCTGTAGATAGATGGGCAAATAGAGGTAGTTCATCGCACTTTGGTTCATTTATTACGGGGATTTCATTTTAACCATCCTAACACTTGGGTGAGAGTTTACCACATCTTCAGTTTACTTTTAACCAGACGATTCATGGTTCCACTTTGAAGTCTCCATTTGAAGCTTATCTTGGGTACTTGCCTCAAAGCCCCTTCGATATGGTATTTAGTCTTAGAAATAAAATAGTGTCTAAGAAGGAGGAAGAGGAACAAGTTAAAGCTCAGCGTTTCATTGAGAGGATAAACAAGGTTCATGAGGTAGTTGATTTACAATTAAAGAAGAGTCAAGCAAAGTATAAGGCTCGATGCGACAAGCATCGGGTTGAGTGTACCATTCAAGAGGGTGACCTAGTTTGGTTAAATTTGGGTAAGGAACGACTAAAGGGAGAAAGGTAAGAAACTCAAGCCTATCCGTTATGGTTCATTTACGATCATCAAGAAGAGTGGTAACAATGCATTCTAATTAGATTTGTCACCTTTTATGAAGATGTATATGGCGCTAGGGGAGGCAATTTGACCCGAACTCGTTAGCCCGACACGAACCCGACCCAAATTTTACAGGTTTGAGTTTAACATTTCTGGGTTTCGGGTTAACCCAACTAACCCGTTTAGATAACGGGTCGAGTTCGGGTTTCACTGTCATGGGTTCGGGTTGATCCGCGAACCCGTTTAACTCAAATATAATTTAATGTTATACTTTAACCAAGTCTCGCTGAAAAACACTGTTTGGACAAAGATGGTAACAATTACTTCATTCTCCTCTATTTGATTATACTATTTTCAATAGATGTTTTTCACCAACGAGCTCTTGATTATTCGAACTACAAATTTTTAGTTTTTCCTTTAGTGTTTCTTCAAAAGTGTTTAATTGTTAAATTTCTCTATGTAGTTTTCTCTCTCTGTTTTGGAGTGAAGGGTCATTCGATCCCAATGACTCCAATACTCTTTAGCATTCTCATAGGTTAAACTTTTGTTCTACTATTCTCTTTTTCTCTCCCTCTGTGAGGAATGTTCTTTCTTCAAATCTCTTTTTCTAATTTGTGTATTTTCTGTGGATTGTTATCATTTACTAGATGCAAGTTTTTAATCTCATTTTACTTTTATTTTTAAATGTTCTCATAATCACCCTCTAATCATCTGATTCTCACTTACATTTTGTGATTTTCTTACTTATACGGGTTAATGGGCCGGGTCAGGTCAACCCGAGTATAAGCAGGTCGGGTTTGGGTTCACAAATCTGACCCGTTTAATAAATGGGTCGGGTTTGGGTTTGGTGTTTCTCAACCCGAACCCGGGATGACCTGTGACGGGTTGAACTAACCTGACCCAATTGCCACCCCTATATGGCGTAGAGGTCAGACCCAAAAAAACCTAACCTACACTCTAAGTCTTTTAATAGTTAATGCTGATGTGGCGGGTCTTTATTTAATGAAAATATTTTTTTAGTCCGCGGATGACTTCTTTACTCCGCCACAATTATTTATCTCCTCTCACACCAATAAAAAATATTTAACCTGCGCGGTGTAATTTAGTTCGCGAGGTGTTTAAAACTTCTTACACTTCTTTTTTTGTGAGTTCCTCATACCCGGTTAGGCTCTAACACCGCTAATTCAATAATTCACATTCAATTTTTTTAACTACTAGAAGGAGAAAAGTGCGAGTTTTGAGTGTGGGATGACAAAAAAAAATCAACCCACACTCAAAATCTTAATTGCTGGAGACGCTCTTAGGGACAATGTCTTGGTAAATAAAATTGTACTAAGGGTTTAGCTTAATAAGATAACATGAATTAGAGAGTTCTTGAGTTAACACAAAAGTTAAATTCTAGCTTAAAAATAGTAGCAAGTAGTAGGGGTGGCAATTTGACCCGAACCCGTTAACCCGAACCGAATTTTGCGGGTTTGGGTGCAACATTTATAGGCTTCGGGTCAACCCAACTAACCAGTTTAGATAACGGGTCGGGTTCGGGTTTCACAGTCATGGGTTTGGGTTGACCCGCGAACCCGTTTAACTCAAATATAATTTAATGTTATACTCTAACAAATTCTCGTTGAAAAGCACCGTTTGGACAAAGATGGTAACAATTACTTCATTCTCCTCTATTTGATTATACTTTTTTTCAATATATGTTTTTCACCAATGAGCTTTTGATTATTCGAACTACGAATATTTAGTTTTTCCTTTAGTGTTTCTTTAAGAGTGTTTAATTGTTAAATTTCTATGTAGTTATCTCTCTCTCCGTTTTGGAGTAAAGGGTCATTCGATCCCAATGACTCTTATACTCTTTAGCATTCTCATAGGTTAAACTTTTATTTTACTATTCTCATTTTCTCTCCCTCTCTAAGGAATGTTATCTCTTCAAATCTCTTTTTCTAATTTGTATGTTTTTTGTGGATTGTTATCATTTACTAGATGTGAATTTTTGATCTCATTTCACAGTTGATTTTCAAATGTTCTCACAATCACCCTCTAATCATCTGATTCTCAGCATTTTGTGATTTTCTTACTTATACGAGTTAATGGGTCGGGTCGGGTCGGGTCGGTTCAACCAGATTATAAGCAGGTTGGGTTTGGGTTCACAAATCTGGCCCGTTTAATAAATAGGTCGGGTTTGGGTTTGTTGTTTCTCAATCTGAACCCGGGATGACCCGTGACAGGTTGACCCAACCCGACCCAATTGCCACCCCTATATGAAGATGTATTAGGTTATTAATACCGAGAATTTGAAGCTGTTTGAGCCGTCTCTTCTAGATAAAGACTCTACAATCGACACTCGCCTGCCATCAGTTGATGACTTATGGATGGAAAGAAAAGATCCATTACAGGAGGATAATACTCTAGAGAGGAAGGTCCATGCTACAAGATGAGGAAGTATCGAGTCGTTCAGAGTTAAAATGAAAGGTTAACTACCTAACAAGTCGAAGTGGTACAACAAGGAAATGGGCACGGCCGCTTTCCCTCATCTCTAGTTATAGCCTGAGCAGGAGCTCAAAGATCCTAAAGGGGGGAGCCATGATCTAGAAGGATCTAAATATTCAACCTCTTAAAAATATGTCATGTCGTTCGAATGAGCCTTGGAGCCGTTCGAACGAGATAGAAGGAAAAATGAAGTCAAAATTTTGTTATTCTTTCTAGGCTTATTTGCCTAGGTCGTTCGAATGAGTTGAAGACCAAAAGAAGATATTCTAGCTGTCTCCATTTCTGCGCATAATTTATCATGTCATGCAAACGACATTTAGAATCGTTCAAACGACTTTGAGTTCCAAAAGACCAATTCTACCTGTCCCAATTTTTAAGCTTAATAGCTAAGATAACCTTTCAGAACCCATGTTAGACATCAATCTCCAAACCTTTTAACAAACTCTGATCTTCATATGAAGTTCTAGAAGTAGACAATCTCATGCCAAAGTAGCTTAAAATGCATGTGCATGTATCATCTCTCAGAATACCTCCAATTATGTCCCTATTTCTTCGTAATCCTAGGATCAGGTTTACCCCATTTAACCTACTTAGGAATTCTCATAGTGTAGATAGGATCAAGACCCCATGAAGTACAAATCAATCTTGTTGTAATTGAAATTTGGCACCTTTGTGATAGTATGTCATAGTCTGCTGCACACATTATTGCATATGAGGTTAAAAGTAACATTAATATGGGCAATCTCTCCTCTAAAAACAATGCCACTTATGATCTTCCAAGTCTGGTACACCATGACTGCAAGGGCAGATCTAAGAACCTTGTAACGGATAATATCCTTGCCCATGTTGCAAATCTCAGTGATTTCATCAGTCTAATTCATAGGAGCTTTGTTAACTCTGCTTTGTCCAGGATCCATTTCCATAACTTATTAGCATACAAGCAAATCATGAACAGGTGACCTATGCTCTCATTCTTAGCCTTGCAGATATGATAGAGGGAGCTAGTAAGGACCCTTTTATTCATCAATTAGTCATGGGTGGCTAAACACTTTTTTAAGAGTTTTCCAAAGAATAAAACCATGCCTTGGCAGAGTACAAGAGTCCCAACACAAATCAAAAATCTTGCTCACCGGTCTAGGAGCCCTCATTTTCTCAAAAGTATCAGCAACATTAAACACCCCCTTGTTGTTAGGAGTCCAGATGACTCTGTCATCAAGCATAGAGTCCCTGGCAATAGAAGGCAGACTATTACAAATCACCTCTCCCAATATATGCCTAATGTGAGAAGGAAAACTCCAGGCACCATTAGCAATAAACTTGGGCACTTAAACATTGAAGCCAAGATAAGAATTATAAGTAAATTGAGTTTCAAACCTGTCACTGAGCACACCTTGGCCATGCCATGGATCTTGCCAAAACAAAGTAAACTTGCCACTGCTGAGAAGATGCTTAGTAAACTTGCCACTTGCCACTTCTATACAAGAAGCTTATTGTATAGAAGGCAAGATCATCCTCCAGACCCAAGAACAATTAGAAGGTATATTTATTCTCCAAAAACACTTGCCCTTCAACAGTAAGCATGCACCCACTTAGCCCAAATGCCTTGGTCTTTAGAAGCAATTATAAATGTCTGCTTCATAATAGCTGCCTTGTTCCACACTTTGAGCCTTCTCACCCCCAACCCACCTTCACAGAAAGGAGTACACACTTTATTCCAAGCCAAAGGAACAGCTTTCTTAGAGGTTTTGTGCCCCTTCCATAAGAACTAAGCACACACAACTTCAATACTCCTAAAAGTGAAAGCATGCATCATAAAAACATTAATCCAGTATATGTTGAAGCCTTCCTACAAAAGGACAATCTTAATAAGTTTAAGCCTTCCTACAAAAGAAAGAAACTTGTCGGTCCATTTATGGATATTAGAAGTAATCTTGTCAATCAGATGGTAACAATCTTTATAGCTAAGTCTGGTAGATAGCAAGGGGAGCCCCAAGTATTAGAAAGGGAACACTTCCACAATGAACCCTAAAACTGAACAAATCATATCCCTTGTCTCTCTGTCAATACTACAGAAGTACACAGCTGACTTGGTATAATTAGCTTCAATTGGCTTGTGAAAGCTGAGAAAGCTAGCAAAGAGAGATGCATAGAATCTGGATAAATTAAAAATTCTTGAAAGAACACAAGAAGGTCATCAGCAAATATAAGATGTGTAACCAGAGGTCTAGAGCAGCTAGAGTGAGGGATAAGAAAATATCTCTGACTTTAGCTTCCAGAATCATCCTCATATTCTCCATCACCATCACAAACAAGTAAGGAGACATAGTATATCCTTGTCTTAGCCCCATTTTGCCTTCAAAGAACCCCTCCAGAGAATCATTCACTAAAATAGTGTAATAAGGAGTGAAAATACATTCTTCAATCTAATGTATGAACTTACCAGGAGAATTAAGAGCCTGCAGAGTGGCAATCATTGCTCCCCAATGAACCATGTAATAAGCTTTCTTGAGGTCAACCCTGGTGGTACATGTAGCTTTGGAGGACTCCAAGTGGTAGTTCCTAAGCAACTCATGTGCAACAAGCATGTTATTAGAACTACTCCTTCCTTCTAAAAAAGTAGCTTGATTCTCACTAACCAAAGGGGACGAGATAATACACTCCAGAACAACCTTGTAATATGTTCACTAGTTTTGCCAGAAAATCAGCTAAGTTGTTACCTTCTCTAGGGGGAAAAATTGGTAACTTTGTAAGCCCACCTACATGCATTTTTGAAGTGGCTAATTGATGAGAAAAATTTCGGTCCTAAGCGCTTAGAACTGATGAGAATGGTCCTAAGCGTTTCTCCATTGGACATGTGTCCTAATTGACTCGCCTAATTATCAATGGTTAAGGAGAAGTTATTGACATCTTTCAAAATCCTTTAATTAAGAAAATGCCTCAATTTAGGGTCTCTAATTAATAGAGAACTGACGTAGCGGGAGTGATTTTGATAGACTTCGAATTAACGAAGAATAGTAAACTCTTGAATTAATCAAGGGAGACTAAAAGAAAAGATAAAAGCATAAAGCTTGAATTGATATTGGTAATTTTGAATAAGATATGATCCTCGAGCTATTACATCATCTCTATTTAAAAGAAAACAGCTTAATTCTAGAACAATAAAGAAAGACCTAGAGTTTACAATTTAATAGAACTTCTAAATAAAATTCTAAACACAAAAAGAAACCTATGACGGTTTATTTTGGTTAGTGATAGAACTTATAAGATTAGAGAATGAGAGAAAAACACAAGAACTCCAAAGACTGCATTGGAATACAACAACTTAGGCTGCAACCTAGAAACTTGGCTATATGTAGCCTACAATAAAAGGGAAAAAGATTTGATTGCCCTCAGACAGACTACTAACAACAATCTACTTCTAACACCCCCACCCACCCCCCCCACCCCTCGGCGTCAAACTCAAGATGGCACTCAAGTACATCAGGAGTTTGCATATTGTAAAATAGAATCACTGCACTGAAGCTTTACTCAACCGCCAAAAATAAGATTATGACCCTCAATAACAAAATCCAAAAGCCATAAATATCTCACATGCTCAACCCTCCAAATCCGATGCACAACTAAGAACATGTAACTAAAGAGATGCGATCAACTGTCACTAGAACCTAAACAAATGCGAAGTAACCGCCAGACCCTACACAGATGCGAACTAACTGCCCGACCCTACACAAATGCAAACTAACCACCAGATCCTACACGAATGCGAATGAACCGCCAGAGATGTAAACTAACCGCCAGATTCTACAAAATTGCAAACTAACCTCGATATACTCCAAATCAAAAGAGAGACCAAAACCGAAATGCCCACCAAAATACCTAGATAAAATGTGAAAATCTAGCCAAAACCACAAAACTTTAATGTAAACAAATCTAAGTCAAATCTTTTACAGATATTTAGAGTACAACCCAACCAGATGTAATCAAATACCAAATGCAAAACCAAAAATTGATAGCCAACCTGACGAACCTATATGGAATTTTTCACATCTAAAGCAGAGTGCCAAATCTCTCCTTCGAATGCCATCAATATCCTAACCCATGTTAATACACAATATCTCCTTCAAATTCAATTAAAAACTATTCAATCATATCCTCAACCTCTGGATGTACAGAAGTATCCCAGTGTTCTCTAAAACCTGCTAAACTACTTGTATATACTATAACTACTGCAGTTTCAAACTTCTTGGTCTGGTTGCTGAGAGTTTGTGCAAAGAACGTTTTGACTTATCCTCATTAGAAAGTTCCGAAAACCTGGATTTTTTTTCCATTTTTTAAATAGTGCCCACCTTCCAGAACTATTTAATCTAACTCTGAGCCTCCACAACAATCCTAAAAATAAGAACTTCACATAAGAGTTGGCTATCCACAACAATCGACGGAAGATCGGAAACTACATCGTGTAAATCAGTCAATAAAGGATAAACGGATTCTGCAAATAACGGAGGCTGGAAATTGCATATCGGCTAACAATCGCCCAATCCCACTTCAGAACAGAACCCGGAGAGGAACTACAATTACATGGTTTTATAGTCAACAGAGCCACGGACAAAGCTAAAGATTTTAACTTGTGGGAATCAAAATCTTTGTTCAACAAAAACCTCCTTGAATTCGAAGAAACAATCGAACCAACAGGAACAAAATTGCTCACTTTTAAACCCAAATTCTGAAAACTACTCCCACCAACAACAACATCATTATTCACCTTATGTTCCTCCACACAAGCTTTCCCATTAGGAGACTCAATCAACAACACATGTGAACCAACCTCATTTATCACTCCCTTCGTCGCCAAAAAATGCCCGTAAAACCCAACCCCAAAAATCTCTTTCAAAACCAAACTCCCAGCCGTCTCATACCCATCTTTATTACTCTTATTCACAAAACTACTTCTAATCACCCCCAAACGCCGAAGTGGGTACTACATTACCCCCATTACCAACACCCCCATTATTTCTCAAACCAATCCTTTCCTCACATTGAATCTCCCCTAAACCCGACGGAGCAACCTGAGCCACAACAACATCAGGTTTAACCTTTAATAAGATACTCGGCATCCAAAGCCGATCGCTCCGACAAGTTCTGCGTCGCTAATATGTATATAACGGACTTCGATTTGGGCTCGGGAATCGCAAACACAAATTGCTTTGTGTGATCTGGTAATGATAAATGACTCACTAATTGGGCCGAAAACTTTAGGTCTTGTTTCTACGGTGAGAAAGGCCAAAGGTTTTGTATAAATAAAAAGAGTTTAGTGCCCATGATGACGATAACAACAATAATAACACCATTAGAGACACAAATTCGAAGCTAATTAGGTTTAAACACAATCGATTTGGAGAAATAACATGAAGATGATCGAATTGGGGTTTCGAAACTATGAGAACTTAAAATAGGGAGATTTGCTTACCTTGAGATTTGCCCAAATACAAAACCCTGAATCTCCAGAAGAGAGAGAGAGAGATTCGTGACGACTCTGATACCATGATAGAACTTATAAGATTAGAGGAGAGAAAAACACAAGAATGCATTGGAATACAACTTAGGTTACAACCTAAAAACTTGGTTATATGTAGCCTACAATAAAAGGGAAAACGACTAGACTGCGGACAGACTACTAACACTAATCTACTTCTAACAGTTATAATTTTTTTTAAATAGTAAACATGAATATAATAAATAAAAAATTAAAGAGAATTTCGTTTTGCCTCGAGAATCGCGCAACATAAACTCCTGCATCACTAATTAAGGAGAAGATCTTCAAACTCTTATTTTCACCCACTAGTTCACTTACAAACATGGTGAAAATCTCCTAGAAAGTGTTATCATGGATTGGAAAAATAATTTGTCAAAAAGGAGGAAGCAAACCATTGAGAACTACATGAAATAAAACTAAGAGCAAAACAGATACATGATGAAGTTGAGTATTGAGCTTGCTTAACAATATTTAAAATATAAGTCATTAGATATTTTACATTTCTCTAAATGACTTGCTTTAAAATATTGTGTGCACGTAGAACCATTCTCCGTCCGCGCTTAGGATCGAACTTTTTCTGCCAATTGATTGTGTGCTCGTGGAGCATCTGTAATGGGCCCTAGATATTAGTCACCAAATTAGGCCTAAATGGCTAATAAAAGTCTCTTTTTTTTCTTTCTTTTTTTGCTTCATTCGACTCCTTTAGAATTACTCATCAAATACATGTCATATTTCTCACAAAACAAGATTATATTTTGTTTTAATTCAAACTAAATTGAATTGCCGCATAAGCATTAAATTTGGTTTGGAGAGCAAAAAAGGTCATCAAATTTGGAGAGCCAAAATGACTTTCAACAATTTGACATTAATTTGGAGAGTCGGATGTAGATATTTTATACAGATTTGGCTCTCCAAACTTGTTTTTACATAATATGGAGGGTCGACTACAAATGTTTGTAGATTAGCATAACTTGAAATATTTTTAAGCGTATCTTTCCCTGTATATATCTCTAAGTCTCTTTTTTCGTACCGCCGATTTTTTTTATCACCAATGTACCATGGATGGAGAACAGGACGAACTGCATCTAACTAAAAACTATATCACCTCTTACATATCATGTTTACATTTGCAAGAAATTGATACTCTACCCAGAGGGAAACAACGCGCAAGATCATATTTCCTTTTAATTGGAACTTCATAAATATGTATTTACGGGGAATTGGGAAATTGTTGTTTGCAAGTTCTTTTTGTACTATCAAATTCGAAACAAATACTTGACAATTGAAGATCGTGACAATAGAGTTCTTCGTGTTACTAAAGCTAAAACCCATTACGGTTTTTCTCTACTCATAAGCGCATTCAACTTTTAACGACCCTTGTAATGGATATTTTGTCAACGATACCTGTCTCTTTTAAGAGTGTAAGTCTGCATTGTTCAATATAAAAGAGGAAGCGAATGTTTGTCGCTAATCAGGGGGGTGCCTAAAGATACACATACATGGATGATTGAAAGGCTTATCAAATCAAAGGACGAACGTTATTCAAATACGTTCATTGCTGGAGGTCTGAAATGGGTAATGCAGCTTTTACCAACTCGTATATCAAATAGATGGTTTAGTAACAAAAACTAACTGTATCAACTCGTATATCATATAACTGGATCAACTCGTATATCTATTTGAATAAACTCCTAGCTTGACTAAAACTGAACAAAAGTATCAGACATACAGTTATATGATATTTGGAAGAAATGTAAAGAATACTACTTTGCACACGATAAGTATGCCCATGAAAGACTAATACCAATTGCAATCATTTAATCCAGGGAAACAAGCAGAGAATGACAAGATTGTTACAGCTAGGAAACCTCAATATCAAGTTTATTATCTACTGAGCTATGACAATTGTGAACACTCCATTATCAACTATTGAATTTCTAACGATGCTAATTTTAAAGTCTTTCCTAACATCTTTAGCAACTCCAAGAATTTTTTTGCCCTGACTCGTGTTCTCTGTTTAATTTGGAAGATTGGGATTTCCTGCATAAAATACCTAACCAAATGAGTTCAACTCCCCTCACCCCTAGTCCCTAACTGACATTGAGTTGCATAAACCCAACAATTTGATTTGTACTTTGACAGTTTTGTTTTTGAAAGATACAGTAATAGCAGAGCAAACCCAGGTGCAACATAAAACTGATGATATCCTTATATAGATGTGGTAGTCCAAAACTATGAGAAAATGACGCAAAATTAACAAATAATCTACCAAGTGTAGATGGCAGTCCCACTTTTAAAATCTGATAGGGAACTATCTTGGATTACCTCCTCTTTAAATCAATCTAGGCACATATCAAACTATGTGACTTAGCATTTATATATTAAGATGGACAGCACAAGATTATGAATTGGAGATTGGTCATCAAAAGAAGACAGTAAGTAGTTGATTAGATGAAGGGTTAAGACTTTATTAAGGTCTAGATCAAACAAGAGCAATTGATAAGATAATCTCAACCATTAAGCATTTGTAAACTAATAAAAAGTATCACAATACTACCATCAAAAAACAAGAAAACAAAATTGTCGGCAAAAAGACTTCAAATACAAAAGCATACTTGTTTATATGAGAAGTCCTTTGGCAGTAGTGAAGCTCCTCTGGGATGCCTTCCTAGAACTTCCGCTCACTAAGCGCACAACAAAATTGACTAGATATCCTTGCTGAAGTAAGCAATTGAACTAACACCTTCTAAATGGATCACTCGACCACGCTGCTCTTTTTTGCTCTCTTACTCTGCTTAAGTCTACTCTTCCTCTTCTTCACTTCAGTAGAATCCATTTTTTCCGCACTCCCCACCTCATCCTTCTTCTGTTTCTTCAGCTTTGTTGATTTCTTAACTTTCTTCTCTCCGTTATCCTCAGAAATAACCTGCTCCTTCTTTGGGTGTTTCACTTTTTTCCTTTTTTTGCCACTCATCTCAACATCGCCCAATTCAGTATTTTCACTTTTCTTAACCTCTACCTCCTCATCATCCCCATCACTGGATATTTCTCCTAATAAGTCGTCGAGATCATCACCCAAGTAGTTAACTTCATGAATTCTCCCTCTCTTCACTCCCTTCTTCTTCTTCTTATCAGACTTCTTCTCCTTCACTTCCAATACCCCTTCATCATCCGACTCTCCTCCAACCTCCACCATATCCCCCTCATCCACATCCTCCGCTTTTCCCTTAATTCCCTCAATCTTTAAACCCAAATCAGGCACAACATGATAAAGCGGCAAAGCAACAGACTCAGTAGACTTCAAATGAAACGAACGAATCCCCAACCATTTCTTAGGAACAATCTCCGCAATCCCATCAATGGCAACACCCACATTCGCAACAAGCTCATCTCTACTCATCGAAACCCTTCCAACCCTTATAACACTACAAGTCCCAGTCCTCAAATACAATAACGCCGACCCACACACATTCTCAATCTGCTCTTTCCAATTCTTATGTGTCAAATTAATGGGCACAGGTATCTTCTTTTTCTTAAAAAACTCTTTCCCTAACAATCTAGGTAACAATGGGATAACCCTATTATCGGCGAAAAACATATCATATGAACTACAAAGCTTTCTCTTGGCCTCGAAAGGGCGATAATCAGATTTCAACTTAGATAACTTAATTACCTTAGAAATGGGTATCCCATCAGCCTCAATCTTCTTCTTCGCGTCGGCCGAGGTCATCGTTACCTTCGATCGATCATCGATGATAAGGCATCGTTCTTCGACGCTGTTAAAAGGGTGGAGAGGGTTAGGAAGAGGGATCTTGTAAGGGTTAGTACGACCATTAGAGGGGATCTTTTTGAGAGTTAGGATTAGGTAGATGAAATCGTCGGGTTCTAAGAGTTGGGGATTTTGGGATTTGGATTTGACCCATTTTAAGAGGGAATCGATTGCTCTTGTTGTTGTTTCGAGGGGAACCCTAGATGTTGATGATAGATGAGGGAGTGAATTAGGGTTTGTTAACGCCATTAGAGCTCTGGAGTTTTGTTTTTGGGTGTGTGTATGAGGAGGGTGTGTCGTTTGTGAGGGCTAAATGAATGTGAGGGAGAAACCCTAATGTTTGTACTAAACCCCCAAATATTTGTACATGTGTGAGTGACGGATGGAGGTAAAGATGGAGATGCGTCGGGTCATTGGTTTGGGTTGGCAACCTACTGATGAATGACCCTAGTTATATACCTATTCAACCGCCAGTGATTCTAAGTGGGAAAACAAACACCCCCTTAGACCAAGAACAAAGGGGTGTTTGTTTTTTATCACTTAAAACTGCTGAATGCTGAATGCTGAATGATCATGGTGTTTTATTTCTAAAAGTACTGAATACTGGTAGACGTCTTAAATAACCTTGTTATATATGCCGTTGTGATTTGGTTGTAAATTGCTTAAGTGTTTTCCTATTTCCTCGCCTAGCTCATAATATTTGTAGATCATACATGCACTAAAAAGAGCTCCACAAACACCATAAGTAGGCTCCATTGACATGTTTTCAATTAATTCGAATGCTTCACCAATTTCCCCGCTCAACCTAGTAGATCAACCATGCAACCATAGTGATTCACATTAGGTTCAACACCATAAACTTGGCTCTTAGAACTAAAATATCTACGACATTCATCTATCAAGCCTCCACGGCAAGACAAAGAGAATTCCTACAAAGGTGACTTCATTTGGTGGAATTCTTATCAATATATGAATGTACCCATCTTCATTGATCCAATGCCCCAAGCTATACACAAGCTATGAGTACGCTCGACAATGTGGCATGATTTGACTCAATTTCCTTTACTACAAGCATATTCTGAAAAAACAAATAATGCCTCCTCAAACCTACTACAGTCAACAAAACCACATTTATAGCTGCCATTTCATCGAACAACTTTTACGAATCGTTACAACAATCACACTATACATTAGAAGCGGTGCGAGGATAATCAAGATACACCGGTGTGGCTATTCTTACTCCCACACTGAGCTGTTGGATTTTTCATCTATACTGGCACTACTCAATGTTTATCTTCTGGTTCACGAGCACACATGTTAATAGGTCGTATAGGTGTTATTGGTTATGCCCAATTGTTACACAAAGTTAAGGTTAGTGGGATCTAATGTTAGCATTTATTAAGGTTTGAGAGTATAATGAGAAGACTACTCTAACCCTATCAGGTTAAATAAAGGGGACGTCCCTCTTTGAGGCTACAATATAGAAAATCATCCAATTAAGGTCTGCAGCCAATCCAAGGAAAGACTCCACTCAAGCTCAGGAAGATTTGCTAAAGCAGGAGAAGAGGTTAGTAAAATCTTTTTCATATTCAATTTATTAATCATAGTAATTGTACTAAATTCCAACAATTGGCCGGCATTCGCTAGGATACAAATTACTATGGTAAAATTATTAACGAAAAGAGAGAAAGCAACAAAATTGTTATCATAAGTTTTTCTTTGTACTTTAATGGTTTTGCACTCTAACCAAAAAGTTTTTTTTCTCCCTTTTGTTTTCTTCTTTATGCTTAAATAAACCCATTGTAGGGTTCGTTGAAAGAGGTTCACCAAAAACCCAATCAAGTGCAATTTCTAAATCGATTTAAGCTAACTTTGGGTCGCTTGTGGTGCCTGTGGTCACTGTGAAGTCTGCTCACTATGCATTTCTCATCTTTGATTCATCTGCAACGATTGCTATTGTTGCATCTGCAAGACTGAATGCAACATCATTTTTGTTACCAAGTTATCTCTCTGAAATTGGGTACTTGGGATTTCGCAAATCGAAATTGATTACACAAATTCATTCCTCGTTTAATCCTTTTGCAGCTCATCTCTCTCTATTTTTCAATACTTGGAGAGGTTGATGATGATAAGTCCATTAAGTTTGAGGACAACTGTTTGTATCTTTCTTTGTATTTGTTCCACAAATCAGATTGTGTTATATTTTACTCATTTGGACTATTGGTTTATATTAGTTTCCATGACTTTGTAATTTTTTTCTGCAACTACCGTTGTCGTAGATGCAACCACCATTCTTGTATGTCAAGTTACCGGTATATATATAAACATTTATTTTTTAGCCTATAAATTACAAGGCTTTAACAATTGGAAGATTCAATGGTTTAAAGTTCGTGGAGAGTATTTATAGTCTAAAATTTAGTTGTGATTTAGGAGTGGAGCATGAGTTGGTATTCTCTGCTCCCTCTATTCCCCATATGTATCTTTAATCTTAAATTCATCAAGATTCATGTTTTGCATGTGTAGAAGTCTTATTTACTTAATATTTGGATTTATTGTTAATATGTTGGGTAGTTGGAAATTACCCTAAGTTAATGAATATTGCCAACTTTAATAAAAATCAAGTCCAAGTCTAACATGGGGTGACTCTCTTAAGGGATTACAATAAATCAGTAGTGAGTAATTTAAGCAATAAATCATTAATGATATAGGGATTTTATGCCCAAGGATCTCCAATCGGGTTTAAGGATGATCAAGTAGTCCTTAAAAATGCGGGATATAAAATGGGTAAATACACCCAAAGGAGTTTTGTCCATGAAGTTGAACGTTTCTCTAATTTTGAGACTTTCTTGTAAAGTCTCATTAAGACTACATTGCACTAATTAAACTTGAAATAATTAGACCACCCAAATGAGGCTAAGAAACTTTTAATTAATTAGTGGGTCAATATAGGCTATACGGTACGGTGAGATGAGGATAACCTTTGGCCTAAATGTGAAGAAGTATCTCGAGTCAAACTGTAAGTGGTCAGTCTAATCTTGAGTATGAGTGATCACCAACTTGGGGGCATTGTATATCAAATCACCACCCAAATGAGGGATTCGATGATACATCGATGTACCCGTAGAGTAAAAAGCCAATACCTTAAGTATAATATACACTCTAACTCGACCATCTTAACCCCTAGGTAGGATCGAGGTTAAAGACATCAAGTTATAGATCTTTTACAGATCAAGTTAAATGTGCATAAAAACTTAATTTTTACACGTCCAAATATAAGTCTTTGGTTCATGTAGCTATGGACCCTATGGTCCAGAACCAACTGACTAATATTGAGACCTTAACGAACTCTAACTACTCCAACTAGAAGCTTAAAATCCAGGTTGCCTTGGGATACCTTGATTTTGATTTTGTTATCACTGAAGCCAAGCCCACAAATCTCACGGATACATCTCCTGATGCTGAGAAAGTGGCCCATATTAAATGGGTCAAAGCCAATAAAATGGCAAATATTATCATTTGTTCTTCGATCGATCCTATTATGCGGGGTGGTATCATTGAGAAAGGCACCGCAAAAGAACTTTTAAATGTTATTAAGAAACAATTTGAGGGTTTCGTCAAGGGAAGGCAGTACATTAACTTATCTCAGCTTTTATCGCGGAAGTATGACGGTAGTGAAAATGTGTGCTCACACATTCTTAAGATCCCCAAGTTAGTTATTACTTTGAAAAAACTTGGTCTTATCATTAATGATACGCTGATGGTTTACTTAGCAGTTTGGTCTCTTTCAAAAAGTTTCAAGATGTTTCAGGTTCACTACAAGAATCAAGATAAAACTTTGGAAATGAATGAGTTGATTGCAACATTGGTCTCTAAGGAAGAATGGCAGAAGAAAGGCAAAATAGAATCGGCTCATCTGAGTACCATGAAGAGGTTGTCCATCAATTCTCAAGGGTTTTTTTTAAGAATCAAGGTTCTGCGAAGAAGAAAATTTTCAAGTCTGGTCCAGGGCAGAGTTCTCGTTCAGGGAATAAAAATGGAAAGTAGAATGCAACTTCGTCAGTAACTACTTTATCAGTTATATAGTGTTTCTTTTGCAAGAAGAAATAGCATATGAAGCAGGACTGTCGTTCTTACTAAAACTGGTTAACTATGAAAGAAGGTATTAGTTTTATTTATGTTTGCTTTAAATCCAATTTGGTTGGTGTTCCCACCAACTCTTGGTGGTTAGATTCTGGAGAACCTGTTTACATTTTAAATTTACAACAACTATTCATCAGCAGGCGGCCGACAAGGCCTAAGGAGCAGGCTTTCTCGAGAGATGTTAAACCTCTTCCCATTGAGTTCGTTGATACTTTTCACCTAGTTTTAGATACGAGTGTTACTTTAGATTTGACAGGTACCTTTTATGTTCCATCGATGAGACGATCTCTTGTTTAAGTTTCTCGGTTGTACTCTTTCAAAAAAAACCAATTTTAGGCATGGTGGTTTTGACATTATTCATCATGATTCCATTATTGGCTTTGGCTTGAAAGTTTGTGGGTTATATCGTCTATCTCTTGATCATTCATTTGAGACTTCACTATTATGTTTCTCTACTGAGGCTAGTACTTCTTCTACTTCTCAATGTTCTAGAGTTTCTGAGCAATCTTCAATGTTACGGCACAAACGACTATGACATATTTCTAGAAAGAGGTTAGAGATTATGGTTCGAGATGAGGTTCTCGGGCATTTAGACTTCTCTAATTTTAGACTTGCGTTAATTGCATTCGTGGAAAATTAACCAAGATCCAGAAATTTGACTATAGTCGACATATACCTTTTACAGCTGATTCATATAGATATATGGGGACCTTTTCCTACTCCATCCCGCGGTGGTCATCGATATTTTATTACCTTCATTGGCGATTTCTCTCATTATACCTACGTTTTTCTTATCCATTAGAAGTCTGAATCACATGATGTATTCAAGACTTTCTAATTAGAGGTTAAGAAGCAGTTAGATTGAAAGATCATGGTTTTCCTGTCAGATTGAGGAAGCGAGTATTATGGTAAGATCAATTAAGACGGCCAACAGTCGGGGCCAAATATTCAAAGGATCAGGGTATTATAGCCGAGTACACTATCCCTGGATCACCAGAACATAACGGTGTTTATGAACGCCATAATCAGACTTATAAGAACATGGTTCACAGCATGTTGTGCCATACTGATTTACTTATGAATTTGTGGAGAGAGTGCTTACGTTATTCAATCTATATTCAGAATAAAGTTTCTTCTCGTTCTGTTCCAGTTAATCCTTATCATCAATGGACTGGGAGAAATTCTAGTCTTAACCACTTGTGTGTTTGGGGCTGTCTTGCAAAGGCAAAATTATTTAATCCAAATATCATAAAGTTAGATCTAAGGACTATTAGTTGTTTTTTATTGGTTTCCAGAAAGATCGAACGATTTTAGGTTTTATTGTCCTTGTCGACCCATGAAGATTGTTGAGTATGCTCAGACTGATTTCATAGAAGATGGAGATCACTTTACTAGTACTATTCATAGAGAGGTTGTTTTTGAGGAGGATTCTGAGACTCAGAGTTCAACTATTATTCTAATCAGTGTTGTTATGTTTTCGCGTTTATCTGATATTGATATTGTGATGAGTACGGTTTCATACCCAACTATTGTTCCAGGCCTACTTCCAGACCCCATCGTAGCACCAGTTCCCCCTCAGTGTTTTCCTCTACCCTTTCCTGTTCAGCTTCATGCCATTCCACCTCCAGCCCAGCCTCTTACTCCTACTCATAGATCCTCCAGGGAGAAGCGTTCAGCCATTTCTTTATATTACCATCTTTATTAAGTTGAAGGGGATTTATTTGATTTTGAGGATCCAATATCCTTTAGTGCGGCTATGGGTAGTAATTTTGCAGATCAGTACCGTAATACCATGATAGAGGAGATGTATTCTATGTCCCACAACTCGGTGTGGGAATTGACAGATTTACCTGAAGGGTCTAAGGTAGTTGAATACAAATGGATCATTATGACCAAACGTGATTTTGAAGGGCAGGTTGAGCGTTTTAAAGCTACACTTGTTGCGATGGGATTCAAACAGCAACCAGGTTTGGACTTTGATGAGATTTTCTCACCAGTTTCAAATAAGGATTCATTATGGATTATTTTGGCTCTTACAATGCATTTTGTCTTGGAGCTTCATTAGATAGACATCAAGACAGTTTTTCTTAATGGACGTCTCAACGAAGAGATTTATATGCACCAACCTGAAAGTTTTGAGACCGATGGGAAGGTATGACTATTTTGTAAACTTTATCGCTCTATCTACGATCAATTAAGCAGATGTCTAGGCAATGGTATCTACAGTTTCATGAGGTGGTTTTGAACCATAGATTTGTCAAGTACAAAATGGATCGTTGTATATATGTCAAACAGAGTGGGGAGACATTTTATATTCATGGTTTTGTACATAGACGATATTTTACTCGCTAGCAATGATGTCCAATTTTTTCAGGAGGTGAATGCCTTCTTATCTTAGCATTTTAATATGAAGAATATGAGACATGTCAATTATGTTTTTGGCATCAAGATTGAGTAGAACAGGACCAGAGGGATGCTTGGCATATCTCAGAGTATGTACATCGATAAATTTTTGAAGAGGTATGGCATGTAGGATTGCAAAGAAGGTGAAGTGTCACGCCCCAAAATCTAGTAATCGGTAGCTTGACCAATTACTAGATCTGAAGCTGTGCAGGTCGGGGAGTCTACAGATTTGCCCCACGAACAACCGAGCCATAGACAAATACTGGCCCAGTCATTCACAATAGTATCACAAGAGAGTAATAAGGAAAACAGAAACAGCGGAAGACTAAGATAACATAATCTAAATGTAAAATTCTACAAACCTCTACGCAGCAAGTCCGACAGCAATAACTAGAGATTGAGCCTCCAACTCAGCTCCCCAATGATCACCACAGCAGCAACTAAAACCTGAAATAACCTGCCACTGAAAGGAGGATACGAGAGTGAGCAAACAACGAGCTCACTAACTCCCAAGAATAGCTAAACGATTATACTAACCAATGAGATGAATATAGATATTAATGATAATAGGATATAATAATATCTAACGATAAACAATATATATATCTAAATATGTATAGGATGCCTAATAGGTATCTAATAGGTACATAACTAATCTAATGATTATATGTAACTATACTATAATTATACATACACATCTCGAGCAAAGGAGTGCTAAGACTATGACTACACTCCAGTCCCAAGGATTACTAACTACACTCTAATCACTACAGTGGCCCTCAGCGCCACAAGCGACTAACCTACCACAGAGATACAATCACACACAAGGGTAAACAGCCCTTGACTCACAATAATCCAACAGGGTTACCCAAACCCCAACCAGGCACAACCCCGAAGCTATCACAAGCTAAGCGAGATTGCCCACAACCAGATATCAGCCTAAAGTGCACAGCAACCAACTGGACTAAATAACCTATTTATTAACCAGATACAGAAGAGGGAAGAATAGATACAGAGGGGAGAGGAATATGCAGAAGGAAGATGAATCTAATTACACTGAAAATCAATTAGGAGAAGAGCAATTAAGATAAGGGGAGAAGAATATGATGAACTAGGATAATCCCATAATTATCCCAATGCAATGATATGTTATGATGATGATATGACGGAAAGAGATAATCTTATGATTATCCCAAGTGCAGAAGATTCTATATTAAACATAATGCAGAAAGTGTTAAGGATTTCTATCAGAAGTACCTACGAATTGGAAGTATGCAGAGATGCAATGATATGTTTGATGATGATGATGATGTTATGATGCAGAATGATTTAGCAATGTCAATCCCAAAGGGCTGGCCCCCAAGACTAAAGTGGGCTGACAACTGCTAAAGAAGGATTACCTTAAAGGATATTGTTGGATACAAGGGTACGATGTACTGCACTAGCTCGACCAGACTATGAGGACATTACATCAATTTATCAAATCCCACAAAGCCAACGTCCGAACCATATTCATATTCTGAGGCATTTCAACCACCAGGATAAACCCTGTACCGGATTATAAATACTGTCTCATACCATCCCACACTCCCGAATGGTTGACTAGGTATAATAGTATCCATCCTGGACCCACCTTTTATTTTAACCCGATTAAAGAATCCTTTAACTCCTCGAGGGTCAGCCGATGCGGAGTTATTTATGTATCCAATCGCAGTAAGATAAGGAGAGAATATATTATCTATTGATGAGAGCAAAAATCCTAAAGACTAAAACACAACTACCGTCAACCTGATAGTACACACAGGATAACCACCTACCTCAGAGTGTGACAACCAAAACTAACACAGATGCCCACCTGTGACGCAGTTGAACCATCTAAACCTAAATGAAACAGCAACTTAACCGTCACAACATCTAAACAACATCAGTCTCTAAGATTCCTCAAAGCAATAAGATTACCATCAAATACTGCAGTACTCTAGCTGTCAACACAGACTAGTACTCATGGGGTGACCTACAAGTGTCCAACAAGTAGCCAACAATCCCCAACAACCGAACTGCATTACAATCCTTAGAATCATGTGCATAAGTCACCAGTACGGATGTATAGGAATCAGATTTAACAAGAGGTTTCAGCCGCATTCCAACATCTCGGGTGACGTACAACTTCATAAACCACCTGGCTCAGCCGCGTACCTCACTGAGCCATGCTGTCTCGCTGCCTCCTAGATGACGGAGGGGAACACAGCCCTAACAGCCTCATCCCGGGGAAGGAAGGCTTACGGGTAATCTCTATTAGCTCTAAGAATCATGAGGACAATAAGTGTCACAACACGATAAGCAAACAATCCTAAGGCATACTATCAGAAGTTCAACATCCACAACCAACCACCACGGACAAGCCGTCTGCTCACCACTAACAACTAACAGTCCAGGAGATACTACACTCCCACATGGACTCTAACATTCCAAACAAGCACCAATCACAATGACAGTGTTCAAGGACCAGGCCTTGAGAATACATAGTACACCCAGACTAGTCCTAAGACTAATCAAACCACAGCAGGCAAAAGGACGAGCTACGAATCAAAGACCATGTTTTACTGAAGCTATGTCGCCCCAAGACTGCCCTGAAACCAAGTTCAGCAACCTAAACTAGCCAAGGTGTTATACAATAAGGTGAGAACTATAGTCTCTGAACTACACTATCTCAGAGAAATGACGACTAAACCACAGTCGTCCATAAGTCTCTACTAATCGTCAACCTAGTTACTAGTGCCCTGAAACAAACTGGGCACCCTAATAACCAACCAGCAATACCATACTCAATATATTATACATACATATATATAACGACGCTGAGGTGTCGCAACCCACTGAGTAATGCCTTTGTTCTCAACCTTAAGGAAGAAAGGATCCGTGAGAACCACCCTCAATGAAATCGGTTTAAAAGGAATCTCAGGAGCCATCGTCACATCGACGACAGAGAATAACCTCATCTGGCTAATCATAACCTACAGATCCTATCTAGTAACTAAACTCACATTAATGCGGGTTTTACTAACTTATCAGACCTTTAAGCACTCTCGCCTAAGGTAATGTTAAACGGATAACCAGTAAAGTGTCCTAAGAAATTAACCCACATACTAACCTAGTCACAGATATAACATGTTATACTAGGCATGAATTCCTATAACTCACAAATCAGGATAATAATCTAGATATTCAGGAAGATAAAACTTGCCCGTAACCCGATGCAATGCTCAAGCAGAATCAATCCGAGCAAGCAACCCGAAGCTCCAACGACAGTATCTCGTGGACATGCCACCCGAATCATAGAACAACCCAATCGCAACACCGCTACCATCGCAACAACCCAAATAACACCACCACCGTCAAACCCAACACCTGCGATAGCCGTAAACCCCAAGTCACAAACCCTAAATCAACCCACAAAATTGCCGCCACCGGCCAAGAATTAATCACACCTCATCACCCCACACCGGCGATAAACCCAATCAAACACTACCACTGAACACACAAATCCTCCAACAATCGCAACCCTAAGCCACAGCTCAACAATCTAACACCTATAATAATAACCTCTCCTCAACTCAACAATCACCCCAATCACAAAACCCAATATCAACCCACCATTACGAACCTTAGAAATCAAACCCTACGCTGAATCGAGAGGAATTGGCGGAAAGGGAATCGAGAATTACTCACCAAGAATAGGAGTAAAGATCGCGGTGAAGCTCGGCGAAGAATCCGAGAGCGATGGGGAAGATTGGATCAAGAGTAAGGAGGAGAGGGGAATGGTTAGGGGAGATAAGAGAGAGAAAGTGTGAGTTTGGAGTGAAGAGAGAGGAAGTGAGGAATAGAGATAATATATATAAAACGCGCCTCTGTTCGAACAGAAAATAAGTTGTTTGTGCAGAAAACAAAAGCTATTCGAACAGGAACTATCTTGTTCGAATAAAATGGTTCAGCGCAGAAAACACTATTCATATAAGAATCCTATTCAAACAGAGAAGGTCATGTTCGAACCGAGCAACTCAGGGACAAATTTAACTATTTTAGGAAGGATCCTGCTCGAACAGACAAAGTCTTGTTCGAACAAACGGTTCTGATCAGAAAAGGAAGATTCCAGAAAACCCAATGGCCAACCCCGGACACCCCAGAATCACACCAAACCACCAACACCACCACACGAACACTACTACAAACCCAAAAAATGTTTCCAGAGGTATAAACACGACCTCCACCACCTCACGGCCACCAAAATGCCTAAACCCCCGAAAAGGAATTTTTGCCCAGAAAAACTCTGAAAACCTATCGGCAATTCCAATGGCTCACCGGAACCACACCAAACCACAAACACAACAATTAAACATCATCACCAACCCATATAGGGGTTCCTAAGGCCATAACGCCACCTCCTCCTCCGAAACTGCATAAAAGGAATCTAATGGACAAAACCTGCCAAAAGGAATAAATGGATGCATAATGGATGAAAAAGTACATGCGGAATATACACGGAATATATGTGCGGAACTTAACGTGGAGGAATAATAATAATAATACTTAATAATAAATAAATAAAATAACCTGAAAATTTGCGATATTACATGAAGTCCCTATTATCAAGGGAGATATCTTCAGGAAGACGATGTTACACGAGACAATATCTTCAGACATCGCTAAGAAGTATGCTTCAGTAGTTAGTAATCTCATGTATGGTATGATATGTATGAGACCCGACATTAGTTTTGTTGTTGGGATGTTAGGAAGGTACCAATAGAACCCTTCTATTGTTCATTGGCAAGCAGCCAAGAAGGTTCTTCGCTATTTGAAGAGGACTAGATATCATAAATTAGTTTATAGGAGATTGGATGAGCTCATGGCTTTGGTCTATTTTGACTCAGATTTTGCAGGGGACAAAGATGATAAAAAGTCTACTTCAGGTTATGTTTTTATACTTGCTCATGACACTATCTCGTGGAGAAGTGTTAAACAATATCTTGTAGTTTCCTAGACTATGAAAGTAAAATATGTGGCTTGTTATGAGGCCTCTCGACAAGCTGTATGGCTCAAGTAGTTTATTTTTGAGCTGAAGGTGGTTGATTCGATTTCTAAACCATTGCAAGTATTTTACGACAATGAGGTTGTTGTCAAGTATGTTAAGAATGATAGCGTAACTATGGATAACAAGTATATTGACATCAAGCATCACATTGTCATTGATAGAGCTGGCAAAGTGACCCGCAACCCGCCAACCCGACCCGACCCAACCCGGTTTTAAGAGGGTTTGGGTTTTGCTTTAATGGGTCGCGGGTCATTTGACCTGCGACCCGCCTAACCCGTTTAATAAAGAGGTCGGGTTAGGGTTTACCCTAAACAGGTCGGGTTGTCCCGTGACCCCTTTAATAGATTTCGGTTAATTATAAATATCAGGTGATAGGTACCCTTTCCAGTCAAATGGCAAAAACCTAATTCGACGACCTAATAAGCCAACTTTTCATTCTTCAATCTTCACAGCTCACACCTTGCAGCCTCTCAACGACTTAGCTTCTTCAACATCTTCAATCTTCATTCTTCAATAATCAATATCTTCAATCTTCAACATTTCAATCAGACTTACTCACTTACATCTTCAATCAGTCTCCAATCAGACTTACATCTTCAAGCAGTCTTCAGACTCTTCACAAAACTTACATCTTCAATCTTCATTCTTCAATCAAACGCAGTTAATTAAGGTTTGTGCAATCAGTTAATCTTTATTCTTCATCTCCAACTCTCAGACGCAGTCAATCTTTATTTCCAACTCTCAGACGCCGTTAATCTTCATTCTTCATTCTTCTCTCTCTCTTTCACTCTCTCTCTCTCATTGCATTCTTCAACAGACGCAGATAATTATGGTTTGTTGGTGCTTCTATTCTATACAGTCTGGAACTCTAGATTAGTGGTTTTTCATTCAAAGATTGAGGTTTTGTTTGGTGCTTCTGCTCGGACTGTTCTTATCAGGTATGGTTTTTCCTCCAATTCTACTCTGGATTTGTTTAATTTGTGTATTTGTTTAATTTGGGTGATTGAAGATGACTGTTCTTATCAGAGTATTTGTTTAATTTGGGTGATTGAAGATAACATGTTCTGACTGTTCTTTTTAAAGTATTTGTTTAATTTGAAATTGGGAATTTGTTTAATTTGGGTGATTTTCATAGTATATGACATTTTTTTTGCATATGTATCTGCATTCGTATAGTCTGAAATTGACAATTGGGTATTTCTACATGTATCTGAAATTGGGTATTGACAATTGGGTATTTGTTTAATTTGAGTCTGAAATTGGGTATTTCTGCATGTATCTGCATTCGTATAGTCTAGATTTGACAATTGGCATTTGATATAGTATATGACATTTTTTTCTTCTTTTGAGTCTCTGACAGTCTGACTGAGCTTAATGAAGCTTTAATATGACATAGTAATTAGTATACCCAATTTCAATCCAGTAAAGTAACATAGTATATCTGTATATGGCACTTTTTAATATGTTTTGGTAATATTATACTCTAATGTATCAATCTTAGATTCTTAATATTATACTTTTATAGATGGAGAATGTAAACATTGCTGAGAATGTTGAGAGTGATTCGCTTAATGAAGTGTTTGGCTTTGGTGGTGATGATGGTGGGGGAAGTAGTGTTGCTTCGAAACCTCCTAGTCAGGGTAAGCGAAAAAGACAAAATAAATTTCATGTTTGGAATTTCTTTACTGAACTACCCGTAGAGGATGATGGTATAAAAAAATGTAAATGCAATTATTGCCCACACACATACTTGATAAGTGGGACGGGTAACATGAAACGACATATAAAAGCTTGCACCGCAAGAACTAGTCGTGATGTGGGACAAATGGTATTGTCCCAATCCGAGTCTAATATGTCGTTGATGTCATCTTAGTTTGATCCTGAAATTTTTCGTGAGCTGGCGAATGTTGCCATCGTTAGGCACTCCCTCCCTTTTAGTTTTGTTGAATATGAGGGAGTAAGAAATGCGTTTAACTATGCAGCATATGCAAATCGTGAGATCAAGCTAGTTTCACGGAATACTTCAAAAGCTGACATTCTTAAAATGTATAAAAGAGAGAAGGGGCTGATTCAGAAGATGTTGCTTGAAGTTCCTGGAAAAATAAGTTTAACCTCAGACTTGTGGAGCTCAGTCACAAGAGATGGTTATATCTCTTTGACAGCCCACTTTGTTAATAAAGAGTGGAAGTTGGAGAAGAAAGTGCTCAATTACTCTTATATGCCTTCTCCACACAACGGGGTTTCGATTTGCGAGAAGATTTATACTCTTTTGTCTGAGTGGGGGATTGAAAAGAAGTTATTTTCAATTACCTTGGATAATGCATCCTCAAATGATTCCTTCGTTGGGCTACTTAAGACCCAATTGAATTTGAGGAGTGCTCTTTTTTCTGATGGAGATTTTTTTCATGTTAGATGTTGTGCTCACATTATAAACTTGATAGTGCAAGATGGTTTGAAGGAGATGGATGAAGTTGTGGAGAAGATAAGGGAGAGTGTGAGGTACTTTAGGGGTTCTCAAGGAAGGAAACAATCATTTAAGAAATGTGTGAGGAATCTAGCTATTCCTGCTAGTAAGGGGTTGAGACATGACGTTCAAACTAGGTGGAATTCAACATTTCTTATGCTTGATAGTGCATTAGACTATCGTCGAGCATTTAGCCATCTCCAAATGCTTGATTCAAACTATAAGAATTGCCCCTTGGATGAAGAATGGATTAAGGTAGAAAAAATTTACGAGTTTCTGAGTATTTTTTATGAAGTAACTTGTGTGTTTTCTGGGACAAAGTATACTACCTCCAACTTGTACTTTCCACAAGTCTTTATGGTGCAACATGCTTTATCTAAAGCAATTGAGGGATCAGATATTTATCTAAAGAAAATGGCTTCACAAATGAAGGTAAAATTTGATAAATATTGGTCAAAGCACAACCTCATATTTGTTTTTGCCGTGGTCTTGGATCCTCGTTATAAACTCCAATTTATTGAGTATTGCTACCGGCAAATCTATGGAGTTGATTCTTTTGAGATGACACTAGTTCGGGATAAATTTTTTTCTCTTTTCGAGACCTATTACTTAACATATGCAAATGTGGGAGGTTCTAGTTCGGGTCGCTTGGGAGGAGCAAGTTCTCGCGTTGGCAATTTAAGTTCTAGGAGGGGAATGGATGCCTTGAAGGTATATTAATTATTAAAAATTTGTTTTCATATTTGTTTAGCTTAATTGTAGTTCTTAGGTCTTACTCTCTTATTGATTATTAGGCTTTTGATGCTTTTGATGATGAGGAGATGGATACTTTTCCTAGCAAATCTCAATTGCAATTGTATTTGGAGGAGCCCAAGTTAAAGAGGATTTTTGATCTAGACATTCTTAGCTTTTGGAAGGAGAACCAAGTCCGATATCCGGAGCTCTCCTTGATGGCTCGTGATATTCTTTCAATTCCCATATCTACGGTTGCCTCGGAGTCGGCATTTTCCATTGGTGGTAGAGTGTTTGATCCTTTCTGTAGTACCCTAAAGCCAGATAATGCCAAGGCTTTGATTTGTACTCGAGATTGGTTATATTCAAAAGGTAATATATTTAAAATTGTTTAACATTGTTTTTTGGATAATTAATTTGAATCATTTGTATATAAATAATTTACAAGTGCTTTTTTAATATCTTAGGCGATTTATCATTTATGGAGGATTCGACACTTGAAGATTTAGCTGAGGATATGGTTTTGCTAAACATTGATCGTAAGTAATTTACGCTTATAAGTTAATTAAGTTGTCTTTATCAAGTTTTTTTTTTTTTTTTTTTGTGGTATTTTACAAGATTATGCACTTATGTTCTTTATTTTACTTGCATAGGTCAAGAGGAGAGCATTGCAAGTGGTAGTGGAGCTCTACAATCCATGTGATGTTGTTTGGGTAACTGCTTTGAAACTCTTTATTTGCTTTGGAACTCTTTATTGATATGTTTCATGTTTGTTGTGTTTTGAAACTAAAGATGTTAGAAAAATAATGGAACGTAAATGTCTTTCTTCATAATGGCAATCTTCTTTTTATATGTTTAGAGTGTTTTACAAACCAACATGTTCTTGAAATATATGATGGCTTCTACCACCTGTTAGGAAATTTTTGTAAAAGATGCTCGAGTTTTGAAGTCTGAGACAAGCATAATTTTATTTTAACCAATAACAACAAGCATTTTTAAGGCCTGTATCAATGGCTTGAAGCTTATGAAATTCAATATTAAGGGGCCTCTATTGGTTCTGCCATCCCACAATTTAGCAACAGAGCCATAACCCTTCTTGGAACTAAGGGAACCATCTGTGCTCAGCTTAAAAAACCCTTTATGGAGTTTTATCCATTTGCAAGGAATGAGCTTAGTATAAGTCCAGTTAGCAGTCAAATTTCAGCTTTAAACCAAGTCTCTATTAGCATTATCAACCATTACAAAACTGGACTGATTGAGCTTAAGCTTCAGTTCAGAGATGATTTTAGAGGTTAGCCTTTCATAGGTTGAAGCAGTTTCTTCAAAAATTATCAGATTCCATATTTTCTTAATGAAATAGTAAAAAAGAAGCTTGAAGATTCTAGATTTCAAGGTACTGAATACACCAGGCAAGCTCTTCATTGAGATTCCCCCTCACTCTAATAACACCAATCCACATCATAAGCTTATCCCAAACACTCCTAGAGTATGGGCAATGAAAGAAATAGTGTTGTTCATTCTCTTCAGATCCCAAGCAGGCTCATTTCTTTGGTTTGATTGTTTTTTTTTTGCATACTTGGGGTTTTTAGTTTGTTTGATTTAATCGGTCCCGTGGCTATTCCACAGAAGATAGAGATGTAAGGTACAAGTTCTTGTTTATGGTGGTGGGTTGTGTAGTATGTACTGGTAGAGTGGACAGTCCCTCTGGGATTCGATATTTCTCACTTCATCACACAAAATGCCTCCCGCTTTCTTGTTTTATGCTTGACATGAATGCATTATCTACTTGGCGGACGAATCCTTATTCAGTCATTTTCCTATCTAACCAAAGTTTTTTGTTTCTTGGGAAATTTGGAACTGCTGTGTTAGGTGATTGCTGTGATGTTAGAACTGTTGTGATGTTATTTGCTGTTGTTAGGTGATTGTTGTTGTGCTGCTATTTGATGTTGGAACTGTGATGCTGGAACTGCTATGATGTTAGGTGATTCTGTAATACTGATTATGTAATGTTGGAACTGTTAAACTGCTGTAATGTTGGAACTGTTAAACTGGTGTAGTGATGTTAGGTGATTCTGTAATGCTGTAACTGCAGTGATGTTGGAACTGCTGTAATGTTGGAACTGTTATACTGATTTTGCTGTAACTGATTCTGTAATACTGTAACTGATTATGTAATACTGATTTTGCTGTTAGGATTATGTAATATTGTAACTGATTTATTTATGAACTGATTATATAATGTAGTTAGGATTGCTGTAACTGATTGTTGTTATGTAAATGTTGTAACTGATTCTGAACTGTTAAACTGTAACTGATTTTGTGAACTGTAAGCCTGTTAAAGTTAAACAACCCGACCCAAACCTGACCCGTTTAGTTAAACAGGTCGGGTGGGGTTGACCCGTTTAAATCAGGGTCGGGTTTGGGTTTGATTATCTGACCCGTTTAGTTAAACAGGTCGGGTTAGGGTTTGCCTATCTGACCCGTGAACCCGTTCTGACCCGACCCGTGTAGCCCAAACCCGACCCGTTTGTCACCTCTAGTCATTGATAAAGTATATAAACAAATTATCAAGATTCCTCATTTGTCAACACTGGAGATGATTAGTGATTCGCTTACTAAGGGACTTCCAATACCAACCTTCTGGGAACATGTTACGCGTATAGGATTACTGGAGTTTCTTTGAAGATCACTCTTTTATATGAGAGTAGTTATTGATTTATTTTATCTATTGTTACTGCATTAGAATTTCTTATCATTGTAAGAGTTGTTCCCAGTTATCATTTTGTCAACATTCAGTTTTGATTTTGATTATTTAGCTACTATTATATTTGAATCCGTTATTATATGTGCACATATTCAATTTTAATTATGCAATTTAAATAAAATTTTAGATACGAGTGATTTTATCATATGACGTACTTGTCTAAGTATTAAGCTCAAGTTTGCTTGGGCTAGATATGGGTAGGCTCCATATCCTTTGGCCTTCATTTCAGTATGAGCGATGGTCTTCACATGACAGTTTGTTTAAGTATTGAAATGACATGTGTGTGGTAAATACGTGTTGTAAGATACTAATAGAAATCTACCAGCATATCATTAAGGTGTACATTTGCCATACGCATATTAAACTCTACCAGTAAAAAAATTACACTTGAAAGCTATTGAGGTTGTTAGCCTGGCGCCCACACTATGAATTAGGCATGTGCTCAAAGGCCTGACCAAAATTTGTTCGTGAATTGTGTTAGCCGTCTTTTTAGTCGAGAATGAAAGTCAAGTTCAATGTAACATTGCCTTCGACAAATTATCATGTGTGGTTTTAAAAACAAAGGATGACCATCCGCTTTTCATAAAAATCGTGAATCAGGCTAAAAAAATATCTTTCTTAAAAAATTGAGTTAGCGTCGGGTGGAAGATTATTAGATTTTCCATCTATATTGGTACTATTCAATGTTTATCTTCCGGTTCACGGGCATACATATTAATAGGTCGTATAGGAGTTATTCATTGTGCCTAATTGTTACACCAAGTTAAGATTGGTGGGACCTAGTGTTACCCTTTATTAGGATTTAAGGGTATAATGGGAAAACTACTCAAACCCTGTCAGGTTAAATAGAGGGGAAGTCATTCTTGGAGGTTACAACATAGAAAACCATCCCATTAAGGTCTGCAGCCAATCAAAGGTGTAGTAGCATATTCCCCAGATTCGATAAGGGGAAGCCAGCAAAACTTAGTCGAAAGTACATGATCACTCGAGAAGATATTGTAGTAGCATACTCCCTAGACTCGACAAGGAGAAGCTAGCAAAACCAAGTTAAAGATATTCTATCATTCGAGAAGATGCCACATCTGCATCCATAAATCTCAACCCACTAGAGTAGCCGTTACGCATGGTCAAATAGAGCCGTTACAAGAAGATCTGCGAAGTTCACTCAATGCCCACCAAAATAGGAGACCATTTATTTTGTAACTGCCTGTATCTATTATAAATATAGGCAGAGAATATTTTAAAAGGGATCCAAGCCTTTACTATTCTTCTATTATTCACCTCTTTATTACCCATCAGCAATTGTAATAACTAGCATATATTGGATTTCACAACCAAATCCTCATCGAGGTCATGGTTTTTCTCAAGTTTTACTAAGTTTCCACGTAAAATATAGTACGTCTTAGTATTGAATTGCAATCTCCATAAAATAGCATTGGCGAGGTTTATTGTCCGGAAAACATGTCATTACAATTGGCACTGTCTGTGGGAATAGCATACTTTTTCTTTACCAACTTTACTTCTAGACAGTCCCATGACAAATATAAACCTCCGATGTGCCTCCAGTACTCAGAGGAACCATGAGGTCATCCTTGTACCCGCCTTTCTTGAAGCCATTAATCTGCACAGTACAGTGGTCCAACTTCAAAAGGAGATGGAATATGACAGGGTCCAACAGCTCGAGGATCGGCGAATTTACGCCAAAGCTCATCAAATCAAAAGAGACGAGATGAGGAAAGCCCTAGAACAATAGAGCCAAACCCATCAGAAAGAAATAGAAAATTTGTAAAGACATCAAGATCGATTCACTATTCGTTAAGCATCACCTCCCCAAGCCCAAAGTGATCATCGATCTAGAGCTACCTAGAGAGAAAACTTACCAAAAGAAGAACGAGTTCAAATTTCTAGATCTCGATCA
This sequence comes from Kingdonia uniflora, assembly GCA_014058105.1. NCBI lineage: Eukaryota > Viridiplantae > Streptophyta > Magnoliopsida > Ranunculales > Circaeasteraceae > Kingdonia > Kingdonia uniflora. Next base: position 1,548,565 of record JACGCM010001377.1, on the reverse strand, counting down.
AGGAATCCAAATAGAGCTTCTTGACACTTAGGTCTTACTTCATCAGTATCAGCCACCCAAGGAAGTTGACGTACACGTCACTTGATCCCACCACTTCTTATGATGCGACCAGTGAGAGAATGGTTGGGACCTGAAGGACAAGGAGACTTTGATCCTCAAGTTGCAGCCACACCAAATACTTTTCAGCATTTTATCACATTGGATGATATAAATAATAGGATTCAGCCTATACATTCTGGCAATCTTTGCCAAAGATCTGTTCTAGATAGGATCGAAACAAACCCTATTTCCCCTCATCTGCCAATTCCAGACAACTTTCACATGCCAAAGTTTCATCAATATGCGGGACTCACTGATCCTCTCACCCACGTCCACCACTTCAAAGTAGCAGTTGGCTTGTACTAAAAGTTTGATCACATGTTATGCCAGCTATTTAACTAGAGCCTTAAGGAAGAACCTCTCACATGGTTTCATACTATTCCCAAAGGTTTAATAACCAGCTTTAGCCAGTTATAGCGGCTTTTCGAGTCAAACTATACACATGTTAAGGAGTAGGAAATAACAGTCTACTCATTATTCTTTTTTGAGCAAGGTATAAAAGAAACCTTAGCTAGCTTTTACAAATGTTTCCTGCAAGAAACGAGGAAAATTAGAAATTCAGATCCCAAAATTGTCGTACCAGCATTCACCTCCACACTCCACATCGATTCTAAAGTTCGAGAAGAGCTTACCCTTCACAAACCTAAGACAGTAACAAAAATGATTGATGTCTTCAATAACTACATCGAACACGAAAGGTCAAAGAAAGATAAAATGAAAGCTCCTCAGTTATTCAAACCAATGATGTGTTCTCATCACTACACCCTAAGGCAGCAAGTAATATTGATATTAAACATCGTGGACGGACCACCGACAATATCAAGAAGAGAGACGGGAAAATAGATAGACCCATCCCAGTCCTACCTCATATAACAACCATACTCTCCATTATTTTACCAACAATAAAGGGAGATGACTTATTTCGAAAAGTACAAGCAATTTCTGATGCACCGAACAAAACCTTATGCCAGTATTATAATATTCATAGCCATGAGACTGATAACTGTTACTCTCCGATATACATCTTTCACCGCATTCTCCTAGCAGGGAGACTCCACAAATACGCAGTTGATGTCCAAAAGTTTTTCGAAGAAGAAATGAAAAAGAAATAAGTTGAACAAGAGCAAGGACAAGGTCAAGCTCGCCATCTTTATATGATCAAAATTAAGAAGGGAGAAAAGAGAAAGAAAGATGGCATAATCACATCCTGCTGCAAGATGACGTCATCAGAAAAATCTACAAAACTTCTACCCAGCTTTAGTAAAGCCAAACGTTCATATCACATTTCCTTCAAAGACTGTGATACTAGCTATGTCAAATACTCTCATGACGATCCACTAGTCATAATGCTCAAAGTAGGACAGTACTACTTACGTACGCTTCTTGTTGATATAGGAAGTGCAGTGGATGCATTATTCAAAAGAACAATTGATGTTTTAGGTCTCAAGGATTAGGTTAAAGCTTCGATAATAACTATCACAAGGTTCAACGAGTCCAAAGAATTAGCCTTGGGTAAAATCACGCTGCCTGTACAAGCAGGACCAAAAACCATCTTCATCAAATTCATTATCATCAATGACAAATTCAAATATTTAGGCATTTTAAGAAAGAGTTGGCTTCATTCAATTAAGGCAGTACCATCAACATATTATCTGGCCTTACATTACCCAACAGATCACGGTGTCTATAAAATCAAAGGGAGTCAAGTTGTAGCACGAATGTGCGAAAATACCACAACAAACTCTCACACATCAAAACTTCTAAAGGCATAGAAATTACAAAATAAGCCACCTCCAACATTTGAGCAACACGACACTGAAGTAGTTAAACCCAAAGAGCTCGATGGACCAGGAAGAAATACCTTTATTGGCTCAAAACTATTATCAGAAGAGAATGAAATCATGATGTAACTCTTAAAGAAAAACGTCGATATCTTTGTATGGTTTTTCCAAGAGATATCAGGTATCGATCTATTGATTGCATGCCACAAGCTCAACCTCCTTCCAAACAGTAAGGTCATCATACAAAAGCATCGCAATTTAGCCCCCCATTGTCAAAAAGCAGTCAACGAAGAGATAGACAAACTACTTCACATCGGGTTCATTCGAGAAGCCAAATATCTGAAATGGGTCTCAAATATCGTAGTTGTCCCAAAGAAGAATGGGAAAATCAGGGTCTGTGTAGATTTCATCGAACCAAACAAATTCATACCAAAAGATAACTTTCCCCTACCTCTAATTTCTCATCTCCTCAACCCCGTAGCAGGGCATGAACTTCTTTCGATGATGGATACAGCTTCAGGATATAATCAAGTTCCTTTTGCAGAAGAGGACTAAGAGAAGATAACATTTGTTACGGAAAGAGGTCTCTACTATTACACAGTTATGCCTTTTGGGTTAAAAAATGCATGAGCCACTTACTAGTGACTTGTCACTCAAATGTTTAAAGATCACTTAGGAAAAATCATGGATGCATATATCGACGATATGATCTGGAAAAGCTTAAAACAAGAGGATCATTGCAATAATCTACAAACCATCTTCGACATCCTTCGTGCTTACCAAATTAAACTAAACCTAGAAAAATGCCAATTTTGTGTTGCAACTAGGAAGTTTCTGGGACATCTGGTTAGTAAGAGGGGAATAGAAATAGATCTGACACAAATCAATGCACTCATGGCAATTCCATCACCACAAACCAAAAAAGATGTATAAAAGCTTGATGGCAAGATTACAGCTCTTCACAAGTTCATCTCAAAGTCATTTGATCGATGCAAACTCCTTTACCTCCTTCTTCGTGGGAATTCAGCTCCAACGTCTAAGAAATAACCCAAAGAAATAATCTAGACCCCAGAATATGAATTGGCTTTCCAAGATCTCAGAAGATACTTGGGGCGTCCTCCCATAATGAGTAACCCTGTTGATGGCGAAGTACTAAGCATGTGCATATCGACAGCAGAAGACTCAGTTAGTTTCGTTCTTATTCAAGAAGACGGAGGAGTGGAAAAACTAATCTACTTCATCAACAAAACTCTTATGCCAGCAGAAAAAAGATATACAACAACCGAAAAGCAACTGCTAGCCTTGATTTATAGTTCTCAAAAACTTTAACCATATTTCCAAGCACACCGAATCAAAGTCATTACCAAATTCCCCCTCAAACTCGTACTTTTCAAAAAGCAGAAGTCATAAAGAGTACAATAATGGTCTATTTTCCTAGGAGAATATGATATCTCCTTTGAACCACAAATATTAATCAAAGGAGTAGGGAATTTTCTGGCAGACTTTCCCGCTGAAGACCCTAAATGGGAAGAACTTGAAGAAACACTCGCCGATGACTCAATTGTAGAACCAGACGCGTGGTCCAAAAGTACAAATAATGAAATAAAGTACGAAGCTATCATACATGGCCTCAAACTCGCCTTAGCATTCAGAGCATAAGAAATAGTTATTTATGTGGATTCATTACTAGTGACCAATCACTACAGGAAAACGTTCAAAATATCTAGTAAAATGGTCGACTACGCTGCATTAGTCAAAGAAAAAATGAATAAATTCAAAACAGCAACAATTTCTTATCTTCCAAGAGCCGAAAGCCATCATGCTGATACACTAGCATACATCGCCGCAATGCTCGAAGGCAGTGAGAAGAGAACCTTGGAAAAAGAGGTACTCAGAAATTCTAGTCTCGATACAAACTATTCCATACAAATCTAGGTCACCGAAGCTAAAGATCCTGAAGATTGGAGAAAACCATTTCTTACATACTTCAACTCTAACATCCTCCTAGACAACAAGAAAAAAATTTGGTCCCCGTTGGCAAAATATCTACAGTTCAAAGTCCAAGTTGGGATACTTTATAGAACTACTAGGGGAGGACCGCTCATCAAATTTATTTTATAATGAGAAGCTCACATCAAAATCAAGATGCTTCACAAAAGAATCTGTACCGTACAGGTCTCAGGTTGATCACTAGCACAAAGAGTGTTCACACAAGGATTATATTGGCCAAAGATGAGGCAAGATTGAGAAGACTTTGTACAAAAATGTTATAAGTACCAAATTCATGCTCAAGACATCAAAAACCCATCCCTAGATTTATATGTCAGTAATGTCCTATGGCAATTCAAAAGATGGGCAATCAACATTATTGGTCTATTCCACCCAGTATCGGGAAACAGAAAGTTTATTCTTGTAGCCACAGACTTCTTCACCAAATGGGTCGAAGCTGTACCAGTTTGCCACACTAATGAAAACAAAGTAATCAAGCTTCTCTATAAGCACATCATCACTCGATTTGGATGTCCGCAAATAATACGATTCAATAATGGCAAACAGTTCATCAGTAGCAAAGTCCTCAAATTCTTCCACAAATGCAAGATCCAATTGATAACTTCAACACCCTATTATCCACAAGGAAATGGCCAAGTAGAGGCTATAAACAAAAACATCAAATCAGGGCTACGCATGCGCCTCTATGAAAAGAAAAGACGATGAGTGGAAGAGCTACTCAGCATTTTGTAGGTATACAAAATAACTTCTTGAACATTTATAGGTTGTACACCATTTATGATGGCTTTTGGTACCGAAGTTGTCATCCCTTCAGACCTCAATTTCCCATCCGCAAGAAAAAAAAGTCATAGATGAAGAAAATGAACTTGGACTTCTATGTAATCTCAATTGCATAGAAGAAACTCGAGATCAAGCAATCATACACTTGGGGTGATACCACGACACTCTGCGAAAAGCTTATAACAAGAAAGTATGAATAGGAGGATTTGACATTGGCGACCTTGTACTTCGACGAATTTAAGACAGTACTCAACCAAAAAACTCCGGCAAATTATCAAAAAATTGGAAATGACCTTATATCATTAGCGACAAGACCAATAATGGTACATACTGGTTGATTACTGAGAACAAAGTACAACTCGAGTACCCATGGAACACAACCCATCTAAAAATATTCTACCGATAAAAGTTGTAATCATTTTTTACTATCCAATAAAGAATTTTTTCTCTCCCACAACATTACATCATCTTTTCTACATACTCTCTGTCGACAAAACTTATATTTGTCCATATGAGATCTCATATCTTCGACAAACAAATATCCAACTATATGACAAACTATTTGTCAATCATTACTACTTTGACAAATGTAAAACCTGCTTATCTTTTCAATCAAGCCAGAGATTCTATGGAGGAAACACATTTGGCCACATTTCTCAAACAAAAAAGGTATCACATGCTACTCCTATCTATCTCTATAGATCAAATTGCAAGAAGCAACGATCTACTACACATCTAACATATAGTATGTCATACTACTGAACATCTCGAATCACAACACTTATCATATATTTCAACGAAATGTTATGCATTACTATCGATTAATTCATTGTCCAACATCTATACTTTAAAACACATCACTCGATAAAATTATTTCAAACAAAAACAAAAAAGTAAATTATCAGATATCCAAGAAATTGTCACGGTCCCATTGACCACTTGTACAAAAAATTCAATTCAACAAAAACAAATTAACTTCAACTATTTCAGTTCTCAGGGAGAAGAGTTAAGCTAGCATCCTTCACTGGCAGACCAGGAGTAAGGTCATCCAGCACTTCTTCTAGAATAGTACCTTCGAATAGAGTAGGCACAAGTACCTTGGGAACTTCTTCCTCAGCATCGGAATCATAAAAGATCACCCCGGTAGTAACGGCCAATCCTTTATAAAAATCCTTCCTCTCTTCTATTTCCTAAAATTCCCCAGCGAAATTAGCCTTCATATATTTGAGAGAGTCAATATTGATTCGATCAGCTTCTACTTTGACTTTGTCAAGGACCTTAGCACACTCCACCTCCATCGACCTACGGGCAGTAAGATCTGTTCCTGAACATCTTATTCAAAATTGGTCTTCTGAAGGGCCAATACCTTCTCTATCTCCCCAGCCAGATCAGCCCTTATATGCTCGACCTCTATCCTCTTCTCTATCTCTCATGCCCTCTTCACCTCGCGAATGGCCACCTCATTTGCCTTCGCAGCTCCCAGCTTCAGCTTTTCAAGCTTCGCCTCCAAGCATTCTATCTCCTAGACTAGCTTATCATTCTCCTTAATAAGCTCCTTCTCGTTATTTTTGTAAGTAAATAGTTAATTTGCCAAAGTCCCATAACCAAGTAAACAAGGCTTCCCTTCGACCAGCAACTTTTTGATCTGCAGAATAGTCATAATGTGAGTTCTTGAGTGAGGGAGTAATTTCTTTAGTCGAAGCAAAGCAAAGAAATTTCTAACCTTATTCATTGTTTTATGCCCTTCGATGAAGAAGGTTGACAGACTCTCTGATCTAACTAAGCAGTCGGACAACTCTTCCTCAAGAGTAGTTGCCCCAGCGGCATAGAACTCAATGGTCCGCTGAGCCTCCGCATCAGAATCTTTAAGGTTTTTAACAACCTTGGCCTTTACCTTGCTGGGAGAACTTTTCTTCCCAGTAGAACCCTTCTGAGGCACTACAACAATGGCCTTCAGGGAACTAGGAAGTCCCGATTCCACTACCCCAGTCTTCTATCAAACCTCCCTCTTCGATGGTTGTGCAAGGGGAGTAGGAAGGTGGGCCGTATTTTTTATTTTCTTTGCGAAGGTCCCACTCAGTAGGGCCTCTTTCTCCGCTGCAGTAGAATCAGTGGTGTACCCACTGAAAGCAGGATTCTCAAGTGGGATACTAGCATCAATAGCCCGTTTGTTCTTTGCATACATCTTTTCATCGATAAGGGGGATATATGATCTGTTGGTTTAAGATCTTTTAATGCCAGCCTCTCGGAATAGACCTTCGACCTTCTCTTGATCAATAACCAGATAGTCGAGTCTACTGTAGTAGGTGGTCTTTATTTCGTACAACTTCTCATGGATATTTGAATTTTTATTGACATCCTTCAGAGGTGCATGAAGAAAATAAAAGATAATTAACACAAGCCCAAAAATAGTAGTAAGTCAAAAATTTGACAAACATGTTACCTAGAGACACACCTAAATGGAAGCACTTCCTTTTTAGAGTCTCCCTTGGGTCTTTGTGGCCAAATTTATAATTCCCAGATACAAGGAGGCAATCGGCAAAGTATTTCCCCTCTTTAGACACCATCTCATAAAATAAAGGCCTCTTCAAAAACCTTGCCAAGTACCTATAACTCACTTTCTACAGATTCTTTTAAAGTGTGTAGTACACACAAAGATCATCAACACTTATCAGTTCTTCCCCCCCCCCCTCTCCCTTAACCGACCATTTATAACCCCCATAACCCTAAAAGATTGTACGTGTTCGGGTTGAACTACCCAGGGGCCACATCAAAGAAATTTAAATTTTTCTTCTGATCAGCTCGAAAAAGAAGCTTTAACCCCTTTTTAATTTGTTCTCGATACACCAGTACACCATTAAGTGGGACATCTTGATCAATCATTTCCCAGTGGTACACCTCTATCCTAATGTCTTTGGGAATACCATACTTCGACTTGAAGTTCAGTATTTCACTGGTCTCGCCTACGGCTCATGATCCACATTGGTGTCTGTCCTCTCCCCATCTAATACCTCGATAGGCTGAGCCTCCAAGTTACACCAATTCATACTGGCAACTTTAACACTATTTTGTCCCACCCTATACCTACCATCCAATTCTTGGACACAAGTGGTTACATCAATCACTAATAGTTCTACGTCCACAATGTTATCAAAAATTCACTCTCTGTCCGCATCATGACAGTTAGCATTTTTGGATTGGTTCAACTATTTTTTAACCTGAAAATCATATTCCTTTTTTACGTTAGTAAAGTATCATACCTTATACATTATTCTGTGTTCATATGATAATACGGTTATCGAGTATTATTCTCCAACCACTCATTCTCTCTGTTACAATCATTCCTTCAGCATCATTACATCAGTTATCGATACCACTTTATTATCAATTTGGTTAAATTATAACATCGATATCTTATATTATTGAGAACTACTTACTTTTTGTACTAATTTTTATCAAAGTTTATACAAGATTCAGAAAGCTTCTTGAAGACGTTTCGTCTGCCATCCTAATTCCTACAAAAAAAAAGGCAAATCTAAAAAAATTGATTTTGCGTCATCTCCGACGCAAAATCTGGCACCAATCAAAAGGAAATCAAGAACACCTAATCTTCTTAAATCTTACGACTCCCGCGACACATATGTCACCAAAAATAACCCTAAATCCCACCGTAACACCCACATTAACAATAACACCCACATCCAAATCACCCCAATATCACCAATGCTCCTTTCACCATTAACACACCTCCCATTTCCTCTCCACACCACCAAAATGACATAAAAACCCTAAAAATTGGTTTCTATCAAATTCTCCCAACATCATCATCCTTATTCAAATTCCTTCCACCAACTAGTTTGTACACATCTAAACTATAATGGGTTTATGCGAAATCATCATTGCGGGCAATTGCAATCTAAACAAAATTTAAAAATAGATAAACCAACCTTACTGACGAACAGCTTGCGAGTCTCTCTCCTTAGCAAGTTTAGCCCTCTTGATTAGCATAACAATCTCCTCAGTACCAATGGTGGATAAAGAAATAAGAGAGGAACCAAATGAATCATAGCTCAATTTTTTTTCCAGAATTAGTAGAGTATGAACAATCACCAACCACGGAGGTATTTAGGCTTCTGTTGATCCCCTTTCATCAAGCGTGATTCTCTTCTCACAAAATTAGGCAACTGATTTTTTTTACTTCGTCGAATTCGACATCAGTAGGTGTTATTGAGTTGTCTCTAACACTATTTTTGTTGGTATTGCCGGTCGAAAGACCGCGGTTTGCGTCGCCATTCTCACTGTCAGTGGTGGTATTATCGGGGATGAGGTCGACATTTCTTGACGTTGTCAGGAAATCTTCTCATACCAGTGGTGTGTGTAATGGACGATGGTTATGGTTGGGCCTTCGGCGATGGTTCGGGTTTCGATTCCCAAAGTGTTAGAAGCCTCAGTTTCGACTCCAAGACTTGTAAATAGGCTATTGAGATCGTCGCTCCTCGGGGCGATACTTCCCTCTAGAGAGAGATCTTCAGTTACTCCCAACAAAGGTAGTTAGGGAGGTAGAAAAAAGGCTCCTCTACCGAAAGCCATATTAACAAAAGGAACTAGGTTCTTGAGGAACCCTAATTTTATTAACTATAACTCTTGTTCTGAACAAGACTAATTTAACTTAATTAACTGTATTAACTAAGAAACAAATAACCTAGACCTCCCATTTTATAGAACACAAGGGGGGTTAGAATTAGGAACCCTAATTCTAATTGAAATAGACTTCTACTTAAATTAAGAAACTGCTAATAACCCATATTGGACATCTCCAACAGAGCTTAAGCTAAAACATAAAATATAAAATATTAAATAAGTATAAGTCACACGGTAAGCAGTGTTAAGGATACAGATGAGTTAACACACAATCAGCACTTGTACAGTCAGCAATGCTAAGTCAGCACAACTGTTATAACTACTCAACTGTATAACAAAATTAGTAATAATATGTTTTTAACTATTCTTGTAAACTGTCTATAAATACACTTGTAATAATTATAGAAGAATGAATGAAAAATTATTTCTCTCCCAATTAGGTTAGTTTCAATCTTGGTGTCAGAGCGAATCAACCTTGCGGTTCTAAGATCCAATTAGGGTTTTTACACCCAAATCTCTCATTTTCTTTGAAGTTTCTCTTGTTTAAGTTAAAACCAGTTTTAATTTCTTCTATTTTAGCTAAATCCAGCTTTAATTCTGCAGTTTTTCATGATCTCAATTTCGCCAATTAGATCTCAATTTGTCTCAATTTCAACTTCATTCGGTACAATTAGGTTTTCAAAAGCAGATCTTGATCATGGCAGGTGAACTACAATCAACTCAAGATCCATCAATGGTGATCCAAAATATCTCAAATATGATCCCAATCAAGCTAAACGAGGGTAACTATGTGGTCTGGAGGTCCTTGTTCTTGCCTATTCTTCGACGATATTCTCTTCTTAGCTATGTGGATGGTACAAACCCTTGTATACCAGAGAATCTCTCCTTCACTAATGAATCAGGTCAGACAACAATCTCTCCAAATTAAACTTTTCATCGATGTGTCGAAAATGACCAAACACTGCTAATCTGGATCAATGTCACCCTCTCTGACTCTCTTTTGCCTTACATGGTAAATTCCACCACTTCTCATGCGTTGTGGTCAACCTTAGAAAAAAGATTTTCATCAATTTCACATTCTCATGTTATGCAATTAAAATCCAAGCTTCAAACCCTCAAGAAAGGTTCATCCACAATTTCTGATTACTTATAACTAATCAAACATATCTCAGACAATCTAGCTGCAGCAGGTTCTCCAATCTCAAATGATGATCTTACTTTTCATGTTCTGAATGGTTTACCCCCAGAATTTGACCCCTTCTCAACATCAATTAGAGTTAGATCTGAAGGAATCACAATTGATGATCTCAACAGTCTTTTGTTAAGTAAGGAATTAGCAATTGAAGAGAGAACAAGTTCTCTCAATCCCTCAGCACAAGGCACACAAGTGTTTACAGCAACAAGATCAACTTCTTATCCTTCAAATATATCCACATATAGGGGACCAAACAACAGCTACAATGGCAGAGGTTACAATTCTCGACAACAAGGGAATCGAATGTATCAAAACAGTAATCAAGGTAGAGGAAATGGTTTTACTCAAGGCAATTCTTATCACAACAACAATGGGAGAGGTTTCTTTAACAACAATCATTTTGAATATGGTCAGGGATCAAACAAGGCTGATTTCAACCAAGGTACAAATAGGCCAAGATGCCAAATTTGCTCTTATGTTGGGCATGTTGCAATAGACTGTCATAATTGAATGAACTTTGCTTATCAAGGCAAGATCCCAACACCAAAGCTGGCTGCAATGGCTGTAACAAGAAATGGTAGTCAAGCTTCATCCTCCACCGAGTCACATTGGTTTGCAGATACAGGGGCAACTAATCATGTTACAGCAGATCTCAACAACCTATCTTTGCATGAGGAATACCAAGGAATAAACAAAGTCACAGTGGAGAGTGGACAAGGACTACACATTCAAAACACAGGTTCTTCTACTGTCTTTATTAGCTTTTCTCCTATGTTAAAATTTCATCTAAAAGATATCTTACATGTACCTGATATATCCCATAACCTCTTGTCTGTTCACAAATTTGTTAGAGACAATAACTGTACTCTAACTTTTGATAGTCATGCCTTCTTTGTAAAGGACAAACTCTCGGAGAAGATGTTTTTCTAAGGACCACATAAGAATGGTCTTTACCCCTTCAAGTTCAATCACTCTCCTTCCTCATCCACTGGTCAAAACACAACATTTCTTAGAGAAAGAACATCATCCACTATTTGGCATCAAAGACTGGGCCATCCCTCTACTCTAATTCTTCAAAAAGTCATTCATCAACATCAATTACCAGTTGAAGATAAGCTGTCTTCAGTTCCTTTTTGTGCTAATTGTCAACTTGGCAAAAGCAAGAAACTACATTTTTTAATTTCTATAACTAGAAGCACCGGCCATTTACAACTCTTACATTGTGATCTATGGGGGCCATCTCATGTAAACTCTCTTTCTGGCTTTAGATATTATGTCAGTTTTGTAGATGACTATACCAAATATTATTGGATTTTTCCACTCTATACAAAATCTGATTTCTATAGTGTCTTTGTTTCTTTTAAAACCAATGTTGAAAACAAACTAGATTTGAAAATCAAATCTCTCAGAATTGATGCAGGGGGTGAATTCATTAGTCACATATTTGAACAGTCCCTTATTCTCTATGGTATTTCACATCATTTTTCTTGTGTTCACACCCCAGAATAAAATGGTACTGTGAAGAGAAAACACAGACATATTATAGAAATGAGCAGAACCTTATTTTCTTAGAGTTGCCTTCCTTCACACTATTGGATTGATGTCTTTCAAACTTCAGTTTTTCTTATCAATAGACTGCCCTCTAAATAATACAATTTCTTATCTCCTTGGGAAAAACTTTTTAATGAATCTCCCAACTACAACTTTCTTAAATCTTATGGTTGTGCTTGTTATCCATGGCTCAAGCCTTATACCAAAAACAAACTAGAAAGTAGAAGCAAGCTTTGTGTCCTCATTGGTTATAGTCTAAATCATAGAGGTTATAGATGCTTAGATCCTCATACTAGAAAAATTCTAGTGTATAGACATGTTGTCTTTAATGAACATCACTTTCCTTTCTTTTCACCTAACACTTCAAAGCTACCATCCACTTGTGAGACATATTCTAATCCAGCAGTTAATGTCCCCACATTTCCAAGTCATCTATCACATTCAATTGTACCTCCTATGCTAAGTCCCCTTCACACTCTATCTAATACATCTCAATCTAGTATACAAAGTACAACTGAGCCACTTACCTCACCTATACCCCAAATATCAACACCTTCACCTATTTCACAAACTTCTTTACCTTCATTAATACCACCACCTTCATCACATCCAAATATATCTCAAGAAATGTTACCAGCACCATTACTACCTCCAACAAACACACAACAACATCATATGATTACTAGAAGTATTTTTAAACCAAAAACCTATATATGTACAAGACATCCAATTCCTATAGTCTTACTCACCACCTCATCACCCACTGTTCCAACTTGTTTTACTCAAGCAGTCAAGGATATTCCTCCTGGAGATAAGATATGGTCACAAAATTCAATGTTCTTATAAAAACAGGTACATGGCTTCTTGTTCCTCCATACTCCAAACAAAAACCAGCTGGTTGCAAATGGGTTTTTAAGATAAAAGAAAAGCCAGATTGGTCAATTGACAGATACAAAGCAAGATTAGTAACAAAGGGATATCGCCAGAAAGAAGGATTAGACTATAATGAAACTTTCAGCCCAATGGCTAAACCTGCCACAATTAGATTGGTTATTGCTCTAGCAGTCCAATATGATTAGCAAATTAAACAATTAGATGTCACTAATGCCTTCTTACATGGAACTTTGAAAAAAGATGTGTACATGGTCCAACCCCCTGGCTTTATTGATCTAGTTCATCCTACTTATGTGTGCAAACTACAGAAATCAATTTATGGACTCAAACAGGCACCTAGAGCATGGTATGAATCTCTTGTTCAGAGTCTTCATGAATGTGGTTTTTATACATCAAAGGCAGACACATCTCTTTTTGTTCAAAAAACATCTTCTTCATTAACTTTTATTCTGATATATGTGGATGATATTTTGATTACTGGAAGCTCTCCTCAATATTGTCAATCACTTATTCAACATTTGAGCACAAGATTTGCCATGAAAGACTTAGGTCCATTACATTATTTTCTTGGGTTAGAAGCAACACGGACATCTCAAGGAATCTTTCTTCATCAGTCCAAATATGTTATAAACCTTTTACAAAAATCACACATGGATGGCTCTAATTCATGCTCATCTCCTTGCTCAACTGGAACAAAGCTTTCTCCCAATGATGGTGAACTACTTCAAGACAGCTCTCACTATAGGTCTTTAGTTGGAGCTCTTCAATATCTGACCTGGACAAGACCAGATCTTACCTTTTCAGTAAACCAAGTCTGCCAGTTTATGCACTCCCCTACAACTTTACATTTATCAGCAGTAAAAATGATTCTCAGATATGTTAAAGGCACTATTAACCATGACATCTTCTTCTCCAAAGGCAATGGTCTCATTATAGCCTTTTCAGATGCAGACTGGGTGGGAGATCCTTTTGATAGAAGGTCCACAAGTGGCTTTTCTGTGTTGTTTGAGAACTCACCAATTTCTTGGAGTACTAAGAAACAAGCAACAGTTGCAAGATTCTCTACAGAAAGTGAGTACATATCACTTGCCTTAACAGCAGCTGAAGTCTCATGGTTGTGTATTCTATTAACAGATCTTCACATCTACATTCATAGACCTCCTCTAATTTGGTGTAATAACATTAGTGTTATTTTATTAGCATCTAATCCTATCTTTCATGCTAGAACATAACATATAGAAATAGACCACCATTTTATCAGGGAATTGGTCACTCAAAATAGTGTTTAAGTCAATTATTTGTGTACAAAAGATTAGGTTGCAGACATCTTTACTAAAGGTTTATCTTCTATCAAATTTACCTATCTCAAAAGCAAGCTGTCAGTTCAGGCTCCTCCCTTCAGCTTGAGAGGGTGTGTTAAGGATACAGATGAGTCAGCACACAGTCAGCACTTGTACAGTCAGCAATACTGAGTCAACACAACTGTTATAACTACTCAACTGTATAACATAATTAGTTATAATCTGTTTTCAACTATTCTTGTAAACTGTCTATACATACACTTGTAATAATTATAGAAGAATGAATGAAGAATTATTTTTCTCCTAATTGTGTTAGTTTCAATCAGGTAGACGACCTTATGAGGGATGCGCCACATCATATATAGTATGATAATACTATAATTCTTCTTCTTTATTCTATTATACTAAATTCAAGTAGAAGTAGCTCAATTGGTTAAGAATCTTGGAATTGATCCTATTTACCTAAGGTTCAATTCTTGATTAACCCTTTTACTTTTGAAATTTTATTTTTCTTTAATTTTATATTCTATTAAGAAAGTGTTTCAAATAGAAGTAGCTCAATTAAAATAGGGTTTCTAATTTTATTAACTAGAACTATTGTTCTGAACAAGACTAATTTAACTTAATTAACTGTATTAACTAAAAAACAAATAACCTAGACCTCATATTTTATAGAGCACAAGGGGGATTGAAATAGACTTCTACTTAAATTGTGAAACTGCTAATAACTCATATTGGACCTCTTCAACAGAGTTTAAGCTAAAACATAAAATATTAAATATTAAATAAACATAGGTCACACAGTAGGTAGACGACCCTATAAGGGATATAAGTAACTCAATTGGTTAAGAATCTTGAAATTGATCATATTTACCTAAGGTTCAATTCTTGATTAACCCTTTTACTTTTGAAATTTTATTTTTCTTTCATTTTTTATTCTATTAATAAAGTGTTTCAAATTGTGAGTTTGATTAAAACATAAATCCAATTGTTAATTAAAATAGGGTTTTAATTTGATTATTTTCATTTATTATTTAGTAAAAAAAAAAAAATGGAGACTCAGTCCCAATCATATTTTTATAGCAATCACGAAGATGACGAACCATTCGGCTTGCGATGACGATAACATCTGCATGACTTAATGCACTACCCAAACAAAGTATGGTGTCTGACTCCGGACAAAAAGCAGCAGCTAGTAGATTAGGCGTGGGCGCATGCCTTTGGGAAACCAAAAGGCGGGCGGGCAGTGGAATGCTTTTATTTTGCCTTTCAAATCAAAATTAAACAAAAGTAGTTGTTTTCGCACTCTCTCTCACAGTCTATACACTGGCAGAGACAAGAACAAGATACTAGAAGATCTTTCACTCTCTGGATTCGTGCCCTCTTTCCAGTCTTCATGCTTTCCTGTCTTCAAACCCCAGCTTCTCCCTCTTTTTAATCTCTATCTATGATGTTTAACCCTACTGACCTCCATTTGGATGAGCAGCACACATGGTAACCTCTACAACCTCATTCTAATGTTTATTTCATTTTTATGTGTGCTTTTGATTTTACCAAAATCTTAATGATTCCCTTTGTAACAAAACTTGATTAGAGCTAAGTTACTATGTTTGTCACTTTGTTTTGATTGAATGAACAAAGGGTACTTTATGTTTTTATGGTATCTGTGATGTTGGGAAGTTAAACATTCTCCTTGTGAGCTTTTTGGTGAGCTTTTTGGTTATAACATATGGACATTTTGAACCCGACAAGTACTTTGATGATTCATGGGATGATTAGAGGTTGACTTCAATTTTGATTTATGATGGTGTATGGAGTTTTAGTTTGATTCGAGAGACGTTCAGGATCTTTTTGGTGGCTTGGAGGATAATTGATCTAGTATTCCGATCTAGTCCTTACTATTTTACCCCGGAAGCCTCTCTTTCGAGTGGTGAATAATGAATATACTTCTCAGGAAAAGGAATGTTATCATTGATTGTGCAAGTTAGCATATGAACGGAAGGGTGTTTTGTGCGTATGTTTGTTTTTATTTATTTTTGCCATTCATCCTTTTTTGTTTGAGGCCCTTGAATCTCTGATTCTTTGTGCTATAAAAGTGTGGTTGTTGACCAGCCTATTGATGCATTTGAAGATGCACAATGGGGCAGGAGTGATTGAAACCAGATGATTTACAATGAATTTTGGAGAAAAGGGTTGTTCACAATTTTCATTTTTACCTTTACTAGGCAGTAGAAGGTATATGAAGAATTTTCAGTTGTAGGTTCCTCTAGAGGCTAGAGTAGCTATTATTACCAATACATCTGATTTAGTGACATTGATTTCGCCAAATCTTGTCCAAAGAATTTTAGTAAGGCTGGTATCTCTGAATTTAGTAAATAGTAAAACTGCAGAATGCTGTTACTACTGTAATTGTAGGGCATTTGGTGAGGGGAGGTATCTGCAAATGTATTGAGTAACGACCTATATTGTAATATGCGTTACAAATCTTGGGTGTTGGGATCTTAAGGACGAGAAGAGAGTAGATCGTGACTTCTTCGCCCTTCAGGTTTTATTAAGGCTAATCATGGTGGAGTTTTTGAATGGGAAACTTGTTTAGAAATAAATTATAAGAAGAATCTGTTACTCTTAAATTGATAACTAGATTACATCTTAGACTCCGTTTATATAATAGGGGCTCTCTAAACTACTTCTATTCTTACTCAATGTAGGACTAAACTAGTATATGTGTAGATGCATACATATACTCCAACTAGGGCTGTTTACGGGTCGGGTCGGCCCGGGTCCGAACCGGGCTAACCGGGTTATAAATTTATGAACCCGGACCCGAGCCGAACCGGTCCCAAACCGGAACTGAGCCAGACTGGTCGGGTCAGGTCCTAACTCGGTTTTTGTTTTTTTTTTGCTCTTTCAGTGCCAAAAAATTTCTCTGCTCTCTTCGTGGTAAAACACACCAATTATGTTGAAAGAACATGACCCCTGAACTATCTTCCTCAAAAGGGTATGATAACTTCCTTAGTGGTAAAACAAACCAGACAACCCCATTCAACCGTTTCTTACTTTTTGGGTAAGTTGGCTTGAACAAATAAGCTTGAGTCACCAACACGAACTGAGCTGAGTCTCATTAACATTACCGACGGATAGCCAAGTATGTGGGTCTTGAATATCTCCCCATACCTACAACCACAAAATCAAAATCCTTTAACTATGACCTTTGTTGTTTCGTAAAAGGAGAAAGAAAGAAACCTTATGTGTTTAGTGGAAAAGAACACATTTGGGTCTTCGGAGTAGAATTTGAACCTGATGGAAGCTTAAGTAATCCGCCTTCATCCTGGATTCTTCTCTTGTGTCTCCTTGCAAAGATGTGTAAGGAGATAAGTACTAAAGGTAGAGAGAGAAAAACACAGGTGAAAGCACTACCCAGATCTGAAACTCTACGATCATAAAAACCACACCAAAAATTTCAGATCTGAAACTCTACGATCTGCGTTGAAAAATGGTGAGAATCGGAGCCTAAAACGTTAAAAAATGGTGAGAATCAGTCGAAACTCGGTTGGAATCGGTGTGAATTGGTACATTTTAGGGTTAAGATTTTGCCGAAGAGAGAGATAGAGAGATTGGGATTGTGAAGAGAGGAGGACTGAAAAGGGAAGATAAGGAGTGGTGAGAGAGAGTGTTGCATGTACGTGTGTGAGAGACTGAACTGGATCGGTTCGGGTTTATCGCTAAACCAAGCTTCTAACCTGAAACCGATTCGGTTTTATTCGGGTTTGAACAATAGAAACCGAAACCGATCCGGCAGATCTCCAAAACCGGCCTGAACCGCCCGATTTGGATCGGCCCAGTTCGGGTTCTCTGTACAGCCCTATCTAACACTCCCTCTTACGTTGATACGAACACAATGTGTTTGTATCAAGATGGATAACAAGAAGAAAGTAAAATAGATAATCCTTCATAAGGATACAATCACTCTCTTACTTATAATGAAAATGAAGGTTCCCCCTAAAATTGATAAAACTTCTTCTAGACAATCCTTTTGCAACAGCATAAACACTTCAAAGCTTCACATATCCCTTGTGAAATCGGCGTCATTCCGACTTGCCATTTTTCCCACACGTTTTTGTAAAATCTGCGGCACTAACCAACTTGCCAGTTTTCCCACTTAAGGATAATGTCAATATCTTGAAGAGATACTGAGGTAAGAGAATTAGTCGATGAAGGTGATCACTCGAGGTAATGTTGAGGAAAGATTATTATTTGAGGAAAAAAATATTTACTAAAGGAAAGAAACAATTCACTCGAGGACAAAGAGATCCACTTGAAGAAGAGAAAATCATAATCGTGGTGTAAGGAATTGAACATCTTCACCCAATCCAAAGAAAGAAATCTCATCTCGCGACAGGAAAATATTGCATCTCAATTTTGTAATTTATACTCATGAATTTGACAAATAAGATAACCACTAGAGAAAAGAGAATCGCTCTAGGAAAGAATCACTCGAGGAAATAGGGATGACAATGGGGCGGATTTGGGGCGGGGAGCCAATACCATCCCCATCCCCATCCCTGCCCCAGTGACCCCTCTCCTTTGAACTCCCCTTTCTGATCAAACTTTCAATTAGCTTTATAACCCAACTTGCTCTTGTCGTCTTTCTTGTCGCTCTTCAAGTACTTGCCTTCAATGGCAATTGCTTTAACGGTAGCGTCCTTGATATTTTCCACCTTGAAGAGCTTTAATTCTCTTCTAATGGACTCCGATAAACCCCCCGTATACTTCATAAACACGTCGTACTTATCCACGTCAACATCCAAAACTAACGCTTGGTTATGAAATTTTGTAGTGAATTGCTGTACGGATTGCCCAAACTTTTGGCGCAAATTGTGTCATTTATACCACCGCTCCTGTTCATACCCAATCGGATTGAATTGTTTCCTCACCAAAACCTTGAATTCCTTCCAACTCAGACTTTTACCATCATGTCATTTTCGTTAGGATTTCCACCACGTTAGTGAGTGACTTGTGAATTTCAAAGAAGAGAAGCAAATCTTTTGAGCGTTGGAATATTCATCAATAGAAAAATAGGTCTCCAACCTATCTAACCAATTATCTAATTTCTCAGCATCGACGGAACCATCGAAAATCGGAATCTCAATCTTAAAGCCAATACGAAGATTACGCATAAGATTTGTTGACTTACTAGAACCTGGGCGCTCCTTGACGGAATCGGCATCACTAGAATCATTGAATACCGGAACGTCCTCGTCGCCATCCACCTCCATAACCCCTTTTTTTTTCGAACGGCTTTGCCGATTCACCAAAACGGAACCCAATGCGAGGTTTGTGAGACGTAATTCTTCGACCAACTCCCCTACAATAGAAGTTAGGGTGGAAAGTGGAAACTGTCGTTTCCAAAACCGTGATTCTCTCGTTGGGATTGCCCATCTCCAAATCGTTTTTCTTCAAATTAGGTTTGCGATAGATCTTCAACGGACTCACGAGCTTCTCCTTCGTTTACTTGAGACGGTCACGTGTAGAGACCATACACCACAATTAACCCCCCGAGAATCAAAATTTGAGCTTTGATACCACTTAATCCACAATACGATTGAGAGGCCTGTGTTAGTAGAAAAATATGAAGAACGCCAAATTCGATGGGAAAAAGAAGAGATTCGATTGCATTAATCAATAATTACAATGAAATAAACTCTAAACCCTAAGCTTCTTCCTTAGAACCTTTCTCTAGCTCTAACATAGAAAAGAAATAACCTAAGTCCCACTTATATACTAGGGAACCTAAAATACTAAATGCACGCATCTCGAGGCAAAAACACCCCTCAAAATACAACCACCAAAAAAGAAAAAGGCTAAATCGCGCCTCTGTTCGAATAAAATAAAATTTATTCGAATAGACAAAAATCTATTCGAATAAAACCTATCAGGCATAAATGTATTCAAACAGAAATAAGTCTGTTTAAATAAAACCCATCAGGCAGAAATGTATTCGAGCAGAAACAAGTTTGAATAAAGCCCATTAGGCAGAAATGTATTCGAACATAAGCAAGTTTGTTCGAATAAAAACTTGAAAACCTTCATGTCTTCGTCAGATCCTCCTGGATCAACCGTTGGCTCATTAGCGGAAGTTCAGGATCTTTCTTCAGTAATAAGCTAATGTGATTCAGTTCATATAGGCTCGTATAGTTTAAAAGAGCTGTAAGTAGAGCGTAGCTGGAGTCCTCCAACAAAGATATGGGTATCAAAGGTGCAATTCACAACTAAACTAATACGAATAATTGGGGAATCAGAGTAAAGAAGCTAGTGGCTTTATATATTGCAACGAACAATGTATATGCAAGTTTTCCACATAGGTTATAGCAATGTGCCATAAGATGATTACAGGGCTAATGGGCTGTATATATGGTTTTCAAAGAATGAACACTTTAGAACATACATACAGATTTTGTAAACAAAAATGAAATAGGAACCCGAGCATACAACGCCGTTGGTGTTGTAAGTCAACCTTTTGAAATAGCATATCGCTGGCTAACGGCTAGGGCGAAAGCCAAGGAAGAGACTAGCACTGAAATCTCCACCTTTAAAGACCAACTTTTCCTAACATCAACATTTCATACTCTTACATTTGATACATGGATATTTCATTTGGCTCACTAAACATTTTAGTTATCAATATAATTTTCTTCAGTTTCACATTATCATCTTTCTGAGTTTTTCCTCTTATTTTATGTTAGGAACATCTTTCTTATTTGATTGTATTTGGATTTCCCCTTACAAACTATCCCTTTTTCTTATTGTTAGGTTCAAAGATAAATGCAATGCATACTTGTACCTCCAGTATTTCTCTCTAACGAAAGTTCTACAGCTTTCGTCCGTAATGGAAGAGTATATCAACCAATAGCTACATGATGTTTGGATTGGGGAATGAAGCCATTGGTCCGTTCACTTTCGTCGATAATGGAAAGAGTATATGAACCGATAGCTACATGATGTTTGGATTGGGGAATGAAGCCATTGGTCCGTTGAGCATATAAATTTTTGTATCATACTAATGTAGTCGTCTTCAACAAGTTTGCAATTTTTTGGACCTGAATCGCAGCTAATTTTGATATTAAATTTAGTTCTATTTCTGATGTTATTCTTCTGCTCTGGGTGAAAAAGAAGATACCTGCCATATTAGTTTGATATTAATCTAGTTCTATTTCTGATGTTATTCTTCTGCTCTGGGTGAAAAGAAGATACCTGCCATATTAGTTTGCGTTTGACATGCTATTTTCTCTCTTAATATGGAGTTTGTAATAGAAGACCACTGAGCATTTTAGGCATCTTTATTTGTGTATCTACAATACTAAGCTTGCTTGCTACTTCCCTCTTGGCTAGTGTTAATGTAAGTTTCAGACATTTGAACTTAATATGAAGGACTTATTTTATGTAAGAATGCTCGAAGGACTGTCCTCCAGAAATGCTCAAACCTGAAAATACCTTTGAACCTGCAAATAATGGATGTTTCTCCTAATTATCATCTATAACATGTTGGTAATCAGGTACAAGGTCCTATAATAAAAGTCTTGAAGTCCTGGGAGATATGGTGTACGTTTATTCTTTCAGTCGATCTAGGCAAAAGAAGCTCACCTGTCATTTGATCTAGGCAAAAGGACCAGAGCTGAGAAGCTGCAGAGATCCTGGGATGCCACTTGCCAAGGATAAATCTTGGCATACCTGACATGAATAGGAGAAAACGGTGATAAATTATGAACCTGAATCAACACGGTTCTCAGAAAAGAAAAGAAAATTCAATGATACTTTCTCAGATTCGATTTTGAATGCTTCTGTTTGGCTTTAACTACTGAACTTAATTAGTCAAGCCAACCGGCGTTACTGTGCATAGCGTACTTTAACATCGATGAATGAAGATGTAGTTAAATTATAAAAGAGGTGAGGGCTGCGTTACCAAAGTGGATGAGTCGAGCAAATCAAATTCTATCGCGCACTTCATAATATAAGCAAATCACTCAAAATAAGGCCCAACGAAACAAATAAACAAATAAGGCCAACACCAACTACCTATTGCTCCAGCTCCAGCTCCAGGGTTCGATTCTCACCACTGGTGGGATTTCGAGGTTGGTATTAAGTTCCGTTGGCAGGCACCGGCCAACGTGCCCGGTCTCTGTGGTTTGCAGGCACCTGCACAACCCTAGAATATCTAGTCAGGAATTGACGGTTTGGCAGTGGCCCGGATACCTCTAGTGGGAAAGAAAAAAATACAAGGCCAATAAAACAAATAATAAGGTGTTTATGACTGTAATTGCATTGTAGTTTGCTAAAAACGGACATGTAACAAAGAAACCGTCATAACTGGCCAAATACCTCTAGTGAAAAATAATTACAAAAAAAATAAGGCTAACAAAACAAATAGTTCAGGTGTTTATGACTGGAATTACCCATTGTAGTTTTGCTAAACAAACGGACATATGTAACAAAGAAACCGTCATATTTACGATACTATATTGCCATAACATCGTTAGTTGAAATTAGATATTCATGTACCTCGGAGAAAAATACAAAATTTTCAGCTTACAAACAAATGAGCTCTACATAAGCATCATTAACGAGTTTCAGACTTCTTAATAAATAGCTTATGAAAAAAGTGTATACATTACAAGAAAAATAATAGAACATGATACAAAATTAGGGCTGCAACTTTGGCAGGTTGGTGATCACCGTGACTCTGACTTGTGACTCTGGCACGAACTTCACAATGACCAACCTGAGCAAACCGTGCTTCGTGTTTGAGATCCCTTGCCCGAAAAAAAAAATTCAAGGCTTCCATATTTTCATTGTACTGTCTTCACCAAATGTAGCAATAATGTTCCTATGAGGATGGTGAGTGACACCAATTACATCCTTTTCGTGTACCTGACAGCAATTATAGAAGCACAACAACAAATGCAATTAAGGGACTTATATATTCACAAACTAGGAAAACAAATATGTTTGTACATTAGATTGGAATATACATTTTTCCCTCAATGTAGATCGGCCATTAGACTAGACTGAGATATTCACAGTAAACGAAAGAACCGAAAACAAATATGTTTGTACATTAGATTGGAATATACATTTTTCCCTCAATGTAGATCGGCCATTAGGCTAGACTGAGATATTCACAGTAAACGAAAGAATCAAAATAGATGAGTAAAGATGCATCACTTGGAAACTGTTAAGAAGAATGAGCAACTGCCCACAAAAAAAATGAGACCAAAAAAAATCACTGCAAGTACATTGGAACAAAAAAATGTTTCGCCAAAAATAAATGATCACATTTTGTTTGGCCAATATTCACTAGTCAGTGACATGACTTGTGACTAAACTGACAGCCAAAGTTGCTAACAAAATATACCTTTGGAAAAGGAAAAGAAAAAAAGTATGTTCATTTGATAAAATTATGTGCAGATAAAAAGAATAGATGCTGAAAAGTAGAAACTAGATGCTACAGACTCAACTAGAGAACAAATTTTATATACCTTCATAAGATGCTCTAATTTACCAGACTGGTGGCTAAAGCAGTACATATTCCTGCAAATTATTAACAAGGAATTTAGTTGACGTATTGTGTTAATAGTGTGCTTCGCAGGTTCAGCTGAGGATGTTAAAATAGAAATATTGTTATAGTGTGATTCCCTAGAACTTGAAAATATGAACAGCTTGTGGGTGATTGACGCAGAGTGTCTACTGTAACACCTCTAAAAGATGATTTTTAAGCCCAGAGATCCCAATATAAAATGTTAACAGTTAACAAGCCTCTAGAAGCATTGTAATATTTAGTATTAAGAGTATGGTGTATGCTACTGTCAGCATTTCTGGGTGTTAACATTACACGGATATTATACTCATTATGATTAGGATTTTAGGTATTTAGTGGTAAAACGTATGTAACAAATCACCTCTCAATATAAAGACACTAAAAAACGCCCCGTCTACATTCTTTTGGCACTACACTAAAATCAATACATGTTCAAGCTGAACTCTCCACTCATTCTTTATGTTCCCTATTCCACAAGGTGTGCTTTCGAAAATACACTAGAAATTGACAACTGAGGAGTTGACAGGTTGAACCATGACATAGGGAGTTGCTTGAGTCACAAAACTGTAATTTCCTTTTACAAGATATAAACTATTCTTCGTAGATCAGAGAAAGTGAGATCGGATAATGCAGAGAGGTACCGAGATATACTAGTGTTCTATTTGGTGGAGACTCGCTTCCTAAGCTTTTGTTTTAGAGAAAGAGGGTGACATTTGCCAAAATTAGGTTGGCCTAGTTAAATATACCCAGACATGTAACTTCCAGTCCTTTCGCATCTCGGCCGCAGAATCCAAGGTTTTCTTTTCGATTGAAACGTTTTGCATCGAGATATATAACAAGGAAATTGTGTACCCTGAGAAATGCATCTCTGCCGTAGATCTATATGTTTCTGTGTATATATTACATGAGACTCAAGTCTCTCAACCCTAGCTATGTTCGAGACTACCTTCCGACTTTTACAGAGGACGCCATTATCTAGAGGCTGGGTAGAAAACAGAGCAAGAATAATTGTTCGTGCCAACCAGAAAATGTAAACACCTCACATAAGCCATACCTATCTTCACCAACACAATAAATCCATTCCCCCTTTGGTGATATGCAAGCTGCTACAAAGTCTCCACCTTCTCTCTTACCAGATGAGAAGCTCTTCACAACCTGCACAAAACAGCTAGTTTTTATATGTAACTTTCTACGAAAATTACAACCTTAGAAAAGGGTAGTAATGATTGGAAAAGTTGATAATGAAGGCATTAATACCAATATAACAAGAGAATAGTACTAAAAGCAATCTGCTAGGAAGAAACAAAATACTCCTCTTACAATATAAAATTAGATAATCGAATGCTATACGAGAGACATTAGTTTCAAACATACGATGGGTAGCTCGAGGGCGTTAACCAACTAAAAGACAAAATGAGATATAGAGTTCGATGATTTAAATGAATCAATCAGGTTATATGATGTATACATATGAAATGTAAAGCCAGACATTCTTTAGTTGTTGCTCTAAGAGAGTGCGAGCAACGTTGCAAAAAGTAGCATTAGAACTGGGATTTGTGATTATTTTTTTAAGAAAATAAGAATAATTCTTTAACAATCGAAATAAATGTTCAGAGTGAATGAAGAATAGGAGAATGGTGGTTGTGCACAAACTGCATGCAGACTGCAAACCCGGGATTCAATAGTGGGATGATAGTTGTATGAGGTATTGGCTAGGTCATTCTATTCATACTTTTTAGACTAAAAACGGCATAACGGAAAATGCATGAATCTATTTCACTAAATAATTACTCAAGGGACTTGTTATTGCCATCCACCAAAACTAAGTCTTCCCACGCTCTATTCCGAAAAAAGGGTGGCTTGAAATAAAGGACAACCTGATATATAGGGCAGCTTTGAATAGAAGAAGGGAATGCATAGTTTTTGTTTCTGACAAAACCAGCTCCCAAAACTCAATTAGGGAAAATAAAATTTTCCTCCATTGTATTAGTATATACACAATTTTCAATATATAAGAGGCCTTAAAAGAAATTAATCTGCGAAGAAAAATTGCCAGATGGATTTGGGTTTTAGCAGAGATTGTTTGTTCTACATTGTATGAGAAAAAAAGGGAAATCATTGTTAACATTATTTAAAAGAAAACCCATCTCAAGAAACTATTTATCAGGCAAAGAAACAGTACAATATATTGTCAAATATCCCAAGTTTCCTTGTAGTAATTTGCAAGAGAGATAAGAAAACCTGGCCTTGAAGAGTCATGAGATATATCGATGATGTCTTGTTACACACAATAATGTGATCTGTACTTTTTGGTGAAAGATGAACAGAGTTGACAGATGCATCACCTCCCTAATATTTCAAACAGAAACATGTCAAGAAAACTAATCCAAAAAAATTAAAATGTGAGAGAAGACAGAAGCACAAATTAAAGTTCTCACGAAGAACAGATACCCTTAGAGGAGGCGGAGGCTTGAAAGTCTGTAAACATTCAGTAGTTTTCAAGTCCCAGACCTGCAAAAAAACACATAAGTATTGAGTCTTGAGAAGATAGTCATGCGTGATATTTTCACATTAACACCCACTATGTTATCTAAATTATACTTCGACGCCGCAAGTCTGAGTAAAGAAAGCCAACCCCTTAAGAAACTAATCTGGCCCTCCATTTACTAAAATATTGGGGTGCACTGGTGGTTTCTCCAAAATTTGTAACATCAAGTGCCAAAATAGGGATTGGAGAATCAAATTTGAAGGGTCGAAGTATACATATAACTTGGTGGGAATCAAACTCAAACATCCCCATTAGTGATGTTGCAAGGGAACTAACCTTGACTGTGCAATCACTAGATGCAGTTATTACACGAGATCCATCGTTAGTAAAGATAGCAGCATTCACATAAGATGTGTGCCCACGGAACTCTTTCAGTAGCCTCCCAGACTTGAGGCCGTAAATTCTACATCAAATACCACAATTAACACTGAGGTCCGAAAATCAAGAGCATCAAGCATAGTCAACTTATGCAGCAAGAAACCTCCGAGTATTTAGCACTGCAAGCAATCACCTTACCGGCATTATTAGAAGCATCTTCAAATATCGTATTCTTTTGTGGCGGTGGTGTCTTTGGGTGTGTCGAGAAGTGAAGTATACTAGTTTAGTACTAAACTAACTATTGATTTACCATGATGTCGATGTGCTACACTATAAAGACATGGTTATCTGTGTCAATGTGTGAGTTGCATTAATAAAGTTCACTTTCTCAAGAAAAAAGAAAGAAAAAAGACCATTAAATTCTAGGAGAACCTTGCAGTACTGTCGAAGGATGTACTTAATAGTTGGGTTCCATCACGAGAGAAAACAAGACTTGTGACACCCTGTGAATGTGCACGTTCAATACGCCTTATGCATTGACCCGTTCTTAAACGCCAAACCTGAAACAGTATTCAAAAACAGAACATTAAGAAGTTTGTAACACGTCAAGTTTATATACTGCCAAATCTAATTTTCAACAAGATACGTATGAAGTAGAAATAATTTGCACTTCTTTAAAGACTTAAAAATAACATCCACTTATGCCTGTTGTTCGCAGAGAGCCATCAATATAGACATAACAACCCATATCCCATATAGTGTATGTCAAAGGCATCAAACACAAAGATTCTATTGTACATCCCCAAAGACGTATTAGTTTTACTTCTTTTTCAGTTTTTTGTAAATAAGTAAAATCGAAACTAACTGGCATTGCTCGATGTGATTCTATCAATGATTCAATATAACTACTTGTAGTCGAGAGGCGTTGGGTAGAATTGTTTCAAACGGAGTAAAGCTTAGGAGAAATGGAAGGTCTGAGAGCTGGTAAAGGAGGCTTGGAGATCTCACATGTCCATTATACAGAAAACATATTCATTTTCGGTTGAGCATTGAGCATTGAGAATGAACTTGTTTTCTTTACATGTATTCTATGTGTTTTCGAAACGTCAGCAGGGTCGATACTTTTGCAGAGATGTCAGTGTATGGAGTCTCTTAAATCTTATGGGTTTATCTAGGTTTGCCATTAGGCGTCCCTTGTAGAACTATAACAGCTGGGACTGGCAGTGAGCAAGGTGTCAAATAGAATGCATTGTGAAAGGGGACGAGGCAGCTTCCTTTGGCACAATGATATCAGGAGGATGATTTCAGATACCATTAGGTCATGTGGAGGGTGGGGTTTAGTACACAAGGTGGGTTGGACAGAAGACTTGAGTTATGGAGATACAATGGACCGCCAATCGACCACTTGTTAACTGTAGGGTTGAGATCAAGGTATGGGCCATCTTTCTTAGTTCAGCAAAAGTTGGGTGGGTTAATTCAGAGTCTATGGGTGTGATGATGTGTTATTGGCCCAAGATTTGGAAGTATCCTATGACTATGATTCTTTCGGAAACTTGTCCCTTTTGCCATACTTTGGGGCATCTAGGGCGAGAGGTACAGCATACTATAAAGGAAAGGCTAACAGTCTGCCTCCAATCATCCTAGCTGTAAAGGCTATCTTTTTGGAGAGCAAGAAGCATCACAGCTTTAAAGAGGTATTTTTTGAGGACTTAGTGGTTCGATGGGGGACTAAAAGAATTTACAAGAAAAGGTACAACCCTAACATGCCTAGGGGGAAAACAATAAAACAAAAACAACAACAATAATATTTATTTTTGATTGCTCCAAAGGAGAACAACTAGATTTGTCGTGTTGAGACTTGAGATACTATAGTGATTTTAGATTTTGGTTGTATACTAGTGTTAAAGAGAGAGACTACGTTAGATTTACTATCTTTTGGTTTTGATTCCTAATAAGGTTGGTGATCTTATTATAGATTATTGTTATAGTTCGAATTTTTATTTTGATATTTGGGTTTAGTTTTCTTTTTGGATTTGTAGTTGATTATATATATGTTTTTAGCTGATATAATATAAATATAGTTTAATTTATGTACGTATATACAAATATAAGCTTTTTCCCTACTGTTTACATTATTCGAAATACTTATAAAATTCGCAATTCCGAATTGCTAGATCTTGTTGCTACGCATCGCAACACGCACTAACTGCCTTGCTAGATATTATACTGGAAGAAGTCTTAATCGAAAATAGAGTGGAAAGTTTAACTATTACCAGAAGCTAAGTTCTTCCTAATAAGGGCAAAAAGTAAAAAAAATGAATTATAGCGTGGAATTCCTACTCAACAGACGATAAAACTGCTAATGTTGTCAGGATTCATCCTGAAAAACCACTCCAAGATGAACCAAAGAAGAAAAGATTCTTAAGCTAACCAAGTAACAAGGCGATTGGAAAAATATTCAACTGAAACCAAAACCATATAGCTTGAGTTTACCTTAATTTTTCCGTCTTGTGACCCAGATGCAAGCATCTCAGAGTCTCTGCTAAAATCAACACAAAGAACAGCATCCTCATGCATCATAAAAGCATCCTGCAATCAGAACAGTCAGTAGTTACATATTAGATACCTGTCGGACTTAAGAAGATTGCAGAATCACATAGACAAAATATATAGATATATACACACATATATGGGTTTTGGGTAAGCATCTGGTATGACAAATAATTGCACTAGTCAAGCCCACGTGGAAACAATTTTTGACTCAGAAAACTGCCTAATTTAACTTGTAAAACTAGAAATTATATTTGGTCCGTCTTTTAAAAGGTAAAGTTCGATAGTATCTCAAAGAAGCCTTCTCAGGTATAAAGCAATCCAAGATAAAGGCAAAGCGCCTCACGTTCAAGGACCAAACCAACTCAACCGGATCTGATAGATTAGTCGCATCTATCTAACAACAAGATACTCAAACCTCACCCCTCTGATAATCTTCAGGGTTGAGGTCCAATACAACCTAACCGCACATACATCCCAAACAACCTGATCGCTCCATTCCTTCTATGGTGTAGTGCATAAGATCTTTATAGAATATTTCCAATTTCCTATGGGCCTTGAACAACCACGACTTCAAAGTGTTCATGAACACCAAATCCGCATTCATGCCGAAGCTGATATGGAGCAATGAAGAAACAGTCAGTTGTTCATTCTTATGTTCAACATATAAGGCACCAAGGTTCGACATGCACGTTTTTTTTCTTCAATGTCTCTCGTAAAAGGTCATCAATAACACCCTCCCCTCTTCTACTTTTCACTCCCATTAATTTGAGACAAAGGATCAAATTGAAAAAAATTCACTCTTTGTCCCATTTCCATCTCCAGGTATCTTCGCTCTCACTATCGACACATTGATGATTTTATGCATTTGTTCTAATATGCCAAACTTCCCATTCAATGGGACTCATACGAAATGTAGACTCCAATCCCCACTCTGCTCAGTTTGAGTTGTTAGAGATGTATTTATTAATAAGGGTAGTTTGGGCATTCTTTTTTATTAGGTAGTTGGTTTCCTTTAAATATGGTTATTTGCTTTTTTGTAAAATATATCAATTCTAATAACAATGTAGTTGTTTGGCTTTCTTCTCTCTAAACCCCTCTAAACCCTAGAATCTTAATATGGTATCAGAGCCGTCACCTCTCTCTCTCACTCTACAATTTGGTTTGATAAGAAATCGACTTGAAATCAATTAGGACATTTTTCTCTCTGCAATTTGATCTCGGATTGTCGGGTTCCTGCTACTAAACAAAATTTGGGATTGAAATCGATTAGATTTTTTTTATTTTGAATCTTAGGGCTAATGTTGATTCGCTTTGAGGCTCTTGAGTGGGGCTTTTGAATGAACTTTGTTATGATTTTTTAGAAATCAATACAACCCTACTATGACTTCAAGTTTTCAGTGATTTGGTTTGTTGGTGTTCAACTTGAGTTGTTAGGGTTTTTTATATAAAGAATTTGGTCCAGGAAGTAGTTGTTTGGTGAGCTGTTTAGTAAAGCAAGTTGGGGCTGATTGGTTATCCTTTGTTATTTAGTCTGGTTATTTTAATGTTAACTCGGTGAATTTGTTTTGAAGATTTGCTCTCTTGCTTGGCTTTACTTTTGGGTATGTTGGTTCCGGTTTCGGTCTTGGTTTGGAGGATATTAAAAATAGTTTTTCTTGGTTATACATCTGATTTAGAGGGTTCGTCTTTTTTGCATGTTGTTAGGATCTGGCGGTTAGTTTTCATCCGGTCGACTAGTTTGCTATCGGTTTTACATTTGGTATTTGGTCGCATCTAGCAGTAGCATAGCATTGCATGACATCGCAGACGCATCACATCGCAATGGTAGTAGCAATAACGTTGGCGTGTATCGCATTATGTAGCAGTGGAAATAGCAATTGCATCGGTAATCGCAATAGCATGACAACTTTTGGTGTTTGTTTTTTAGCAAATTCTCGATGTTTCACATCGTGAGTTTGTGAAGGGGTGTTAGAGATGTGTTTAGTAATAAGGGTAGTTTGGGAATCCTTTCTTATTTGGGTTAGTTGGTTTCCTTTAAATATGGTTATTTGCTTTCTTGTAAAATATATCACTTCTAATAACAATGTAGTTGTTTGGCTTTCTTCTCTCTAAACCCTAGAATCTTAATATGAGTCGCATGCCTCGTAGATCGACAATACATCTGTTGAGTCCCAAGACATCATGCCAAAAGTGAACCTTTTCTCAATTTCCAATACCGAACTTGATACTCTTACTAAAATCTTCTAATGTGTTAAAAATATATTTCAATATGTATAGCATTTCGCTTCTCTTTTGAATCCACGTGCACTTTCCCAATACAATAGTGGTTATTTCATTCAAAAGTTACAAACCCCAGTCCTTGAACAAAAATGTCCTACAACTTGGCAATGGAAGAATCCCCACAAGCATTGGGCGTTGCTATTATTGATGGAACTCTTGGTGAAGAACGCAGGGTTAGAGGTATTTTGAGAGATGAGCTAGCAAGGGCGTTGTCACTTTGCAAGCTGAATCATATGAACAAACAGTCCTAGCAACTGAGATTCAAGTTATACTGGTAGTACTGCAACTTTGCAAGAATATGGGATGCAGAAAAGTGCAAGTGGGAACCGATTTTAAACTGGCAGCTCAGATGATTTAAGGCTCTTAGAACCCACTTGGAGAATTGAACATAATGTTTTTATACACCTGAAAAGGTGAAATTTGATTGTTATCCCACACGAATCAGAGAGATAACAGAGCAGCTGGATAGTTTCATAATCAAACACAAATTTGGAAAATGAAACCAAGTGGCAAACTACCTGGCTACTTGAGATTGATGTAATCATTTTTAATTTGCAAATCATTTTTCTTGATTACCTTGATAATTTGATGTATCAGGATTCTAGATGG
This sequence comes from Kingdonia uniflora, assembly GCA_014058105.1. Taxonomy (NCBI): domain Eukaryota; kingdom Viridiplantae; phylum Streptophyta; class Magnoliopsida; order Ranunculales; family Circaeasteraceae; genus Kingdonia; species Kingdonia uniflora. The sequence continues at coordinate 1,516,413 of JACGCM010001377.1, read as the reverse complement.
ACCGTTATATTAGAATGTAATCCCGTGTGCTAATATAATCCTGGTATAGATCTTACCTAAACCCAAGCTTGCTTTGCAGAAAGAAAAAACCAAAGTGGTTACAGCATTCTTCTAGCCACTGTTCAAGTTCACAGCAACAAAATAGTATTTCCCAATTTCAATCCAACATAGAATCATCAATTAATCCCATCTTAAAACTCCTTTTCAAAGTATCTTGAAACTCTATTCTAAGAACCTCTGTAACAAAATTAGGAATCTCACGAAGAAGAAAAAGAAGAAGACGGCGGAGGGCTTGCAATATCGTCAGATTGTTGTCAACAAGAGAAGGAAGAGGAAGAAGAGGAAGAAGAGGATGAAGATGAAGAATCCGCGGAGAAAACAGATGCATTAGCATCTTCATTTAGTGATGTCATAGGATCGAAGGGTGGTTTGACCTCTTCGGTCAAAGAGATGGTGGAATTGATGAAGGCTATGGTTACACAACCATTACCAAGCCTTCCCCGTCATGGATTTACGAGAAGGCTTCCTCTCGACTTGCCATCCACGAAATAACTCAGAAAACCTAGGATTTTGAGACAAGTTTCAGCACTACTACCCAACGCCGTCACGGCCCACAAGGGAACAACATCGACAGCACCAACACCCGCACTCGCGGCACCGTTCGATTACAAAACCAACCCCAAAACCCAAGCGGGCTTCAACGCAGCAGCTGAGACGCCACAACCAAGCTGTAAATCATGGCCCAAGCCAGGGGCAGTACGAACACAGGTCATGCACATCCCAACCACCAGCAAACCCGATACAGTTTGGGTCCAGCCCATTCAGGTCGAGTCCCAACACATTACAGTCCAGGCCCAAGCCCAGCCCTAATATAATACGGGCACAACAGAGAGCAGTAGTTCCCCTAGTCCACCAAGCGAACCCGGTTGAGCCAGAGCCGACGATGCAGCTCAACCGAACCGACTCAGTTCCAACCCTGCTCGGGAACCACAACTCTGGCCCAAAAAATGTCGTGTCCCCGCACCAGCCATGAAAACGTACTCACCAACAGCAGTAAGTACTACCACCACCGGCAAACTTGCCTTGAGTCCATCAAAGGTACCAACCTCATTCCGTGATCGCTGATAGGAGCGGACAAAAGATCCCCTAAACCAGGGTACGCCCGGACCGCAACCGGCAGTGCCCACAGCTACTCTTAATCCTTTCCCACACCAAAAGCCACTAAAAAAATTCTCTCATAACCTAACCCTATGTGTGGACCAGTGAATGCGAGTAAGTTCATTGTCGTTCATGATAGGGGCAGGGAAAAGAATTGTAATGGAATTTTATTCGACCAGTGAGGAAAATCACAATGCGAGTACGTTCATTGTCGTTCATGATGGTGGCGGGGAAAAGAATCGTATTTGAATTTTTTCCGATCAGTGAGAAAAATTACCGAACTTTTATCCTCCATGGGATGATTTTGAGGATATTTACCATAATCGGGTAGCTCCATTTTTGGCGAATCTTCGCGTTATTAAGCACATGAATATTGCCAATACAGTGTTATTTATGTTCATAGGAACAATCGATGGATACGACAAGTACTGTGGGAGTATTCACAGTTTGAAGAATATGACCACAATTCGAGAGGTTTACCCAAATGTTCAAAATTCGTGGACGCTCCTCCATCCATCTATAATATTTGTAGTTAAACTTACCAAAGGGGGAAAAGTGATATGTTACACCCTAGGGCCGTCCACCAAATTGTCAAGGCCTAGGCCTTGACAATTTTGGCCCTTTTCCTATTTCTCCTCTCTAGAATATTTTCTAGTTTCTAGTTTCTAGTTTAGTTTATGTTAGTACTTTAATGTTTTTAGCAAGTCTTAATCTACAAAAATTTAGATTTATTATGTGTTTCCATATGGACTAGGCTTCTACTTTGTGATAGGTATCCTCCGTCTATATAAAAGGAGGAGGCTTTCCAGAGGCTATAATTAGGTTGGTATGAGTATAAAGCTATTTTGCTAGGAATTATGTTAAGTTTGGGGGAAAACTGCAAACCCTAGATCATTTTAATCTTTATTTTGATTGAATTTATAATTAGATGCTTCCACTTAATTAGTTTGATAATTATTAGTGCAAGTACGCCTATAAATGAAGTAATCTTGAGAAGAAACTCCATCTTGAATATAACAAGATATTTTAAGAAACTCACATCAGCCTGGTACTGAAGGTCCTTCTTGAGCTTCCCACTTACATGGTCCCAAACCTAGAAATACTTCAAAGTCAGAGAGCGTCTTAAGACTTTATACATAATGGGTATCAATAAAAAATATATGTCAATCATTTATACCTCAATAAATCCATCAACGGAGCACGAAACAAGAACCTGTCCATCAGGTGAGAAGCGAGCACATTCTGGATGACTTTTCTTCCCAAACTACAAAAAGAAACCGCTAAACACGTCAATAAGAGGGAAGCTTAGTGATTGAATATGCTTAAGCAAAGTGTCTAAAATATTAGAACTTCTTTACTACTTTTTATGGATAGAAGCTTCAAACAAGCTGATTTTCATCCTAAGAAGAAGATAGCACTTGACTCATTTCCATGTGAGTCCCAAATAGTTGTGTACAAAATTTATGTACACATATAACCTACCCCACACATAAATATGGGTCAGAATCAGGTGAGAGGAAAGTTTGATTCATATTTCTAGAAGGGCCTGTACAGACTACATTTATTGATTACCAGTATTCAACAAAAGCCTGCTTACATCAAGTGAGTAAAATGTGACATTCAAATGAACAAACTATCATTTTACACAGTTAGTGTAAAATGGCAAGTGCCCTGCTAACTTGGAGGTATTTTTCATTATACTTTACCTTGATGGTGTGCCCAAGTGTGGTTGGGTACATATCATCCTCGTCTTTCTTCATTGCAGCTGTTCCTCGAAATAAGTCAAACTGTGTACCAGGTGGCAGCAAACCTGAGAGAGCCACAATGAAACTTTAACAGGATGAATGAAAACACTTATTGTGCCCACAAGAACAAAATCTAGAGGTAACACCTTGGTGTTGCTGCCATTTCAAAGCCTGGCCAATCAGAGCCATTAATCTTGACGGTGGCACCACAGTAACTTCAGAAGCAAGAGCTGGAAAATAAAACATACATTCAATTAAACAATTTAAACATATAGTCAGGGATCAACAAAGAGGAAAGGAATCATACAAATAGAAGGAGCATCATGTGAGTTGTGAAGTCAGTTTAAGTTTTCAAAACTTCTCGGGCATGTTTTAAAGTATTGAAGATAAGACTCGGGATAAGCTTGGAATACCGATTTCACTCCTGACTTGCTTGGTACTAGACCGGTATACCGTGCTAGATGCTGCAGTTTTCCCTGAACACATTTTTTGGGCTCTTTTGTGGGTAATTTAGATAGTTCTTCATCTTTATGGTGTAGAACATTTTATAGAGGGATTTCTATTGCTGTTTTAGACTTGTATTTCCTTGAGGTTTTACTCTTGATAGGGTGATGATAAGCAACTACGGTTTTTCTCTTGAGTATATGTGTGTGCGTGAGTGACAGATAGAGAGACAGCTTGTAGCCCTTTGTTCTGTGGCTTTCATGCATGGTTTACGCATAAATTTATGCCTTGTGATTGTTCTTGCTCGTTCAGATTTGTGTTCTTTGTTCACATAAAATTGCTTTAGTTGGGAATCAGATTCAAAACATATCATTTGCTCCAACCAAGAAAGATATCTTTTCCAGGAAAAATAACAAAAAGAACCACTTTAAAATATAAGAAGTTTTTTATTGCAAAAATAGCAAGCAAAGTGACAAGGACAAAGCCAAACATAAGAGCTGTCTACATTTGGATATAGATAGAAATAAACAAAACAAAAAGGCAGCTAGAGGCGAAATAACAAACCTTGAGCAATTTGTGAACGGCGTTTCTCCTTGGTTGAGTCTTGATAAACCTGTCAGATAATCCAAGGTTTAAAAATAGACGTTTAACTAGATAAAAAGGAAAGAGCGAGCAGAAATCAAAAGCATGTGCACAACAAAAAAGCTTTTTTTTTGTTTTGGGGAGATTGGTGCATACATATTTCATTCACAATCTTATGGTCCATTTAGGACTGTGAAATTAAAAGTAGCTCTTTGAACTTGGCAAAGTAGAAATTGTGACTACATCTTTCTTTCGATTTTGATAGGCAAGCTGGGATTAAGGCAGACCTCGGCCATGTACATATTATTGAAAAAGTGGCAACAATTACATCCTCAAATATGCTTTCCCCTCAGCATCACTTAAAAAAATGGCACGCATGCCCATAGTAAATGAGCTGGGGTACAAGATAAGTTCACTAGCAATATTACAATAAAAAAACATGAAAATTAGCTGCTTGGTTGGTCTTTCTGTGGCACTGTCTAATTTCAAAGGCTTCAAATCTCTCTATCTGCCTCAGAATAGCTTGAACCAATACGAAACACTCCAAAGGTTGGTTTTTTCCTCCTTAATGTAGCTAAGGATATTGGCAGAGTCATTAGCAACACAGAGTTCAGTATAATCTTAATCAATGGCAATATTCAGTCCTCTATGGAAGCTTGTAACTCATTGAAAAGTGTAAACCAGTAGTTTTGGATTGGCACTTGCCACTATAATACACACTGCATTCGCCTGAATGGTCCGTCAACACCCCACCTTTTCTTCTTGAACACTAGTATAAGAACCCTCTGAGTTCAAAAACCACCATCCAATGTCAGGGAGTTTTCAAGAGCAGCAAACCAGTTTTGATATTTTGAACTGTAAATGAAGTTGACAAGAATAACTGAGACCTTTGTCTGTTTCTAGCAGAGTCTTCAAATCTACAGTTTGTACTTCCAATCTTAATAGCAAAATCAGAAGTATACTATAGAGGAGTCATTCCGGCATTTTCAGAGAAGATAAACATAGGCACAAAAGGAGCTATAGAGCAGAAATGTCTTCAGATCCCTAAGTATGAGAGAGCGTCGCTATTGATCCAGGAGGATCTGAAGATCAAACCCCTTAAAAAGATGCCAAGGCTCGTTCGAACAAGCCTTGAAGCCGTTCGAACGAGATATGAGAAAAACAAGCCAATTTTGTCTGCCTCGTTTTGTAGGCTTAAATTGACAAGTCGTTCAAACAACATTTGGAGTCTTTCGAACGACTGGTTCCAAAAGACCAATTACGACTGCCTCAATTTCTAGGCTTAATTGAGCAAGTCGTTCGAACGACCCATGGGTTCGTTCGAACGACTATCGTATTTCCTTCATAGTTTAGTGCGTTTAAGGGCATAATGGTCCTATTTTGTAACTAGGAAACTTGTAACCCTCATGAAAGGGCAAGACTAGGCAAGATGAAAGGAATCCAAGTTTTGTAATCTAGACTTAGGGTTTGAAAAGGAATTCAATTGAAATCAATCCATTGAGAAATTGAAGCTCTTATTGGGAAATTCTCCCGCCAAATTCTTGTTCTTCGTTTAATTCTTCGTTATAGGTGATCTCTAATGCGATTGTGGATTAGCTATTGCCATTCTTCTTGTAAAGAGCAAAGAGTTTTAACATTAGACTTAAGCAAAACTTTCCTCCATTTTTCTTTAGATATAGCACATGCAAGAAACAAATGGTCAGTGCTCTACATTGTGGGCATTAATCAATTTGCAACAAGAAGATTCAAGCACCCTCATATGGACAAGTCTGTCCTGAGTTGTCAAGCAGCTCTTAAAACGTTGCTAAGTAATAAAGCCATGCCTTGAGATGATGACCTTATTCCAACTTCTATGATGCCAATCTTCGAACAATTTCTTACAGTAGCAGCATCTTCAAAGATACCATCAACAGTGGGCTTCCATAGAATTTATCAGGGCAGTAGGGGCAGCTCACTAACAATGTCACTCAGCTCCCGTTGTTCACAACAGCACTAATTTTGCCTTTCGCTAATGTAGAGATGCGTACCTGAATAGCATAAAAAAATTGACAGGTAAGATTACTTAAGTGTGCCATGGATCTTCAATCTTGACAAAATTGGGTAGAAGAACCATCTCCAATAAAGTTGAAGTTTTTTTCTTACAACGTCTCTAGTGCTGAGCAACTTCATTCATACCCAAGAACTACCTTGAGCAATGCTCATACTCCAAAAAAAAATCCCTTTAAATAAGGCTGGCATTGACCTTTCTGACCCACATGTCATTGTCTTTAGAAACAGTTCTCCAACTCGGTTCCAAAATAGCAGCATAGTTTCAGGTATGTAAACTACTGAAACCCAATCCTCCTTCAGCTGTAGTAAAAAAAAATGCATGCCAATAAATTGAAAGGTATCTCTTAGACTGTGTTTGGTAGCCTTGAATTTGAAAAGGGACTTCGAAAATTGAGTGACTTAGAACTCCAAATCCACCAAAATGGGTGTTCGGTAGGGAGAATTGGAAAAGAGAGTCAAGATTGATATGGAGTTCAAGTGACCCAAAAAGAGTCATTTGGAATACCACCACCACCTATGGTATTTGAATGAGGAGTTGAACTCACTCACGAATTTGGCGGGCCACATTAATTAACCTCTCTTTCTCTCCCTATCTTCTCTTGGAAGTTGTGTATTTTTATTTGAACTCTCTATCTAATTCACTTATGTACCAAACAAGGGAATTGTTTTCAATTCCATGGAGGTCAACTCTTCCCAAATCCAAGGGAGTTCAACCCCCTAAGATTTCAATTTCAAGCTACCAAACAGATCTTCTCCTGACAGAGCCAATGATATTTGAGAAAAAGAGCTTCAATTTTATAGAACGCCATTTTGGTCAGGATGAATATACTTGTCGAATAAACTTAGATACCATATAACACCGATTTGATGAGTGGGGCCCTTCCAGCCAAAAAGAGGCGCCTATTCTTCCAAGATATGATTCTCCTGGTCATCTTGTCAATCCAAGGATTGCAGTCCCTGGCCCTCAAATGAAACTAAAGTTAATTGAAGGGAAGTTGAGAGTCATTGATCCCAATAATATCACAAATGGAGGATCTAATGACGCAAACCTAAAAAATAAAGAGCCGATTTGAGATTGTTAGTTTCAAGACCGCTCATGTTGCCAAACTCCAAGATAGCTTCCTTGATCCCCATAGTAGAGTTAGGAGTTCCTTTAATAAACAGAAGATCATCACCAGAGGCCAACTGAGTGAGAGCTGGTTATTGCACTTATATGACGGAGATCAAGATAACCTTCAACTGCCTTCTTCTCAAGAATAAAATCCATTACTTCCATAACAGCCACAAACAAAACACAGGAATCAGCAGTATTTCTCTACCTTAGACTCATTCGACCCTTGAAATACCCTTTCAAGCATCTATTCACAAAGACTGAATATGTGGAAGAGATGATACACTCTTGGACCATTGAACAAAGAAAGGAGGGAAGTTGAGAGCTTTAAGCACAGCTACTACAGCCTCCCATTGGATCATATTATAAGCCTTCCTGAGACCAATCTTGGCAGTGCATTTAGAGATTCTAATATCCTTATGATAGTCTTCAGAAGCTCATGAGCAATAAGAAGGTTGCCAGAGATGCTCCTTCCCTCAATAAAAGCAGAAATTTACTATTCGATTTTCCGCTTCTAGATAATATAACAAAAGATAGTTTTGTCAAAAAAGGTCAAAACAGTTGAACTCTTTATTCCAACCTTGGATTAATGTGCCACATGTTACAGCTATATTTGGAAATTAGTATAAATATAATCATAACAGCATCTTATCCTAAAAACAAGAGAAATTCCACCATTCGCCAACCTTCTTTGGCAAAGTAAACATTTACAGAGGCGCATAGGTGCAGTACTTTCACACAAATAACACAGTCAAGAGTGCAGGCTGAGGTTAATAAGAGAATAATCTCCTTAGTTCTCCCAAATATACGTCATAGCAGATCATAGAACATTACATTAAGTAGAAGGTTGCTCTATAAAGTGCACTTGTGACAGTCACCTGGGGGTAGGGAACATTAACTTCATCAAGTCAATCTCTTTCAACTCGCGCTATTTGCCTATATTCAATTTCTCAAACTATTTACTCTCCGATCCATGACATACAATGAAGAAGACAACAAACACACTTCACCAAAAATAAATTACCTTTATCTTTACTATAAAATCCCAAAGATGTAATATTCATCCTCTTTATCAGTGCAGGCCAAAGAATCTGCACACCCAGGTATCCACTTGAGCGACAAGTTCTGCAATAGTTTCCTAACTATACTTTGAAAATTCTGTGACATTGAACATGGAGGGTATTTGCAACCCATCTGGCAATTCAATTAGATAGGCGGTGTCCCCAATTTACTTCAGCACCTTGCATGGTCCAATCTTCTTGAATCCCTTATGACACATAGCCACCGAGAATATTTCACACCTCTAATATACCATTACTAAATCCCTATAAATGGAAACTCTAAAAAAATCCCACCCTGCCGTATATTTCTCATCCACGGTTTTACTATTTCTACATAAACTGGAAATAGATTGTGAAATCTATTTGCACTATCAACATCTCTTCGTAATTTGTTTACCTACGAGGGGATCTAAGAAAGAAAAAGCAATTTTCACGGCAAAAAAATTGTATAGCTTTCATATCAAATATATGATCATGGATATAGGGTCAAACCAACAATCGGGTCCCACCTTTAAAAGGTTAATTAAGCAACCGATACAACATCACTTAAGAAACATGTATAGAAACAAGCACGCAAAACCGAAATAGATAAACATAGAAACAGTTCGAACCCAGAAAGCACACTGACCTCGTTTGGATCAAAATAGGTCCGAACTAGGAGATGTTCAAGTCGCAAATATCGTTCAGGCTGCTCTTGTTTCATCACACCCATTGCCTGAGTTTGCCTTAAAATAGCACGTGCAGTATCCAACTCTCGAAGCTCAATCATTTCTAGGACAATCTGGATAACAGAGAACCAGTCAGAATGATGTTATGAAAAACAAAAAATACTAGAACACCGAACTCGTAACTAGTTGATTTAAGCATGAAGACATATCTTGATAATGTACTAGTGATCTCTTAGTTAAATCACGACTCCACATTTCTATTTCTCATTGGTAACTGGATTTGAACCTACGACCTCAAAGTTACATTTTTGATTGTGTTAACCAATTGTACTATGAGTACAAGCAACAAATATGTAAAAGTGTTGTCCACAAAATAAAAATGAGAATTTTATAGGTCCCCTCTTTACTTTCTTGAAAAATTAAAATAATTTATTAACAAACCAAAAGAAAACATTCTGAGATGAAAAGGCAAAGTCCAACCAGAGGGCAGGAAAAAAGAAAAATGCAGAAAAAGAGCAGTGCGGCAAACGACTATCGATAGTCATGTCCCTCGTCTAATATGAATACCCAGTCTAAACATTTGCCTCTTTCGAAGATAATCATGAGTCAAAGTGCAACCCCAAGCAACTCTCCAATAGAAAAATGAACCAATGTATCTCTTCCAAACCCTCTTAAATAGGAAATTCTTTAAGCGATACTTCTACATATCTTTTCGATTACATATGAGTATAGAAAGAGCGAATAGAAAACACGCCATCTCTAATCCACTTTCATTTGAATTGCTCTTTCCCACCGTAGAATTTTCTTTTTAATAATTAGATGCATTCATATAGTAAGTGAGTCAATTTCATGATCTTAAGCATTTTTTCTGAGATGAAGTTCCCAGTTGATGGTGTCTCCCACTCTAGTATAATAATCAACCGATTTCCGATGATTTAAGCCACTGAACTGAGATAAGGATGAAAATAATACCGCCAAGGCATTTTTCTGCACCAAAATTAAATTTTGACCTCCGAGCTTAGTAAAAGGATCAATCTCATCCATGAAATTATGTTCAATGTTGGAAATCGGTCTCCAAAGACTAACACTGTAAGCTTGTATAGCACCTCTACAGTCAAATCAACATAAGAGGGGATAACGGATCTCCATAGTGCGACAAGACTCTAGCCAATACATGCAACTTGGACAATAATTACAAACAGAAATTTACAACAAGAGCAAAAAAACATGGCACCCCCTAAAAAATCACTGTCACACACGAATGAGTCCCAATAGTCCCACTTAAACGGATGATAATAATCTGTATCCATTCCATTGAAGTGTGAATTTCTTCGAGTATCACAAGTCTCTTGCGAAACTAAAAGGCAGTAATCTCATCATGCCCTCTTCTACAAAAAATCACAGTATTGTAAACCGTACCTGTGAAGCTGATGGTAGTTGTTTCCTTCTTGTCCTTCTCTCCCACAAAAAATCTTGGGGCTATGTGAATCTTGTAAGAGAGTAGAAACCACAGTCGACATACAAATGATTGTAGCAAAGGCATGAATCATTGCATATGCAAAATAAGAACTCCGGCAGTTAAATAACTTCGAGAAAACAATGCCAAAGACAGAATGGAAAGACTATATACAGAAACGGAGAAGCTACCCATTTTCCCAGTAACTGAAAAATGTCTTCAGCCTCAAGGCAGTGTACTTTGATACCAATTAGAAATTTGAGGGGAGAAGAATAGAGAGAGAGAGAAAAATATAACTTTTAATAGTAAGAGGCCTATTTATAGGAACATATCGACTCCTAGAAGTCCTAAACATTACTTGTATAGCAAGTAACCAGATTACAATACGAGGTATCCTACTCCAACATAATATGCTGCTCAGCGACATATTCTCTAGCATTACATAAAAATCGTCTTACATTAGAATAATACGACTCTGAAAAAATCAATTAAGAGAAAAAGAAAAAGAAAAGGCTTCAAAAAGTCTCCCAAAACAATGAATAATACCTGCTCATACAAGTCCTCTAGCTTTTTCCTGGGAAGCTTAAGTTGTGCAACTTGAGGCAATATAGCATCCCACCTTCCACTATTTATATCAGCAACAAATGTTTCAAGACTGTCCACTGTATTCAAAGACACCTGGCACTCACTTTGTAGAGTCTGAAAAGTTTGATGCAAAGAGTTTTCTTTACAAAATTGAAGCACAATTTTAATGACACTGCACAAGAAAATCACAATATAAGGTTAGATGTTCTATTAATTAAGAATAGAATAACATAAAAAAAAAACTAAAAAAAGTGATATTAGGATGTGTATAGAACTACAGTGAGAAAGATCATTAGAGTGTTAAAACATGAGCACATATACATAACGTTCTTGGTTCTAAGGTGAAACACATGAAGGTGATGGGGCTGAAGGTAGGATTTCAGCATTAAAATACCCCTTGATACCGTGTTGGGGTGTTCGTACAGTTTCTAAGCATGGGTTTCATTATCTGGAAGCTGTTGAGAAATTGCAATGAGACCCACAATCAGCTCATAAGAAGAAGAGTTTTGACTACTCTCTCTCTCTCTCTCTCTCTCTCTCTCTCTATTTATAAAAAGCCTCACAAGAGAGTTCAAGCCATTTATTCATGTACCGCCTTGTTGCTAAACTGCGGAAGAATATTTTGAAAGTGTGCGGTTATGAGATTGAAGGTGTGGGGTTATGAGAAACACAGCTTTCATCACCATGAAATTTTATAAAGAGGTCACTTGCAGGTTGAAGTTCACTACTAAAACTACCAATGATATTGCAAGACAGAAGATTATGTACTGCTTGATATATGCCCTTCTTGCAAACTCTGTATCACCAAACACTGCTCTTGGGTCTATCCCTGTAAAGATGTGTGGCAATTGAGCTCTGATGGCTATTTGGTGACGTAAATGGGGGCTATGATGGGTTAGTTAGAAACTCATCAGAAGATTCAGCACAATGTATCATACATGGAGGCCATCTAAAGAGGCCAAGGACTTTGATTTTTGATAAAGGCTTTAGTAAGGTTTGGCTTTCTAAAGATTCTCAGCTCGGAGTTTACTACTTTGAAGATAAAAAAAAACACCACCCTGGAAATGCAAAGTGCTATGGAAGCTACCAAGAACCTAATTGCTAAGCTTGTCAGCTTCAAGATATTCACCCCTGGCTCATTTGTACAGACTTGATTGTTAAGATGCAAGAGGATGCTATGGATAATTAATATCCTAGTTGTAACGCCTTACCAAAAACAAAATGATATTAACATAGTTCAACAACTTAATGCGACTACATCAATGTAAAGTACGCTTTATCAAAAATGCAATTATTTTTTGGAGTTGTTTCTTCTGTATAATTTTTGCAAATGACCCCCGAGAAGAGCCTCTACCAACATCAAAAATCATTGTAGCTAGTTAGTTTGCATTGCATTGCCTTGCGAAAAAAACTAGGCGATTAGGCCTCTTGTTCCTTCCCTTTAAGGCACTCACTTATTCCTCCAGCCTTTCCCAACGCTTTATCCTCGATTCATACTTAAAGGTGCCCTAGTAGGAGACCCAAGGATCTTTGATTAATTAAGCAGTTGAGCTTCTAATTATCTATTACCCTGTTATATTGATAAAACTATATCAAGTTAATTTGCCAACTAAGCACCCCAAAAACATTCTTGGGGAACCCCGTTATCTTTCCCTAACCGCTACCCCCAAATTTCTAGTTCCGACATTCTGCCATGACATTACTGTGGTCTGTGGTAAGCAAATGTCTTCTAGCTTAAATACATAAATAAAAAAAAGTGCATACTTTAGATGGAGAGAATAGGACTTACTCTCGGGCCTCGATTTCTAGGGTTGACATCGGCACTCTCTCACAGAGAACACTGCAACCACCGGACTGTAAGCCAAATTCAGAACCAAAACTTCAGGCAAGAAAAATATCAACTTTCAGTTATCATCAACAACAACAAAAATCAGCACAATGTATCAACAACAAATATCAACTTTCTTTAAGCAATCATCTCTAGGTCAATTGCTCTCAAACACTAATTATTCTTGAATTCAAGTAATATTTGTGTCTATACAAATTTATAAAACAAAATTAAATTTGCAGAGAGATTGGACTTACGATGATGAGCTCGGGAATTCCTTGTGGTTTTCTGGATTCGAGAATTGATAGTGCAGCTGCAAATTTGACGCTTAACTTCACGAGTATGCCGCAACAAGACGGATGGGGAAATGGCAGAGACAATCTCTCCAGCAATCTTCAGCAGTGTGCTGGTGCTGGTGCTCCAATTTATCATGGACTTTTTTCTTTACTTTCTTTTAGTGCGGTGGTGTAGGCATTGGGCGAGTTAGCCAATATCATCCACATCGCCATTTATATTCATCACTCGGTGTACTAGAAAATCGAAAAACCAATTCGAACCATCTGATTTTTTTGATTTTAAAGTAAACCGGCTTAGTTCAATTTTGATTTTAAGATACCAGAAACCAAATGATTTGGTTCGGTTTCGGCTTCGGCTTTAGAGGCCGTTTGACCGACAAAAACCGAACCAAACTGTGTAAAGTCGTTATAGTTCTTTAATGTTATTAGGGTTAACTGCAATGATTCTCCTCCATTACAGTTTCCTTAAGCCTCTCAAAAATCATACTTCAAGTCATCTTCATTGCCTCATTATCCTCCATTAACAACTGCAAATTTGATATTCATCTATCGAAAGTGACTTCATTAGATCGACAACAACTCGCCCAGATCGTAACCAAAAAGCTATTTCATTTTAATAGAATGTCGGCTTGCTTAGATTGAAACCGATATAAAAAATGAGAAGAGAGAGATAGAGTTGTAGATGAGAATAGGTACGAGAGAAGAGGAGGGGTTCACATGATAAAGGTGGAAATAGATTAAGAGAGAACACGTGATAGAGAGCGAGATAGGTTGCTTGACTATTGTGAGGAAAAGTGTAACTTTTTTAGGTTCGGTTGGGCTTTTACTCGATTATTCTAATTTAGAAACCGAGAACCAAACCGGATGGCATGAGCCCGTCAGTCGTGTGGTTTGCGAGCAATTTGTGAGGATCGTAAGATAAATAATTGTAGAAAAACGAAGTTAAACTTGTAAACCCTAAAGATTAAACTAATTGAAATTCATGAGCTAGAAAATATGTAGAGAGAGAGAGAGAAGTATAAATACATTTAGATGATTACTCCTAATTAGCTTTTATTGTGGAGATTATGGTTTTTACGCCATTACTAGTACTCCTTACTTGATAGGCTTTTCTTTATTCTTGAAGAAGAGAAGTTGGTGTGTGTGTTTGCAAAAAAGAGTATGTAAGAGTGACTTGACCCCAAGAGATAACACCGACCTAGCACACTTACCATCAAAATGATCATACGCTACTAGGTGTATCTAACTCCGCTACAATGTAGCCAACACTCCACATATACATCGTTGCTCCATCATTTGGTCTAAATAAAACGCACTGCATACACGACTAAAAATATGTTTATAATCCTATTTAGCAATTAAGAAAACCAAACTTTTAAATATCCGATTTTATTTAATAAGTCTTAATAGAACAAATTACTAACACTATTGTACGAGCCCTAGAGGATTTAGTCGATAATTGACGGTATGGCTAGATCATCTAGCTAAAAAAAACAACCTTAATGTATCTTAATTTTGTATGTAGAAGATTTACAATGAAGGTGTAATAGCTAGTTTTTCGGTAGGTAAACATTGCCCTACCTTTAGGGTTTAGAAGTCTGCAAAACAAGTAAGCAACACAAAGAATTAGCGTGTAAACCTATTGAAACTGAAAAAAATTACAACCTCGACTAGGATTTAGAGAACTATTACACTTTGTTGCTAAGTATTACACTTGAAATAGAAGAAAAGTAAAGATATATAATGTAGAAACTAATACAAAGAATAATAGATTCGAGAATACTAACTTTATTATTATTCGATCATTACAATGGAATAAGACATTCTCCTTATATAGTTACAATTACTTGGGCGCTAAGTAAGAATATCTTATATTTAGAGAATTCTATATTTAGTATATATCATATATTAGGTATATTATATATTCAACATATATTTTATATTCAACACTCCCCCTCAAGATGGAGCATAGATGTCAATCATGCCCAGCTTGTCAATCATGTCGTTAAATATTTGTCCATAAACTCCTTTCGTAAGAATATCTGAAAGTTGATCTTCCAACTTCACGAATAGAAAAGATATACACCTTTTGCCAATATTTTCTCTGATAAAGAGCCGATCCACTTCAACATGTTTCATACGGTCATGTTGAATTGGATTGTGTGCAATCATAATCGCTGTTTTATTGTCACGGTGTAGATCCATTGCTTTCATGAGTTTAAATCCAAGATCCTTCAATATATTCTGTATCCATAGTAGTTCACATACTCCACGAGCCATACCCCGAAACTCAAATTTTGTACTTGATCTAGCAACAACCTTTTGCTTCTTAGCTCTAAATGTCACCAAATTCCCACATACAAACGTGAAATAGCCTGAGGTTGACCTCTTGTTTGTCATATCTCTTGCCCAATCTGCATCGGTGTATCCCATTACTTCCATATCACCACCTTTCCAGAATAAGAGATATTTTCCCAGAGATTTCTTCAAGTACCTTAGTATTCGAAAGACCGCATTCATATGTTCTTCACTTGGATTATGCATGAATTGACTTACGACGCAAATGGTGTAATAGCCTATTTTCGTAGAGACCGAAAATAGTGTTTTACACCTTTAAAATATAGAATAGTGGTTAAGAACTGAAAGTAATTGATACGAGTTTTAGCGTGTTAAACCCTTGAATGGGTAAAAAACCACAACATCTCTTGAGGATTTCTGAAAGAATGGTGTTTATATCGATGCTAGCTATTACAAAGAGAAAGAGATTGAATATCTAAGTTTTGGTAATGATGTCTTTCTCTAAGAGTTTTGTAGGTGATAATAGTCGTCATTGATCATCATCTCCGGGTCTTTTTTTATAGGCCTTATAATATGACCGTTGGTTACATTAATGAGGAACGTTATAATATCAGGTTTTGATGAGTCTTCATAATGGTCTTTTGTAACGTCTTGATACTTGTTGATCTGTAACGGATCTATTAATACTCTTAGCTGTAGCTTCTGACCGTTGGAGAAGATACGATCTCTTGTGATGTTCGCATATATACGACATGTTGATAAGTGGAGGAGTATCTTCTACAGTGCGAAGTTACAGGATGCTTCGATATCTCTGAACTGTTGATGAAGATACGATATCTAATAGTGTTCGCATGTATTCGAACTGTTGATAGACATCTGAGTATTTTCTACAGTGTGATGTTATTAGATGCTTCGACATCCCCGAACTGTAGATGTGGAAGTCTGTATTGTGAACTGCTTGTCTTCAGCCCTTGGTTAGTTATCAGTATGCTAACTTTGAACTATATAAGCTCGAATATCAGACTTAGTATGAGGATTAGAAATAAGCCCTTACAATTGCCCCCTCTCAGCTAATAGCAGGAGAAACGTGTGTAACGAGTGGTGTTGGTTGAGAAGTCAGTCGTTTTTAATGTTGTATTGATGGCTTCCTAGGCATTTGGAGGAATAATTGTTTTGACTGTTAGGTCTCCCAAAAATGTTGTTTGAGATGTGTGCTTGTGATAAAGACTGTATTAGAAGTGGTGGCATGGAATTAAATGTTGTGACTATAAAAAAAAGGGTAAATAGTTGTTATCACTGTTCATCCTAGTTGAACTTGTCAGCCGTCTGGATTTGTATAAGTAGTAGCGATGGTGACTACTCATCGTCAGGCGTATGAGGAGAGAGTTCAAAAGAAGATGATGATTCTGCAAACCCGCTACTTTGGGAACCAAAGTATTTCTCTGCCAACTCCAATCCCTGTTCCTCTAACTTTTCATGGGATGTCGTGGGAAGAAGTAGAGGAGGCAGAGGATGATTATTATCAAATGTGGTGCTTCCACTACATGGTCTTGTTTGTTGCTCATCATCGGGCCTGTCTACGGATACTTGCAGAGGATGCGGTGGCAGCGGAAAACGAGAAGGCGGGGAAGTCATCTGAGAAGTATTGCTAGGGCTACAACTTTTATCCGAATTTCCAATTTTTTCCGAAATCCGATTCGATTTTTCTGATTTTGGAACCCTATTTTACAGTTGCGATTTCCGAAAATCCGATTTTCGATTTTTTCCGAAAAAATTTGGATCGGAATCGGATAGGCTTATGTAATTCTGAAATTCCAATTTTTTTGATCCGATTTAATCCGAATGTTATTCCAATTTAATTCGAATACCCCTGATCCAATTTATTCTAAATAATATTCTGAATTTATCCCAATTGAAAATAATAAAGCTTAACTTGAAGTTATCACCTAGGGCTCCATTCATTTCTCTACTGCCTCCCAAGTCCCCTCCTTCTCTACTGCCTCCCCTCCTTACTTAGGGTTTGAATTGCCCCTACCTCTCTCTCTCCCCATCTATCACGCTAACGATAGGTTTTCTTTCCATCTATCACCCTAACAATAGGATTTGAATTGCGTGTGATTATCTTTAATTATCACGCTAACGATAGGTGACGATTCAGAGGTTGGAGATTTGGGAATGTTGCTAAGAAGATTGGGGAACATAATGAAGCTCAAGTGTTAAACTACAAGGTTGCATCGGCAGCTGTGTGAGTCTTAACGATTCAAAGTGGATCTAGTTTTAGATTTCAAGAAGCGAATCATGAGCTACAAAGTTAACACTACTTTGAAATTGATTTTGATGTCATCAGTTGTATGCATAAATTGATTTTAAAAGTTAACACTACTCAAGTGGTATGCTTCTTGTGATCATTTTATACCGTTTCTCTTTTAAGTGCTTCCCTGCTTCGAAATAAATGATCCTGAAACTCTGTGCTACCAATTCTGTATGAGATTGGATTTTAAATTGAGAATACTTGGGGTTGAGTGAGATCTATTTTTTCTGATTTAATGGATGCAAAACATGTAATGATCCATTTAACCAAAGAGTGCAATGCTACAAAGATTATGGCTCAGGAATCTACTCATATTAAGGGATTTTATTACAGATTCATTCATTGGTCTTTGGCTTTGGGATTCAGCAATGGCTCCAGCTCCCTGGATTGAAGCTTTGTTATTTTTCATCAAGGGTGGCTCGAGTAGATCTCGGGAGCTACTTAAGAGCTGATCATTATTAAAGGCATGAGACTGCAACTTGCTCTAAGACCAAGCCTATCATTGCTGAAGACAGTGGTGTCCACTTGAGAAACAAAGAGAAGACTGTGGCTGCTGAGAAGTACAAAGGGAAAGCCGTGATGTATAAGGTGAAGATTAATGTGTGTACAATGCCCAAAGAAAAGCTTGAGAAGGTTTCTATTAGCAAGGTGGCAGAGGTGTCTGAAGAAGGTGAATTGGTATACCTTGTGTGTAGTAATGATATGGAATTTGTATGCAACAAAGATGAGGCTAAGCAAGCAATTGAACAAGGAGGGCAGTTGGAGATGTGACAGAATAGAGCATTTGTGACTGCTTTCCTTCACACATCGTGATAGAGTTTGTTACTTTGTTATAATGGCCTTAGTGGGATATATGTATGCATATAAGGTGTAGAAAATCAGAGGTAAAATTACACAAAGCAAATGATGCTTCAGGTTGTTAAATACATTTTTTTTGGAATATCTGAAATTTGTTTTGAATTCCGAAAATTTTGAAAAATTTCAGATTCGGATCTATTTTGGCAGTTCCGAAAAAAATCGGATCGGAACAGATTTTCTAGTTCCAAAAAAAATTAGAAAAATTATGAACACCTCTATTTCCAATCCGATCCGATTCGAAAACAGGCCTAATTACTGCCGATATCCTGCGAAGGTGGTGGAGGAGGTCCTTTGTCGGCAGCGGAGGTGGGGGTTATGGAGGAGTGGTAGGATTAACTTTTTCCTCTACCTCACTCTAGTTTTACTTCTTGGGCTTTGAGTTCTTCTGCTGGGCCTGCCATTGTTTCTGTTCAAGTGTTGCACTGTCATGTGCAAGGTGGGCTATTCTTTGCAGAAGAAATAGTTGTAGAACTTGTAATCTTGATTTTTGAACTGCCTGAAGTATTCGTCCTTGTAAATTGTTTGTTTGAATAATAAATTTTAACTTTATTATCTTGTCTTGTAAGTGTTTGAAGTTGCTTGAATGAACTGTTGTAGGACTCCGTGGAATAATTATTGAATTAGTCAAAGATGACATAACTCGAAAAATATTTAGATCGAATTGTTATTGGGTTGGATAAAGTATATTTGAACTGTGTAGATCGTGTTATATATTTGTTGCCTTGTTGAGATATATTGATATTGCCCATGATATCTTTCATGCGTGATATAAGCTTCTGCTGTGAGAGTATTACCATAGACAAATTGAACAAATGATGATCCCGGTACGGAACTTGGTCGCATCTCCCGATGTGACTTATTTTTCAAACTTCTGTTATATATAGGGCTATGTGAGGCAGTAGTTCGAGAAATCGTGTCGGAGAAGCTTTCTAGAGAGGATGAGAGAGCTGTTGGTGGGGAAATGATTCCATGTGGTGGAGAGAAACATCCATTCTATAATTATATGTGAGGTCGGATGATTGATCATAATAAAATGATTTGTTTGTGTTGAGGTCGTCTTGTTAGTATTTTCAGTATCTCTGATATAATTGAAGCGGGATTTGTTACTGATTTTCTGATTCTGTCATACCGAAAATGAGGTAAGTGACAGCTGTAATAGTTGTACTTAGGGTTTTGAACTGGAACCATGCTATAAAAGGCTTAGCAGGATAATGCAGCCGTAGAAGGTTGTTGCTGTATGTGATCGTGCTGTAAAATCTGTACAAATATTCTTGGGCAGTGAGTCCTTAATAATGGCAGAGGAGAGAGACAGACGTAATAGCCAAACACGTTACTCCAAAAATTATTATAAGGGAAAAAAAATGATGTGTCTGCTAGGAGAGATGATGCTGACACGTGTCCCGAAGAGCCGTCGTTTCAGAAACTGAGGGATAATATAAAAGCTTGTCTTTCGTCGTCTCTTAAACCACAATCAGTTGCAGACAGAGGAAGAAACATTTTTAGAGAGAGAAAATATTCAAACTTTGAACGAAGTCCTCCAGTGTTGTGTGATCTTGCTAAGAAGAGCAAAGTTTTGCCGTTTAAGGTGCGAGTGGTGACCGGAGTCGACGACTATTACTCTTCTAGTACATGTTAGTATCTCTGCTTCCATTTTTTCTGTTGTGGTAGATAGTGTGTCTGTTGAATGCCATATTAGATTGTAGTGGCTTGCTTGGTAGATACGCTCAGCGTTCCAATGCCTCGGTTCCCATAAATTGTAGTGGCTTGATTGTGAGGGCTTATTTCTAATACTCGACCTAAACCTAGATATCGACCTTCAGCTTGATTGGATGTAAGGGCCAGTGCCAAATCTCAAGCTCAGGCCTCAGTATAGGACCATCACACATTTACTCGACCTCGTCAAGGTACACGTGACGCACTTATGACACATTATGGAGCAGTTACAAGAAATAAGAGTTACTCAAGCCGTTACTCCACCATTATGAAGACTTATCAAAACTTGATATTGTAATGTTCCTCATTAAAGCAAATAACGGTCATGTTATAAGACCTATAAATAGGCATAGAGAGCTACAGTTTAAAGGGGGGAGCTTCACTGACACACCTTGGGGGACATAGCTTCTGAGAGACCTTTTCTAATATCTTTCTCCCATGTAATAGTTAGTACTCTATAAACAACTCTTTCTCAAATCCCCATGAGAGGTCGTGGTTTTTTACCCATTCAAGGGTTTTCCACGCTAAATCTTTGTGTTTGTTATTACTTTCACTCTCATATCATTCAAAATTCTATGGTGCAAAGTTATTTTCAGTCTCTACAAAAATAGGCTATTACATTTGGCGCCGTCTGTGGGAACACGAACGATTAGTTGGTGCTCCAAAACCAAACCAAGACGCCGAGTTAAAGTTTATGTTTCAGTCTTTTCCAATATTCATATTTTATAAGGTGATTCGCGAGAGCCACAAATCCACTTCACCTCCTCTCTCTCATTGCCATTCTCTTTGTCAATAAACCCTTTTCGAGCCCTAACAGTGGCTTCAAACCAAATTCAAGTTTTTCAAATTCTATAACCTAATACAAGGGGTGCTATTGAAGATACATAAGGATTCTGTTATTGCCGTGAACAAGCAGTCCTTGTCGGCCTCCACATCTCCACGGTGATTTGGGAATCAAACCAAGATATCTCATATATACAGTTGAGAGGCCAATAACGCTCAGCATCAACGACTTGATATTTACGTACATCATCGAATTGATTTTTGCAGTTCGAATTAGTTCATCATCAACAGTTCGAGAAACACAAATGTAATTTACAGGTTGCAAGAGTTCGTGAAACCCCAATACGACTTACAAGTTCGAGTTGATTCACCACCGACAGTTCGCGAGGGTGCGATGATTTTTTTAGTTTGGAAAGCTAAGTCGAATGATCAGAAAAATAGAACAATCGCAACCCAATATCTGATCTGTTCCAAGCTAGATCTACAATCTGCTCAGGTGTGTACCTTTGCTCACTCTGTGAATATCCCAGCTTTGTCTGTGTATCTACAATCAGGACAATTATGAAGCGTGGGAGGTCTGGAATCTCTTCTAAAGCGAAGTATGAAGTAGTTCATTTCATAATTTGAGCTACACTTTTCTCGAGCTCAACTTTTTTTTCGAGCTTTGCTATGAAAAAATGGGTCGAATTATCTTTACCGCAGCAGTTCGTAAAGCTAAGTCGAATTGTCTTTGCGACAGCAGTTCGTGAGGATAAGTCCAACTATCTCTACAGCAGCAGTTCGTGAAGCTAAGTTGAACTGTCTTTACAACAGCAGTTCGTAAAGCTAAGCCGAATTATTTTTACATCCACAGTTTGTGAAGATGGATCAAATTATTTCTACAGTTCGCGAAACCCCAATGAAATTTAATATCATAAGCGTTGGTTACACCGTGCTCGATATCGTGGTCAGCCTTGTAAAGATGGAACTAGCTATTGTCGTCGCTTTTGTTTCTTTACTCACGCACCCGATCAGTTACATTTCCAACGATTCTGCTATTATTACAGTAGCATCAATGACCGCAGAAGCTGCAGTTGCTAGCCCATAAGATATGGCCTTCTACCGCTGCTGGGTATCCATGATCACTCTACCGTCTTGAAGAATTGACGATAAAAACCCATAAACAACTGAGAGTCGTGTATCTCAATCTCTTCACAATATTACTCAACAAAATTTCACAATGCCAATGAGCCATTATAACGTTATTTTGGTGTCCCATTCTAATGACAAACATATGCCAAAGACCAATAGCTACTACTACAACTAATATGCTAGTTTCAACAGCAACAAAATCAACAGAGACTAATATGAATCTCAAGCCAAACATAAAATTCAAGCCAAATTATGAAATCACTCGAGGTTGAGGTACTCGAGGCGATTACAACTTATTCAAGCTATACTCGGGGCGAACCCGATCTTTTTAACAAACATTATTACGGCGCTCGAGGTTAATGTACTCGAGACGATTACAACTTATTCAAGCTTATAGTCTGGGCGAACCCGAACTCAGTTTCAGATACAACGCTCGTCCTTAGCTCCAGACTCAACACTCGATCTCATACCTCATCTTTTTAACAACATCACACTGCATTATGAAGGCGCTCGAGGTCGAGGTACTCGAGGCGAATTCAACTTATTCAAGCTTATACTCGGGGCGAGCCCGATTTCAAATTCAGACTCAATGATTGAACTTATCAAACCACATTATGAAGGCGTCGAGGTCGAGGTACTCGAGGCGATTGCAACTTATTCAAGCTTATACTCAGGACGAACCCGACCTCAGCTTTAGATGCAAACATTCAAACTCAACTTCAAGACTTGAGATCAAACAACTTAACTCACACTCGGGGCGAGCTCAACCAACATCTTACAGGTTGACTATTGGATCGTCTAATTCGACCAAACAGAACACATTCTATAAGTTAGTTATTTGTTCAACCAGCCCAACCTACATTCAACATTCAATATATCTCATTACGATCGCTTATTGATACACTCAATTCGACCTGTGACTGAGACCTACATCATAGTTGTTCAAATAAATTTACTCTCTGAGGGTCGCTTATTGAGTCAATCAATTCGATATGGCAGAGATGCACCATATAGCTATTCAATATTCAAAAATGTCTCAGTACGGTCGCTTATTGATACGCTCAATTTGACCTGTGACTGAGACCTACATCATAGTTATTCAAATAAATTTACTTCTTAAGGGTCGCTTATTGAGTCAATCAATTCAATCTGGCAGAGATGCGCCATACAGCTATTCAATATTCAAAAATGTCTTAGTACGGTCGCTTATTAATACGCTCAATTCGACCTGTGACTGAGACCTACATCATAACTATTCAAATAAATTCGCTCTCTGAGGGTCGCTTATTAAGTCAATCAATTTGATCTGGCAGAGATGCACTATACAGCTATTCAATATTCAAAGATATCTCATTACGGTCACTTATTGATATGCTCAATTCGACCTGTCACTGAGATCTACTACATAGTTCATCAAATATACTCGCTCTACGAGGGTCGCTTATTGAGTCAATCAATTCGATCTGGCAGAGACGCACCAGATAACTATTCAACATTCAATATATCTCATAACGGTCGCTTATTAATACGCTAAATTCGACCTTTAATTAAGACCTACAACATAGCTCTTCCAGTATACACGCTCTCCCGAGGGTCGTTTATTGCTTTGCCCAATTCGACCTAGCCGAGACTTGTCATACAGCTATTTCAAGATCAAGATTTCTCATTGCAACTGCTACAATTCTTCTCACGGCTGGTTATTTGATTCGTTCAATTCGACCTGTGTTCGAGACATACTATCATACATTTTAATCATGCATACTATCACACATACTATCATACATTCTAATCATGCATACTATAATACATTCTAATCATGCATTATACTACATTATCATACATTCTACTACATTCGAACAGTTGGTTATTGGTTCATCTAATCCAACCATACAGTCTACATATTCAAAGATCAAAGATGTGTCTCAACCAACACCACTCATCCCTGATGCTTCTCGTGCTATTGGTTGAGACGGGGCGATTGTGAGGGCTTATTTCCAATACTCGACCTAAACCCAGATATCGACCTTCAGCTCGATTGGATGTAAGGGCCAGTGCCGAATCTTAAGCTTAGACCTCAGTATACGACCATCACACATTTACTCGACCTCGTCAAGGTACACGTGGTGTATTTATGACACATTATGGAGCAGTTACAATAAATAAGAGTTACTCAAGCCGTTACTTGACCATTATGAAGACCATTATGAAGACTCATCAAAACTTGATATTGTAACGTTTCTCATTAAAGCAAATAACTGTCATGTTATAAGACCTATAAATAGGCACAGAGTGCTGCAGTTTAGGTGGGGGAGCTTCACTGACATACCTTAGGAGGCATAGCTTCTGAGATACCTTTTTTAATATCTCTCTCCCATGTAATAATTAACAATCTATAAACAACTCTTTCTCAAATCCTCAGGAGAGGTCGTGGTTTTTTACCCATTCAAGGGTTTTCCACGCTAAATCTTTGTGCTTGTTATTACTTTCACTCTCATATCATTCAAAATTCTATGGTGTAAAGCTATTTTTGGTCTCTACAAAAATAGGCTATTACAAATGACATATGCAATATTCGGTCGAGTATGGGAGAGATAAATTAGTCTTCCCACTAAGCGTTGGTACCTTCTTTTGTCACATGGAACTTGGTCGGGAAACATTCCCAAGTGATGATTCGCTTCAATCGGTGAATCTACCGGTTTGTAATCAAACATCCCAGTTTCTGTAAGAAGGTCTAATATATACTTTCGTTGAGACATGAAAATACCTTGACTTGATCTTACAATTTCAATGCCTAAGTATTTTAACTGTCCCAAATCCTTCATCTCAAATACCCGTGACAAATAGTTCTTCAGTGCCTCCATTTCTATTGAGTCATTTCCAGTAACAACCATATCATCAACATAAACAATAAGAGCGATAAGCTTTCCTGACTTCCATTTTATAAACAAAGTATGATCAGAATTACTTTGTCTATATTCAAATGCCTTCATACTCTTCAAAAACCGTCTAAACCAAGCTTGTGATGACTATTTTAACCCGTACAATGCCTTATTTAATTTACATATTTTTCCTCCTTCAGAATTCGTGACTCCATGTGGTAACTCCATGTATACTTTTTCTTCTAAGTCTCCATTGAGAAATGCATTATTTACGTCAAACTGTTGTAATGGCCAACCTTGATTGGCTATAAGAGAAATGAGTACACGAATAGTGTTTATCTTTGTCACTGGGGCGAAGGTCTCCTCGTAATCTACACTATACGCCTGCGTATACCATTTGGCAACTAGTCTGGTTTTATACCTATCAATACTTCCATCTGAATTCATCTTTACAGTAAAGATCCAATGACACCTAACAATACGATATCCGTGGGGTTTATCAACAAGTTCCCAAGTAGAATTCTTCTGTAATGCATTCATCTCTTCATTCATGGCCTTCTTCCATCGTGGATCTGATAGTGCTTTCTGTAAATTACTAGGAATAGATACAGAGGATAATTGATTCATAGTGCATATAAACGACTTAGCCAAACTATGGGTGGACACATAATCAGAAATTGGGTATTTGGCTTTAGAATTTATATCTAGCTCATAAGTAGATTTTGGAATACCTTTAGTAGGCCTTTCTGAACATCTAGGTTGAATATCATTAATAGTGTTAGGATTAGGTAATATCTGAGGTTCGACATTCTGCGGCAGTATTTCGGTAGATGGTGCTAGAATATTGGAGTCACGGGCAACTTCTACTACTTCAGCTTGATATCTCCCTATCGTCTGATCCTCTCCATTCATATGAAGTTCATCTTCAATACCCCGATCTCCCCCTGTCATCTGCTCTGCTTTAATTTCCTTTTCATCATCAGTTAGATTACTATGCCTGTTCAAATTACTCGCCAAATCCTCTAGTTCCTGAAACATATCCCCAATAATATGGAACTTTCCTTTACCATCATTATGTTTCTCCTCCTGAAGGGAAGATCCCACAAAATATGCCTCCAATTCTCGAAATGAAACATCCAAAGAGATATACACCTTCCCCTCCACAGGATCATAACAACGATAACCCTTTTTAAAATTAGCATATCCAAGAAATACACACTTTCGAGCACAATGATCCAATTTTCTTCGCTGATGTTTAGGTATATGAACAAAGACAACACATCCAAAAACACGTGGTTCTAGGTTTGGCATTGCAGGGATGGTGATAAGATCATGAAGTTTTTGGAAGGGGGTCTAAAATTCAATTACCCTAGATGGTGTGCGGTTTATCAAGTAAGCAACAAATTTTAACGCTTCTCCCCAATAATTCAATGACATATTCATTCTAAAAAGAGATGCACGAACAATTTTTAACAGTTGTCTATTCATTCGTTCAGCTAACCCATTTTTCTGTGGGGTATAAACATTAGTGGTTTGATGTCGAATGTTGTTATTTGTCAAGAACTCCGACATGTCATTACTAGTAAATTCTTCTCAATTATCAGATTGATACACTTGTATCATCCTTTGGAATTGGGTTAAAACCATCTGATAATTTTTTTTAAATACTTCGAAGATTTCACTTTTATGGGTAATTAGGGATACCCACATCATACGAGTACACTCATCAATAAAAGTCACAAAATAACGAGCTCCAGACAATGAAGGAATACGTGCAGAACCCCATACATCAGAGTGAATAATACTAAAAGGTTATGGACTTTATTAAAACTTGGAGAGTATGTAATATGATGACTCTTAGCGAGTTCACAAATATCACACTTTAACTCTGAAATACTACAATTCAAAAATAACGATGAATTTAATTTCTGAAGATACCCGAAGGAGAGATGACCCAGTCGCCGATGCCATAACCACACATTAGTTTTTGTTTCTTCAATTCCTCTGACTTTATTCACCTGATGAATTCTCTGCTCTCCACTATTAGTCAAGTCCAAATAGTAGAGATTGTCTTTTCTAATACCACTACCGAGAACCTGTCTAGTCACTATGTCCTGAAAAATACAAAATTGAGGCCAAAACGTCACAGTACATGTAAGTGCAACAGTGATCCTACTGACATACAAGATATTGTACTCTAGAGTAGGAACAATAAAGATAGAGTTTAATGTCAGGGATTCAGATATGTCAGTGGAACCTTCTCCAATTATAGGAGAGGAACCACCATTTTACTGTGTATATAGAAGTTTGGGTTAAATGTGTAATGGATGATAATATGCTAGAGTCGTTTACCATATGATCTGATGCACCAGTATCAATTAACCAAGTACTATTTAAAGAATTTACAACTAAAACACTACCTTTAGTTTTCATACCTGACTGGGCAATGTGAGAATTAGGGTTTAAGTTTGATGATACCATTGTTGTATCATCATTGGAACCCATCTGGTATCTGCTACAGTGACTTCAAACTGCTACAGTGACTTTGAAGACTACTGCTATAGTGATTTCCTGGTATATGCTACAGTACTTCGAACTGCTACAACTACAGTAACTTCGGACTGCTACAGTGACCTCAAACTGTTACAGCTACAGTAACTTCAAACTTCACAACATAATTAAGCTTCGTGACAACAATTCGCAGTAGAATTCAATTCAATTCAATTCGAAAGAGCTAGGTTCAATTATCGAACTCGCTCTGATGCCATGTAGAAACTAATACAAAGAATAAGAGATTCGAGAAGACTAACTTTATTATTATTCGATCATTACAATGGAAGAAGACATTCTTCTTATATAGTTACAATTACTTGGGCGCTAAGTAAGAATATTCTATATTTAGAGAATTCTATATTTAATATATATCCTGTATTAGGTATATTCTATACTAGATTAAAAGCCCGTGCAACGCACGGATACATAAGTTTATAGTAATACATAAATTGCATGCGTAAGAAAGAGCCTAATCTATTAACTGTATGTTGACTAAACTTCGATGAAATGATGAAGAAATAAAGACTTTTTTATGTTTATCAAGATCCATCTATGTAAATAAAGATTTGTTTTACACATTGACATGCTTTTGGCACTATGCCTTGTTAAACCATAGGTAATATACCCATCTATAAAGATCTCCGCAAATCTTCAATTGGAACCATTTATAGTATTGTTATTTTATAATTTTTATAAACTTTTTCGCAAAAAGTGGAATTTTTTTTTCTCACATCAGGTGTCATGTTCCGGCCATCTAAGTAGCTGGTGCCAGTTACTGGTTTTTATATTGTTATACACAAAATATCAGTGATAGCAAACTAAAAGAAGTGAATGCCCTAAATAACAACATCAAAACACATAAAAACAGGGGAAAACTAAAGCAGTCCATACCATGCAACTATTATAATTTCCAATTTCCAATTCCAATTTCCAATCTGGTATTAAAAATAAAATCAAAAGAAGATGAACAGTAGAGATGAAAATGGGATGGAAACATACCTTTGTTAGACTGTAAACCAAATCTCAAATATTATTTCGAAATCCATTTGAGAACTTCAAGGTGAGGGCTTTTCTAATTCATATTAGAGCAACTGACTATACAATTGAGAAACGTTGGGATTTAGTTAGGAAAGTGTTTTTATGATTTGGATTTGGATAATGAGGAAGCTGTAAATACACATAAATATCTTTAAGGGAGAGACCGTTATTGAGGGAAAGAGAAGAAAGTTTAAGGGGAAGAGCGTTATTGTGAGGAAGAGAAGGATGTTAAGAGGAGATGCAGAGAGTGGGAGCTTTGGGTGAAAACGTTAGAAAGATTACAATGAGTAATAAATTCTCAGAGTCTTTGATTAAATTACCCCGCTAATTAATAAAAGAAAATAATTAAAAGCTTTTACACGCAAATAAGAAAATCACAAATTAAAAATAAAATCCACACATGTTGTAGTTGTTTACCAACACAAACATATCAATATGTTGCTTGTAGTTGTTTTTTAATCCACAAATCAAACTAAGAATAATACAATAAGTATATTTATATTCCCTCTATGTATAAATCATGACGATTTATCCATGGAAAAAGAATCTTCATATAAAAAGTACGTAAGAAGTTAATGATGAAAATGAGGAGTTCAAACATAAAACACATAGCAAAATGATTAAGAGGTCCCCATCTCCATTGCAACAACCTTGACAAAAATCAAGTTACTTAAATTATACTAATTCTAAGAAAAACAAACTAAACAAAATGTACAGTAAGAAAACATCAATTATGGGTATTGATCTTTGTAAATTTTCCAAGAGCTTAGATTAATTTTTTTTAGGAGGATACATGAAACCTGGATATTCAACAATGGAATTGATATCATGGTTCGAAATTAATAAGGGAAAACTATCATTTAAAGATAAAGAGAGATAAATTTCAGAAAATACCTATTAGAATAATAACTAATCTCATATACCTAAAGGATATGAGATTAGGTGCAATAGAGTTGTTTTTATCGATTTATGAAGTAAAATGATAAATTCTAACTATGGTGCATACAATGGGACATTCGATAGTCAGGAGGGTCACAAATAGAATGCTGCAAATATTACAAATGAAATATCATCTGTCTAAACCAAAAAAAGATGAATAAGGGTAAACAAATTGAAACTGCAATAACATATAAAATTCAAGAATCTATGCAAATATTGGATGTAATCATCATTTGCAAAAACCTAATTTATATTTAACTTGATCACCCTGAATTACCACGATCCCACAAACCCAACATCAAAAGATGATAAGCCTGAATTACCATAAACCCCAAAATACATCAAAAGCATAACCATGACGCATGAAGTCCTAGATCTTGAGATGTTCTCAGTAATGGGGGTATGAAACCCCTTATCAAATAATGAAGAAAATCTTTATTGTTAGAAAATGAAATAAATGGGTAAATCACAATTTATTTCCCCAAAAATCGATAAAAACTAAGAAAGTATAACACATCTAAAAATTCTTTGAATCATAAATCACTTTTATCCATCCAATTCTACCGAATGCCCCCTATAATCCTAGCAATAAAACAAACCTCGCCAACTATGACCTCTCAAACAACAACAACAAACCCGGACGCATTTAAGCCAATCACACACAATTTGTCCACCAAATACTACCAATTCCAACATAAAAAACAACACAAATCAACAAATGGGCACTCGAAATTATCAATCTTTATGTAAGTTGTACCTGGATTTGAGAAGAAGCAAAGAGTAATCACACATAACACCATAATCAAAGGTATCAAATGAATCACATTCTCTGTAAACTTGACTCTCAACTTCTCCTTCTTTGCGAAATCCGAAACAGGATCGTACATCGGCAATTCCAAAGATGACTATTGAAATGACTATTAAAATTGATGATTGTAATTAACTTTGGGTTTGTTTGATTATTGCAGAGAGAGCAAAGAAGGGAGATAAAGAGTGGTACTTTTTCAGCTTAAGAGATCGAAAGTAGGCAACAGGGCTTATAACAAACAGAGCAACTGAAGCTGGTAATTGGAAAGCAAGAGGGAAAGACTAAGAGATTTACAGAGGTAGAACTCCCAAAGGTGAAGAAATTATCTTACCAAATTATCCTCCCAGGTGAAGTCCCTCTCTCTGGAGTTTGAGGGAAGAAGATGAAACAAACAAACGAAATAAAAGAGGGAAACGTAGAGTTTCAGGCGTCGGTAATCAAAGAGTTCATTTCATAGTTAATTTTAGAGTTAATTTTTGGCCTAGTCAACTTTCCATCGCCACGTAGGACAAACATCGCCACGCGGGACAATCGTCGTCACCACGCGAGACAAACGAAGTCACGTAGGACAAAACTAAATTAGGTCATTAAGCAAGTCATTGATTGCCACTTCTCTTTCCCAATGAATTATTAAGTGATCCTCCACCAAATATCTTCATTTTGCTGGCAATTATGACTTATGAGATATGCAATATCAGATCATACTCTTTGTGAACAACCTTCATATCCGCCACAACAGTGGCATCATTTTTTGGCCTGAAAAAATTTAGCATAGTATTTCTACATCGTTTCACTTTCATTTTAATCACAACATATTTCTACAGTACAATCCATCAATTCATTCCTGGAGGTCAGCGCAAGATGCCTCTTGAAAGATATCCTCCTCGCAATGTCCCCATTAGTGGGGAGAAAATTTTAGTCAAAAGGCTGTTGACATTCATCACATCTTGAGACTCCAATTCATTAGCATTTTATTGTGTAAACTTTTGGAACATAAGCACTCTCTTTAGACTTTCTTTAGCCAAAGAGAAAATTGGATATTTTGAGCAGTATTTCAACTGTATTAAGTATCCTTATAAGATTTCATGCATCCTTTTAGATCTGATTCATTATATAACCTCGCATTTTTTATTTTGTATGTCAAAAGATATCATGTTCATCCATGTGAAGTCTTCTCTACAGGCCAGTTTATAAGCAAGAATAAATCTTGTTCATAGTTCTAAAGGTACAATATTAGTTTGTGCAATTTTATCATAAACGGGTCATCACCAATTCTAGCAGCATGAAAATAGTAGTCAAATAACTTAAATCACATTGGATTTGTTTCTCAATTAATATATCATTTAATATATCAGTTTATTTACTATGTATCCTTAAGGAAGCGAAATAAAACATTGCTTAAGCAGACAGACTCAGAGATTTCTTGTTATTCTTCAGCTTCAACTATGAAGAAGTAATGAGCATAAGAAACTCAATACAGAGACAGGAGAAAATTTTATCCTTCTTGAAGTTTTACGCCATAAATCCCTGTAAGGAAGGATAGGAATGCGCCATCTTTGGGGACGTTAGAGAGCTCCACCTTGGACTATAAATCTAATAAATAATACCAAAAATAACAATTAGGAAATATATTTCTCTAATGATTAAAACATTTAAATACATTAGTTACATCATAAGGTGGATACAGAACAAATGGAAGAGAGCATGTGCTCTTAAGCAAATATAATGTTTCGGTTCTCACATCACACAAAAATAAAAATAAGAATAATAATTTTACTAATAATATTATAATTTCTTTCCCCGTTACTTTGTCTTAAGGATGATTCATGACATATGTTGTCTTTACGGTTCATACTTCACACCTAAATTGCTAAAATTACATAAGAAACTAAGGACCAGAATGCTTAACATTTAAAGAAAAATGAGTAAAAGACGGAGTGCTTCATGATATTTGCTTAAAACTTTAAAGGATATGTCATGCCTTTTCTCAATCACTACAACATAAGTTAAAGCAGAGACGAAGATAAATTGACATAGTAATTATAGCTAAGTAAGGATTTCGTGTAGCTTGAATAAGAGAGTTATATCAACTCCTGTTTAACTTCAATTGATTCTACAATGCACTGGAAGCAGATATAGTTTAACTTAAGTGTGATTCAGATAAAACTCTTGTTTAATTAGGGATCATTCGTAGTGCTCTTGCATGTAAATAATAAGAGATACCCCTTTTCAAGCCAATCACTGGCGAGGAAATGGTATATGTATCAAGAGTAATGAGTATACCTCCTTATAATATAGTTGGTCTGTGCAATTCCTTTTTAGAATATTTTCTTTTTTTCATTCAAAATAGAATAAATTTTTTAGCATAAGATAATAAAAGTGTGGCATAATTTTTAGTGTCCCGCTGCAGCCAACATATGTTATTTTTTTTAGATTGGATTGGACCCAGATGCTTCAGCATATCTACATAGTGCATCTCCAATAGTGTTTATGCGCGAGTTGCAAAATAAAACATTGCTTAAGCAGACAGACTCAGAGATTTCTTGTTATTCTTCAGCTTCAACTATGAAGAAGTAATGAGCATAAGAAACTCAATACAGAGACAGGAGAAAATTTTATCCTTCTTGAAGTTTTACGCCATAAATCCCTGTAAGGAAGGATAGGAATGCGCCATCTTTGGGGACGTTAGAGAGCTCCACCTTGGACTATAAATCTAATAAATAATACCAAAAATAACAATTAGGAAATATATTTCTCTAATGATTAAAACATTTAAATACATTAGTTACATCATAAGGTGGATACAGAACAAATGGAAGAGAGCATGTGCTCTTAAGCAAATATAATGTTTCGGTTCTCACATCACACAAAAATAAAAATAAGAATAATAATTTTACTAATAATATTATAATTTCTTTCCCCGTTACTTTGTCTTAAGGATGATTCATGACATATGTTGTCTTTACGGTTCATACTTCACACCTAAATTGCTAAAATTACATAAGAAACTAAGGACCAGAATGCTTAACATTTAAAGAAAAATGAGTAAAAGACGGAGTGCTTCATGATATTTGCTTAAAACTTTAAAGGATATGTCATGCCTTTTCTCAATCACTACAACATAAGTTAAAGCAGAGACGAAGATAAATTGACATAGTAATTATAGCTAAGTAAGGATTTCGTGTAGCTTGAATAAGAGAGTTATATCAACTCCTGTTTAACTTCAATTGATTCTACAATGCACTGGAAGCAGATATAGTTTAACTTAAGTGTGATTCAGATAAAACTCTTGTTTAATTAGGGATCATTCGTAGTGCTCTTGCATGTAAATAATAAGAGATACCCCTTTTCAAGCCAATCACTGGCGAGGAAATGGTATATGTATCAAGAGTAATGAGTATACCTCCTTATAATATAGTTGGTCTGTGCAATTCCTTTTTAGAATATTTTCTTTTTTTCATTCAAAATAGAATAAATTTTTTAGCATAAGATAATAAAAGTGTGGCATAATTTTTAGTGTCCCGCTGCAGCCAACATATGTTATTTTTTTTAGATTGGATTGGACCCAGATGCTTCAGCATATCTACATAGTGCATCTCCAATAGTGTTTATGCGCGAGTTGCAAAAAAGAAGAAAACTAAACTAAACTAATAAATTCGTGTTTACATTGCTCTCTCCAATTATCCAAAACAGGGTAAAATGACAAAATTAAGACATAAAAAAAACAAAAAACATGACATAAAATAGCTCTATGCAAATATTTCAAAATAACTAAGATACAAAGACCTTTGAAAAGAGTGCTGGCGACATTGGTGAATGTTCAAGATAACTGAATCATGAAATCAAGATGCAGAGAGGTAGACATAAAAAATTCCATAAATATGGACAATCCTGCTGATCCAGTTAGTTGTCATGAATTTTACTTGTACATTATTGCACATGTTTCTACCCAATGAAACACAGATAACTTGTTCACCCAGAATGGTGTTATATAACTTTTGAACTGCTTCTTCTGCGTCTTCTTTGTACATTATTGTATAAATTTGACCAAATAAAACAGAGAAGAATTTTCTAATATTGTTTGCATGAAATATTCCGCATATAGATATAATGTTTGGAGGAAAAACAGTCTTGGAAAAGAGATTCTATCTATAAATTACTTCTAATTAATGGTGATTTACACAGAAACCTACTCCTTAACTAAAACCTCCCAAAATTTGAGAGACTATTATGTTTTGGGCTGTTTAGTGTCGCCCATAACAACCACCCACCACATTCGATGAAAAGATATGTGCCCTTCCAGGCTTCCACCCCGCCCCCTCTTCTCCTGCTAACGAGTTGAGAAAAAATGAAAAAAACTTTTCAATGCTTTTGAGTCCTTTTGCAATATCTCCCTGGAAGCACGGATCTTAAACTTAATACATCAACATCACCTTTAGAAGAGAACATTGTTTTTTTTTTCATCGTTAATGGATGAAGACTGCATTTCTATTTGTAGACCATGAATAAGGTGTATTGCAAAATGACCAGAAACTGTCAGGGGACAAACATCAAATTAAAGAAACTTCTGCCACACAGCAGCAACTTCTGATCACATTTATATTTGAATTTAGCTAAACCTGTGGCGATAATGATTTTTGTTTGTTATGTATTAGTGTATCTACTGTGATTTTCAACGTACCTAGTGAATACCCGTGTCACGCCACAGATATGGCTTTGAAGTTCATGCCACGTATAAAAATTGGAACTGCATTTCAGGCTGTGATAATATCTCAACATCACAACATGAGTTTAAAACCTATAAAGTATATGCCCTCTAGACCGTAAAAGTGAATCAGAGGAATGAAAACACGCTCTTAAACCCAAGGAAGGAAACTACTTCCTTGTTTTCACCTATTGTGTCCAATGTGCACATCTCCCAATCGGATACATTCAAACCGTGCTTCTCTTTCATATTACCCTCGCCAGAACCCTTGAACGACGAAGCATCCCTTCTGCTTTGATAAAATGAGTTGTCTTTCTTTGCAGACAACTTGCTCTTAATGTCATCGATAATATTTGAATCTGGAATTCGCAGACTCTCTTTAAGGGTCATTGAGTTTCTATCTTCAAATGCTTCCACGACATTCTGAAGTTCTTGCTGGTCCTTGCATAAATGAATTCTTGTTGGCATCAAAGGTTCAAATTCTACAGACTTTGACGTGGGGAGAATGGATAGTTCTTAGCTTTTTTGCGTATGTGATCGAATATTGCATCTTCAAGTACTGCTTTGTATGTGTTTCCTTCAGCTTCATTAACAGGAGGAACACCTTGGATGAAACAAAGAAAGAAAAATAAAGGTCAAATTTCACTCACATTGCATATAATAAAAAAGAGCAACTTTAATGCTAGAGCATATATTTGCATATTGATATGGAAATACTCTGCAATTGTATGATTTGCAGGATGCCCGACACCCATTGAACCGATATTCACCAAAAGACTAATTAAATGAGCCCTCATCTGCCGATTTTTTTTCTTTAATTATTGCTTGGTCATTTATAGTAAGTTGTGGATTTAATGTATGATTTTCTTTGTTCACAGGGGCATCGTGAAAAATAAAAGGAGCTTGACACCTAGCTACAAACTTTGGGTTCTCATTTGAATTCTTTGGTCAAATTTAGATAGTATTTACACTACCAATAGATATTCTCTAAAAAGGCTAGATCGGTACTAATAGCAAGTATTTGGCGTGCCTTCGGCACTACATATACTCAAAGTTTGATTTTCTAGATGGGACTAGTGGTTTGAAAGATTGATATTTATTAGTTAGCATCATGAGATCATACACGACATTCATCTACAAAAGAATGGGCTTTCAAGACACTATTTATTTAACGAAATAACTGAAATCGAGATGATGATGCTAGGATTCTAGTGGTCTCATATTAGTATTTTAGATTCCAGGCCTCATATATGAAACCTCCATAGCTTGGAACTCCTAGAGCAAAACCTAAAAGGGCACACGATAATTACTTTAGTGAATCTAAAAGATCAACCATCCCTAGGTAAATAAAACATATAATGTATCAAGTTTTATCCACAATTCCAATCTAATCAAGTCTAAACTTAAATGAAATGAACTTTACTTATAACTGTTATTTGGGAAGGTATCAGTTACATGATCACACTTACATGTTATCACATATCTTTGAGCTTCCACATATTGATCCAAATAGGCATATGTTGTTAATATTCATGGAAGAATGCTAAGAGGACTAATTCTTACAATTGTTTTGTTGCACTTGCAGCATGCAACTCTGAAATAGCTTGTCTACCGTGTAAATACAATTAGACAAAACTATTAAGTAACATGACTGATAAACACTTGGATGATGTACTAATAAATGCATACCCTTTGATAGGTGTTAAGTTAGTATTTACTCTAGTGAAGCAATGTTAATGTTTATATTTAACCACAGGTCGATTAGTACATCTAAGTTAATGAGTATTTTACATGGAAAGGGAACACAATCTAAATGATAGCAAAATGGAAAGAGTGGTCAAGGGCAGCCTTTGGGAGGATCAGTGGCATGGAAAGGATGGTGACCAGATCATTAATTGAAGAATTTCATCGATTTGCCATCGATTTTATTGGTGGAGAGAAAACAGTATATACCCGAGCAAAAAATTGGGTTGAATGTTCAATCATTCAAAAATACCGATCCCATTAATATTTTTTAAACAATGGAGAGAACATCGAATTAAATCTCAATTCTAGATAAAGAAAGATGTACACTACCAAATTATTAAATCGCTACAGTCATAGAATGAATCTACGAAGTACGTAAATCACACAGAAATACGGAATATAAATTAATTTAATATTTGTTTAGGCTATAATCTCCTAAGAGAGTTTACGTCTAAAAAAAGCATAAAAAAGAGTCACAATGAAGACTAAATTTCTATACTCATATCACCCCTTACCATGAAATTTGATTAATTCCCCAAATAAAAGTGACAAAGTTACAATCACTTACCATTTACCAACTAATTTTCTTGCAGACAACTCCAATTAGACGAAAAACCTTAAGTACAAGAAATAATCAACCTTAACTTTATAAGGAAAAATACGAAAAAACATGAGAGATACCTTGAAATGAAAAACACAACAAAAAGTAGATAGAGATCACACTAACCTCTGTAGAAGTTACATAGAATTGGAGCAAAATTTCAATAGCAGTAAAATTTGTAAATTCTGTAAAATAGCATGTAAATTACCTGAATTTGAATAACTCAGGTAATTAACATACAATAGAGTATGCTACAATTTCCTCGAAGATCTAAAGACTCTTTAAATTTATCCAATAGAAACTTAAAATAATACCAACATGTTGAGAGAGAGAGAGAGAGAGAGAGAGAAAAAAAAAAAGATTACCATATGCAGAAGAAGATTTGACTAAATGAAATCGTCACAGAGCTGCAACTTTCTATGCAATTTAGCTCAAGGGAATCCATTTGTTATATACAAAATATCACAAAAACAAAAACACCAAGATAAAAATCCAATCTTTATCACTACCCAAACATCCAAACCACTAAAATAATCGCAAAATGAAAAAAATGGAATGATGGGTATTCATTAATACCTTCATCTTCAACAGTAGAAGAAGAAACAGACCCTTCTGAACCAACCCCGCCATCTTCTTTCTCATCAAGATAAAAATTCAATCTTTATCACAACCCAAACATCCAAACCACTAAAATAATCGCAAAATGAAAAAAATGGAATGAATCTTTATCACCATCCAAACCACTAAAATAATCGCAAAATGAAAAAAATGGAATGATGGGTATTCATTAATACCTTCATCTTCAATAGTAGAAGAAGAAATAGACCATTTTAAACCAACCCCACCATCTTCTTTCTCATCATCTGCGTCCCTTTCCAACTCTGCAAGTAAGCATATAATATCAATCAAACAATAGACACATACCAAAGCTTTAGTAATTAAAAGATGGTAGAGAGAGGAGCTGTCAAACCCTTCATTTATTAAATCACAATCAAACCCTCCTTTGAAGTTCATATGGTAATTTGCAATAAGCAAGCAAAGACAACTTGTAACGGTACTCATACACATCAGAAACGGATCCCCCAAAACAATTCTCCAATTTGAACTTCGAATCGAGGGTTTAGACTGAACTTCGAATCGAGGGTTTAGACTAAATTGATCCAAATTGTATTTAAACTTTGAAGTTGAAACCTAAATCCACCGTGAAGTTAAAACCCTTCTCGAACCCTCAATCAATTCAAACCCTTCATGGAGACTTGTAGTAGATCATGTTGAACATACACCATAGAATTGACCAACCAAATCCCAAAATCCTAGAAATCAAAACCCTAAAAATCGAACAACCCTCAAATAATGGAAAATGGAAATATTAGGGTCATATCACCTGGAGATGGATTTATAACCTTGAATCGAACGAATTGAACCCTAAGCTCGTATCTGGAGATGGATTTATAACCTTGAAGCGCTGGTTTTGTTATATTTTTTTTCTTTCTGTTGGAGATG
The DNA here is from genome assembly GCA_014058105.1 of Kingdonia uniflora. Classification (NCBI taxonomy): domain Eukaryota; kingdom Viridiplantae; phylum Streptophyta; class Magnoliopsida; order Ranunculales; family Circaeasteraceae; genus Kingdonia; species Kingdonia uniflora. The sequence continues at coordinate 1,477,564 of JACGCM010001377.1, read as the reverse complement.
AGAAGGAAGTGTCAGGGAGGAGAAGTAGAGTTTTTAGGATTTGTTTGGGAAAAAGACAGAAGAGGGAGAGGAGTATAACTTTTGGATTTGTGGTGGAGGGATAGTTACGGAATACGATGGGTATATTTGTTTAATGCAATGGGTATTAGTTTAAAAGCAATAATTTTTTATAACATTTTTCTAACTTAATTACCCCTCAGGTTTTCACTGCCACGTAGGACAAACATCGCCACGTGGGACAAACGATGCTACGCAGGACAATCGTCGCCACGTAGGACAAAAATGAGATTTATAATATAGATTTAACATATATTATATATTCAACATATAAGAGTGAGAGTGCTCGATTGCCTGCCTTTTTTTTTTAACGTGCTCTGCATGTATTTAATAGTTGGATACAAGCAATTACAATTTGTAAAGTATATCCTAATTTTATGGGTAGTGTACGAACTTTATGGTGCATGACATAACAATTATATTGATTGAGTATAACAGGTGCTGAACGAAGTCGACCTCAGAAGTTGTGAGTCGGGTTCCCATGTTTTTGACATGACCTTCTCAACTATAACACTTGTATGCCTGATAATAGTGTCTCTTCGAGATGCTACCCTCGCGAATCTTGCTAAATATGGGAAATGCGCTACTACAAAAGGTATAGAGAAAGGCGGAGGAATTAAAAATTATGCTACAGAGAGATGCGAGAAATAATAGGGAGAAATTTCCAATCTATCACGTGAGAGAGATCAATTTAAATGTGAAATAATAGGAGATTACTTTACTTCTATTCACTATGCAGATGGACTCTACATATATTACCCCGTAAGCCATATTCTTAAGTTCACTCTAGAAATATCATCACCCTTACCTAAGTTAGGTAAGTAAGTGATTTTTAGAGGTTGTTCCAAAGGAGGCCACACCAATAAATTTGAGCTATTTCCACCAAGCGCTGAATGAAAACATTTGAGATCTCCCAAAACTGTTGGAGAGGTTATTTTTTTATGCAGAAAGACTAGTCACTTTTGAGAACACCATCTCCTTAGAGCATCTTCAATAGAAATGGGTGTGGGATTTCTATTGCGTGAAGATTCCCACACTCACACCGATTTGAACTTTAATAGCACAAAATAAAAGTGTGGGAGTGAAGTTTTTAGGCGCATGTTGTGACAGCGTACGTTATCACGACAGATACGCGTCTATAAGATAGACACATTCGAACCGAGTTAAAAATGTCCCAATTTTTTTGTCTTTTCCCTCATTTCCCTTGCACATTAAACCATCCCAGGAGGGTTCACACAATCGATACCACAAGAGTCCTAGTTTTCTTAGAGTCAGAGAACATCAGATGTCCGTGATGAGATGGACTGGCAGTTAAGGGTGAGACGAGCCGACAAAAATGTATATATACCTATACCACATATGTAGGAGCAGTAGGTGCATGGAGTTCCATTTTCAGATCTGTATTATACCGTGGTAAATATTTAAACTTGTAATTTTCTCCATTACTTTACTTTATAGATATATTGAATTTAATAGTACGTGCCATATTATAATTAATAATGTATTATTCTTTTCAGGTTGATTTTGCCACAAGACTTGACGGGTCTAGACATATGGTGGCCGGTACTAGGCAAGTTGTGTATGATTGAACAATTGAGAAAGAAAATTATTTCCAGCAACGGCGGCAACAGTCCCAAGATGATTTCAATGAACAACGAGATGAGTGGAAGTCGCAACTTAACGATTTTTTTTAATCAATATCTACTTTAGAAGATGAAGTGCGCGAGCTTAACATCCGTCAGAGACGTGATTAGTTATTGGTGTATGTTTTATATTTGATGTTCAAAACTATCGTTTAGTGTTTAGTTTTATGTGGGAAACTTTTGTGATGTGATGTTTAAAACTTTATGTTAGTGTGGTTCTTTATGCCTACTTGTCTTGTATTTCATATTTCTGCAATATCTCGAGATTTTTTTATTTTTTATTTTTTCAATTTTGAAGTGGTATAGTGTGTTAAAAAATCAGAATGCGGTGAAGTGTAAAAAAAAAAAAAAGTTAATTTGAGGAGAATGAGGCTCTCAATTATGAGGCGCCTGCCGTGAAGGCAAGCGACTTTACGACATGAGTGCAGTATAGTGCCGTTTGAGTTTAGGCCTCCTTGGGCGCTTTCACGACAAGCGCCCATGTTGAGCGGAGATTTTGTTCAGAGTGTGTGAATTCTTCTATTCTATTGGAGATGCTCTTCGATCTCCTAGAAACACTAAAACTAGGGCTTCATTTCATTCTCGCACAGAGAGAGAGAGAGAGATGGCGACAGAGGTAGCGATGAGAGTTGCAGATGAAGAGAGGAGAATCTCTTTGAGTACTCATGGCGGTGAAGATGAACTAGAGGAAGGAGAGATCATTGGATATGTATCTGAGTCTCTCAAATCATTGTCGATTGCTAACAATCAACCTCACCTATTGGAGCACGCTTGGACCTTCTGGTTTGATAGCCCTTCTGCCAAATCTAAGCAGGTCCCTTGGGGCAGCTCGATTCACCCGGTTCACACTTTCTCTACTGTTGAGGAGTTCTGGGGGTAATCTCTCTCTCTCTCTCTCTCCCTTTCTTGAATTTCACCATTTTCTTTGAATTAGGGTTTCTGATAGATTGTGTTCTTTCTGAGGAAATGGGTCAATCAGACTCCAATGGGTTCTTTGTAATTAGGCAGTTTGATAGATTTTTATTTTATTTTAAGAAGAAATCGATAATTCTAAAAAAATGTTCGAAGAAATGTGTAAATGAATTGGTAATTTTTTTTTAATTGAGGAAAGTATCAATCAGTTTGACTTGCCACTGTTATGCGGCTAAAGGGGCATTTAAGATTTTGCCTAAAACCTCAATTTCTGAATTTGTACCAATTAGCAACTGGACATTATTAGAAAAAAATTGAAGGTCAGGGGCATCATAATTTTTACTGTTATCAATAATGAAATCTCGAGTACGATCAACGTAGTACGTGTAGGAAAAGAAGTAACAGTGAGAGATTTACACTCAAATAACCAAGGTAAAAGATGGCAATGAATTATTGTGAGGACACAGGCCTTGGAATTTATTTCCTATAGATATGTGAAAGCTATTATGAATCAGCTGAGAGATTTTTAGAGTGAAACAGATAAATCAAGTTTTCATATCTTTAGTTGAGTGGTGACAATTAAGAGAAGAAATATTGCAAGTTTGGCTCGTTGTCAATTCATCAGTCTGTCATTCAAGTAGTTGTTGTCATACCATTTGTAGGCAATCCAATTGTTTAGACTAGTGTAGGGCGTGCAACTCCCCCTTTTCAAACCTATTAAATTTTATTAGGGTAGAATTTGTGTCCCTATCATGTCATACTTTTTTTTTTTTTTTCGTTATTCATGGGGGTTTGCCTCCCTGCTTAACTTTCACAAAAAAAGAAGAAATATTAATTATAGGTTAAAAGTAAAACAAATGGAAGACAGTTTGAGAAAACACAATCCGAACATTGTTCAACCTAGAAAGATGTTATCTGGATAATCACCAATCCAAATAATTATCTAACAATTTGCATAAGAACAAAACAGTTATAAGAACCAGAAGCATCCAACAAAAGAGTTGGAATCAACAATGTGTGCATTTTGGGTTTTGTGAACTCGTTTGACAAAAAATTACTAAAATTTGATGATTCTTGAGTGAAAAATCAGTAAACTGAGACTATAAGAAAATCAGTGATCTAGAATGACAATTAGGTTTTTGTAAATCACATTCATGTGAGAGAGATTGCATTTGTTGACAAATTAAGATTTCACGTTCTTGAGTTGAAGAGTAATGAAGGGGCATAGAAAGGGAAAATAAAATTATCGGAGAAGAGATTTTGACTTTTGAAGGATTGTCTCCTTTTCCGTTGAAGTGTTGGACTTCCAATCCTATAAGATTCTTAATATTCAAGATGGAGAGATTTTAGGCTTTAAAGTAAATGTAGTGAGAATATTGAAAAGTCACAACTCTTGAGAGAGGGAAAACTCTTTAAAAAAGACAAACCAAGTACATGTGTCACATTATTATTGGACGGAGGGACCTCCAAAAACAGAGATGGCGAACCGCGAACACTATAATGGCAATCGGCTTAATAGTATAGATAAACTTTGTTGACGAATAGAACATAATTTCCTTACAAATTCTAAATTTGATTGGTAGTTATAGCATTCCAAATTGAGCGAATTAACAGTGAGACAGAACTCTTCATTCTTCACTATCGCGTAATATTTCTGCCATGCTAGGTAGCTCTTGATTGTTTAATCATCCCCGTTTCAACTACGTGCTTTATAATTAACATTCTTACTAGTGATGCTATATCATCTTCGCCGTCATATTAGGAAACTTCTGAATGTTCTATTATTCACATTTCCAGGTTATGCAAATCACTCACATACTTTTGACTGGTGATTGGGCTGATTTACTGAAAAAACAAACAAATTTGGGTTACTGGTAGACATAACAATCAAAGCTTGTTTTTTTTGAGTTATAGGCTTCTAGTGTACAGAAGTCTATTACATTGCATTCAGTTCATCTGTGTAAAAAAATTAGATCAAAGCTTAGGTGGTTAATAGGAAGATAAATGTGTAAATTCTGACCTCAAGTTTATTGGTATCGATCAGACTTGGGTGTGGCTATAGAAAGGTTGAGAAGACTTCCTAGTTATTTTTAGTATCGAGGAAAATGTATTACTTTACATATTAGTGTGGTAGTTATGTTCCATCATTGCAAGTTACAATTTATTTTCTGTTTGTTAGGCTCATGTTTTATTAACTACATCAGTTGCTGTAGTTTAGAGAGTTTCAATTTATGTTTTTGCCATAGTTCGACAATTTTATCTGTTTCAGTTTCACCTGCTTCATAATAAACTGTATAGAGTTTCTTGACCTCATGTGAACCACAAATTACGTTTATGTGAGTTCTCGTGAATGTTGAATGCTGACAGTGCTGTAGGTTTCTATTTTCGTCCAATGTTATATTTTATATATGCCAATTGTAGATTGTCTCTTTCAGCGCCAGTACTTTTTAGTGTATCATGTATGTTTGTTCCACTAAGGTCATTTTTTATATGCCCCGAGTGTATGACAATGTAGTTTAAGAATGTTTTAGGACTTCCTATCCGGCTTCAATTTCCTTAGTGAAGAGCTTGCGCCTATCATAGATCATCGAACAAGGATGAATTTATTAGTTGATTTATATGCACAAGTATGCTTCAGAATGTCCTTTTTATTTTTAAGTTCATTGCTGTTGCAGCTTTTTAATGTTAATTTGTCTGAATGTCCATTCTGCTTTCAGCCTTTACAATAATATTCATCGTCCGAGTAAGTTAGCTTTGCGGGCGGACTTCTATTGCTTCAAGCAGGAGATTGAGCCCAAATGGGAGGATCCTATTTGTGATAATGGGGGAAAATGGACTATAAGCTATCCAAGAGGAAGGGCTGATACAAGCTGGCTGTATACTGTATGTTTTTATGACTGCTACATTTTTTTTGTAGCATTTGGTATGTATAGTCTAACATGGTGTATATCAATTTATACCAGTTGCTGGCAATGATTGGAGAGCAATTTGACCATGGTGATGAAATATGTGGAGCTGTTGTTAATGTTCGGGGCGGTCAAGATAAAATATCTATATGGACAAAAAATGCTGCAAATAAAGCTACACAGGTTAGTACTAAGAGCATCTCCAATAGAAATGGGTGTGGGATTTTTATTGAGTGTGAATTTCCACACCCACACCACTTTGAACTCCAACAACACAAAAGAGAGTGTGGGAATTGGAAAAAAATTGTGGCTAAAATTTTGCCACCTCATAAGAGAAAGAAAGAGGTTTAAAAAGTATGAATAAGTAGATGTCTATACCAAGAACACCCGGATTTTTAGGTTAAAAAGTTGAATTTTTTAACCAAAAGTACACATTATTTTATTGTAGGCGCCCATTGGAAAGTTACGTTTCACGATAGGCGTCTATATCGAGTGGAATTTTCCCCCAGAGTGTGTGAATTCTCATTTTTTTTACCGAGTGGGAGTGGGAATTCTCATTTCCACTCGCCTGTTGAAGGGGATTTAAGAGGCGAGTGTGAGGATTCCTACTCCCACTCACCTCCATCAGAGATGTTCTAAACCACAGAACTATACATTAAAGCTCTGTTTGATCTCTCGTTTGTAAACGTGATTCCAGAATCAAAAACGATTTTTTTATTTCCAATGGTTATGTTTGCTAAATTATGAAAACGGAGTGTAGAGAGAGAGAGAACCAGTATTGAGATCCTATAAAACCACTATCATTATGAAAACGCACTTTTAAACATGCTCAAAGCCACCTCGGTTCTCCTAAACATCAAAAAGTGTTTTTTTGGAGAGAGAGAGAGAGTACTTGGTTGCCTTTGTTGTTCTTGGATTGTAGGGTGAGAAATCTCTGAGCCTGCCTTAGATCTCTAAGGGAGGAGTTTTTTTTTTTTTTTTTTTTTTAAATCGAGAAAAAAGTCGAGCTCAAAGAGATTTGGATTTCGGAAACTGTTTGTGGAGGATTTTTTTCCACGTTTATTGCCGACGCTTTTTCTGTGGGATCGGATATATTCTCGAGTTTTTTTGATTTGCGGAGCCCTAACAGGCAACTGCAATCTGAAATTTCGGGAATACAACCGAAAATTTTGATATGTGGAGCTCAATCCCGATGTACCAAGCAGAGTACTGCTAGTAATTTCTTATTTATCATCTTGTTTATGTTATTTTTCTTATTTCTGCTAGGAAGCATAGAAAACAATACAAAGCATTGTTATAAATCTTTATGTCCATCCTCAAGTTTGACATGCGAGAATGTTGCATGCGGCTAGAATTATGAGAAGGCTACTATGTTAATCTGATAAATGATAATGTAGTTAGATGCCTTTATACTAAAGTAATAGTTAGATACAATTGTTTCTCTTTTTGAGTTTTGTGTGACAATCCATGTTAACCATTTTGAGAATTTATGACCTATGAGCTATAAAAGATTGCATTAGTCTACTGATTCAGACCTTCATTTCCACTGATCGTTTGTGATATCTAAACAGTTCGCATAATTTTTTTGAATAAGCCTATCGGTGTACAGCTCCTAATAATTGTAAAGTATGGGATAGTTCCCCAAGTCTGAATCCTCCATGTATATCACAAGCGTATTGATTTTAATATTATTCTCTGAGTACTCTATCAACAATTAATCTTTGGCGATTTAGGTAACTAAGAGTACTCTCCTATCTTATAACTTGTTTGAGTGACTGCATTTCATGAGCAAACTCCTTGGTTCCGAACTTCCCGAGTCTTTTCCTTAGCTAGGTAACTTTCATTACGTTAAAAATCTCAACCTGACTCTTCCTTGATCTTTTCGAAGACAAACTACCATTTGAGCAGTTCATGTTTTGTCCTATTAAAGTCTTCGTACAAGAAGTTTTAAAAACATTTAAATCGCAAGTTGGCAATGAAACAAAGAGATAAGACATGGCTATTTAAATGATAGCTAATCGCAACCATATTGCATCTATTTGTTTGAGAACTATATCCACGGTTAATCTTCGATGATTTCCTCATTTAATAACTAGCTCGAGTGACTGGAAGCAAACTCTTTGACATGAAACCTCTGAAGCTCTTTCCTTAACTATATAGCTATATTGTTTTTAAAGTCTGGACCTTATTCCTCCATCTTTATCAAACAAGCTACCATTTGAGCAATGTAGGTTTCGTCTATTGAAGCCTTTCCAAGAAAAAACTGAAAACCTTTAATTCAAAATTTCTTTGGGAAAAAGCTGGATGAGCACCCACCGGATTAGTTGAAACGCTCAATGTCAGGATTCAAATCTCAAAGCTACAACCAAAAGAATTCTCAAAATTTTCTAATCTGTACTAATGAAACAAAGAGACAAGACAGGTCGATTATTACCATAGTCAATGCACCCTAGTTTAGTCTAAACGCTCCAAGTCAGGCCCAAAGCTACGATTCCCAGCACCGAACAAAAGACCAGTATAAAACATGGAGAGCAAGCCAACACCACATCTGAAGGAATCAGCAATGCATGCATCTCACCTATGTGAAATTATCTGATCATGTTTACGTCGTAATATTGGTGATACAATGAAATTAGGGATCATGAACTGTTTTCTTAATATTTAATCATTTAGCCTCGACCTCTCCTGCCATTTGATATTCTCATAGATAATTAGTTTATTTATTTTAATTCTTCCTCTCAAACTCTTATCTTGGGCTCTAAAAGAGCACTAATCCTCTTTAGGATCCATTCTTTTAATGTTTTCCATCAAACATTGGAACATAAAATCCACCTTCTTGAACACCCCTTTGCTCGATTCTTACGGGTTTCTTCACATGAACTTTTGAGCTTGCAAACAAAAATAATGCCTGGCTAGACTGAAAATGGAAAACTGAAGTCCACGTTGGAAGCTCCGATGCGTAGGAGGTGAAGAGTTTTTTAGATCCCTCAGAAATTGGCCTTACTGGTGAAAATACTAAAAAACTTCAGGGGTGGTACAACACGCTCGCTTCAGAATCCATCTTCAGCTACTAACAGAACCAATATGTGTTGGAGTCTACAATGTCCAGAAGATTCTAACTTTCAATTTGTGGGTAATACAATCCTCTTTTTTAGATAGGCTTCCTTGGGACATTAAATGGTTTTGGTACTTGTTATGGTGCTTCCAAGTAGTTTTTGAGTTGTTGGCCAAATTTTTTAGGTGATTGTATTGGCATAAACAATGATCTTGGGATTATTTCCAAGTCCTTGTATTTGGCCTGGGGTTCATTATGTTAGGATTGCTTTAGAAGTGGATTTAACCTTAGCTTTTTTAGGATTTGTGTGTGTACAGAATGATATATCCACTTTTAAGTGATGAAATGTCATCATCTTTACGTGTAGGCTCTTCAATTTTTATGGAGTTCTTAAATCTTTTATCAGATTGGGGTTTTAAGAGGTAGGAACCCCAACCTTTATTTTATGTTCTACCCTTCTATTCTGAGATTGTCTCTTACAACAAAAAATTAAATTTCTCTTAGCGCTATATATCTAGGCTCTCAGCTCTTCAGATGCTTTAATCATCATGTTGACACTTTCTTGAAGAAAATAAAATACTTCCAACTTAGCACCATTCTGGATCACAAACACCAAGTTGGCAACCTGCTAGTCATTTGGCATTTAATCTTGGACAAATTGAAGCTAAAGCAAAATAGTGCTGGTCTTGCGACCTATTTTAATACTTATATTTTTGTGTAAGGATGGTAAGTCTTATACTAGTTTTTCATTTGTTCACAGTTGAGCATTGGGAGGCAGTGGAAGGAGTTCCTTGAGTACAATGACAGCATCGGATTCATATTCCATGTAAATACATTTTCTGTAGAAGATTGTTTTGACGATTGTATGTTGATTGATCCATCACAGACTTGAGACACCTGATGTTTTCTGTTCACAATTTCAGGACGATGCGAAGAAAGAGAGAGTGCCCAAGAACAAATATACCATATGAGCTGAATTCTTCTTTACTCTGCCGACACCAAGTAGATACATGAGGTAAGTGTCCACAACATGGGCAGAGATCTCAGTCTTTTAGAGGAATCTGAAACAGATGCACTGACAGTTTCTCTTTATGACTACTGTGGCAGGTTCTTCCATACTCGTAGATGAGCTGACTCGCAGAATCTTTCCTTGAGAATGTCAGTGCTGTTGAACATGTGATAGATAGATGCCAATATCATCAACTATATAGATAGACTTTGGTTTCATTTCTAGTGAAAAAGGCAAACTGTAAGCCTGCCCGTATTGAGTATTGCGACAGTTGATCTTAGTCTTATTTTGGTTTGGCGACTTATGAGCATGTAGTGTGAAGCTTTTGTTTTACCAAGTGCATTTACAAAATGGAAACTTGTCCTACCAATTGTCATGAATAGGTCTAGGATACTTCGAGCATATGCAGCAACTGGGTGGATTAAAACTACCAAAAACCCATTTTCATGCTCCATCTAAAAAAACCTACATCAGTTTAAAATCCACCACCTTTTTGAAGGGTGCGACATCATTGGCGGCTGAGATGAGGCCACATGGCTTTATCCTAATAGTTTATGTGTGTCGCGTCCTTCAGAAAGTTGCGGCATATAGGCTAATTAGCAACCCATGAGAAGCAACCCACGTGGTAGACTTGATTTTTTTAGTTGTTGCGCCATTCAGAAGGGCTCGACTTAAATTGCAACAAAATGTAACTTAATTTCCTCTTATATTTACTTGTTTTTGTGCAAAACTAGGGTTGCAACTTTTGTCCGAACTTCTGATTTGTTTCGATCCGATCTTTTGGATTTTAAAACCCTATTTTGCAATTCCGATTTCCAAAAATTCTATTTCCTAATTTTTTAGAAAAAAATCGGATTAGAATCGGATAGCTTTGTGCAATTATGAAATTCCAAATTTTTTGATCCGATTATTCCGATCTGATTATTTTGAAAACTATCCGATCCGATTATTTCGAATATCCTCCGATCCGATTATTCTGAAAAATATTTCGAATATCCTTCTGATCTGATTTAATTATGAATAATCCGAATTGAAACATAAACATTAGATCTTAAGATGTTTAACCTAAACAAATAAGATTTTACGTGAAAACTCAGTAAAGGCTGAGAAAAACCACGACCTCGAGGAGGATTTTGATGTAAAATCCAATAGGTTGCTAGTTATTACAGTTTGTGGTGTGACAGTCAAGTAAGGAAGAATGAATAGTAAAGTTGCGGATCTGAATAATCTATTCTCTGCCTGTATTTATAGTAGATACAAACAGTTTACAAAAAGAAAAATAATTTCCTATTTCGGGGGTAGTGGGTGAACTTTGCGAATCTCTAACGACTCTTTCTTGACCATGCACAACAGTTACTTTTAGTAGGTCGAGGACTTGTGGTTGTAGACGTGGCATCTTCTCGAATGCTGGGTTGTCTTCGACTTTGTTATGTTGGCTTATCCTTGTCGAATCTGGGAAATATGCTACTACAATCGCTCCATTCTCGACATAAGTACTTGTGGTTGCGTCGAGAAGAAATTAGAAGTTGAAGAGGTTGTCGAATGTTACACAAGTCTTCATTTTGTCATTTTCGAGGTCAAAGTCAAGTGAATCTGGTCATGTTTTTTCCGAGGAGCATTTAATGCGGAACATTGGACTGTGCAACTGGAGGTTGAGGTTATAAATAGATGGGTAAAGAAGGGTTTGTTTGGTGGTGGATTGGGAAATATGTCTCCCTAGGCGTGGCGTAGCAAGTAGCCTAAGGATGAGAGAATTGAGGGAGGTGGAGTCAGAGAGCGTTTTCATACGGGGTATCCATTGGAGCTAGTGTCAGTTGCTGTTGCAGAAGGTATTGGAGTTCATCAAATGTTTGGAGAAGTGGCTACTGCACATATTGAAGATGATGATGCGAAGGCTGGTTTGGCGTCCTGTAGATCTTGTATACCCAAAAAACTTATTGCAATTTTCTGCTGCTGCCTTTCTGCTCAGGCAGCTCTGTTTAGAAGTTCCATGACCTGAGATTCATTGAGTTTCTTAGGATATCGTTGCCCTTTTCGCTGGAGGAAATGTCAGATTCTGGTGAAAATAAGCACATAGCATGAAGTCCTTTAGTCGAATAACAAAATGTAAATATAACCTGATGTAATGTAATCTAAGGATTGAATTGTCGAAGGTAAAATGTAAAAGATTGTTTATGAATAAACTTTGTGCTTTGATCTTTTATTATATATGTAGTTTTGTGATCTCGAAGTTTAAAATAAACAAGTAATCAAATTATTTGATGTCGAGGTAGAGTGTGCTGAATGTATATGAATCTCAAGTTTAATAGATCTCGAAGTATAGTTTGTTATGTATGGGGACAGGAACGGATTTTGAGGATAATTGATTTGACTCGGATGTGTAAAGTTCCAATGAAAAATAAATGTAGGATTGGATTGACTTGCGACTTTGTTATACTATAAGTACCCCGTGTACTTAAAAAAATTGAGATTTTGTGTTGAAGGAAATGGTAAAGACTAGGGCGCAAGTACGTAAGGAACAGTTCAGTCGCGTTCAAGCTAAGTATTGGGAAATGTTTAGGCGTTACTTTGGAAACCGGTACGCCAATTTTCGAATGGAAGTTCCAGTGGAACCAAATTATGAAGGGATGAGCGAGGCAGAGGCGAAGGATGCGGAAGAGGAGTTTCAGTTTCATTGCCGACTTGAATTTTTGAGTCCTCCGGAGCGTGTAAGTAGCGTGTATACTCATGCTAAACTGTTGGTTAGGGAGGAGGATGCTGCTGCTACCCAGAATTGTTGAAAACAGTTTGTTTTGTGAAGCAGGGCAATGTAATGATCGAATAAGTGTTATATTGTGAAATAAAATGATTTTTGATTGACATAATTTTTTTGTCGATGTTTGTAGTGATAAATGTTTGTCGAAGATATTATGACTTCTGTGACTCAATAAAATTTACGAACACAATATGGTAGTTGGTAATGGAATTGTTGAATAAAATTTGAAATTTGATTTTTTTGTGGAAGATCTTCCCGAGAATATAGGAGAGTTGTAAATAAGGTAACATGTGTGTGGGCAATTAATTTTAATGGCTAGGTGTACTCCAGTGGGAGATATTTTATAGTATAAGGAAATGGATGTATAACATATTTATCATAAAATAGGCTGTGCTTTGTCGAGTATGGATATTTCAGAGGATGTTCAAAGAGATATGGAAGGGTTGGAGCAACAGTGTATGGGTTTGTTGGCATTTATAAGGCGAAGAATCAAAGACTTTGAGAAAAGACGGGTAAGGCGTTATGCTCGAGTTCTCGAACGGTTGCGAAGTGGTGCAATGAACAGTCGCGTGGGGTTTATAAATAGCCCCGTGGTAGGCGACTGTTTACATTTCACAAACTCTGAAAAATTCCTTAAAGTGCAAATTCTTTGTGCTCATCACTAGAATCGTTGTCAACAATTGGGAAGGAGGAGATAAGTATTTTAATTGAGAGGGCAAAGCGTGCGAAACAGAGGGATACTGAGGTAGCGCGAATTCAAGGTTAGTGATTTTTGTTTTTCTGTGTGATATTTGAATGATTCGTTAAAAACTTGTGTAAATGTAGATATGGTAATGATAGTGTTGGAAGGAATTTGAATTAGGAAGGATGTAGTGGAAGTAATTTGAGATTTACTGTGGTAGGCTTTTTAATGATAGAATTCGTGATATTGATGGATGAAGTTTTCTGTTTTTGTGGCAATGCTGTCGAAATGGATTTTAAGGGCGTTGGAGAGAGAGAGAGGTTGTTAGAAATGGGTGGTGATGAGGGGAGAGGGTGATTTGTGGGTGTCGCTGCGAGTACGGCGTGATTGTAGGGTGATTATTGTGATTTTTGTGAGATTGTTGGTAATGGAGTGCCAGATTAGGTGTGATTTGGCTAGTTTTTACGTCGGAGAAGGTGTATTCCCATATTTTTTGAATTTGATTTGTTTTGGCGGGATACAGACGAAGTGTACTCAAGAAGTTTGAGGTTCCTGAACTTTGAGAAAAAACATTAGTATAGTAATTGATGTTAGCACTTAGAAAAAATAGTAATGAAATATTTTATCGAGAACTGAATGTAGTAATTGTGCATTCGGGTAGTAATGATATCAAGCAGATACTAATGATAGTAATGATGTGTTGGAGATGAAACTCGACAGGGATATGAATATTAACATATGAACATATTTAATGTATAAGATATGATAAATACTAATTGTTGTTAAAAAATAGAATATGATTTTCAATTTCTTTAAAATGGTTGAACCTATCAATATTGATGATTAAGATATCTTCGGGAACCTGAGAGATTTAAAGCCCCTTTTAATCGATCTGATAGCGTGTGCTCAAAAATTGGGTGGTAGTTATAGGGTGGGGTCGAGTAGCGCAAATGTGGCTAGTGTCGACCACTTTAGGGTGACACCCAAGATTGTGGAAGTTTCTGACGAGGAGGGTACGAAAATAGATATGGATCACGAGCCACAGGCTAGTGATCGAGAAGGTAGTGGGAGTGGGGAGGAAGATGTTGAGGAGGGGGAGGAGGCGTGTTATGGTGAGGGTCCAGAAACAAAAGAGATATTGAGTTTTAAGAAGAAGTACGGTATTCCTCAAGACATTAGGTTAGAGGAGTATCAATATGATATGACTGATAAGGAAATTCCTTTGGGTGGGATTCTCGTTCATCGAGAACAAATCAAAAAAGGTTTGAAGCTTCCTCTTCGAGCTGATAAGAAGAAGTTGTTGAATTTCTTCGACGCGGCACCTGGTCAGGTCAACCCAAATGTTTATGACCTTTTCGTGTATGTGGGGTGATAAGCAGTCGATTAAAGGTAAGAGGTAAAAAGTTGATCTCAGTGGATGATATATGTTTGTATTACACACTTAAACAAAATCCACAAAAGCTAGGATGCCGGTATTTGGCTAGGTTTTTGAAGAGACCATTATTTTATGACATGGTGTTAATAGGAGGGCGGTATAGTGATGAACGTCTTCTCGTTTTTGGGAATTACTAGTTCGATAAGAAAGATCCGTTGGAGCCGTTGAAAAGAAAGACTTTTTAATTAGGTTTGTGGTTAGGTAATGTAAATGTCGATGTTTTGGTTTTGTTTATCGTCAAAATTGGTGTGTAACAGGTATTTTTTGTTTCTACAGCTTTGAAGAAGATTGATAGGAACTCGGAAGTATAAGAGTAACTGTACAATATCTGGAGGGGTTTCTACGGTAGGATCGATAATCTTGTCATCGACCAAGAGAAAGTGGGCACTTTGTTTCAAGAGGCAGGCTTAAAGATGTCGAGGGCTAAAGGGGCAGAAGTTCCAGTAATCGACGAAAAGATGTTTGTGAGGAATAAAAGGGTTGCAGAGTCGAGCTTGACTTTGGAATATCCTTCGCTAGCTGGGTATACGACGGACTCTGTAACGACTGAGAGATGCGATGTTTACATAAATTTTGGGGAAAGGGAAAAAGAAGAGGGTGGCCAACCAAGTTGTTGCTCCTTTGCTACCCCCAAATAGGCATTCTCGAAGGTCATCCATCGATGAGGGGGCGAAGGTTGAGACACCAATTACTGTACCGGATGGGCGACCTCCATTAGCTTCGACTAGCATGCTTCCGAAGAAGAAGGCATCTTCAGAATCATCAAAGAAGAAATACATCGAGGAATCTGAGACTGAGGTCCAAAGGACCATGGATGCATATGTGTCTGGGACGGATGTGCTGGAGGCGGAAGTGGACGACTGTTTGGTTGGGGCAGAGAGTTTGATAATTTTTCTTAGCGAGGGCCACCGAAACATGTTGAAGGTGAGAAATTTTTCTGCTTGATTCGTTTAAAGAATCTGGTACCTCACTCGAATTCTCATATTATGAAAATGTAGATCAAGAAGCTGTAACTGAGGCCAAAGGTCGCATTGTTGGTGGTGGCACTATGGCAAATCAGCTGGTTTCTTACAAGAATATCGGGAAAGACTTGACGATGGAGAAAGAAGATCTGATCGAGGAAAAGAAGAAGCTGAGTGCAAAGTTGAATAGGTACAAGCTGGATGTTGGGAAGGCGCAGGAAGTTGCCCTTGGTGATGGGAAGAAAGCTTGGGACAAGAAGGTTGAGGAGATAAGGGCCGATTTGGTGAAGAATAAAGGGGAGGCCTTGGCATTGCTGAGAACAAACTTCGAGAATGATGTGCAGGAGCAAGTCAACGATGCTCGAAGGTCGTTGGAGGTGGAACATGGTAAGATTTTGGAAGAGGTAAGGGCTGAACTTATGTAAGATAGTTTGGAAGCTTGTAAGAAGGTGAAGGCTAATATTGTAGGGCAATTTGAGGTGATGGAGCAGAGGAAAGATCATTACATGGGATTAATTGGTCATTGCGAGGAACTTGGCTTTTGATGATTCAGATGTGGAAGACGAAGTTCTAGAAACCCTGAGGTTCCTAGTGGGACAGAGGTTGTTGAGGATCCTGTGATGATAATTTCTGAGGGTTTTCGTCACGAAGAAATAGTGGATGAGTTCGCTCTAGGTGGTTTCGCTAAGGTTGATGATGTAGTGTCTCATCCTGTAGAGTAAAATATTATTGTAAAAAACTTGTTTTATTTGATGAGAGATGTAAAAATGGTCGATGGGACCGAAACAATATTTTGCTAAGTTTATTGAATGTTGATGTTTTGTTTGTCGAAGATTTGTATGAAAGTAATTGATGCATAATTTATGTAAAATTTATGCTAAGTGTTGATATTCGACAAGATTGATATTTGTGAAATGTGATTGTAGATAGTAGCAGAGTGTTGTTTTGAAGCAAGTATTCGTAATGATTAAAGGATGGCCATGTAATGGCAAGTATCTGGAATGTTTACCAGATGCTAGTCATCATAGGGATATCTGAGTTTGTATTGAAAAGAACAAAACATGACATGTTTTGTTCGATAAGTAATGAATGCAAACAAGATTATCCTGTAATTGGATTGTGTTTGTCAAAGAATTGAATGTTAGTTTTGACGCATACTTTTGAAGTATGGATCGAGACCAAGTAAGGATAGTAAAGATGATTGTTAGTTTGGATGTATACTTATCAAGTATGGATCGAGACTAAGTAAAGATAGTAAAGATTGTAAAGATTATTGTAAATAGTGTAAATATGTAATTGAAAGTAAAGATAGTAAAGATGGATCGAGACTAAGTAAAGATATTAAAGATGATTGTAAAGATTGTAAAGAGTGTAAAGATGTAATTAAAAGTAAAGATAATAGTATTGGAATCGGCGAAAGTGGTTATAGTTATCATTTGTAAAATATTTTTAGTTGGGCTGTATTTCATGGATATTCGAGCTATATTTCGTCCTCTAATATTAGCCAGTAAGTCCCACTATCGGTTTTGTCACTGACAATGTATGGTCCTTCCCAATTTTCTAACAATTTGTCAAAATTCTTAGGTCGAGTACTATCCTGAATTTGTCGAAGGACAAGGTCGCTAATACCAAATTTTTGCTTTTGAATTTTTTTGTTGTAGGCTTTCTTGAGTGTGTCATGGTACCTTCCCAAGTTCGCAATGGCTTTATCTCGGGTTTGTTCGATCCAGTTGAGATTACAGAAGAGACCTAACTCATTGTCTTCATCTGTGATTTTTCTTTGACCACTCAGTAGATTGAGGTCTGAAGGTATGGCTGCTTCAGTGCCGAAGGCCATCATGAATGGTTCAACCTGTGGATGTTCGAGAAGTTGTTCGGTATGCCCATAAAATACTTAGTAATTCATCAACCCATCTCCCTTTCTTTTCGTCGAGGCGCTTGCGTAGTCCTGATTTGATGCTCTTGTTGATGGATTCAGCTTGTCCGTTACCTTAAGGGTAGTATGGTGTCGAAGTAGATAGTTGAATTTTGTATTTGTGGAAGAAACTAAGAACTTTGCTGCTGATGAATTGTTTGCCATTATAAGAGTGTATCATATGTGGGCAGCCAAATCTGGTTATGATATACTCCTAAAGAAACTTAATGAATTCATTTTAGTCAGTGCGATATAGAGGATCTGCTTCAACTCATTTGTTGAAATAGTCTGTGGCTACAAGAACGAATTTGTGATTTCCCGATGTTGGGTAGAAGGGTACAATGATATCAATCCCCCATCTTTTGAATGGCCAGAGGACATTGCTTATGTGCAAGTCGAGTGCTAGGATTTTGATGTCTTGAGCATGGTTTTGGCATTTGTAACACCTGTGAACAAAGTCTTTGCATTTTGTTGCATCTTCGGCCAATATAATCCTTGAGTAAATGGCCGTTGGGCCAATGATCATCCTGAAATATGAGCTGCGCGGATCCCTTCGTAAAGTTTTTTAATTTTTATTTGGGACTGTTTATGAGAAATGCATTCAATAAGAGGTCCTCTTCCTGTAATGTGATATAGGATGTTATCTTGAACTATGAATCTGGGGCATTTGGCCTAGAGGGATCGGGCTTCTTCTTTGTTATTTGGGAGGATGTTGGAAATGAGGTATGCATAGAAAGGTCTTCTCCAATTGTCTTCATCTCCGTCTTCAATAGCAGTGATGTGTATTGTAAAGCTTATATCGAGACTGGAATGTTCGATAACCTCGATATCCAAAGTTCTCTTTTTACTGTCTTCGAGCATTACAACAATGTATGCTAATGTGTCAGCGTGGCAATTTTTGGCACGAGGGAGGTAAGAGATTGCTGCTGATTTGAATCTGCTCATTTTTTCTTCGACTAAGGCTGCAAATCAACCATCTTGCCTGATGTCTTGAATGTCTTGTTGTAATGATTGGCGATGAGTAAGGAGTCGACATATACAGCTATTTCTTCCGCCCCAAGTGTTATTGCAAGATCCAGTCCATGAGGGATAACTTCATATTTTGTTTCATTGTTGGTAGCATAGAATTTGAGTTTAATAGCTTTCTTGATGCGATGATTGGATGGTGTAACGAGAATGATGCCGATTCCTGATCCTCGCAGTCCAACAGATCCATCCGTGTAGAGCCTCCATCCTGTACTCCGTGACCAAACCTCTGGCTCTGCAATTAAGTTATCAACCAATACTTCTACGAGTTCTTCCCAATCGGGGTCTTTGACTGGAAAATTTGCCAAGAAATCAGCTACTGCTTGTCCTTTGATTGATATTTGAGGCTTGAAGGAGATGTCATATTCGTTGAGGAATACAGAACATTGATGAACTCTTCGAGATTTTTCTTTTTTAGAGAGTACAAGTTTGAGAGGATATTTAGTAATGATTTTGATGGGATGAGCTGGGATATATGGTCAAAGTTTCTGAGAGTTGTAGACCAAGGCGTGTAGTTGCTTTTCAGTTGTTGTGTATTATTTTTTTAACATGCATGAGAGTCTTGCTGATGAAGTAGTTTAGTTTTTCTACACCGTCGTCTTCTCGAATAAGGACAAAGCTAATGGAATCATCAGTTGTGGATAAGTACATTGTCAGTATTTTTTCATCAACTGGAGTACTCATGATAGGAGGATTCCCCAAGTATCGTTGAAGATCCTGGAAAGCCAATTCACAGTCAGGAGTCCAAATGATTTCCTTTGGCTATTTTTTGGATAGTGAAGCCAGATTTCTACGAAGATGGAGGTAAAGAAGTTTGCATCAATCAGATAATTTTGAGATGAACCTGTGAAGAACATCAATCTTGCCAGTGAATTTTTGTACATCTTTCTTTGTTCGAGGAGATGTCATTGCCATGAGTGCCTTGATTTGTGCCAGATCGATTTCAATTCTCTTTTTACTAACCAGATGCCCCAGAAATTTACTGGATGCAACACCGAATTGGCATTTTTCAGGGTTGAGTTTTATCTGGTAAGTACGAAGGATATCGAATATGGTTTGGAGGTTATTGCAGTGATCTTCACACTTCAAGATTTTGTAGATCATATCATCGATGTATACCTCCATGATTTTGCCTAAATGATCTTTGAACATTTTCGTGACGAGCCGTTGGTAAGTGGCTCTTGCATTATTTAACAAAAGTCATTACTGTGTAATAGTAAAGACCTCTTTTTGTGACAAAAGTTGTCTTTTCTTGATCTACTTCGGCGAGAGGAACCTGATTGTAACCAGAAGCTGCATCCATCATTGAAAGAAGTTCATGTCCTGCAACAGAGTTGAGAATTTCTGGGATCAGTGGGACAGGAAAGTTATCTTTTGGGGTAAACTTGTTGGGTTATGTAAAATCAACTCAAACTCTGATTTTCCCATTTTTCTTCGGAACTGCTACTGTGTTAGAAACCCATTTTGGATACTTTGCTTCCCTGATAAATCCTACACGAAGGAATTTATCAATTTCCTCATTAACGGCTTCGCGAAGGCGGGGAGCTAGATTTCGACGCTTCTGTACAACTGCTTTGCTGTCTGGAAGGAGGTTGAGCTTGTAGCATGCGATTAAAGGATTAATGTCGGGCATCTCTTGGAGAGACCATGCAAAGATATCTACATTTTTCTTCAGGAGATGGATCATGGTTTCTATTTTATTGGATGGAAGTTTGGATCCAATGAAGGTGTTACGATCGGGCCCATCAAGTTCAATGGAATCTACTACTTCAGTATCAAGTTGCTCGAATGTGTGTGTGTGTGTGTGTGTGGGGGGGGGGGGGGTATTTCCTGCTATAGTTGCTATGCTTTGAGAAGTTTTGCTGTGTAAGAGTTGGTTGTGGTATTCTCCCACATACGTGCAACTTCTTAGCTGCCTTTTATTTTGTAGACTCCGTGATCTGTTAGAAATCTCAATGCCAGACGATATGTAGAAGGTACTGCTTTGATCGAATGTAGCCAACTCTGCCCTTAAATTCCCTAATATTTGGATTCAACATCGATGACCACGAATTTAATGAAAGTAGTTTCAGATCCCGTTTGAACTGGCAGGGTAATTTCTCCTGAGGCCAATTCTTTTAAACCATTAAAGCCTATGATGGTGGTTGTCGAAGCTTTCACTGAATCTTTGAGTCCCAAAATTTTAATTGCCCTTCTGAATAAAACATCTGTAGCACTCCCTGTATTGACGGGAAGCATGTGTAGGTAGTATTGCTATACTTTGAGCATAATAACTAGAGAGTCATGATGATTGTACTTGACATGGCTAGTGTCACAGTCTTCGAAGGTAATATGGTACAAACATTTTGTTTTGCTAGAGTTGGGGAGAAGTTTTGCTGATTTGTCTGAGGAAGTCATTTTGCAGCAAGATGTAATTTGGTTGTCTTATTTTCTTTTCTTTCCTTTTTCAATTTTGATCATGTAAAAATGGCGAGCTGGTCTTTGGTCTTGCTCTTGATCAACATTTTTGTTTTTTATTTCATCTTCAAGGAACTTTTGAATGTCGACTACATATTTATGGAGTCTTCCAGCTAATAGAATGCAATGAAAAATTTGAATGAGAGAGTAGCAGTTGCCAGTTTCATGACTATGCATGTTGTGATACTGACATAAAGGTTTGTTAGGGATATCAGGGATTGCTTGTGCTGCCCAATAGAACTCATCTCCCTTTATAGTTGGTAAGATAACAGAAATAGTTGTTGTCATTGGAGATAGAACTGGGATGGGTCTATCTGGCCTTCCATCTCTTCTTCTAGTATTGTTGGTGTTTCTTTCGCGTTGCTTGGGTGCTTCGGTATTGGTTGACTTTTGGGGTTGAGATGTAAATATTTCACAAGATTGGATGACAGAGGAGCTCTTCATTTTATCCTTCTTGGATCGTTCTAATGTGATGTAGTTATTAACAACATCAATCATCTCTGTCACCGTTCTGGGCTTGTGCAAGGTAAGCTCTTCTCAAACTTTGTATTCGATATGCAAGGCTGAGTTGAATGCTGGAACGATAATTTAAGGATCTGAGTTCCCAATTTTTCATGTTTCCTGCAAGAAGTGCTTGTAAAAGCTTGCTAAGGTTTCTTTTGCGCGTTGCTCGAAGAAGAATAAAGAATCTACAGTTATCTCTCGCTCCTTAACTTGAACATAATTTGTCTCGAAGAGATGCTGTAATTGGTTGAATGTGGCGATGGAGCCTTCAGGGATAGTATGAAACCATTTGAGCGATTCCTCTTTTAGGCTCATGTTGAATAATCTACATAACATGTCGTCGAGTTTAGAGTATAATCTAACTGCGGTTTTGAAGTGTCAGACGTGGGTAAGAGGGTCAGTGAGGCCTGCATACTGAATAAATTTTGGCATATGGAAATTATCTGGAATGGGCATAACTTCGAGATGAGGAGAAATAGGGTTTGTCTCGATTCTATCGAGGGCAGACCTTTGGCTTGGGATATAAAAGTTTATGGCTTAGATCCTATTGTTTAGGTCATCCAAAGTGATGAACTATGGTAAAGGAATTGGTATGGCTGCAACCTGTGGATCAAAGTCTCCCTGTCCTTCATGTCCCAATTAGTCTCTGATAGGTCATCTTTCTGGTGGTGGAGGAGTTTGATGACACGTGCGTCGACTTCCTTGAGTTGCTGATGTTGAGGATGTAAGTTCGAATTGTCGAGAAGCCCTATCTAGATTTCTGGATCCGGATTGAGAAATTGATACTCGTTCCTCTCTTGGATGGTTTTCTCTTTGGGTCGCCCTGGAGCGATGATCACTTCGGCTCAGAGGAGGTGATGCTTGTCGGCCAGTAAACCGATCCTGAGTTCTTCATAAATTCTCCATTTCTATCTGATATGTACGACTCTGTTGGTCTAAGGTCTTTCTCCTTTCGTCTCTTTCGAATTGAAGAGCTTGGACGTGAATGCGTTGATCTTCCTACCTCTGGACTTGGTCAGATTCCATTTGTCTCTGTAATTCGGTCACTACACTATGCAGATTGACTGTTTTTGGTATCGGGTTGATTTCATGATTCCTCAGCATACTAGAATGGCTTCAGAGATTCATGTTTTTCATCAGATTGATTTGGATCTGGGGAGGTAAAGAAAAGTCTGGTATTTCTCATAGACGGCACCAATTATAATTGTGTATTTTACGGGAGGATAATCTTTGCCAATGCTTTTAGTAAGGATAAGGCAATAATAAGTTTAAACGAATAAGATTTTACATAGAAACTCAGTAAAGGCTGAGAAAAACCACGACCTTGAGGAGGATTTTGATGTAAAATCTAATAGGTTGCCAGTTATTACAGTTTATGGTGTGACAGTCAAGTAAGGAAGAATGAATAGTAAAGTTGCGGATCTGAATAATCTATTATTTGCCTGTATTTATAGTAGATACATGCAGTTTATAAAAGGAAAAACAGTTTTCTATTTCGGGGGTAATGGGCAAACTTTGCAGATCTCTAACTGCTCTTTTTTGATCAAGCACAACAATTACTTTTAGAAGGTCGAGGACTTGTGGTTGTAGACGTGGCATCTTCTTGAATGCTGGGTTGTCTTCGACTATGTTATGTTGGCTTATCCTTGTAGAATCTGTGAAATATGCTACTACACCACTGTCTCTTCTTCTCCATTTTCCACTGCCCTCCACTCCCTATACTCTTAAGTTAAATCTCCACTGCATCCACTCCCTCAACTCTTAAGTTAAATCTCCATTACCTCTATTATCCATTCTCCATTGCCTCAATTTTGATTCGCAGCGAAGAAGTTAAATATTATCTCTAGCTTCGATTCTAAATCTTTGATTCTTGAAGAAGTGAGAACTCTGTTATTCTAAAATTTATTCTGAAAATTCCGAATTCGGATTCATTTTTACAGTTAAAAAAAAATCGGATCGATTGAAATAGATTTTATAGTTATAAAAAAAATCAGAAAAATTTTGAACCCCTCTATTTCCGATCCGATCCGATCCCAAAATAGGCCTATGCAAAACCAACTCATACTCAGTTTTTTTATGAGCATTTTTCCCCTAACCTCCTAAAATTTGAATTCCTCCACCATCTTCCTTCTTGTTCACTTCAATAAAATGTCGGGGAGAGATTCATTGTTACAGCCAGGATATAAGTTTTCAAAATGCATGCGTAATTCTAACACGACGGTTAAATGTATGGGCATTTGACTTCTTTACCTCACGGAGGAGGATCCCGTCCCAACTGTCGCCAAATTGCACCGTATGGACGTCCTTCCGGACAACTGGGTATACATTTCTGTCGGATCGGAGGACATAGCAGTAAGTTTTTTTTGTTTTTGCTTTTGTAAATTCAAGCGTTAACATGTTGGCTGTAAAATGTTCGATGAAATGCCTGAATGAAAACTTAACGTGTTTGTGTGTGTGTGTGTTTTTTGTTGTTGTTGTTGTTGTAATCAAGATGAAATAAAGACTAAGGGATCGCTAAATAAGGTTATAAAGTGGTACGAGTAGATATCTAAATATTCAACTGTTAAGATATTAATCGACAACATGGGTTTCTAAGAGTTTTTATCGGTTAAGGTGGAGAATTCAGATAACCGTCTCATTCATCTTCTCGTGGAGCGTTGGTGGCCGTCCACCCATACTTTTTACTTCCTCTACGGTAAACTTGGGTTTACACCATTAGATTTTGAAATGATTACAACTCTTTTCGTGGGATGGGCCAACAACTCTCTTACGGCAATAAGTATTTGGGCTTGAATGAAGCATTAAAGATGTTCCCTAGGATAACAAGCAAGGACATCAGGTATAATAATGTCACATGCTTGTATTTGAAGTTGTGGCAAAAAAACTTGGATCTAGAAAACTCTAGTTACAAATAGGATATTGTGTACACGCAGGAGTTTGTTGCCTATATGATGGGCAACCTGTTATTTACAAATGGTAGTACTTTGTTTGCAGCGGTATATTTGGTGGTTGTGACTGATGAGCATATTATTGGTGGCTCGACCTTTGATTGGGGTACTCCGATTATGGCTGTATTATACAAAGGTCTATACCTAACATCCGTTATGAAGGATAAGACTAAATCAAAATCATTATGTGGATTCTGTGGGATTTTGGAATTATGGTTCTTCGAATATTATAGGGTTGGGATGTACTTGGTGAAGGCTCTGAACTTTAGACATAATTATCCCCATATGGGGGCGTGGGTAAATGATATGAGGCAATAGTCAGGGGCTGGAATCCATCATTTGTTTGAGTTGATCAGGAACATGATAGAGTAGAAGGATATAGACAAACATAAACTGATAACCATGGGTGGGGTCTTCACATGCAATTCTTATGGAGGTAAAGCAAACTAAGATGCTTAGTTCGAAGAGGGTTCCATTGGTATCAGTCCCGTACAAGGATGACACTTTTTGGTATTTGGGAGACAGATGTACGCGTCAGATCATTGGGGATGGCATTCCTTATGACATATTCAAGGAAATTATGGAGTAGCTACGATACGATATACAATTTTATGAGGAATTTAAAGAACTGAACTTCTACGATGCCAACAATTATATTATTGAAGACGAGGATGCTGATTACATGCATATTGGCATGGGGCTCATACAAATTCCTAGATAGGTGTGGAATTTTAATTTTAATTTTAATTTTTGGTTTAAATTTGGTGTGGAATTTTAATTTTATATTTTTGGCTTAGTTTTTCATTTTGGGATTTGGCGGCTAAAGATAGGTTTTGCTTAGGATTTTATGAGTTTCTCCAAGAGGTTGCATAGCTGGGATATTAGATTAAGATTTTATGAGTTGTGGACATTAGGGTACTTGACATCATGGTACCGGCATGCCAAACTAGGTATTCCCATGCCGAATGCTGTCAGCATGCCATCTAGCCATTTGTGCCTTTTGACCGAGGGTATATTAGTAATTTTACTAGTTTTTTATATAGTATTATGTATGCATGTTATAGAGTTTAGAAGTTCCCCAAAAGAGTCTCTCTCCTCCAACATACAGTAAAACCCCTATAAATTAATAGCCTTGGGACCAGGAAACTATTAATTAAGCGAGGTTTTAATTTATCGATAAAGTAATAAATTATTAATTTATCGATAAAGTAATAAATTATTAATTTATTAAAATATTACTTATTTTCTTAAATTAATTTTATTATTTAATGAACTAAGAAATGATCGAGATGGCAAAGTTGAACATGATATTTATGTTTTG
The DNA here is from genome assembly GCA_014058105.1 of Kingdonia uniflora. Classification (NCBI taxonomy): domain Eukaryota; kingdom Viridiplantae; phylum Streptophyta; class Magnoliopsida; order Ranunculales; family Circaeasteraceae; genus Kingdonia; species Kingdonia uniflora. The sequence continues at coordinate 1,451,977 of JACGCM010001377.1, read as the reverse complement.
TAGTCTATTTCTCGCAAAGAAGCTCTTAAAAAGACAATGATATTGGATAATTTCTTGTTACAATATGAGACCACACCAGAACTTCGTAGCGCGTTACGAAAAATCAAAGATGTGATCCAACTTGACTTCAATTTCAGGAAAAAACAAGAAACACTTGAGTCATGTTTAAGGTCTTCTCGTCCATGAGATATGTATTTAGTATTATTAAATTATTAATTTATATGGTAAGTGGGACATATATGAACCTTTAAGGAGTTTTTATTATTATGTATTATCTTATAAATTTAGCGAATTTATTAATTTAGTCCATTGGCCCAAGTTAGGACCAACAAAAAATATTATTTAATCGCGAATTTTAATTTATCGGGGTTCTACTGCTGCTAATAATTAATAAAGAGTAAATTCCAAGAAGTCCAAAAGTTTTCCTTACTCCTCACATAACATAAAAACACTTAATTATTTAATCGTGAGAATTAAACAACTTGTGTGTTGTGGGTACACAAAAATTGAATCATACAAGTGTTATTTGATGCTTATTTGTTTTATTTAATTATATTTGGTCTTATAAACATTAATTTTGTAAGATGTAGTTTGAATTACATCAATTTTATGGTGAATCACTTCAAGAATATGAGCCATTTACCTATACTAGCTTGATGGTTTTTGTAAGCCAATAAGTACTCATGGTGCAAGATATAATCGCTTTTTATCGATCCAAATAGAAAGTAACTGAAGCTGATATAACTCGTTCGACTATTTTCATTTTTTGTACTCTTAAAAAGGGGAAGGCATGCTTTTTGGCACGTCTATTGGGTTCAGCATGCCATGGCTTGGCATTTAAAAAAAAAGTACGTATAAAGTACCCTAGTGGACATGCATGTCAAAGTAACCTTCCCTTTTATCTAAAATTTAAAGGTATACTTTATGACAGTAGAATGTTGAAATGGCCTAATAATTTACAAGTATGATCTCAGTATAAAGAGATTATATCCGTAAGGAAAGCCTTTTTCTTAAACATATCTTCAAATAGACCATAGTGGTTGAGTGTCCAAGGAGTGCCCCACAAAAGAATGTCCATGGATCTACTTATAATCAGGGGCGAAGCCAGGAATCCATTGTATTTAAAGAATATTTTAGTAAAAAAAGAACAAAGCTTTCATGCACCTTCGACGACCGAATTTTTAGTTACAATCATTATTCACTTAGAAAAATGACATGAAAAAATTATAAAATTAACAAAAATATATATACAAATTACACGTGATTTATTAAGTCGAGCTTACAAATGAATTATTAAATGACAAGCTCGCTATATTTACAAAAGCATTTTGGTAACATTTACAAGAGCCGTTAAATTTGCACACTAGCTAGTACTTAATAATAAACGTTGGACTCTTGTAAAATAAATTTTGGCATAAAGAATTAATAAAATACACATCAATAGAATTAAAAGGATGCATAGGAAATGAACCCATTGTGTAAGGAGTGATAAGTGATAACGAAAAGACCAACCAAAGATTTTTATAATAGTTGAGTGAGGTCAATAGTTGTGTGGCATCAAAGTGGTATGAAGTAATGGCATACAATATATAGTAAAACCCTTATAAATCAATAGCCTTGGGACCAATGAAACTTATTAATTAAGTGGGGTTCTAATTTATCGATAAATTTATAATTTATTAATTTATCGATTAATTAATAACTTATCAATTTGTTAAAGTATTATTTATTTTTCCAAAATATTTTTCTTATCGGGATGACAAAGTTGAAGATGATAAATCTATTTTAAGTCCGTTTCGCGCAAAGAAGCTCTAAAAGCGACAATGACATTCAATAATTTCTAGTTACAATACGAGGTCACCACAACAGAACTTCTTAGCGTGTTACGAAAATTTAGAGATAAGATCCAACTCGACTTCAAGTTTAAGAAAAAATAAACAACACTTGACTCATATTTTAAGGCCTCATTGTTTATGTAATATTTATTTAGTATTAGCAAATTATTAATTTATGTGGTAAATAAGACATATAAGAACCTTCAAGGAGTTTTTTAGTATGTATTATCTTATAAATTTAGTGAATTTATTAATTTAGTCCATTGGCCCAAGTCGAGATCGGAAAAAAGTATTATTTAATCGCGATTACTAATTTACTGCGTATTAATTCTTGTGGTTCTGCTGTGTAACAAAACTTGTTTATTTGGGAAGTTGAGTGCGGTCATTTGACCCCACTCCTCACCCTAGCTTCGCCCATCTCCTGTCTTCCTAGGTCATTTTTCTTCTCAAATTACTCAGTCTACCATCAATGGTACTCGAGCTTCGCTCGAACCATCCCATAGTAAACTAGTTAGTCATTTGTACTTACAAACTTATTAAACCGATATGGAATACCGGCATCTCCACTGTTTAACCGGGTCCTATCCCATTTCCCATCATGAACAAAACCATTGGAGATGCTCCATAAAATATACAAAAAACACAAAATTAACCAAAAGAACCTTTCACAAGAAAGAGATAGGATGTATTCAACCCCAATCTCAGTTTCTCCCCTTTGCAACACATATGACACCCCCACCAACCATAACCAATACCAACACTTATTCCCGGCCGGCCCAACAAAGATCAAAAGAACAATCTCAACCAATTTCTCCAAAAAAATAAACCCAATATCAAAGCTCCCTCACACTTACACCAACAACAACCAAAGCACCAACAAAGCCAAACCCCATTGATCTCAAAACAAACCCAAACCCACTCTCACCTAAACCCAACTCTTCTACCAGAATCACTCACTTAGACATTTTATCAAACCTGTTGTGGGAAAACATAAAAGCCACCCTTAGCCATTGCTTTAACTGGGAATGGATCACTGCGGTGGTGTCGGTCGTGACGAAAGACTGACACCTTACTCTTCCCCATATCGTTGTTAGGGATATCCGGCCGATCGATTGGGTAGAGATGGAACGAAGAGGTTTTCGTGAGGTTATGTTTGATAAAGATAATACAATTACTGCTCTTTATTCTTTATCAGTTTGGCCACCTCTTCTTTCTAACTTGGAACAATGTAAATCAATTTTTGGCTTGAACCTATTAAAACATACCGAAGCTCCAGTTTTTTGAGTTTGTTATTCTTTTGAAGAAGATAATAGTTAAAACTTTGTGGCATTAACATTCTTATGTTTTAAATAGTCATTGTACAAATTGCCTCAAAATCTGCATTAATTCTAGAGATTTGGTGTGAAAAACATAATAAATAATCTATTTTGAAATTTGAATTGCTGCTTCAGAATTTTAATTTTTCAAATTGGAAAAAAACCATTACATAGTTTACTTTTGAACCCACATATCAGTTGACGGGTCGTAAAATAGTTAGCATATAAATAAATGTAAACACCCTTATGAGAGGGGATTATATTTTATCATCAAGACTATATTGTGATCATTTGTTAAGATCTGTATTCAAATCTCCATTATCAATAAAGCTTACTTTCAAAATCTCTGAAGGAGGTTGTGGTTTCTAATCCATTCAATGGTTTTCCATTATAACTCATGTTGCATTACTGTCAAACTCTTTAATTATTCACGCCACATTGACAGCTTGGATTGATGATTTATCGTACAAAAATTAAGCCATTATATTCTTGTTAACAATTTTGACCTACAAATAACACCTTTTCGAGCAAGACTGACCTAAAATTATTTATATGTTTTTAGCTGATATAATATAACTATAAATTAACATATGAATGTCTACAAAAATATATATGCCTTTGTCCCCCTAATGTTTGCATTATTCGCAATGTTCTTAAAATTCACAATTCTAAATTGTAAGATCCATTCGCAATGCATTGCAATATGCACTAACTACCAAGTAACAAGGTGAATGCAAAAATAGTTTACTTAAACCAAGACTATTGTAAAGCATTATGTGGATACATCCTTGTCATGGTTGATATGAGCTTATCTATATAAGTATGATGTGGAGCATGATGTGGAGTTTCAAGTATGATGTGGCACCACATGTCACACATGTTTTAATGGATGACAAATGTAATGACATGTCATGCTTCCTAAAATCTACATATAGGCATCATCCCATTGTAATATAGAATCAGAGAAAATGAAATAAACTCTCCTTTCTTATACTATCAAAGCTTGATCTTTACTTGCTTCTTTTACCTACTTGCTTCCTTTTTATTTAGCCCGTTATCACCATGATATTGCCGAAACTCTGTGTAAAATAAATTTCAACAAGCACGACCCTGTCGAAACTCTACCTAAAATTCTCATTAAGGCTTAGGGAAGCAACTCAAGTGAAGCGCTCGATATCGAAATCGGTTCATCTTCTCTCATCTTTATTTTATGATATATATTTGCTTAAATATATTATAACTAGATATTATTTCTTATTATAGTATATGAAATGTTGAATCTCATAAAGCTCGAGTTTGTCGCACTCGATTTATCTGGAAAGAATTATCTTTTATGGATTATGGATACACAAATCCATCGTAAAGCAAAAAATCTCATTAATACAATAAAGGCGGGAAATCAAGAATCCTTTCAGGATCATGCAAAATCGCTAATATTCCTACGCCATCATCTTCATGAGAGTTTGAAATCAGAGTACCTCACAGTAAAATGCCCATTGATCCTATGGGTTAATTTAAATGAGAGGTATGACCATTTGAAAATGGTCATTCTTCCTAAAGCTCGCCATGAATGGCTTAACCTGTGACTGCAGGATTTTTAATATGTTACGGAGTACAACTCCGCTATGTTGAAGATAATTTTGTAACTCTTACTGTGTGGAGAGACAATTACTGAAGTAGATATGTTAGAGAAAACATTTTCTACATTTCACGCCTCGAATGTGCTTTTATAAAAATAATATCGAGAGCGTCACTTTGTCAAGTATTCAGCATTGATATCATGTCTCTTAGTTGCCAAACAAAATAATGAGCTTTTATTGAAAAATCATAAATCTCGTCTAACTAGTTCCACGCCAGTGTTTGAAGTACATACAAGTGCATTTTCCAGTCGTGAACGTGGATATGGAAATGGCCATAGATGTGGTCGCAGCCATGGACGTGGTCGCAGTCGTGTCTGTGGCCGTGGTCGTGGACAACAAAATCATAATAATTATAATACGACACCGAAACATGATACAGAAAAGGGTTCTAAAATTAAATGTCATAAATTTTATGAATCGCCCTGCTATCGGTGTGGCAAAATGGGTCATTGGGCAAATACTTATCGTACGGCTAAACATCTAGTTGATATTTATCAGGCTTCTATCAACAACAAAGGAAAGAATGCTGAGATGAATTTTATTGATCATGATAATCAAGTTGGTGCCACTGACCTTGATATATCAGACTTTTTTGTTGATCAAGAGATTACGACTGATAATCTTTTTGATGCAGGCCATGACCTCATCAATTAGAGTTTTATGTTTCATATACCTTTATATTTATCTTTTTGTAAACCTTTCTTTTGGTAATATTGTTATGTATATATACTATGTTATTTATATTTAGTTGTTCTTATATAAGGTTAGATGACTCATTCAAACTCAGGATGGATGCTAAATATGTGTGCCTAGCTGATAGTGCAACAATGCATACGATCCTTGGAGATAAAAAGTATTTATCCACCTTGACATTATTTGTAGCCAAGGTCAATACTATTTCTGGCATATCTGATCTTATTGAAGGCTCTGGTAGAGCTGACCTCATATTGCAAGGTGGTACAAAAATCCATGTTGACAATGCTTTATACTTAACAAGATCGGGGAGAAATCTATTGAGTGTTAAAGATATAAATTGTAATGGATATCATATTGAGATCATATCAGAAGATAATATAGAGTATCTCTGTATTACTTCATTTGCCTCAAACTAGAAGTATATTTTAGAAAAGCATCAAGCTTTTTCTTATGGATTATATTATACCATAATAAGAATTATTGAGTCATATGTTGTAAGAAGCCAAAAGTTTAATGATCCATAATATTTTATACTTTGGCATGGCCATCTAGGTCATTATGGATCTACCTTGATGCATCAAATTATTAAAAATTTGCATGGACATCATTTGGAGAACCAGAAGATTCTCTTTTGCAATGATTATGCTTGTATAGCTTGTTCCCAAGGCAAGTTAATTTTGAGACCATCCCCTTCTAAAATCGCTGTAAAATCTTCAAAGTACTTATAACAAATTCAAGGAGATATTTGTGGACCTATTCACCCTTAGTGTGGACCATTTAAATACTTTATGGTCATAATTGATCCATCCATGAAGTGGTCACATGTATGTCTCTTATCTACGAAAATGTTACTTTTGAGCGTCTCCTTGCCCAAATAATTTGCAAGTACAGTTTCTAGAATATCCAATTAAATCGATTGGGTTGGATGGTGTCGGTGAATTTATATCATAAACCTTTGATGATTACTGTATGTTAATTGGAATTGACATTGAGCATCCTGTTGCTCCTGTTCATACCCAAAATGGGTTAGTTGAGTCATTTATTAAATGCCTTCAATTGATGACGTGACCCATCCTTATGAGGACAAAATTACCGGTATCCACGTGGGGACATGCCATTTTATATGCTGTGGCATTGGTCCCGCTTTTTCCCATATAGCCTATCACAAGTATTCAGCCTTACAACTTATTCTTGGCCACCAACCAAATATCTCCCATCTATATATTTTTGGGTGTACGGTACATGTTCCAATTACACTGTCACAATGTTTCAAAATGTAACTTCAACATAGATTGGGAATTTATATTGGTTTTTACTCACCATCTATTATACTATATCTGGAACCTATAACAGGTGATACTTTTAATGTATGTTTTACAGATTGTCATTTTGATGAGACAATCTTCCCACCATTAGGGGAAGGAATTAAGCCTATTGAACGATATGACTTATGCTAAAATGCAATAAATATGTATCATTTCAATCCACGAACTAATCAATGTGAAACTAAAGTGCAAAGGATCACTTATCTTTAGAAAGTTTCTTATCAAATGCCTAATGCATTTACATATATAACACGAGTGACTAGATCACATATACCAGCTACAAACATACCAACAAAGATTGATGTCCCATAAGGACAACTATCAAATGTGATAACAAATGAATCATCTAAAGTACATTTTAAGTATGAATGACTAATTGGTTCTAAAGATTTAGTTCCTCAAAAAAGGAAACATAAAAGGAAAATTAATCCTTCGGATAGTAGTACTTTAGAAAAGGCTACAAAGGGAAAGATCCCTATTAAAAGCTCTCTTAAAGAAGTTATAAAAGGATCCACAATTCTTGACCAAATAAACTCTGACAAGAGATGATCATACCTCCAATGAGGTACAAGTACCTGTAAATGAGGATATCTCTATAAATTATGCATGGTTAATGAAATTGTAGAATTAAAAAAAAAAATTGTCGACAATATATTTGCATTTATAGTAGCTTCTAAAATCATAACTGATGATATTGAACCATACAGTCTTGATAAATGTCAAAAACGACATGATTGGCTAAAATGAAAATCTATAATACAAGTAGAATTAGATTCACTTGCAAAATGAAAGGTATTTAGACCTGTGGTCCTAACACCCAAAAATGTAAACCGTATTGGTTACAAATAGGTATTTGTGTGAAGATGCAATGAGAAAAATTGGATCATTCATTATAAAGCATGACTCATTGTACAAGGATTCCAACAAAAACCTGGGATTGATTATGAAGAAACATATTCTCCTGTAATGGATGCAATTAAATTTTGCTATCTCATTAGTCTTATAGCCTAAAATAAAATTGACATGAATCTTATGAACGTGGTTACTGCATATTTTTATGGAATGTTAGATATAGATATCTACATAAAAATCCTAGATGGACTCCAATTACCCCCAACAAAACCACGTGACATGTACTTAATTAGGCTTAAACGTACCTTATATGGATTGAAACAATCAATACATATGTGGTTCAATCGGCTAAGTGAGTACTTGATTAAAGAGGGATATATCAATAATCCCATTTGCTCATGCATATTTATAAAGAGAACAGAATATAGATTTGCTATCATTACAGTTTATGTCAATGATATCAATCTAATTAGGACTTCTGGGGAACTTACAAAAGCTACGGAATATTTAAAGAAAGAGTTTGAGATGAAAGATCTCAAAAAAACTAAATATTGCCTCAGCTTACAAATCGAACATAGTTTGAATGAAATTCTTGTCTATTAAGCTGCATTTACTGAAAAGGTGTTAAAGCGCTTTAACATGGACAAATGTTATCCGTTAAGTTCTCCAATGGTGGTCAGATCCCTTGACCCCAAGAAAGATCCATTTCGTCTTAAAGAGGACAATGAAATACTTCTTAAATATGAAGTACCATATCTTAGTACTATTGGTGCCTTATTATACTTAACTTAATACGCTAGACATGACATTGCATTTTCAGTTATTCTATTAGCCAGGTTTAGCTCAACACCTACTCGAAGACATTGGAATGGCATCAAGCATATTTTGTGCTATCTTCGCAGAACAACTAATATGGGCCTATTAGGGATATGCAGATACTGGATACCTCTCTGATCCACACAAAGCTTACTCATAAACATGATATATATTCACATGTGGAGACACTACAATTTCCTGGAGATCTACAAAGTAAACCTCGTTAGCTACTTCCTCCAATCACTCAGAGATACTTGCACTTCATGAGGCAAGTCCTAAACAGTTAAGATTTGTCGTACATCATATCTGTAGTACGTGCAGATTAACTTTTGTTATAAGTCTCCAGACGGTTATATGTGAAGACAATACCGTTTGCATCGCACAAATAAAGGAAAGATACATCAAGGGTGACATAACCAAACATATCCTACCTGAGCTCTTTTTATACATACATAAGTTAGTGAAAAGTCATGATATCGAAGTTCAACATATACGCTCAAGCAAAAATCTAGCTGATCTATTTACAAAAGCTCTTCCAACGTTAGTATTCAAGAAAATGGTATGCAACATCGGCATGAGACGGATATGCAACTGATCTAGTTGACATCAGGGGGAGAATATTTATAAAGGGAGTATTCTCGCCGTTGTATTACAGGATAACAAGTGCAGTGGACTCTTTTTCCTTCGCTAATGTTTTATCTCACTCAGTTCCTAGCAAGGTTTTAACAAGAGAATATTGGCACGTTCATACCAGTTCTACTATTCAATTTTTCTTTCATCAAAGTTTTTTCCCATTGGGTTTTCCTGGTAAAGTTTTTATTGAGATACATATTGGACATCCAAGGGAGAGTGTTGTAAAGCATGATGTGGATACATGCTTGTCATGCTTGATATGAGCTTATCTATATAAGTATGATGTGGAGCATGATGTGGAGTTTCAAGTATGATGTGGTGTCACATGTCACACATGCTTTAATGGATGACCAATGTAATGACATGCCATGTTTCCTAACATCTAGGTATCATCCCATTGTAATATAGAATCAGAGAAAATGAAATAAACTCTCCCCTCTTATACTATTAAAGCCTGTTCTTTACTTGAATTTTTCTACCTACTTGTTTCCTTTTTATTTAACAAAGACCATAAAACTTGAGTTTACCTTAATTTTTTCATCTTGTGATCCAGATGTAAGCATCTCAACGTCTCTACTAAAATCAACACAAAGAATAACATCCTCATGCATCATAAAAACATCTTGCACTTGCCTAGAACATGTCAGTACTTGCATATTACATATTTGTCGGATTTAGGAAGATTAGAGAATTTACATAAATACACACACAAATGGGTCTTGGGTAAGGATCTGGTATGACAATTAATTATAATAGTAAAACCCACATGGAAACAATTTTCGAATCAGGAAACCTGCTAATTTAACTAGTGTAACTAGAAATTATATATGGCCCATATTTTAAAAGATTAATTTAGATAGCAGCTCAAAGAAGCCTTTTCAGGTGTAAAGCAATCCAAGACAAAAACAAAACACCTCACATTCGAGGACTAAACTAGCTCACACCAGATCTGATAAGACTAGTTACATCTATTTAACAATGAGATACTCAAACCTCACCCCTCTGTCAATCTTGAGGGATGAGGTCTACTATAACATAACCACCCAAGCATCTCGAACAACTCAATCACTCCATTCCTTCTATAAGGTTGACTCAATGGTGTAGTGCAAGATATTTCTATAGAATATTTCCAATCTTCTATGAACCTTAACGACCATGACTTCAAAGTGCTCATGAACACCCAATCTTGTCGAAGCTGATATGGAACAATGAAGAAGCGGTCAATTGTCCATTGTTATGTCCAATATATAAGGTACCATGTATGTCTTTTCTCTTCAGTGTCCCAACACATCACAATTCATGCCAAAGGTTAACACTTTTTCCATTTCCATTATAGAACTTGAAACCCTTACTAAAATCTTCTAATGTGGGGGGCTTCTGCATAACATTTTGAGTACATTTTTGATGTTTGGCGAGTTCGTTACTCTTGACCATTTGGGTAGCAACATGTAAACTTTTCTTCCCATGTCATATATACTTTCCTGGTCAAATTTTTCAAAGAGAAATTTTCACGGGTCCCTCAATATTTCTAAAGAAGCTCTTATTCTTTATATTGCCTTCTTTCAATGGTGAACCCTAATTTTGTACTTAGATCATCATCTACTGCTAGTTCAACTTCTACTATATCTAGCTAAAAGAGACTAACGAGAGTTGACATGGCCGTAGTAGTACTTTTGTTGGTAGACCAACCCATGATGAGACCCATAAACTTAATGGGCTTAGTTTTTACCTTGAAGAAAAAGGTAAATTGAGAATTCTAAAAAAGCCTTATCTTTTCTAATGTGGTGGGTACTCTTGAAAAAAGTTTAAGAGAAAGAGAACTTTGGAAATCTAACTTGAAGAAAAGAAATCCATCTCCATTGGTCTGAGGTGATGAGAGGAATCAATCCAAGTATTCTTTGTGCTCCGATCAAACAGCAAAAGAAGGTGTTCTCCGACGAGTTTGCCGACAAAAAGGGGATTGAAGGTGTTCTTTCAAGTTGAAGGTAAACAACATTTAGTAGCTCTTGTTTGGGCATACAAGGTACTAAATTTTATTGTAACCTCAGGATTGGGGATGTTTGTAATCCATTTATTGATATAGTAGATTCGAATTTGCCTCATGGATTTTCCCTTTCAAGTTGAAAGGTTTTCACGTAAAAATTGTGTGCTATCTTTGTTTGCTTGCTAGTTTATTTGTCGTTAAATTTATCTCGCTTATCGTCGAATTACACATAGTGGGAAAGTTGTAATTTCCTAATAAGTGGTATCAGTGCTGTGGTTGGCGGTGTTCGTGTGTGATTCATGATGGATGCAGGAATGGTTAGTCTCAATGGCAAGGATTTGTGATGAAACCATTGAAGGGGTTGGAAGCAAGATAAATGATATGTCTGATGATGTTTGAAAAAATTAGATAGAAAAATGATCGGAACTATTCAACAATGATTGGATGATGTTTTTTACTATGTGTCAAATGGGAGTTCTTTGCAAGCTTTGTAAAAGAAGTTACACGATCTTTATGAATGGAAGGCGGTCGGGAACAATGCTTTCTTGATTAGAAAGCTGATGAATTTAAAGTTTAAAGAAGGTTCGTTGGTCACGGAGCATCTTAATGAGATTCATAATATTGTGAATTAATTGGCATCTATGAAGATGGTATTAGAAGATGAGTTATAATTTTTTTTGTTGCTTAGTTTACTACAAAAAAGTTGGGAAACATTGGTAGTATCTTTAAGCAATTCGACGCCAAATGGTATTGTCACGATGAGCCAAGTTACTAGTAGCTTGTTGAATAAAAAAGTAAAAATAAAGTCATTGGATCCTTCTCAATCACAAGTATTGGCTAGTGAAGAACGATGAAGATCTAGTAGGAGGTATGATCAAAATTATGATAAGTCAAGAGGAAGATCAAAATCAAGGAATACAAATATTGAATGCTACTATTGTGGGAAGAAAGACCATATGAAGAAAGATTGTCAAAAATTCCAAAGGGAGAAGAAAGATGGGAAAAACAATGAAATGACCAAAGACACTTTGGTTGTTACTACCAGTGATGATGCCATGGTGCTTACAACATATGGGGAAGATTGTTTTGGTGTCACAAATAGAGATATGGAGTGGGTGATTGATATGGGTTCTTCTTACCATGCTTACTCTTAGTAATGAATTATTTTTATCTTATAACTCCGGCGATTTTGGTATGGTCAAGTAGGGGAATAATAATGGCTCCAAAATTATGAGAATTTGTAATGGTCTAATTCCGTAGTTCGAAATAGCTCAAAATTAGCTCTTATACCAAATGTACCTGTGACAAAACTAATGTAAAGCAAGAAATGACACAGGTGATTTAGCGTGAAAAGCCTTTGAATTGGTAAAAAACTATGACCTCAAGTTGAGAGTTTTAGTAATAGTAACTTTTATTGATTGTGGCTGATATCTTATAACAAGTGATCTCTAGAACTAGAAATGCTTGATCTTGTTAATAAGAAGTTTTTTGGAATTTAGAATTTATAAATTCTTGTATTAGAGTCTAAAAAATCTAGTTTTTCTTAGGTCCCTGTTTCTTCTAGAACTTTTGCTTTATATAGACCTTACCCGTAGCTCGTTATCGTGCTGAAGTACGTTCGCCAAATAATAAGGTAAGTGGTGGTTGACTGTGTAACTATTGAGTTCGTGGAAGAAAATTATCTTTAACTTGTTCATATTCTTCTGTTGTGCTCAATCCTCATTCTTTACCAGTTCGTGGTGTAGGTGTCAATGCTGACTGTTCATGTCATGTGTAAAATGCGTGAGTCTAATATTGAGGTAGTTTGATTTTGGACTAGGTCGAAGGGTAGGCCCTTCCAATCGCCCCCTCGGAACTGAAGGAACGAGTGACTTTGGTTGAGAAAGAACCTGTGTATTGGTGGTATTGGAAAATGAAATGATGTATCAATGGTAATTTGACTGGTTGGGGAGTCAGTATTTTTTTATGGAGGGATATATCTGGCACTTATAATGATGGGAAGGATTAATGTATTTGACGTTTGGGGTTCTGAGCATAGCTCTGCTTTAAATGATGACTACTTTGGAAATGAACCTGTGCATTAAATATGAGTTTAATATAAATAATACATGTACTGGAGTATGGCAAAGTATGTTGTGTTGTAACATTCTCTGTAATTTCTAAGTACTAATGGTGAAGACCTGACGTATGGTATATGAAGAGAGAGTCTCTGCCGAATTGTAAAGGTTAAAGTTGAGATACTTCGGGGATCAATCTGTGGAGATGCCCATTCCAATTCTTGCTTCATCGACGTATCACGATATGTCAGAAGACGAAGCGGCTAAAGCTGAGGAGAACTTTTAATGTATGTGGAGATTTTATTACGTGGTCTTGACTGACGAGGTATGTTAGAGGTGCCTCCGCATCCTTGAGGAGGACAGGGTTGAGGAGACAGATGTGGGGGCCGGTGTATCTGCGAGGCAGTATCGCCGGTATCTTGCAAAGGACTGGATTCTAAGGTAGGACTCCTTTTCATCTCCATCAACTCTTTGTTGGTGGGGGTTATGGAGGAGGAGGCAATGGTGGTGAAGGAGAGATATGGAGAATGGAAGTCTTGCCCCTGCACAATCATTATCTCTTGACGCTAAGAAGGCCTTCTGTTTGAAGAGTTGGCTCAAACACTGATACCCTTGTTTCCATGTCTAGACTTCGACCAAACATAGTTTCTTGTTAAAATAAATGGTGTGAAGAAAGATAGATGCTCAGTGATTCCCAGTTCTATCTTTTCTTCAAAAGATTCTCGAAGTGAAACTTCACTGAAAGAATTATTATCTGTAAAGTACCTGAAAGACTTGTTATCTGTAAAATATTCGCAATTGATATTCGAGCTTGAGAAAATGTTTTATTTAAACTCTGTGTTGATAGATAGAATTAACTCTTGTGATTAATTCAAGCTATAAGAAATATAGATATGTATGATTAGAGGACGAAATGCAATATTTGAGATCGAACTAGAAAGTGTATTTTAGCAATCGACTTGTGAAAAGCTGTTTGTGAAATAGTAGATGTGTAAAAATTTGTTTCGAACTGAGTAAATTACAGAATTATGGGGGGAGAATATATTAGAAGATATATAATTTTTAGGAATTGAAAGTTCAAGCTTATGGGGATCTCGCTTGAAATGTTGGATTGGGGGACAAATTTTGATGAATAGGTCGAAATGAGGTAAGACGAAACCAAAGAGGTCGATGTGGACAGATAAGGTCAAATAGCTTTCTATAAAAATTTTAGGGTTTCCAATTATGGAAAAAAATAGATTTATATATACGGAATGTGAGGGATTTTAAGTGATATTAAAAATTGTATAAATATGGGGAAATGTGATTTAAAGAGGAAGAAGAAAGAAACCATGGTGGGGACTTGTTCTAAGAGAGTTTGTTATGCTGTTGAGGGACGATTGGCGATAAAGATTGTAGAAGTATGAGAGAAGATTTTTGGTTTGCTAGATTATGATTATGACTTGCCTGAATCTGAATTGCAGTTCAAAGGCTTTGATTCAAGAGCGAGGGAACTTTAGATAAGGCGTCATTTTTACTCAGAGATTTTTTTGGAAGTGATTCTGGAGCCTACAGCTCGAAAAGATGCAGTGAGGCAAATTGCCGAGGAAGAGATTGATGAGGAGAATGTGAAGATTGCTTGGGGCGAACTAATTAGGTGTGGCCTTCCAGGATATCTAGGATATTTTATGTGTAATTATTTGTGAGGAAACGAATTGTATGAGGTCGAATAACTGTAATTAAAATGTAGCTAGAATAATGTCTTGAATCTGTGCTCTTTTGTTGTAAATGTTGTTTGTGACTATTGTGAATAAAAAAATTGAATTTGAAATGTGATAGCTTTGGAAATGACGTCAGCAGTTCTATAAGTATCAGAAGTAGAAATTGAAAAAGTAGGTAGCTTTGATTTTTGTCTCTTGTATAATTTTAGGGAAAGTTCAATTGCATGTGAGTGTTAAGTCATCATAAGTGTGGGGAGGTCTGGGGGAGATTTGAGTAGGAGTGATGAGAATATATTAAAATATAGGACTAGGGGCAATGATGGGAAGGTGTTTTCACTGAAAGGGTGCAAAACGTCTGACATTAATTGTGGAAGGGACGCCTTGGTTCCAAAACTGAGGGCGGCTCGTGCAAGGCCCTATAACTGCCAGCAGCTAGAGAGAGAAACTATAAATAATGCTTTATATTTCTCATTCGAACGTTTATCAACTTCTGAAAAATTGAAGAACAGTGGGAGAGAAAAGAGAAAAAATAGTTGAGATTCTCGTGAGAGACTAGATGAGCATGATCAACAAGCAAGTTAAGAAAAAGTTGTAGAAACAGAGTCAAGACGATGGTTATACAATAGCGTTATGAAGAAAAGATTTGGTGCTGCTTTAGATTCGTATTCAGACGTTAAAGGTTAGTAGACGATATATGATATTGTGAATGCGTGTTTAAAAGATTTTTGTAGTTTTCAAATTTTAAAAAATTGCTATTAATAGTAACCTATAAAAATATATTTGATATATGTGTGAAAAAGAGATACGATATGATATATGTATATGTATGATGGATGTATGGTAAATGTATGCATGGATTTGTAAAAGATAATGATATAATACCTGAACCTGTATGTAGGTTGAGGGTGAGGAATATCTATATAGAATCAAATTTTATCCTTAAACCTGTAATTATGATAAAGACTTCACCTGATATGGAGGTGTCGACCCCTGGTCATTCGCCTGAGTTTGATAATGTAGAATCTGACAGGGAGGACAAAGTAGTAGCTATTTAATTTCCAAATTTCTCTGTACAATTGATATCATACCCTTCGAACTTCGATGTGTTTAGATAGTTATGTAAATCCAAGGCTCTTGTAGGTAGAATATGCGGCAACGTCGTAGAATATACTGGTAGGGAATTTGGAGGTTGTACTATAGCATCTGGAGAGGAACATTTCTTTTATTGCCTGATTTAGTGAAGGAGAAATTAGATAGGGGAGTAGATGAATCGATTTCCTTGGAGTATTTTGATAGAAATGTCCAAGGTGACCTAGACGAGGGTTTTTTTTTGTATTATCTATCTCAGTTGGAGTATAGATTGAGTATACCCCTTAGCAATCTGGTTAAAGGTATAATGAATATCATAGGGGTTTGTCCTGCCAAATTTAATGGGAACATATAGGAGGTGATCAACATTTGTAATAGTTTGAATAGGTTATGGGAGGAGAATGAGGTGGAGAGGAGAATATCTCCTGAAGATGTTTTGCAATTTTATGGTGTGAAAAATTATTCTACAATTGGAGGTGCATATTTTTGTTCGAGCTCATCTTGATCGCTTTTTTTCGATTTGAATTTAACAGGTCGAATGTGGAATGATAATGTGATATGGGTGAAAGGTGATTACCTTCAGAGAGAAGATGAGGAACCAATGGAATTTTTGTATAGAACTGTGAAGAAAAGTAAGTAACAACGTATATTATCGAATTGTAGTAATTGAAGGTCATTTTGTGATTTGATAATGTGTTATTTTGTTTTACAGGGTTTCAGTCGAAGGTGACAAAGGAGTCCCTATTAAATACTATTGCTCGAGAAGGGGTTGACCTTGAGGTTGTTTTGAAGGACTTCGTATTAATAGAAATAAACGAGCTAACAGCAAGTCCGAGAAGGTTTAAAAGTCTTAGGCTAAGAGACTAATGATGGGGGTTAAAGCCAGTAAGAAGAGAGGGGCTGATGGAGAGAAGCGATTGGCTTTGCCGAAGGCTACTAAGTTGGATTTTGTAGATGTGCCAGAACCTACTACGTCGAGCAAATTAGCTCTGAAGTTTATGAAGATGAGGGTTGTGAAAAGTGGCTCAGCCTCTGGAATGACGAAGAGTGGTGAGGTCGAGGGGG
Source organism: Kingdonia uniflora (assembly GCA_014058105.1). Classification (NCBI taxonomy): domain Eukaryota; kingdom Viridiplantae; phylum Streptophyta; class Magnoliopsida; order Ranunculales; family Circaeasteraceae; genus Kingdonia; species Kingdonia uniflora. The sequence goes on along the minus strand of JACGCM010001377.1, from coordinate 1,434,969 downwards.
ATGCAAAAAAGAGGAGGGTAGATCCTCTTGTTAAAGTGATAGGGAAGAAGGTCATGGAGAGTCGACCTGATGAGGAAGATGAACGCCTCTGCTCATTTAGAGTTGTGCAAAATGGTAAGTTTTAATGACTTCTATGTTTTTGAACTCTGTATTATGATTCGAGCTAAAAATATGCTCGATTTATCTTAGGCTGCTCGTTTGCTGAAGGGGATCTTCCTCGGGATCGAGGAGGGAAAAGCTAAGTTGAAGAATGGGAAGGTGGAGCTCGAGAAGAAGGTGGCTTGATTAAAGTCTGACTGGTTTTTGAGGGGAAGCGACTAGATTCTGTGAAGGCTACGCAGAAGGTGTAGATTTACGAGCTGACATAAGAAGCGCAAAATAACCTGAATGAGGTGGTAGTTTAGCGAAATAGACTCGGGCGCCAACTTCTTTTAGTGGGGTACTCTATTGCTGAGGTTAAAGTTATTATGGATGATACCTATGTTAAAGAGGACGAGGTAAAAGAGGATGTCCCTGGTGTGGTAGGAGGGTTGGACGGGGTCTCTCCCAAAACTGGGCTAGAAAACCAAAGGGAAGATAATGAGAAGGTAGAGTAAAGTTGTTAAACTTTTGGCTGTGTGTTTTTGTGGGGTTTGAGAACTGTAATTGTATGGAATATTATTTTTTTGGATAAACTTCTGTAGGCTAAGTGATGTTTGTAAATATTGTTTATAGGAACTTAAGGATCTGCGCCTTATAATTAAAGAATTAGAGAATGAGCTTGCTAAGGAAAAATAGGCCTCAATGTCCCTGTTTACTTCGTAAGCAGAGCTACAGGTTTGAGAAGAGCAAGAAATAGTTGATTTGTATGATGCATTACTGTCGAGCTACAAGAAAAATTTAGAAGAATAGAAATACACCTTAGATGTGTTAGAAGTTTTAGAGGCAATGGTAATCAAATGTGTCCATATAATACCAAAGTGTTGCGAATGTTAAAACATAGAAATGAAAATGTGTACCTTGAAATTGGATGTAGCATAATTGTCATCGAACATGGATCATACTTCGACCTTAAGTTTAGAAGTAGTCTCACAACAGTAGGATATCCGAAAATAGAAATTTGTCAGACATTTGAAAGTCTTCTGTATTATGATTGAATGTTGAGTATGGTTGAATTAAACTTGATGTATTTTTTCTGAGATGTACGTTAAACTGGAGTCAGCTCGCTTGAGTGAATAAGAGACACTCCAATATAACCAAGAGAATACGACAGAGTTTTATAGGATGAGATAGGCAACTGAAGATAGGAAAGATCAACACGTTAAAGTACATTTCAAGTTTGTTGAGGCAACATAAACTATTGATGGCCTGACTCAGAAGATCGAGGGAAAAGATGCCAAAATTGAAAGATGATAAAAAGAGCTCGCGGTGGCGAGGGAGGAGACAGCGAGGCTCAAATGCTGAAATGATAATGAGTAAGGAGGCGGACATGGCTTGATACCGTATCTATTCGTTAGAAATGGTAGAGAAAGAGTTACGGGGTTTTGTGGCCAGTCTGAAGGGCCAAATGATTAGAAAAATGAACGAGCAAGAGCGGGCTTGAGCTGATCTAGTGAGTTCCATAAAAAAATAAGAGCGATTGAAGAGTAAAATGGTTGGGAAAGATAGCAAGTTAAAGAGAGCTCGAGCTGACCTAGCCGAATAGGGAATTGCGGTGGAGCAGTTGAGTGCGACTTTACCTGTTAAAGATATAGATTTTTGGATGGTTCAAAGACAATATGATGAATTGAATTAGAGGGTGGCCCAATTGATTATAGATTTGGCCTTGGCTAATTTGCGTGTTAAGAAATCCGAGGCTGGAGAGCGATCAAAGATTAAAATGGCGATGCCGGGGTCACCATTGTTCATGGGGATGTGATTGACTTGTCTGTTCGAATTAGAGAACTTGAAGGAGATGTAGCTCGCATTCAAGCTCACGTACAGAGAGGAAATGATAGCTTAAGGGAGAGCCAAGGTAAGTTTGATATTACTTATAGCAAAGAGCGGGAGTTAGAGTGGGTGATCAGGGGTAAAAATCAATTGATAAGGAAGAAAGATGAATTGTTAAAAAAATCTCCTGCTGGGGGAAGTGTAGGTAAAGACATGGAGCTTGAGGAACTTTGTGCTCAGTTGGCAGAATTGAGGATGATGAGCCAGGCTGAGTCTGATAAAGCAGCAGAAAAGGTGAAGGAGCATAATGACATTATTAGAAATTGAGAAAGAGTTTTTCCAAGGTAGTTATGCCCGAAGCAGCGCGCTCACATATGCTAATGGCTGTTATTACCTATTTTATGGAAGAAGTGAGAAGACTTAAGTTTGAGAGGGATACCTTGCATGACTGTCTATCGGGAAGAGGATGTATTTAAAAAGACAATATAGATCGAGAAAACTATATGAAGCCATAGAAATGGAGCTAGGGTATCGACTTGTTAAATTGGTAGAGCAATGCATGATTTCTATAGTGGCTCGAGCTCCAGATTTTATGGCTGAACGTCTTCCTGTTGTAGGGGAAGGCGTAGCTAACCTCCCATTAACAGAGAAGAACCTTTAAAAGTGGCTTGTAGATTTAACCTGTAGAAGTTTCTGCAGTTGCAGACATATTGAGAAATGAAAGCTAGTTTTACCTTTGCTTGTCTGCTAGAGATCTTTGATTGAAAACTAGTATAACCTTTGTTTTAATCGCAGATAAATGTATAGATGGATGATTGAATCCTAGTATTACCTCTGCTTTAATCTGTTTAGAGGTCGATTGAAAGCTAGTATTACCTTTGCTTTAATTTATTTAGAGGTCAATTGAAAGCTAGTATTACCTTTACTTTAATCTGTTTTGAGGTCGATTGAAAGCTAGTTTTACCTTTGCTTTAATCTGTTTAGAGGTCGATTGAAAGCTAGTATTATCTTTGCCTTAATCTATTTAGAGGTGTAATGAAAGTTAGTTTTACCTTTGTTTTAATCTATTTAGAGGTCGAATAAAAGCTAGTTTGACCTTTACTTTAATATGGTTAGAGGTTGATTAAATGCTAGTATTACCTTTGCTTTAATCTATTTAGAGGTCGATTAAAAACTAGTATAACCTTTGATTTAATCTATGTAGTAGAATCTACGTAAGTAAAAAGTAATGTGGGGAAAAACTTGCAAGTTTTCATTGAGTAGAATAAAATATACACTGTTTGGAGATTAAAATCTCACTTTTGGAATGGAAACACGAGAATATTTATATGGGGAAACCAGGGGATTAACGATAGTACCATTTCAGTCACCTAGTGTTCCATGGATTTGTGATTCGAACTCCTTGCTTCATCATGAGATAATATGATCTAAGACCAGTTCGACCAATAATGAGGAATGAACCTTCCCAATTTTCTGCCAGCTTCCCGGCACGTGCTTCTTTTCTGTGTTGTGGGATATCTCTGAGGATGAGATTATTGATTTGGAACTCACGGCTTTGGACTCTTCCATTATACGAGCTGACTAACATATGTTGATTTTGACGTAGGTTAGCAATAACACGTTCCCTAGTTTCATCAATCCAATTCATATTGCAGGCCAATTCGAAGTCATTTTCTTCGTCAGTAAGCTTGTGATCTCTGACGGGGTGGTGACACTCAATTGGAATGACGGTTTCGGTGCCATAGGCAAGGAGGAAGGTGGTACAGTCAGTTGGTTGAGGTAAAGTGGTATAGAATGCCCATAAGACATGAGGAAGTTCCCGTATCTAATTTCCTTTTTTTTATATGATTGAAGCCTTTTCTTGAGTCCATCCATTATGGTTTTGTTGGTGATTTTGGCTTGGCCACTGCCTTGAGGGTAATATGGATTGGATGGTGAGTGGATGATGTTGTGTTTGTTGAGGAAGGCTTTAAATTTTTCACTAACAAACTGTGGCCCGTTATCAATCCGAATCAGGTGGGGGCATCTAAACTGTGTGATGATGTGTTCCCAGATAAATGAGATGACCTCTTCTTCTTTAGTTTGGCACAGTAAAACTGCTTTTACCCATTTTGTAAAATAATCTGTTGCTATGAGTAGGAATCGTCGGTTACCTAGAGTGTTAGAAAATTCCCCAACGAGATCGAGCGCCTACCGCTTAAATGACCAGAAAACCTTGCTTGCATGGAGTTCGAGCGCAGGGGCGCGGATCATGTGTCAATGTCATTAACATTTGTTATATTTGCGTGAGTATTCTTCTGCTTGCTTGCGCATTCTTGGCTAAAATACTCCTTGTATAATTTCTCTGTTAGTGAGTAATTGACACAAGTTCCTTCATGTAAATTTCTGAGCATTCCATCTACTTTATTTCAGGTGAGGCACTTGAGATAAGGCCCCGTGACTGAACGGCGAAATAAAAGAGCATTTTGAACTATGTAACACTTCGAGTTTTCGATCAACTGTCGGTGCTCTTTCGAATATGTTAGAAGGGGCCCTTTACATTTTTTATCGGAACCCAGATAGGCGATGAATGGCTTTTGCCAATCGTCGTCCTCCTTTTCATCGCCCCCACTGTTGATCATGCATACAAAATGGAGATCAATGCTGGGGGTGGTCATAACTTTGATCTTGATAAGCCAAGGAATCAACGTGTCTATTTTTACCTCGAGGGAGATAGTTGAGAGTTGCTTTCATAAATATGCTAATCTTATCGACAACGAGGGCTGCATATTCGATCATCTTACCATTCTTCTTATGCTATTCAGAGTAATGGTGGATGATTAGTAGAGGATCTATGTAGACTGAGAGCTCTGGGATGCCAAGCTCGAGAGTGAGGTCGAGTCCATGAATTAGAGCTTCGTATTCTGTAACGTTGTTAGAGTCTTCCAAATCAAGGCAGATTTATTTCTTGATTTTGTCCTTGGAAGGGGTAATCAATATGATTATAATTCTTGACCCTGCGAGTCCTGCTGAACCATCAGTAAGAAGCCTCCACCCTTTCCTTGTAACCCATTCAGCTCGCTCGTCAAATGCTTTGGTATGTGGATCTTTTATAATTTCTTCTGTAAGGTCAGGATTGTGCTCCTCCCAATCGGGATCTTCCACTTGAAAATCTGTGAGAAAATCAGTAATAGAAGTTTATGACCTACTGTGGAATTAAGAATTTGTTAGATGATAAGATAAGGGAAATTGTCCTTTGAAGTGTGTTTGTTTAGATCGGTGAAATCTACACAAACTCAGACCTTTCCATTCTTCTTTGGAATAACGATGATGTTGGATATCCAATTTGGATACTTGGCTTCTCGAATGAACCCTACTTTGATTAATTCCTTGATCTCAATGTTAACTTCATCTCAAAGATGAGGTGAGAGTCATCGATGTTTCTGTTTGAACGCCGTGACATTGATGTTGTTGGCCAATTTATGACATGCATTGGTCTGATCTACCCCAGACATCTCTTTGAAAGTCCACGTAAAGTTGTCTCGATTCATTCATAAGAAGTGAATGAGAACATCCTTATCGTGCTGGACCAGCTTGGTACCAATAAAAGTACCTCAGCTTGATCCATCAATTTTGATATAATCTGTAGGTCCTTCTGTTGAAGGTTGATTATTGATGTGACCAGCTTTCTGTAAATCTTCTGTGGAAATCTGATCATCGATGTGACTAGCTTTCTGTAATAGCTATACAATATATCTGTATGATGTATCTAGAATGTCAGAAACAGTATTTTCATAAGCTCTGAAAAGCTTTTGACTACCTTTAATTTCAAAGATGCCATCATTGTGTTTGAAGCAAAGTTCTTGATAATAAGTGGAAGAGATTGCTTCCATGTTATGAATCCAGCAGTGGCCCATAATCCTGAAATAGTGAGATTTGGCGTTGATGATGTAGAATACGACATCGATTGTGGCTGGTCTAGCGGTAATATAAAAGATGATCTTGCTTACTAATTTTTCTTTAAAACCATTAAATCTACTGATATCGGTGTCACTTAGAATGATTTGATCGGCCAACCCCATCTGGTCGATTGTGCCCTGAAAATGAATCTTAATGCCACTTCTAGTATTGATCATCATTGTCTGCATGATAAACTTCTTCATCTTGAGCATTATTACTAATGTATCATGATGTGGAAATTTGACGTGACTAATGTCGTAATCTTGGAATAAAATCTTGAGCCGACGATTACTCAACTCAGGCAGAAGTTTAGCTTATTTATCTTGAGGTATGAGATCGCAACATTCTGATAATCTCCTACGCTTGAATCTGCTAGAGTTGTTGATCTGATGAATCTCGATCATGTTGTTGTGGTACATATGATATAGATGTTTCTCCTCTGCCTGATCTTTAACCTGGACGACATCGATCCGCTTCTTGTAGTTGCCATCCTTGTAGGATTCCAGATCAACAATGTATTCAAACATTCTTCCATCTTTTGAAGATATATTTTAGTAGCCTCTGTAGAGCATAACAGTTGTCAGTATCATGATGATGTACCTTGTGATGCATGCAATACGGGTGGCCTTCGATCGGTTCCAGCGGTTGAGATAGACGGCTGAACTTATCCTTCGATAGAATTGGATAAATTGTAAAGAGTTGGACATTCATCTTGGGGAGGACCGGCTTGGGTAATAAATTTCCCTTCGGAGGTTTGCAAGCGTTTGCCTTTGAATACTTTTGATCACCCTGATCCTCCTTTGGTTCATTATTTCATTCTATAGGTGGACCTTTAGTGGTTAGGGCAGATTTAGTAGATTTATGCCTATCAGACATCATCCTTTCCAGGTCGACATAACCATTGACCTTGGTGATCATATTATCTATAGTGGCTAGTTTGTTTAAGAAGAGGTGCTCTTTGGCCTTATAGTCGAGCTGGAGCGCGTTGGTAAAAGCAATAACAACTGTTTTCTGATCGAGATTATCCACTTTTTACACGAGCTCCAATAACTTCTTTACAAAGGCCTCGAGCTTCTCCCCTTGTGATTGTTTAAGACTAATAAGAGAATATAAATTCTCCTTCTTGTTTTTATTGTGAGCATACGTCTTGATGAATTGCTTCTGCAGTTGATCGAATGTGAGAATGAAATCTTTAGGTAGAGAATGGAACCACCGAAGCAGTTCTCCTTGTAGCCTTGTTGCGACTAGACGGCAGATAATGTGGTTGAGATTAAAGTATAATCCCAATGATTCACGATATTGTTGAATGTGTTCCTTTGGATCCGTGCCCTTGTATTTACATATTTTTGGAGTATGGAAACCTTTCAGTACTTCCATATCGATTAACTCTTTGGCAATCAGACTACCCTATAACTTGGTAAGATTGTCTTTATTGCCTAGAGCTTTAGCTTTAATCAAATCCTTGATACGCTGGTCCATATGCTCTTATGTGACGTACTGACGTGTTGCATAAGTGGCTTTGCGAAGTGGTTGATGATTATGAGTACCGGTGCCTTCATTCAATCACATACTGGAATTCGAGGTGGAAGTTACTTTTCTTCCTTTTGACGTTTGGAAGGTTGGAGACCTTTGCTGATATCAGATTAAACTTCACTGCCCAAATGAATGGAAGGTTAAGGTTCGTACTGAACATTTCATGAAATTACTTTACTGGTGACTCCTCGAGGCCCTAACCTTTATGGTACCAAAACTCGGGAGTTCTCTGACACTTGATCATGATCTATGGTCTGGGGAGCCTGCTGAGTTTTCTGCAAAGCTTTTAATACAGTTTGTATGGTTGTCATTTGGTCTTTATGTCATTTGAATGCTGTTAAACGAGCTTGTCGCTCGACTTTGGGCTCCTTCTCGCAGAGCTCTCGGTCGAGAGTTAACTAACATTCAAGCTCATTACGTTTCTCTATTTCAACGTGGAGATTCACCCGTAGTTCGGTAAGCTATTCCAGCTCAACTGAAAGATCGAGATGGAATCTGGTTGCTGGTTGTCTGGAAGTGACCATGACTAGAGATTGATAGTAGAATGAATGTATGCCTTAGGATATCGTAGAAATGTCTTCTTTTCAACAGACGACACCAAATGTAATGGCCTAATTCCGTAGCTCAAAATAGCTCAAAATTAGTTCTTACACCAAATATACCTGTGATAAAACTAATGTAAAGCAAGAAATAATACAAGTGATTTAGCATGGAAAACCTTTGAATAGGTAAAAAACTATGAATTCGAGTTGATGGCTTTAACAATAGTAACTTTTATTGCTTGAGGCTGATATCTTATTACAAGTGATCTATAAAACTAAAAATGCTTGATCTTATAAATACGAAGTTTTATGGTGTTCAGAAACTTGAAATTCTTGTGTTAGAGTCTAGAAAATCTAGTTTTTCTTAGGTCCCTGTCTATTATGGAACTTTTGCTTTATATAGACCTTACACAGCTCGTTATCATTCTGATGCACGTTCTCCGAATAATGAGGTAAGTGGTGGTTGACTGTGTAACTGTTGAGTTCATGGGAGACAGGTGTCTTTAACTTGTTTATATTCTTTTGTTGTACTTAATCCATATTCTTCACCAGTTCGTGGTGTAGGTATCAATGCTGACTATTCATGTCACGTATGAAATGCGTGAGTTTAATATTGAAGTAGTTTGATTTTGGACAAGGTCGAAGGGTAGGCCTTTCCAGTATTGGTGATGTACTCGTTGCATCTAGTAGCAGTCAAAAGCTAATGTTGAAAGATGTAAGGCATGTTTTGGATTTTTGCTTAAATATTAGTTTGGGTGGAAAACTTGATGATGAAGGATATAACAACCACTTTGGGCAATGAAAGTAGAAATTGACAAAATGTTCTCATGTGGGCGCTAGAGTTGAGAAAATCAGTACACTTTACAAAATAAATGCACGGTTATGTAATGGAAGGTTAAATTCGGCGTGAAAATTTTATCGTTGACTTTATGACGTCGAAGACTTGGTCATATGAGCAAAAAGGGTTTACAAAAAACATCGAAGACTTTATGACATCGAAGACTTGTCCAAAAAATATCTCCTTCCCAACATCAAAGGTATGTTTTTAGATTCTTGTGATCATTGTTTAGGCGGTAAAAAATATTGAGTTTTGTTTTTTAAAAGTGGTGGTTTAAAGCATAAAACTAAAATTCTAGATGTTGTATATCCCGATGTTTGCTCACTTGATGTCAAGTTTCTTGGTGGTGCTTCCTATTTTGTTACATTCATAGATGATGCTTCGAGAATGGTATGGGTTTTTGCTATGAAGAAGAAAGATGAGGTGTTTAGTATTTTCAAGATATTTCATGCCATGGTTGAGCGGCAAACCAGAAAGCTTCTCAAGTGTCTCCATACCGACAATGGAGGTGACTATAAATCCTAGGAGTTTACAAATTATCTTGGTAAACATGGGATTAGGATCCAATGTACGGTTCCACGTACTCCTTAACATAATGAAGTAGCCGAAATGATGAGCAGAACTATTATGGAGAGGATTAGAAGTATGATAGCTTATGGAAAATTACCAAAACCATTTTGGGGCGAAGCTATGCATACCGCTTGTAATCTAATCAACTGTTCACCTTTCGTACCATTTGGGAGAGAAGTTTCATTAAAGTTATGGAGCGGGAAAGATGTGTTATATTCATATTTGAAGGTATTTGATTGGAAAGCCTATATGCATATTTATGATGAACTCCATTCCAAGTTAGACTCCAAGAGTACACCATGTATCTTCGTGGGATATGGTGATGATGAATTTGGGTATCGGTTATGGGATCCAATTGGCAAGAAGTTACATCAAAGCCAGGATGTTGTTTTTCACAAAAATCAAACATTTGAAGACTTTGAGAAGGATGATACGGGCGATGAACCTTAAAAGGTTGTTAACGATTTTTTGCATCATATGCCTCCCGAACCCGTGCACCATGATGATTATGATGATAGAGATGAAAATGAAGATCACGATAAAGATGCTTATAGTAGGGATGAACAAAACTATGAACGTGCTCCCATTGATGATGACAATGATGTGGGGGAGCAAGAACCAAATGAAGAAGTTGCTGAACCATAATTGAGAAGATCTTCAAGAGTATGTGCACCTTTTACTAAGTACTCTTATAATGAGTATGTGATGCTCACAAGCGATGGTGAACCAAAAAGTTTTCTTAAAGTTCAAGGCCATAAAGAAAAGGGTGAGTGGTAAAAAACTATGCAAGATGAGATTGATTCCTTGCATAAGAATCATACTTATGAGTTGGTTAAGTTACCAAAGGGGAGAAAAGCTTTGAAGAACAAATGGGTCTTCAATTTAAAGAATGAAGGCAATAGGAAGGTGAGGTACAAGGTACATCTTGTGGTTAAAGGATTTGGTCAAAGAAAGGAAATTAACTTTGATGAGATCTTCTCGTCGGCAGTAAAACATTCTTCTATTCGGGTTATTTTGGGTCTAGCGGAAAATTTAGACCTTGAAGTTGAACAACTAGATGTGAAAACCGCATTTCTCCATGAAGATTTGGAAGAAGAAATCTATATGGAGCAACCATATGGGTTTGAAGTTAGCAGAAAGGAACATATGGTATGTCGACTACGCAAAAGTCTATATGGGCTAAAGTAAGAGCCTAGATTATGGTACAAGGAGTTTGATGCTTTCATGGTGGAGCATGGGTACCAAAGATCAATATTTGATCATTGTATTTAGTTTAGGATGTTTCCTAATGGTGATTTTATTATTCTTTTACTTTATGTTGATTGGAAAAGATGCTAAGATGATTTGTAGGTTAAAGAATGACTTGACCAAGTCCTTTGATATGAATGACTTGGGTTCGAAAAAGTAAATATTAGGCATGATAATCAAGCGGGATATAGAGGTGAAGAAGCTATGGCTATCTTAAGAGAAGTACATAGAGTGTGTGCTTGAAAAGTTCAACATGAAGAATACAAAGCCTGTTAGCACTCCATTTGTAAGTCATTTCACGATAAGCTGCAATGAATGTCCTACAAGCAAAAAGGAGAAAGAAGATATGTAAAAGGTTCTATATGCTTTGGTTGTGGGAAGCCTTATGTATGCTATGATATGTATAAGGCCGAATATCGCACATGCCGCTGGTATGGTAACTAGATTTCTTACAAATCCAGGGAAGCAACATTGGGAAGCCGTTAATTGGATACTTCGGTACCTTAAAAGCACTTCTAAGGTATGTTTATGCTATGAAAAATTTAAACCCGAGTTAGAGGGTGTAATGGTCAAATTCCGTAAGCTCAAAATGGCTTGGAATTTGCTATCACACCAATGAACCTACGATAATATACTAATGGAAAGTAAGAAATAACATAGAGGATTTTAGTGTGGAAAACCTTTGAATAGGTAAAAATCCATGACCTCGAGTGAAAGATTTTTGTAAAAGCATCTTTATTGCTTGAAGTGGATATCTTTTTATAAGTGATCTCTAGATTTAGAAATGCTTGAACCTTATAACTAAGAAGTTTGAATGTTTATGAGAATCTAGAACAAGTAGTTTCTTGGTGATTTCTCATGTAATTTTCTGGTCCTTGTCTCTTCTGGAACTTCTTCTTTATATATGCATTCTTTACAGTTCTTCATCGTGTTGGAGTACGTTCTTCGAACTATGTGGTTAGTGATGGTCAATTGAGTAACTGACGAGTTCGTGAGAGACATGCATCTTTGACTGATTAAGGTTTTTCAATTTAAAGTTCGACCCACGTTCTTCACCAGTTCGTGGAGTAGGTTGAAATGTTGATTAGAGAGAAGTCATGTTGAAAATACGTGAGTCTCAGATGATATAATTTGAACTGGCGATAACTCAATTTTAGGTGAGATCGAGGGATAGGTCCTTACAATTGCCCCATCGCAACCGAAGTCACGAGTGGCTTTGGTTGAGAAAAGACCTGTGGGTAATTGGTATTTGGGTTGAATTTCTTGATAATTAAAATAGGGTAATGATGGCTTTGACTGTATGAAAGTTGTATGGGTTATAGGGAAATAACATGTATTAAATGAGGATGTGGATGCTGATGTATGTGATGGTTATGATTTGAAGAGTTGCGTCTGCAATGAATGATGACGTTTAGAAAAATGTACCTGCACAATAAATGTAGGGTTATATAAATAGTACCTGTACTGAGTTTTGAAGCCAAGTACGCTTGTAATTTGTCAAATTCTCTGAATGTTTCAAAGATGGTGAAGACTCAGAAGATGGTCCTTGAAGAGAGGATTGCTTCTAAAATACAGAGTTTGAAGTTCAAGTACTTTGGTGACCAATCCCTGAAGATGTCGATACCCACTCCTGTTCCTCTGACTTATCAAGGTATGTGGGAAGACGAAGCGGTTGAACCTGAGGAGGAATTTTACTATAAGTGGAGGTTTTATGTCATCGTCTTGACAGGTGAGGAACATTGGGATTGTCTCCGTACTCTTGCAGAGGACAAGGTTGGGGGGATATATGCAGGGATAGGTATAACTGCGGGGCAGTTATGCTGAAGACTTGTATTGGAATAGATTCTAAGCTCGGGCCCTCTTAATCTCTACCAACTCTTTGGAGGTGGCAATTTCAGAGGAGGAGGTGATGGCAGTGGAGGAGGGAGGCGAACAGTGGAAGTCTATTTATGTATTTCCATCACTTTTTTGTGCTAAGAAGACCTTCAGTTTGAAGAGTTGGCTCTAGCACTGTGTCTACAGCTTGCTTAGTTTCTATTTAATGTTCGACTAGACTTCGACCAAACTCATGTAAGGAAAACTTTTTGTTGTTTCCAATTTTTTCTTTGCGTTAGGGTGAAAGATCACTGAAGTACGACGAACTGAAGGACTTGATGTGCGGAGTGTCTGGATGACCTGTTACTTGTAAAAGTATTGAAAAACTTGTTATCTGTAAAGTACCTATTGTTGAGTACTTGAAAGACTTGTTATCTGTAATTTGATTCAAAATGAATAATATATGTTCACTAAATATTGTGTTGATATAGAATAGAGTGTCTCTGCAATCGAGCTAAGAATAATATTATGAGTTTGCCAAGATACTGATAAGATGATATGTATGACATAAAAATTATTGTTATTAAAATTGAACTGTTGGAAATATGTTATCATGTAGACACCATAAGGTTGACCTGGGGTTGGATAAAATTTTTAAGGAAAAGAAATTATACAAATTTTGGAATGGTAGGTCGAACTGCGACGGTTTGCTGGAAGGAATCAAGTTGATATAAAATAGGATGAAATAATGTAGTTCAATCGAAAGTGATATGTTTAGATATAACTTTTGCCACGATTCTATTGTATCTGCTACGATATAATAAGATAATTTTCCAAGCTGCGTAGAATTTTATAGCCAGACAAGGTTTAAAATGAAGAGGGGGCTGAGAGGGAAGAGTTAAGTGGAAGGAAAGAAAGATAAGGTGGACTCGTTCTGAGAGAATCCGTTATGCCGCTAAGCGGCAATTGGCTATTAAGATAGCCGAAGTGCGTGAACATATTTTTGGGCTGCTGGATTATGATGCTGTATTGCCAGTGAGGGAGGTGAATGTTGAGGGTTTGGATATGATTAGGATAGAACGGGAATATGAACATCGTTTTTACGAATAGATGTTCTGAGAAATATCGGTAGACCCAGCAGCTTGAAAGGAAGTGGTGAGATTGCTTACTCTGGAGGAGATCGAGTCTGAAGATGTGATGATTGTTGGAGGATATCTGATCGGATGTGGTTGACCAGGTCATCAAGGCTATTTTAGGTATAATTATATGTAAAGTGCTATCATAAATAAATGCTAGTTTTTGAATTTAACAGAAAAGATGAAAGTCAAATTAATTATCTATAGTTGCAAATACCATTTGAGACTGTTTTGATAAACAATTTTAATTAACTTTGACAATTTTGTTAGCCTTGAAAATGACGTCACTAGTAATATAAGTATAAGAAACAAGAACAGAAAAAATAATAGGAGCTTATAGTTTTGTTTTTTTATATAAAGCTACACAAATCTGATATCGCGTGAGTGTGAGTCATCATGAGTGTGGGAAGGTAAGAGAAAGATATGGTAATAAGAGAGAAAAATAGATTAAAATATGAGAGGAGGGGTAATGATGGAAAGACGGTTTTATTAAGAAGGTACAAGACATCTGACATGGATAGTAGAAATGACGGCTCGTGCCAGGCACAATAATTGCCAGCTGTCAGAGAGAGAAAGAATAAATAGTGCTTCTTCCTCATTATTCAAACGTTTTTCAACTTCTGGAAACTTAGAGAGCACAGAGAGAGAAGTGCGAAAAAATTATAGAGGATTTGGGAAAGATTTATCTGAGAGTAATCAACAGTCAAAGAGAGTTACGGGAAATGAATCACGTAGGGGGCTATACAGCAGCGCTGGGAGGGAAGGATTTGGCACTGCTTCAGATTCTAATTATGACACAGAAGGTTAGTAGAGATGTGCGCTGCATGTTTGTGTTTTTTTTTGCAAATCGTAATCTGTTTTAAGCAAATCTTTAAAATATCATTATTATAATAATCTACGAAGTTTGAAATATATATAGTATATATGAAAGTTATTTTATATGTGCATGATCGATGTGCATGAGATAATGATAGATATCTGAACCTGCATGTAGGTCTAACGTAAGAGGTATTTGTGTAAGATCAAACCTTTGCCTGTAGAATTGTAGTTGAGATGTGGATAGTTCACCTATTAACGAGGTGTCAATGTCTGGTCGGACGGTAGAGTATAAAATCGAAATATCTAACAGTGAGGTTGAAGTAAGGTTTGAACAATTTACAGGTTTTCCTGGAAAAATTGGTGACCTATCTTCCCTGTTCGGATGCATTTAAAGAGTTATGTAAAGCCAAGGCTACTGTAGGAGGTACATGGGGTAACTGCATAGAATACACCGGTAGGCTATTTAGGGGGTGCACTGTAGCGGTGAGGGAGGAGTATTTTTATTTGTTGGTCGACTTGGAGGAGGAGAAATAAGATAAGGGCATAGATGAATCGATTTCATTGGAATATTTTGATTAGAGTGCTCGGAGTGACATTTTAGAGGGCTTTTTGTATTACCTATTTCAATTAGAGTACGGGTTAATTCTTCCCCTTACCAATTTGGCAAAAAGGATTATGAATAAGATTGGGGCATGTCCTATTCAATTGAACGACAACATGTGGGAGGTAATAAGTGTTTGCAACCATCTGAACAAAAAATGAGAAAATCAGGGGAAAGTGAGGAGGATATCTTCTGAGGATGTATTGCAATTTTATGGGGTAAAGAATTATCACGCCAGTGGTGGGGAATATTTTTGTGCGAGCGCAACTCGGCCTTGCTTCTTCGATTTAAACTCAGCAGGTCGAGCCTGGAACGAAAATGTAATATGGGTGATGGGTAATTGCCTTTAGAGAGATGATGAAGAACCTTTGGATATTCTGCTTGGAACTGTAAAACAAAGTAAGTATAATAATGCATAACGCATAATATTGTTATGTTTGAACTGTATGATCTTTTGTTTATAATAAAAATGTTGTGCATGGCAAGCCCGAAGTCCCAGGTAGGGAGGAAAGATTCATTGTTTGACGAAGTTGCTGAGGAAGAGGTTGAGCTCAAATTTGTGTTGGAAGGACTTGGCCTTAGCAGAAAGAAACAGGTTGGGAGCAAGTCCAAAAAGGTTCAGAAATCTCAATCAACCAGGCTGATGGCGGGTGTTGATGATGAAAAGAAGAAAGGAACTGGTGGGGAAGGGCGAACAAACTTGCCCAAGACCCTTAGTATAGACAGTTCAGTTCAGCCAAAGTCTATTATGTCGAACAAATTAGCTCGAATGTTTCTGAAAAAATAGATGCTGAAGTGTCCGTCGGCCTTTCGTGCCACTGGAAGTGGTGAGGTCGACGGAAAAGAAAAAAAGGAGAAGGATTGAACCTTCGGGAAAGTTGGGGGAAAAAGTCACTGAAAAGCGAGTTGGTACTGGGGACAATCTTAAAGAGGTGGAGGAAAGAGCCAGGCTGGCGGCTATTTACGGGGAAGAGGATATGAGCAAGATGGTAGGCCGTTTATGCTCGATTATGTGAAATATATTTATGTATCGTGTTTTGAGCTCACGCTGAGGTCAATTGTGCTTTGCAGGTTGCTCGTTTGGTGAGGGGGATTTGGCTCAGAGTCGAAGAGGAGAAATCCGAGCTGAAGAAGGTAAAGATCGAGCTTAAGAAGATGGTAGCTCAAGTGAAGGATGATGCTCTCAAGGATGTAAAAAATATGGAGGCCCTGAAGGCTTCCCATGTAGTGGCGATTGACCATCTATATGCGGAGGTGAGAGCGAACCTGGAGGAGGTGATGACGGAGTGCAAAAGACTCAGGCGCCACCTTATATTGAAGGGGTATTCTGAGGATGAGGTAGATTCTATTAAGGCAGACACCTATGTCGATAAGGGAGATGATGAAGAGGTGGAAGAGGTTACGGTTGGAGTTGGTTATGGGTTGGACAATGTCTTCCACCAGATAGTGCTGGATAATCAATGGTATGACACCGAGCTCCCGGAGGGAGAGCATGAGATGGTAGGGTAGAGAAATGACTTTGAACAAATATTTTGGAAGTTTTCTGCAAATTGGCTGGATTGTGTGTATTGAATAGACTTCTATAGGCTGAGCTTCTTTTTTTGTAACCCTTTTGTAGGCACTTAGAGAAATGAGTCTCAGAATAAATTTTTTAGAGACCGAGCTTGCTAGGGAAAGAGAGATCTCCACATCCTCGCTGTCTTTGCAAGCGGAGCTGTAGGTTAGATCGAACAGGCCTTTTGACTTGTATGCCATATTGACATAAAGCTACCAAGTAAATAAAACAACATAGAACGTAAAGGCAGAACAAAAACTTGTTATCAGTTTTAGGAAAATGACACTAAAATAGATCATAGGAAAAATCAATGTTTTAGACATAGTAGCTTATAGAGAACATGTACCTTAGACCTTGAAATATATGTCATAGAGCATCTATCTGAGATCGTACTTCGACCTTTAAGTTTAGAAGTAGTTGCACACTGTAGATGTTAGAAATTAGATATCTTGTTAGAAATGATATATATATATATATATATGTATGTTGATGGGGTGTTCTGAATTAAACTGTATATAATATATATGTATTGCGAAGGTCAAATTAGATTCAGCTCGATTGCGTAAAGATGAGGCACTCCAATGCAACTGGGAATTTGTAGTGGAGTTGGATAGGATGAGGGAGGCAAATGAGGATAAAGAAGATCAGCATGTAAAGGTGTACTTCAAGTTTGTTAAGGCAACCCAAACTATTGTTAACCACACCCGTAAGATCGAGGAGAAGGATGCCAAAATTGATAAGAGGCTAAAA
Organism: Kingdonia uniflora; assembly: GCA_014058105.1. Classification (NCBI taxonomy): domain Eukaryota; kingdom Viridiplantae; phylum Streptophyta; class Magnoliopsida; order Ranunculales; family Circaeasteraceae; genus Kingdonia; species Kingdonia uniflora. Next base: position 1,417,715 of record JACGCM010001377.1, on the reverse strand, counting down.
GAGCTTGTGGAGATAAAATAACACGCAATAAAGCTTCAAAGCCAGATTGACACGCTAATGGTAAAGAGTAGGCATGCTGACATGGCTCAATACCGTATTCAGTCGCTAGAAAGATCGGAGGGACAATTTTGAGCTAATTTTTAGAATTGTAGAAGCGAGCTGGAGTGACTAAAAAGGAAAATGACTGAAAAAGATAATGAGCAGAAGGTCGCTCGAGAGGATCTATCGGCTTTGGAAGCTATAGCTGAACACTTGCATACAACCCTACCTGCCAAGGATATGGAGTTTCAGACGATATAACGGAAGTGCGACGAGTTAAATGAGAGGGTGGCATGATTGAAGATCGAATTGGCGCAAACCAACGCGCGTGTCAGGAACACCGAGGCTGGAAAATGCTCGAGGAGGAGTAGAAATGATGTTAAGGTTCCTCTAGTCTAAGGGGATGTAGTTAGCTTGTTAGGTCAAATTATGGAGCTCGAAGGTGACGTAGCTCGAATTCAAGGGTATGTGCAGAATGGGAATGCAACTTAAGAGAGTACCAACATAAGTCGGATGCTGCTCTTGTCAGGGAAAAGGTCTTGGAAAGGGAAATCAGGGCGAAGGAGATTCCGATGAAGAAGAAAGATGACATGCTAAAGGATATTTTGGTGAGGGAAGAGTTGAATGGAGAAATTGAGAGACTTCGCGCTCAGGTGGTGGACTAAGAGGCCATTAATCAGGCTGAGTTAAAAAAATTAGAAGAGAGTATAACTTTGGATGCTCTAACAGAAAGGGAAATGGCACATCAGAAGAGACTGTATGCAATTTTGGAGTCACGCCTCGAGAAGGTGAGGTCTCATTTTTCAAAGATAGTTCTATCTCATGCATCACGCTCAGACCTGTTAAAGTCGATCGTTACTTATTTTGTAAAGGAAGTAATAAGACTTGAGTTAGAATGAGATACCTTGCTCAAGAGTCTGTCAGACAAGGGCTATATTTGCAGAGTTGATATAGATCAAGATAACTATATGACCTCCATATAGAAACAAATTTAGGCCCTCGACCTTCTGATCTGATAGAGAGGGGTAGGGTTGCTGTAGCTCGCGAACTGAAGTCTGATCGATCTCCTACTGTAGGGGAAAGTACGACTGACATCCCAACGATAGAAAATAATCTATTGTAGTGGTTGTGAATGCAACCTGAAAATTAATAGTATCTATCGCAGACATAGCGAGATAGATGAAAGCTCGTATGACCTTTGCCTTATCTTATATATGGTAGGGTCTTTGATATAAAACAAGTTTTTATATTTGTTCTAATCACAGAGATGGGTTGAGTCAGTCTAACCAAGTGAATCTTGATTTAACTATAGTAATGTTGCAGACATATTGAAAGAGATGAAGGCTAGTATTACCTTTGCCTTTTCTTATGCATGTTAGAGTCGTTAATATAAAACAAGATTCTATATTTGTTTTAATTACAGAGATGGGTTGAGTCAGTCAAACCAAGTGAATCTTAATTTAACTGTAGTAATGTCCCAAACAAGTTGAAGTAGATAAAAGCTAGTATTACCTTTGCCCTATTTGATATTTGGTAGAGTCTTTGATATAAAATAAGTTTCTACATTTGATTTAATCGCAGAGATTTAGTAGAGTCAACCAAACCAAGTGTTATCATTGATTTAACTAGTATAAGATCGATTGAAAGCTAGTATTATCTATGCTTTATCTATAAAATGTAGTTGAATCTACGTAAGTAGAGAGATGATGTGAAAAACTTAGAAGTTTCATTGATCAGTTCAGAATTTATATTGGATGGAGATGAAAATCCTACTTTTGGAATTGAAAAAACAAAAGTGAGAAATGAAAATAGAGTAGTGAAACGCTTAACGATAGTATCATTTCAGTCGCCTAGTATTCCAAGGATTTGAAATGGGGATTCCCTCTTCTATCATGAGATAATATGATCCCAGGCCTGAGAGTCCTGTGATAATGAATGGACCCTCCCTATTTCTGGCTAATTTTTTAGCCTGAGGCTCTTTGCGATATTGAGGAATCTCTCTGAGGACAAGATCATCGATTTGGAAGGTACAGTTTTTGACTCGGCTGTAATACGATCTGGCTAGCATATGATGATATTGACCTTGGTTATGGTGCGCCCCCTGGTTTCATCGATCATATTGAGGTTGCAAGATAATTCAAACTTATTTTCCTCGTCAGTTAGCTCATGATCTCGAACTGGATGATGGTATTCAGAAGGAATGACGTCCTCAGTGCCATAGGCAAGGAGGAATGGGGTGCACCCTGTTGACTGTCAGGGAGTTGTACGATATTCCCATTGGATATGAGGTAGTTCTCGAACCCAATTCCCTTTTTTCTGTGAGTGAAGCCATTTTTTGAGTTCATCCACGATAGTTTTATTGGTGATTTCAGCCTGGCCATTGCCTTGAGGATAATAAGGATTGGATGGTGAGTGAATGATATTATGTTGGTTGAGGAAGGTTATGATTTTTTGTCAAACAAATTGGGGTCAGTTATCGATACGAATTAGGTGGTGGCACCTAAACCGAGTGATGATGTGCTCTAAGATAAAAGAGATGACCTCTTCTTCTCTAGTTCGACATAGTAGAACTGCTTCTACCCATTTTGTAAAATAATCGGTAGCTATGAGAAGGTGATGGCGGTTACCTGAAAAATTAGGGAATTCATCGACAAGATCGAGTGAACCTCTTTTGAATGGCCAGAACACCTTGCTTGTATGGAGTTCGAGTGCAGGGGCATGTATCATGTGTCCATGTCTTTGGCAGGTATCACATCTGCGTGAGTACTCCTCTGCTTGCTTGCGCATGCCGGGCCAGAATTTTCCTTGTGTAATTGCTCTATTTGCTAGTAATGGACCTGCGGTATGGGAGCCATAAGTCCCTTCATGTAATTCGCGAAGCATTTCATCTGCTTTTGGTTTGGAGAGGCACTTGAGGTAAGGCCCCGTAACGGAAAGGTAGTATAGCATACCATTTTGATTTGTGTAGCTCTTTGAGTTGTTGATAAGCTGTCGGCATTCTTTCAAGTCTATTAGAAGTGGCCCATTGCAACTGTTGTTGATACCGAGGTAGGTTAAGAAAGGCTTTCGTCAATCGTCGTCTCCCCCTTTATCGCCCCCAGTGTTGATCGTGCATACAAAAATGCGATTAATCCTGGGGGTTGAAATGATTTCGATATGAAGATATTGAGTTACTATACCTAAGACCCTGGCTAGATATGCCAAGGAATCGACATGTCTGTTTTCACCTCGAGGTAGATAATCGAGAGTTGCTTTGCAAACTTGCTCATCTTCTCAGCAACGAGGGCTACGTATTCGATAAGTTTTCTATTCTTCTTATATTGCTCAGAGTAATGGTGAACGATGAGTAGGGAATCTATGTGGACTGAGAGTTCGGGGACATCGAGCTCCAGAGGGAGGTCGAGTCCATGAATAAGAGCTTCGTATTCGGTAACATTATTTGAGGCCTCAAAATCCAAGCGAATTGATTTCTCAATTCTGTCATTGGAAGGGTTAATCAATACGATTCCGATTCCCGACCCTGCGGGTCCTGCTGATCCATCCGTATGAAGTCTCCACCCTTTTGTTGTAATCCATTCAGCTCGATCTTCAAATGGTTTGGGGGGTAATTCTTCGGAAGTTTCTTCTGTAAGGTCAGGGTCGTACTCCTCCCACTCGGGATCTTCCACTGGAAAATCTGCGAGAATATCGACAGCGGCCTAACCCTTCTCAGAATGACGTTGCTCGAACTTGATATTATGTTCGCCCAAACTGGCTGACCACTGTTGTACTCTCCTTAATTTTTCTTTCTTGGATAGAACTTCCCAAAGTGGGTAGTTCTTACAACTTTGACTGAATGAGCTTGGAAGTAGTGCTTGAGTTTCTGTGAAGTGTAAACAAGAGTGGCTTTTAACCACGTGGTCGTGGGTTTGATTCCCACAGACGGTGCCAAATGCAATGGCCAAATTTTGTAAGCTCAAAATGACTTAGAATTTGCTATCACACTAATGAACCTGCGACAATATTCTAATAGAAAGCAAGAAATGACACAATTGATTTTAGCGTGAAAAACCTCTAAATAGGTAAAACACCACAATCTCGAGTGGAGGATTTTTGTAAAAGTATCTTTGTTGCTTGAGGTGGATATCTTATTACAAGTGATCTCTAGATTTAGAAATGCTTGAACCTTGTAACTAAGAAGTTTGAATATTTCTGAGAATCTAGAACAAGTAGTTTTCTTGGTGATTTTTCGTGTAATTTTCTGGTCCTTGTCTCTTCTGGATCTTCTTCTTTATATAGGCCTTCTCCGTAGTTCTTCATCGTGCTGAAGCACGTTCTCCAAATAATGCGGTTAGTGACGATTGACTGAGTAGCTGACGAGTTCGTGAGAAACAGGTGTCTTTGACTACTTAAGATTTTTTTGGTTTAAAGTTTGACCCACTTTCTTCACCAGTTCTTGGAGTAGGTTGAAATATTGACTGGAGATAAGTTATGTTAAAAATGCGTGAGTCTGAGATGGAGATAATTCAAACTGGCAATAACTCGATTTTAGGTGAGATCAAGGGATAGGTCCCTACAAAGGGGTTTAAGGATTTGAATTTTGTCGGTGATCTTGATCGTAGAAAGTCTACATCGGGTTACTTGTTTACATTTTCCGGGGGAGCTATTTCATGGCAATCAAGGTTGTAAATGGGTATTACTTTATCTACTATCGAGGCCGAGTATATCGTCGCTACTGAGGCATGTAAAGAGATGTTATGGATAAAACATTTTTTATGCAAGTTGTGCTTAAAACAAAGCAAGTATGTGGTCAAGTGTGATAGCGAAAGTGCCATAGACTTGAGTAAAAATGCCACATTTCACTCAAGGACTAAACATATCGAGATTCGGTATCATTGGATACGTGATATGTTGGAGAGGGGATTGATGAATTTGGATAAAGTTCATATAGATTCAAATTCATTCGATATGATGATGAAGGTTCTCGCAAAAGAGAAGTACAATTTATTTAGAAGCTTGGCCGGTATGGATACTTGTTGATATAAGTGGGCTTATCTCCTTGGCATGGGGAATCCCTCCTCATGTGTTGGAGGGGGGGATTGTTGGATATTCCATCCCATGATGAGTCCCATAAACTTAATGGGCTTAGTTTTTACCTTGAAAAAAAAGGTAAATGAATACTTCTAAAAAAGCCTTGCCTTTTCTAATGTGGCGGGTATTCTTGGAAAATGTTCTAGAGAAAGAAAACTTTGAAATCCAACTTGAAGAAAGTAAATCCATCTCCATTGGTGTGAGGTGAAGAAAGGAATTAATCCAAGTATTCTTTGTGCTCCGATCAAGCAACAAAAGAAAGTGTTCTCCGACGAGTTTGTCGACAAAAAGGGGATTGAAGGTGTTCTTTAAAGTTGAAGGTAAACAACATTTAGTAACTCTTATTTGGGCATACAAGGTGCTGAATTTTATAGTAACCCTCAAGATTAAGGACGTTTGTAATCCGTTTATTGATATAGTGGATTCGGATTTGCCCCATGATTTTTCCCTTTCACATTAAACGGTTTGCAAGTAAAAATTGTGTGTTGTCTTTGATTGCTTGCAAGTTAATTTGTTGTTAAATTTCTCTTGCTTATTGTCGAATTTCACATAGTGGGAAAGTCATGATTTCCTAACAACCTTCACCATAGTTCACCGCATTTTACTTCTTCTCGACGCAGTTGATAAACTCTGACACAAGTCATGAGGAAAGGGATACAACTGCCCACCAGTGCTGTTAATTGTAAACATTCCTCAAGAATATCCAATATTCTCTAGTCCTTGGTAGGGATCGTCTTTGGGTCTAAACTTCACTTCGAGTATCAAGACAAGGTCATCAAAGATAAATCTCACCATTGTTGATTTGCACCTGACATCACTTTGTTCTAGTTCACGGACAACACTAGAACATTGGCGAGACAAAACTCGAATTTAATTATGGAGTACATTAATTAACCCTAAATAGTAATTATTAATGTCTATTGGCTAATTAATTTTGACTTCCAATGTGCCATAATCAAACTTTCAAGAGAACTCTTGTTGTTGATATTAAAGCTAATAAAGCCCCTAAATTGTTGCTTGATAATTAAGTTACTGTAGACAATATAAACATCAATCTTGGTTATGTTTGTGTGAGAAACCAAACTGGAGATATGTTTCACAAGGAAGCAAAGTTGGAGGAGGAGGAGATTATTTGAATTTTACCCATTGTTGTCTACATTACGAAATCTTTAGTAGTTATCCTTGTTATAACCCAAAAACTAGTACAAATTCAAGCAACTTGTATAAGATTATTGGTAAATATTTGCCTGATATTGGGTAAAGAATCAATGATAAGTTAAACTAAATTTGTCCTCCATAGTTAATAGGTTTATGTGGATTGTCTGAGTGATGAAACAGTATGACACAAGGTTAAGATGCATTGTACTTGGGGCCAATATCTGATGTAGGAACTGGCATAAGGAGAGAGAGAGAGAGAGAGAGAGAGAGAGAGAGAGAGAGGAGAGAGAGAGAGAAAGAAGAATAGTACTAGAGAAATAAATACGGGACCCACGAAAACTGCCCTTTAAAATTTTTTGGTCAGGAGAGTATATGATTTGGGAAGAAAAGTCCACATGTTGTAGGGGCATAATCTTGCAGAGGGGAGACCGCACTCTTACACCGTGGGGTTAGGCTCACCTAAGAGGGTTTGCAAGTATATTAAATATTAATAAGAGAATAAACTACGCAAACATACTTGTGTGGAGCCCGAGAAAGAGGATACTCCAGGACATCTAGTGAGGATTTAAAAGAAAGGATGTATAGATAGAGGAGGTTACCAATTTCGAGTTGGAGGGAGCCTTAATAACGGGCTTCTGGTCGTACCCGAAGGTTCTCTCCACTCTTCTATGGGTCTTTGGACTAAGTTTTTTAACCCCTTCATAGTGGCTTTATTCCCCTATTTATAGGAAAAAGGAAAAAATGAGTCACTATAAATGGGTCAAGTTACATGTATATCCTTTTTGGCAGCTATCCCGTACGGAAGTTAGTTCTGCCATAGTTGTCTGCTAGCTTGTCTACTGCCTTTACTGGACTCGAATGTCGGTTTGCCGCGGGTTTTGGTTGATGTATGAATTCCTTGGGCATCGAGTTTTACGGTATGCTTCGATGCAGTCCTCAAGTGTTCGGGTTGTTTTGGAAAGCTGCAAGTAGATGATTACCTTGATTGACTTGAGAGTACATTAGGCTTCGAGTCTTTATGATAAGCTTCGATGTGACCTTCAAGTATTTGGATAGTCATGAATGGTTGCGAGTAGACGATTACCTTGACTGACTTGAGAGTATATTAGGTTTTAAGTCTTTATGGAAGGCTTCAATGTAGCCTTCGAGTGTTCGGCTTGTCTTGGAAAACTGCGAGTAGGGTACTACACATGTTACTACCCAAATGGTCAAGCGGCAAAAAGAGCAAACTCACCAAACAACAAAAATGCACTCTAACATTTTACTTATCATTTGAATCCACGTGCACTTTTCCAGTACAAGAGTGGTTATTTCATTCAAAAGTTACAAACTCAGTCCTTCAAGAAAAATCCCCTCAAAATTGTTGATACTTTATATTAATGGAGTTATTGGAAAAGAACACAGGGTTAGAGGTATTTTGAGAGGTGAGCTAGCAAGGGTATTATCACTTTGCAAGCTGGATTACATGAATAAACAGCCCTAGTAACAAAGATTCAAGCTATGCTGGTAGTATTACAATATATAGGCTACAGAAAAGAACAAGTTGGCACTGATTCAAAACTGGTAGATCAGATGATTTAATGCTCTTAAAACCCATTTGGAGAGTCGGACATAATGTTTCTATAACCCTAAAAAGTACAAAATTTGATCTTTTCCCCACACGAATCATAGAGATAGCTGTATGAGCCTTATTTCGTATTTCGAACTTAGTATCTCACACCGAATATAATCAGAATGCAAGAAACAAGAACTAATCACATACAATAATTAGCGGAAAAACCTCTGATTAGGTAAGAACCATGACCTCTCTTAAAGATTTAGAAAGGTAGATCTAATTGATTGAGTGTCTAACTATTACAATAAGCGTTCAAAATAGTTATGTATAACTTTTGTAGAAAGAATTCTCTGTCCATAATATGTTCTTTTTTGGTCCTATTTATAGGTCTCATATTATGACAATTATCCTCTTAATTACAAATGTTACAATAAAGTTTTGATGGATCTTCATAATAGTTATGTAACGGTCTGACTCTTTTGACTTGTAACGGCTTCTTTTAATGACCTCGAGTGGCTATGAATTCGAGCTATTAATACGGAGGTTGAAATCCAAACTTATGCGTGAGATCAAGTGTGCGAATAGGCCCTTACAACTGCCCCGTCTCAAACAAGAGTTCGAGTAGTATTGGTTGAGAAGTATTATTAGTGCTACATTAAATGTGCAGGGATCATTCCTAATGTTTATCCTTGAATATCTGTTTTGACTGTACCTAACTTTTAGATTTCCAAAACGTATGGATGGTACTCTTGTTGAATGTTGGTATTTGTAACTTGAATTTGTGGAGGCTATAAATATCCTTGTGTTGGAGAAATTTTGTATTTCATTATCTCTGTATCATGGTGATGACAAGATCCCAGGTTTACCATAAAGACTTCATGATACGTATGGAGGTCAAGTATGAAGTATTAAAACATGATATTTTGGCCAGCAGTCTCTATTTGACCCACACCCATACTTGTAGAGCCGAAATACCAAGGGATGGACAAGTTGGAGGTTAAAGTGGCAAAATTAGACTTTTTTTGGCTCTGTCAGTATCATTATGTTCTATTAACGGAAGTGGAGCATAAAGATAACCTGATGATTCTTGCCTACAAGACAGTTGAAGATGAAGATACTATTGTTGCGAGAGGCTCCAACTATGGGGGTTGTGCCGGTGGATGTATCAGTTGTAATTAGGTTGTTTATAAACAGCCATAGTTGTAACCTTTACTTTTATGAATAAATTTGTTTTTTTTCCTCTTTTTGTTCTTTGCATTTGATTATCTTTATGTATGTACTTAGTGAAGTATGCCGTCCTGGTATGACTTGTCTTTGAGGATTATCTCGAACTGTGGTTCAAGTAATCAAGAAGAATGTTGCAAACTGCTTATTTAGGGTATGTTGAGGACTGACTCGAGCTGTGACTTGCGAACTGTATTGAAGTGTCCCAACCTATTTCTTCTTGTATTAATAGTAGTTTTTGTCGTGACTCACTAAATGACTTGACACAACCTCTTTTATTGGTCTTGTAAAGGAATTGATTCGAACTGTTAGATGTGAATTGTAAAGGGATGTATTTGATATGTTATGAGTTTGATCGACATAAGGAATTGTGACCTATGACTTAGTCAAATATTCTTCTTGTTATGGGAAGTGTACGCTGTCCTAGTAAGTAGTCTTCCCATTTTAATGATAACTATACGTTGGTTGATGCGTGTGTGAGGATTGGGAAAGAAGATATTCTATTTCCAACAATTTTTTTCTCAGAATATACGTTCCTAAAAAAATTGTTTCGTAGGATATATGGGTGGTAAAGAAGATTTTATTGCTGCCTATGTAAGGAACTTGGTCTTTAGATCCTTCTTCTGTAGATCAAACCTTCTTCTTTGCTGGTTGAAGATTGATATAGTGAGGACACGTTCTCAACGTGTATAACATGCTATAGAAGGTAGGTTAGCCATCAAGGTAGCTAGACTGCGTGAGCGATATTTTTTGTTTGCTGCCATATGATGCTGTTCTACTAGAGTGGCCATTGCAGTTGGAGGGGCTAAATAACGAAGAGAGGCATGTAGAACTAAACCGTTTCTCTGGTACACTGTATTTCAAACTCTTATCCTTGATGTGTAGGTTTGAGAGGCTACTGTTCGAGAGATCGCATTGGACAAACTTGCTGAAGAGTACGAAAGAGCAGCAGACGGGGAGATAATTCTGTGTGGTGAACTGAACCATCCAGGATGTTTTAGATGTAGCCATCTTTAAATATAAGCTCAAATTCTTCCAGCTCGATCTTTGAATAAATGATTTTATTTTTGCAAAATTCTGTGATGTGTTCACTGTTATGCTGTGATCAATACGTACTTATTCTTTAGACTAAATTGTAGAACTAACACTTGTGATACATTGCTTATGGCGTTGTTATGACGGATGACAGCTGTGCTGGATGTTAACAGTTGTCTAGAATATTTTAAAAATTGAAATTCTTTGCTATTTATAGTGATGTGGGATGGTGTAGTACAAACTGTTTAGGGAAAGAAAAGTGATTTGTCGTGCAGGCTCTATTGTGGAAGAGGAATTGAATTTTTTAATGGCTGATGGGAGAAATAACCGTGATAACAAAACTCATTGCTCAAGGAGTAATGATGAAATGGTATGATAAAAAGACGTATTTGTGCATAAAGTTAGGGTGAACGGCACGTGCCTAAGGGAGCTGGCATTTCAAAAACTTAGGGAGAGTATAAAAACTTGTCTCTCTCTCCCTCATAAATTATCTATTGTTCTAGAGAAAGAAAAGAGTACTATTGTGAACTGCGCATCTAGAGAGAGAAAACATTTGAGTTCTAAATGTTGTCCTCCATTTTTAGCAAAACCTTCGTCTTCGTTGGAAAAATAGCGCAAACGAGGGATCTCTTCAAAGGGTATTTGTAAAGCCAAAAATTGTGGGTCTTCTAGTACAGGTGAGTGGGATTTCTGGAATCTTCCTATTTTTATTGTTTGTAAATATGAGCCTGTATGTGTTGATTTATGTAATGTAGAATGGTGGGTATTTGGGAACTGTTGTTTCCTAAATGGTAGATTGAGTAATAATAAATGACTCTCTCACGTTGGTAATGTTTTAGTGAATCAATTATAAATTTGGGGAGCAGAAACTCCTAAATTTTTTATGTTTCTTGTAGTTGGGGTTGTTTGGCTAACCATTTATGAGAAAAGGGGAAAAGCTAGAGTATACATCTTTCGCTTTTGGAAAATTTGGTAAAGGGGTTACTGGGTAAAGAAAAATAAAATGTGGGTGGGGTTGCGTTATCTGATTGTAGATTTATTGTGTAATCTATAAAAATGAATTATAGCACAAGACTTAATAAACGCCAATTTTTTTTTTGAGTTGTAGGTCGTGTATGCGAACTAACAATTTAAGTCTTAGGAGTAAATTTGTAGTGTCATCCAGCTCGGAAGAGACATCATCATCGGGTAGAGAGGACAATTGTGGTAATATGGAGGAGGTTGTAGATAGTAGGGGTGTAGTAGAGAGTACACCCATCTAAATCGAGGGCGTAATAGTAGACGATGCCGTAATGGAGGCAGAGGTATAGTATTTTGTATACCCAGAGGGGGTAGATCTAGGAAAAGAATTTCTGAGATATTATAAAAATTCTCACGAAGGTGTGGGGAATATGTGGAGGAGGATAAGTTATGGTTTATGACATTCTTTCCAGTTCGGGGGGACAAGGTGTATTACCAATCTGTAGTCTTGATCTGTGGAAGTTGGAGGGGAGAATTTAAGACGATATGGAAATAAGGTACTACAATGGGTCTGTGGAATTATGCCCAAATGATGGGTCCTTATGTTATCTTAACCAAGTGGTATACGGTCTTAGGGTTCCGCTAACTTATTGTCAAAAAAGGGTGATGAATCTATTACATTGCTGCCCAGCGTAGCTAAATGGTAATGTTTATGAGATGATGAGGGTGTCTGAGATTTTGAATAAGTGGTGGAGAGTGAACGATACTGCGAAGAAGTTCATTGCTGCTGATGTAATGAAGTTTTACAAAATGAAGTATCTGAAGGCTAGTAGAAGTTGCTACCTGTATAGTGATTCTTCGAGGCCAAAATTTTTTAACTTCGATTTTGCTGGTTGACCATAGAATAACCATCATGTATTGGTTAAGGGTAATTGTATGCAGGTTCGAGATGAACCAGCTCTCGAGCTGGAATTTAAATATTTTAATCCGAGTAAGTGACATCTACTATCTGGAGTAAAAGTCGGACTGTCTGCGAGCAACTAATCAATATTGTGTACTTTGTTTTTCAGGCTTGTAGCTGTTGCTACTCTTGACCATTCAAGCTTGTTTGATCGATGCTTGGTTACGAAACCAAAGCTTGGTTACGAAAGCTTGGTTCATACTCGCCCACATTAATGTCCAAAACCAAAGCTTGGTTACGAAACACTGTAGTGTACTCCTGTACGGATTGATCAAACTTTTGGCGCAAATTGTACCATTTATACCATCTCTCTTGCTCATACCCAGTAGGATAAAACTGCTTTCGCACTAAAACCTTCAATTCTTTCTAACCTAAACTCCCTACATCGTTGCGTTTCCGATAAGATTTCTACTGCGTGAGTGCATAACTTACAAATTTCAGTGTAACAAAGCATATTTTCTAAGCATTGGAGTATTTGTAAACGCAAAAATAATTTTCTAACCTATCTAACCAATTATCCAACTTCTCGGCATTGATTGAACCGTCGAATACCGGAATTTTAATCTTAAAATTGATACGAAGATTACGTATATGATTTGATAACTTACCAATACCCAATCGCTCCATGTTGGATTTGGTATCACTAGAATCACTATCGATCTCTGTAAAATTATCATCTCCATCCGCCTCCATAACCCCTTTCTTCCTCGAGCGGCCTTGCCGATTGGAGCGGCCTCGCCGTATCGCCGAAGTGGAAGCCATCGTAAGGTTCGTGAGATACAACTGTTCTACCAACTACCCTACAGTGGAAGTTAGGTCAAAAACTATCGTTTCCAAAATCGTGAGTCGATCGTCAGAATCGCCCATCTCCAAATCGTTCTTCTTCTTCGAATAAGGTTTGCGATGGATCTTCAACGGATTCACTAGCTTCTCGTTCGTTTCCCTGAGACGGTCACGTATAGAGACCATAAAGCACAATCAACCCCCGAAGATCATAACTGGAAAACTGATACCACTTAATCCACAATGCGATTGAGAAGTTTTAGTTAGCTAAAATGTACGAAGAACACCAATTGATTGAGAAAAATAAAGCTTCAATTGCTTAAAAATGAAGTAATTGTAATAAATCACTCTAAAACCCTAGGCTTCTTCCTCAGAACTCTTTCTAGATCTAACATAAGAAAAGAAATAACCTAAGTCCCCTTTATATAGAGGAAACTCAAAATAATAAAGGAACGGATCTCGAGGCAAAATAATACCTAAAAATCACAAACACCGCCAATGTTGTTTGAACGAAATAGGGAGTTGTTCGAACGACTTTATGCCAAATTAGTCTAAAACCCTAGAAACTTGACAAGTCGTTGGAACAAAATCTCAACTCGTTCGATCGAAATTTGTCTCGGGGCCAAATTTCCAGTGAAGTGAACTTTTGTTGTTCCAACGAAATAGGGAGTCGTTTGAACGACTCTAAATCTCATTCGAACGACGTTAGATAAAATTGGTCTTCGACTCATAACTTCTCTAGATCCTCCTGGATCACCCAGCAATAACAACTTCCTTTTCCCTCCGATAACGATGCCTACTCTCTAGGTTATTCTCTCCAAAATCTTTGTAATCAATTTTTTTTTCTCTCTAGATTTTGGCCTCTCCATTTTTTAGAAAAGTTTGAAAGAAAAAATAGAGAGACTATTTATAATTTTTTTTCTCTAACCGCTGGCAGTTATTGAGACTTATGTAAGCCGCCCTCAGTTTTCCAGCCGAGGCGTCCTTTCGACAGTTCTTGTCAGATGACTCATACCTTTTGGGTATCAATACTTTTTAATCATTGCCCCAAACCCTAAAATTAAATACATCACTCTCTCCTTCTTACTCACACCCTTCTCACACCTTCCCATATTCATGATGACAACATCCACTCATACGTAATCAAACTATACCTCCTACATGACACTCATCTCTTGATTTATATTCTCCGACTCGCCATCTTTACTTATAAATAATTATAGCGTCATTCCCAATACTCCAGCATTCAAAATTCAAATACATCCTCAACAACTTTCACATAAAATATGATGCAAAATCAGAACAAAATATTATTTACTTGTATACCATTACATTATTTTGACCTACACAAATAATCGACCTCTCAAAGATAATTACATCTAAAATAGCCGAGGTACCCTGCAGTACCACATTTGATCACTTCATCTACAACAATCCTTTCATCTTCAACAACTATCTCATCCAGTGCAATCTCCTTCGCAATAGTTCTTCGAGCTTCAGGCTCAAGGATCAATTCGCGGAATTTCTCACACCAAAAGTGGCGATCAACCTTGTTCTCTTTCACCCTTGAATTCGACCCATCCAACTGTAGTACAGATTTTGGCAAATTGGCATATAATCAAGATGCCCAAATATCCTTTCACGAACTTTTACGAACTTTTTGAGAACAAATCCTCACCATGTTCACTAATTTCACATCTTCATCTACCCCTTATTTATAAAATGAAACCATATCATCCAATCCCATCTTGTACTCCTCTTAGATACTACCTGATAAACATCATAGATGTCATAGTTATTCACTTTAAGAAACATATCCTTATCTCTCTGACCTAGATTGAAAGATACACACTACTTGGTAAAAAAATAAAATAAATAAATAAATAAATTTTCGAACTATACTTTTTAAAAAATACTTCGAGCGCTGCACACTTATTCTTATTATACATATTCACACAGTTCAATACTCAGATTTGCAATATTCAGTACATACACAGTCCAACCGACCTGCTACTTACAGTTTGACGATTATTTCATATTTTCATATACCATACTATATTCTGCAGTCCTATATAAGTCATTTCTATCTACTAATCTAGATTTTTAAGAATTTGATGTCATATTAACCTTTTTTATTAGCTCGAAACTGTAGATTATAGATTACAGAGAATAGTAAGTTACAAATACTTCCTGCAAATTGTTCTACAGGTTAGAATTACTATCAAATCTCGGCAAGATCTTCAAATACAAATATAAGCATACTTCTGCCACCTCTGAAACCACCACCACCTCCGCCTACATTATCTGATCACTCACAAGATAGCAGCAAGACCTCCTGACACGGATGCCAACATCCTCTTCCTCTGCAATAATAACATTCTCTGCAAGAAAGTAAAGATACTCACTATGGTGCTGCCCCGATGTATGCATATAATGGAAGCGGTACATATGACAATACTCATCATCAGCCTTCGTTACCTTATCAATCGCCATACCTTGAAAGGTAGTCCTGACAGGGATGAGAGTTAGAAGATTAAGGGACTGGGTACCAAAGTATCAAAATTGAAGTTCTTGCACTTTGGCAAGAACCCTAGCTTCCCTTGCTTGACTTCTGGTGGTTACTATTGCTAAATTACACTGGAAAGAAGAACAATTACAAAAGCTTTGAGAGATAGAAACTTGTAGCGACATAACAAACTTTATAACAACAATAATATTTATACATAGACATACATTCAAGACATAATGAATTTCCGAAACAGTCATCATTAAGATTAATCCACAATACGAATAGAGAAATCCTAATTAACAGAAAAGTATGAAGAACAAACTAATTGGTTGGGAAAAATCTCCTTAGAGCTTCAATTGCTTAATCGAAATCAATTATAATCAAATTCCTCTCAAACCCTAAGTCTCTCTCCTAGAATTTCTATTGATCTTTCCCTAATCTTGCCTAGCCTTGCCCCCTTTTATAAGGGTTACATGTTCCTAGTTCCAATAGGACTTGCATACCCTTGCCCCTTTTATAAGGGTTACAAGTTCTTAGTTACAATAGGACTTGCCTAGCCTTACCTCTTTTATAAGGGTTACAAGTTCCTAGTTACAATATGACTTGCGTAACCTTACTCTATTTTTAAGGGTTATAAGTTCTTAGTTACAATAGGACTTTCCTAGCTTTGCCCCTTTTGTAAAAGTTACAAGTTCCTAGTTACAATAGGACTCCTACTGCTAAATTAGAGTAATACTTTGAATAGAAGTAGGATACTAAATTAATGATACTTTATAGATCCTCCTAGATTCATGGCTCTCCCCTTTAGGAGCCTTGAGCTCCCGTTCAAGCTAGAACTGGAGATGTGGGAACTCGGAATCCCCCGTATCACGAGTGTACCACTTCAATTTGTTGAGAAGCTTCCCCTTTCTACCGCTCTTGGTCACAGTCACCCCCCTCTCTAGATTACCGTACTCCTTCAAAGGACTCGCTCAATCTATAGATTTTAACTAATGGTAGTCGAGTGTCTTTTGTAGAGTCTTCATCTAGTAGAGATAAAAATATATAATCACTTCCAGATCTGATAGTAGTCAATACTCCCTTAAAATCCATCAAAGTACTCTTCTAATGGTCATTAGGTACTGTTAATTAAAGATCCAGTCCCAACTCCTGATTGGAAGACTTCAGCTGGTACTCGCAATTCTTCTTCCCTAGTAGCTTCTTGTGAATCACCCCAATCTTTAGACTTGTATCATACTCGTGAGGTACAATCGGCTGAATATGTATAACCTCCAATAATGTGGAACTTACTAGTATTGGCCATCTACCAAAATGATTGTCCTCTTTTTCGACATCCACAAATCCATAAAAAACGGTGATATAAATCTTAAAATCAATTTTAAGATTTTTTCTAGGATTCGTAAATTTACCAACATCTGTGATTTCCTCGGATTTGGCATTTTTGGAATCTCTAGATTCACCGTCATCCCCCTCCTTCTCTTTGCTCTCTTTCTTCTCTTACCAATCATGTCGTCTCTTGGAAGTAGATGCTTTAGAGATCTTGGCGGTAGACATGATGTTCTTCTTCTTCTAATTAGATCTCTTCCTAAATTGCTTGAGTTTGTTGCATGTCGAGACCATAAACCACAATCTTACAATGATGAATAAAACACCGCTCTGATACCACTTAATCTACAATACGAATATAGAAACCCTAATTAACAAAAAAGTATGAAGAACAAACCAATTTCTTAATCGAAATCAATTACAATCGAATTCCTCTCAAACCCTTAGTCTCTCTCCTAGAATTTCTATTGATCTCTTTCCTAATCTTACCTAGCCTTACCCTTTTTTATAAGGGTTACAAGTTCCTAGTTCCAACAGGACTTGCCTACCCTTGCCCCTTTTGTAAGGGTTACAAGTTTCTAGTTACAATAGGACTTGCCTAGCTTTACTCCTTTTATAAGGGTTACAAGTTCCTAGTTACAATAAGACTCCTTCTGCTAAATTATAGTAATACTCTAAATAGAAATAGGATACTAAATTAGTGATACTTCATAGATCCTCCTGGATCAAATATATATTATATGGGGAACCCAACAACCAAACACATAAGTCAATTCAATGCAATCAATACCACAACCCAGACTCCAAAACATACTTTCATTTTCTAAGCCAAATGCACATCAACAAAGTATCAATTCAATATATTAGGCAATCTATACCAAATTCTAAGTAACAAACTCGATAGACACTTCTTAACTCAAGCCACCTATGCCTTCAGTTGCGAGGGGGTGATTGTAGGGACTTGTCCCTCGAGCTGTGAGGGGATAATATTATGAAAAGCTTAAACCCCGAACTCCTAATTACTTGACTTAAACATGAGGACAGATCCTGATAAGTACTAGTGATATATTAGTTAAATCAAGACTCCACATTTCTATTTCTTCCTGGTAGCTGGATTTGAACCTATGAACTTAAAAGTTGCATTTTTGATCGTGTTAACAAATTGTACTATGAGTACAAGCAACAAATATAAAAGTGCTGTCCGTAAATAAAAATAGGAATTTTATAGGTACCCTATTTTCTTTCTTGAGAAAGTAAAATAACTTATTAAACAACCAAAAGAAAGCATTTTGAGATGAAAAGGGGAAGTCCAACCAAAGGCTAATAAAGATAAATCGAGAAAAGGAGCAGTGTTGTAAACTATGATAGAAAGTCACATCCCTTGTTTAATATGAATTCCCAGTCTCCACATTTGCCTCTTTTAAAGGTAATCATGAATCAAAGTGCGACGCCAAGAAAAATGGACCTTAATATGTATATGATGTGAATACTACGAATGCGGAAGCGAGATTCGTAAGAAAATCACGTTGTGTTTGAATGTTAGAGAAAACTAGGGTTTCAACTAAACAAATCAACTTACTTTAATCAAAATCAACTGAGAAACAAATAACATTGACCTTCCCTTTTATAGAACACAAGGAGGGTTAGAATTAGGAACCCTAATTCTAATTGAAATATAATTCTACTTAAACTGGGAAACTGCTAATAACCTAGGTTGGGCCTCTCCAATAGGCTTTAAGCTAAAGACTTAAATATAAAGCATTAAATAAACATAGGTCATACGGTGGGTGGACGATCCTATGCAGGATGCGCGCCACATCAGTATATCTTCCAAACCTTCTTAAATAGGAAATTCTTGAAGCGATACTCGTATGGATCTTTCCGATTCACCATTATATGCGTACAGAAAGAGAGAACAGAAAGCACACCATCTCTAATCAACTTCCATTTGCATAGCTCTCTCCTACCGTAACAAATAATATAATTAGATGTATTTAGATGCTAAGTGAGTCAATCTCATGATCTTTAAGCATATATTTTGAGATGAAGTTCCCAGCTAATGGCATCTCCCACTCTAGCATAATAATTAGCCAAATCTCCAATGATTTAAGTGACAGAACTGAGATATGGACCAAAATAATACTGCCAAGGCTTTATTCTGCACCCAAACATATTGCCAAAATTAAATCATGGCCTTTGAAGCCTAGTAAAAGATCAATCTCATTCAAGAAATTATGTTCAACGTTGGAAATTAGTCTAAAAAAATTAGCACCATAAGTAATTATAATTTATAAGTGATCGGTATGAACTATCTCCCGAGTCTAGACCCTTTCCTACGCCCCACCTATACTCTTTCCGCCTATGTTACTTGAAAGTGAAGCGGGTACAAGAAATGATACGAGAAACAGAAATGGGAAACATCAAATATTTTTTTTATATGATTCGGGAAATGAGAAACGCATATAGGAGAGATGCGACAATTGAAGCAAAATATGAAACGAAGAGGGAAACGAGTATTGAAGCGTAAACAAATCTGAACTAGGAAACGAGTAAGAAATGTTAAAATAAGTAATAAGTGATGCCTTTTGATAGTAGGGAGATCAAGATACAGACAATACTTGTTAACTTAGTCAAAAGGGGAAAGAATGCAGAAGGTTAAGTATGCTTAAGGCTTTCTTTCTCAAGGAGATTTCATTATAAAGTAGTATCTATGGATTTGAGTATTTTTTCTTCTTTTATGGGTATAAGAGCATCAAATCACATATACGAGCATTGTTTCACATTCGTTTTGATATACGAATTTTAAAAGTTTCCCAAATCGAACCAAAATTTGCTTCAAAAAAGAATTACGCGAATCGAAAATCAAATTATGGGCGTTTCCCAAATCGAATCATCTGCGTATTCTAAACCAAATTACAGTCGAATCAAAACACGAATCATATTCATTTCCCTAACGCTTCTCGAATTTGGGGAAACCGAATTGCACCTATAAGGTCCTAATTTTGTAATTGCTCGAATAAACTCTTACACCGAATGTACCTGTGACATAATTAACATAACCAATAATATAAGATGACACATGTGGTTAGCGTGGAAACTTTTGAATAGGTGAAAACCACAACCTCGGCTTGAGAATTTAGTAACTGTAACTTTATTGTTTCACACTGATATTTTGATTACAAGTTATGGTTTCTTGAGCTAGAAAAACTTCGGTCGGTCTTTTTCTTCTGTGCTATATTCCTTTTATAGACCTTACTCTCAGCTCATTTACATGTATCAGCACATTCTCCAGAATTGAGGGAAGTGGAGGTTATCTCTGTAACTACTAGTTCGTTGGAGACAGGTGTCCTTGACTTGTTTTAACATTTGGAGTGCTCAAGCCACAATCTTCGGCAGTTTGTAGTCCAGGTGTCATTGTTGATAGCGTATGTCATGTGTATGTTGCATGAGTTTGGCATTATATTAGCTTAATGATATCCCATCTCGAGGGATAAGTTCCTACAATCGCCCCCTCTCAACTAAAGGCAGGGTGTCTTGAGTTGAGAAGGTTCAATCGAGCTTAGTATCAAAATATGTATAAGTTATCTGACATAGGCAATGATGGATTTGCTGATGTAAAATTTTACCTTGGAAGTGTAATGGACTATTGGGAATGTAAATGTTGTAATGATTGTGACTGTTTCAGTTGGCGTTTGAGTTTCTCGTAAGTATTCTTTGAATGATGTCTGCTTTGGAAATCCTTCTTGTATTGAATGTTCTCTCTGTATATATAATGCTGCTGTAGTACCTCCGGCTATTCTTCTGCAAGTTTTTATCTTTTTAAATATTCTGTAGTTTCTCTGTAGTGATAATGGTGAGTACCAAATACTAAGAGTATGAATTTAAGGTTCCTGACAAAGTGCAGGAACTCTAGTTTCGTTACTTTGGGATGCAGTCCCTAGATCTTCCTACTTCTATGCCCGTTCATCCAACCTTTCATGGAATGACATATGAGGAGGTAGTAGAGGCGGATAATGACTACTACTAGATGGCGCAGTTCTATTATTTGGTGGTATCTGGGCAGTAACGTAGGGTGGGGTTGCATCTTCTTGATGAGGAGGCAATTTCAGAGGAGGACGAGGAGGCTGGCGTCCATGCCAGAAAGCCTTACCGCTATCCTGCGAACATACCGAATATTTGGATTGCTTTCTATCTAAGCTTGGAGCTCTTACCCGAGGATTGTTGTATCTAGGTAGAGATACTGCTGCTGCTAGAGTAACAGAATTCGGAACGTCGGGAGTTGGTGGAAGCCCGTATGACCTTTCAAGAAATTGATTTGTGTAAAAGAATTAGTGAACTATTTTTTCTTCTGTATAGTAGATATATTGGATAGAGTAAAGCTAGTTTTACCGTTTGCTTTATTTTTTGAGATTTAGTAGATAAATATATTTGAGATTAATTAGTAGACAAATATATATGTATGATTGTAGAGATTAATATGGGAAAATACTTGAAAGTTTTCATTGAGTAGAAAAAAATGTACATACTATTGGAGATATTAATCTCTCTTATAGAATGTAAAGAACAATAGTAAATATATCATGTGTGTAGAAAAATTTAGGGATTTAACGATAATATCGCTTCAACCGCCTAGTATTCAAAGGGATTGGTATTCAGATTCCATCTTTTGTCATGAGGTAGTAGAATCCAAGACCAGTTTGTCCCACTACCAAAAATGGACCTTTCCAATTCTCTGCAAGCTTCCCTACATTTAACTTTTTTCTGTTCTTGGGGATTTCTCGAAGTAATAGGTCATCGATTTCAAATTCGCAACTCCCAACTCTTCTATTGTATGAACTAACTAGCTTATGATGATATTGACTCAAGTTGGCAGTAACACGAGCTCGTGTTTCATAGATCCAGTTCATATTACAGGCTAACTCAAACTGATTTTCTTCATCAGTAAGCTCGTGATCTTTAACGAGATGATGATATTATATTGGGATGATGACTTCTATTACATAAGCAAGTAGGAACGGGAAACATCGTATTGATTATCTCTGTGTTGTGCGGTAGGCCCATAAGACATGTGGCAGTTCCCTTATCCTATTTCCCAATATTTTCTCGATATCTAAAGATGAAACATTTACTTCCAAAAACTGAGAAATAATGGGCATTCGGCTTCTTTCCAAACCACAATTCGTAGAACATGTTTAAATTAAGTGGATGTAGATATATTCTATTAATAGTATAACACAGAGTATGAATGGCCTCCCCCAAAAAGTGTACCGGAAGATCCTTGCTATGAAGAAAGATACGTCCCATTTCTTGAAGAACTCTATTCTTCCTTTCTGCAGCTCCATTTTGTTGTGGAGTGATTGGAGCAGAGAATTCATGTTTAATCCCATTAGAAGTACAATACTCAATCACCCCAGTATCCTTAAACTTGCCTCCAAGATCACTTCAAATTTTATCAATAGAGCAATCTTTCTCATTTTGAATTCGAAGTGATATAGTTTGGAATTCTTTAAATGTGTTAGACTTCTCTCTCAAAAGTGCTATCCATGTATACCGAGAAAAATCATCTACCATTGCCAAAATTCACTTTTTACTTCCCAAGGATGCCGTTCTCATAGGACCCATCAAATCCATGTGTATCAGGTAAAAATCCGAGTAGTAGCAATATTGTTGGACTTCTTGTGAGAGCCCTTTATTTTCTTGCCAACTCGACAAGGACCGCAAACCATGTTGCTCAATCTTCCCAACTTTGGAACTCCCCGAATCAGCTCTTTACTTGTAATCTTGGACAAATCACTAAAGTTTATATGTCCCAACCTTTGATGCCATAACTCCACATCATTCAGTTTTGCTTTGTTACATAGTATAACTTCTTGTTGAACAGCATAATAATTATCAGCGGTTCTAGCAGCATGCATCACACGTTGTCCTTGAGAGTTCAAAACCTCACATCCACTTTTGGAAAAAGTAACAGTATGATCCGTATCACATAGTTGGCTGACACTCAGAAGATTCGCCTTCAGCCCCTTAGCCAAGAGAACATTACCAATTACCGGAGTACCAAGTCCTTCGGCCTGTCCCCTTCCAACCACAGGAGATGTGCTTCTATCACCAAACGTAACATCACCTCCCTAAATACTCTCCAGGTGACACAATTTGGATTCATCACTAGTCATATGGCGGGAACACCCACTATCCATATAGCATTGAACTGACTTGAAAGCATTCAGGGCAGTTAGTGCAACATTACACCTTATCTGAGGTGCCAAATCCATCTTTCGTACCCAAATGCTCCGAAGAGTTCTTCGATTTGTAGTTTCCTGTGCAAACCATCTAGATACATTCTCACGTTTCACGTTAGTAGACATTGCATTAGAATTATATCGATATCCATCAAAAGGGCGAACATATGATTGATAAGGTCCAACAAATCTACACTACTATGCAATATGTCCCTTTCTACCACATAGACTATAATAGTAAATTTGAGAGTAAGAAACCATTTGGGCATGATCATGAGTAGTGGATATCATGTTATGTTTAGGAAACGAGGTAGCAATAGTTGCTTTCACAAACTTTGTGATTTGGGGAGTCTTGGCACTCGGATGAGATTCCTCATATCCTAGACCCCTCTTGTCACTGTCTGTCTTTCCCATACATAACATTTTATCAATGTTCTTGGCCCTATGACAAAACTTTTCAAGTTTCTGCTGAGATAAAACTACATCAAGCTTGGCCAAACGAAGTTCGTCCAAAGTTGATTTTATTTTCTCTTTCACATCATTAACTTCTTTTTCTAAAAAAAACTTTGTCACTAAGGCATTGTTTCTCATTCTCAAGTACCTCTATCTCGTGAGTTGTACTCTCAGTTTTGCTTTGAAGTTCGCATGTAAGTGTATCAACTTGCTCTTTCAAGACTTTGTTACGTTTACCTAGTTTCATACACTTAGCAAGAGCTTGAGCATACAAGTCCTCAAGAGTTGGGTCATCAAACTCATCTTGTTCTTGATTACTCTGATTTTCATCATAATTTTCTAGTTCAAAGACACCAAAATTACTATTGCCACAAGTAAGAAAAGTAGGATAAGCAATAAAATTTCCGTTATCAACTACTTGGGAATGAATCTCATTGTTATCATGTTCATCATCACTGTCATCCCAAGTAAAACTGATATTCATAGCTTTATGATTAGTGCCAGATTTCTTACTATGACAGCTATAGGAATAATGACCAAACTTACGACATTTAAAGCATTCAACTTGATTAAGGTCAGTATCACTGTTGGTCTGCCGGTTATATGTCTTGACCTAATCATGAGGTCGCAGTTTATAGTTCATTGATTGCCCTTATTTTTGTTCTTGTTTTTGAAACTGTCGTTTCTTCAAGAGTTTTTGAAACTGCTGACTAATAAGAGCAATTGATGAATCTATATCCGAACCATCATCATCATCTGAGATAAATGAGTGATCAACCTCTCTAGAACCCTTGGAAGAAGATGAGTAAGATAAAGACTTGAAAGCAGTACTCTTATTCTTCTCAGGGTTCTCCATCCTCATCTCAAGTTTAAGCGTTCACAATTTTCCAGCTAATGTATCGGGCTTCAATTTTTTTGATCTTGAGCCTCCTCGATAGCATCGCGTCTGGACCTAAAGCTCTTAGGAAGAGACCTTTAGACTTTACGAACAATCTGAATATCAGAATAAGGAGCTCCTAATGCGGTACTAGTGTTTGAAATATCACTTAGCCTCGCATAGAATTCATCAAACAGTTCAATTTCACTCATTCTAATATTCTCAAATTGTGAAGTAAACATCTGTAGCTTACTTTCCTTAACTGTATCATCGCCCTCATGAGTTTGAACTAGAATGTCTAAAGCTTCTTTCGAAGTGGTACAAGCAGAGAGATGTCGAAACTCACTTTGGCTCACAGCCATAAAGATAACATTAGAATTATAGTCGGCGACATCCTTTTCATCCTTTGTCTATTGATTCCTAGGTTTCCGGACCTCTATGGAATCCCCTGATGCTCCTTGCATCTCAGTAGGATACGACAAACCATCCTTAATGGCAATTCATACATCTTCTCTGATTGATTGTAAGAACGCAACCATTCAAACTTTCCAGTATGGGTAATCTTTGCCATCAAAGAGTGGAGGGCGATTTACAAGACCTCCAAGCTTCTCGGAACTCATTATTCTCAAGCGAACTATCCAGGATCCACGCGTAGGTTGTTAAACCTAAAAGCGTGACCGCTCTGATACCAATTGATATTCCTAGACGCTTGAGACTAATCAATTTCGATTGTTTTAGGTCTAAATCGTCAATTCCTAATCCCTCTGAATTAATGGCCTAAGATAAACTTAAATCAAGTTAATCCAATTATCTAATGTCAAACAAGTAGTTGGAAATTAAAGAAGCATGCAACAATTTTTAACCTTGTGGGAAAACCTTTTTTAGGAGAAAAACCCACAGGTCGCTGTCGAATCCCCGATAACTAAATAGTCCACTATATGAAAAAAAACTACAAGAATTTAATCACTTACAGACTCGATAAGCACCTCTCATGGTTATCTCTCTTCCAAGTAATCTTCTTACAATCAATCCCGCGTTCTCACAACGCCTCGTTTTAATTTCTCGTCGAAGCTCCAAGTCTTGAATCGCTCAAGTTCTTCAATGCATGACTAGGGTTTCTTGATCAATAGATTGATTCAAGATTTGAGTGATTTGATTCTCTCAAAGAAGATTTCTCTTTACTCTCAAAAGCAAGCCCTTTAAAAAAATAGGTTTTAAAAAAGTTGAGTTAGAAAAAAGGAAAAATTCCCTTTTATTAAAAAAAAACCGAGTTTCGTGATTCTTATTCGAATAAATTTTATTATATTCGAATATTTTTCTACTGTCGACAAAAATAGACAGTTTGGAAAATATTCAAAAATTGATAAAATTTAATCAGGAAAAAAATATTCGAGCAAGATTAGAAAATATTCGAATATTTTTTCTTGTTTTCAATAAACTCTGTTTTTTCATAAAACGGGCATTTTTCAGACTTTTCAGTCTCCTTAAAATACTCAGGGCTTGATATTTTAGAATGAAGAGATAGAAACCCACTTACCTATTCAGTGTCAGTCCAGCTGTAGTCGCTCCACGTATACTCACTGACGACGGATAACCACGAGATAGTGCCGACACCTATACTAGACACTAAATGAAACAAACTCCAAAATAGATGTTTCAGGTTCTACTATAGAAGGCTGAACATCGGTGTGATCAACTTTATGTAATTGCTATACGGCAAATCTGTCAAATGTGTCAAGTATGGCAGATACTGTGCTTTCGCAAGCTCGAGAGATCTTTGGACTTCCTTTGATCTCATAAATGCCATCGTTGTACTTGAAATGAAGTGTTTGATGATATGTGGATAGGATTGCTTCCATGTTATGTAACTAGCAACGGTCCATTAAACCCAGGTATCGGGATTTTGCATTGATGATGTAGAAAACAACGTCGATAGTGGTTGATCTAACAGGGATTAGTAGGATGATATCAATCACTGATATCAATATCATTTGAAACAACTTTTTCTGCTAGTCCCATTTGGTCAATTATACTCTGAAAAAGGATTTCAATACTACTGTATGTATCTATCATCATGGTATGCACAAAAAAATTCTTTATATTAAGCATAATAACCAGTGTATCATGATGTGGAAACTTGACATGACCGATATTGTAATCTTTAAATAAAATTCCAGTTCGTCGATTGTTAGATTCAGGATGGAGTTTAGCTTCTTTATCATAAATTATAAGGTTACAACACTCCGTTAACCTCCTCCTCTTGAATCTGGCTGACTTGTTGATCTGGTGGATCACAATCATGTGACTGTGGTAGAAGTGGTACAAGTATTTTTCCTCTGATTGATCTTCGACTTGTTTCTTATAGCTTCTATTCTTATATCCTTTCAGATCGATAATGTACTTGTGCATTCTCTCATCTTTGAAAATGTACTCCAACAATCTCTATAAAGCGTAACAGTTTTCAGTTTCATGATATGTTACCTCGTGGTGGATATAATACGATTTTCTTTCGATCAGCTCCAAAGGCTGAGATACACGGTAGAACTTGTCTTTCTCTAGTATGGGATAGATCGTTGAGATCCTGACATTCATCTTTGGAAGGACCGGTTTGGGTAATAAATTGCCTTTTCTTGATTTGCCTATGTTTTTTTAGCTTGCTTTTTATCACCCTGGCCATCCTTTTGTTCACTATCTCTATTAGTATTTTGACATTTCGTGGTTAGGACGTTTTTAGTAGATTTATGCCTTTCGGTCATCATCCTTTCTAGGTCGACATATCCATTTACTTTGGTAATCATGTCTTCCAAAGTCGAGGGCTTGTTCAGAAACAGATGCTCCTTCGCTTTACAATCGATCTGTACTGCATTGGTAAACGCTGAAATGGCTATCTTTTGATCGAGATTATCAACCTTTGGAGCAAGTTCTAGAATTTTTTTTACAAAGACTTCGAGCTTCTCCCCCCAAGACTGTTTGAGACTAATAAGAGTGTATAAATTATCTTCCTATTCTTTGTTATGAGCGTACATCTTGGCGAAGATGTTATGTAGGTGGCCGAACGTAAGGATTGAATCTTTAGGTAGATAATGGAACCATCAGAGCAGTTCTCCCTGCATACTTCTAGCATATAGTCGACACAAAATGTGGTTTAAGTTTGAATACAACCCCAATGAGTCTCAGAATTGCTGGATGTGTTCTTTAGTATCGGTGCTTTTGTACTTACGTATCTTCAGAGTATGGAAACCTGCCGGTACTTCCATATCAAACAACTCTTTGGCGATCAGACTACCATGCAATTTGGTCAAATCTTCATTCTTGTATAGAACTTGAGCTTCTTTTTGTTCCTTGATTCGTTGATCCATGTGATCCTGTGTGACGTACTAACGTGGTATTGGAACAACTTGGCGTGCAGGTCGGGGGTTATGAGTACCGCTTCCCTCACTCAAGCATTCACAAATTAGAACTCTGGATAGAGGCCGTGGCTCCTCTTTTTAACGCTTGGATGGCTTGCGTACTCTGCTAATCTCTGACTGATCTTCCTGTCCCAGATGAATTGAAGCTTCTGGTACGTGTAGATCATTGCATTGATGTATGGAAGCTTCTCTGCTAATGGCTTCGCGAGGTCCCAATCTATCACATACTGAAACTCTGGAGTTTGCCAGTATCTGATCACGTTCCCTGGGAGGTTGAACTTGTTGATTGTCTTACAGTGCTTGCAAGGCAGTCTGTAATATTATCATCTATTCTTCATGTTGTTTGAACTCTATTTATCAAGCTCAACCTTCATCCTCAAGTTCCTGTTCGCGAAGCTCTCAGTCATGTAACAACTGATGTTCGAGCTCATTCCTCTTCTCTGTTTCGACGTTGAGGATCGCCATTAATTCTGCGAGCAGATCAGGTTCGATGGAGATTTCATGCTGAACTTCTGTGGCTGGTCGCTTAGAAGTCACCATGATGGAAAATTGATTGTTGAGTAACTATCTACCTTAGGATTTCATGGAAATATCTTTTTTCCCACAGATGACGCCAAATGTAAGGGCCTAATTTTGTAATAGCTTAAATTAGCTCATACACCAAATGTACCTGTGACACAATTAGTACAACTAATAATATAAGATGACATAGGTGGTTAATGTGGAAACATTTGAATAGGTGAAATCCACGACCTCGGCTTGAGGATTTAGTAACTGTAACTTTATTGCTTGAGACTGATATTTTGATTTACAAGTTATGATCTCTTGAGCTAGATAAACTTTTGTTGGTCCCCTTTTCCTTATGTATTATATTCCTTTTATAAACCTTACTCTCAGTTTGTTTACATATATCAGTACGTTCTCTTAAATTGGAAGAATAGTGGAAGTTATCTCTGTAATTGCTAGTTTGTGGGAGACAGGTGTCCTTGACTTGTTCTGTTTCACTTGGAGTGCCCGAGCCACGTTCTTCTGCAGTTCGTAGTCTAGGTGTTATTGTTGATAACGTATGTCACGTGCATGTTGTGTGAGTATGGCATGGTATTAGCTCGATGATATCCCATCTCGAGGGATAAGTCCCTACAGTAACAGCTGAGCTTGAGCTATTGTCTTGGGATCACGATTTTTTTCATAAGAAACTGGTATCTTACAATTTTGACCAAATGATACTGCAGTTTTGTGGTATACCAGTAGTTATACACTAGTACCATTTTTATTTTTTTAGCTATGTCATGGATTTGTGGGGCATTTGGAATTTTTAGCCATGTCATGGATTTGTGGTGCATTTGGAAGAGGGACAAAAAAAACTTGTTCAAATACTTGTCTCGTATGCCCGAAGTGGCACATTTGGAAGGGGGATAATGTCTCGAGAGATTCACTCCTACTCGCCTAGCGAATATGCTGGTTAGATCAAGAATCCAACTACTGCAAAAAAGAGCAAGACATGGTCTTGTTAAACTATTAGACCTTCTGCGTGTGTGAGTGGGTTACATTACAAAGGTGATAGATAACAACTGACATTGTTGACACGACAGAAGAGATGGTGTTGGCTTCAAACATGGTGTATGACATCAATTGAATCCAATATATTTAACAGTCATATTTGATTTTTAGCGTAAATATAAGGAAAAATGGGAAAATCGAAAACATTGAAAAATATTTCATCTGCCAAATGTCTCCTATGATCGATATCAACCCAATGTTTTGCACAATAGCTTTGGGAAATAAACATACTATTTCTAAAATGCTAAGCTACTCTTTCACTTGTAATAATCATTTCAAGAATACAAGTTTCCCCATGACAATTTTGTATAAAAATCACGATATCTATTTCACAAATAGTCTTCTGTAATAGAAATTTTTCCAAGGAAAAGAAAATGAACCTTAGTTAAGAATGGTCATCACAATCTAATTGTTGCACAAATAAGATCTAAAAATATCATTAAATCTAAAAGGGTATATTAGTTTCTTGAAGCTCCTCTACTTAGTTACCACCATACCATCATTCCCTGCCAGAGTTAAATATTTGTCCCTCCTTGTCAGTGTTGTACACTCGAATCCCAAGCATCAGCTAGTCGTCTCTGTATATCGTTAGACACCTCATAACTAGACCACCCCGACGAGCAGGTTCGCTCTCTAGGCACCTTCTCGAGGATTTGAACACTATATCTTGGGCTGGGATTCATCAGGAAAAATATGGGATCCAAACACTTGAACCCAGTCGCAGTCGTCCCGTAAAACATAGTCACATGTGTGTTTATAGCAACAGGAACAATCTCATCAGTTAGTTCCGCAAATAATGAGCTGAATCGAAGGAGATATGGCTCTCTACATGTCGTACCTTCAGGACAAACCACCAAATCACCTTCGCTGAGAAATTTTCGTATAGTTTTTCCGTCTTGGTTTCTATCTCTTGTCAGCCTAAATGTTCTTATGGGTGATATCAACTCAGATATCTTGCTTAAGCTGTATGTGACTGCTGTTACAAGTTTCATTAGTGACAAACTAAGAAAGATTGGGTCTAATAAAGTCCTGTGGGTGCAAACATAGAGAACTCCATTGTTATTTGGTTTCAAAGGGTTTGTACCTTCGGTCCGTAGTTTCACACCGGATAATGCGCTTAAGATATTGATTATCTTGTACGGGAGAAATATCCCAATAAGAAGTCTAAAGATTGCTAGGGCTATACCAAGGGGAAGCCATACGAACATGAATAAAGTTGTAGTTGGCGTTGGCATGAATGCTAGTCTTCCATCGTGAAATACAAGTGGCTTTGGGTATTCTTCTCTTGGTATCACAGTATTTACTGTGTCTGTGATGCCTTTGAGTTCTTCCTTGTTCACAACATATGCTTCCTGTGACATGTTATTCAATTATCCAAACCGTGTTACTAAAAGTCTAAACAAAACATAACTATATAAGACCGCAGATAAATTTTGCAGAAATGAAATTTTAGACTCTGGGGAGACGAGAATACTATCTAATATTTGGGTTTAGTTGTCAGAAAATAGGAGCCAGCTAGAGTTTCAATTTCTACTGAGAGATATTACCTTGCAGAGAGGGATGAAGAGATGGTCATGAAAGCGTGAATTTCCAAGCCCAATATCGGGTTTACTCTTGTCTCCAAAGAAATCCTTCAGTGCCATTTCTTTCACAAGCAAACCTTCTCTGTTGAGAAAACCCGTGAAGTAACTCCCCACAGTTTGCAACTCGGTCCCCACAATGTCGTTAATCTTCAAGTACTCCTTAAGAAACCCTTCAACCATAATTTTAGGAACACTAGTGAAAACAGAACTCCTTCCTGTTGAAACCAACACCTTATAGACCTGACGATTTAGATTCTTAAGATAGAACTTAGGTAAAACAGACCTTCCCACAATCTCCATATCCTTCAACCTAAGCCCACAAAATGTGGCGAAAACCATAAATCTTAAACTATGATTCTTGTTTAAAACCCATAAAATGGGGTATGAGATAAGCAACAAAAAAGCTCTCACTATGCTACCACCTTCGAAAGCGACTAACATGAAGTAGGGAAAAAATGTTTTAGACCTTAACAGCGTAACATTAACGTCACAAACTACAATATCAGACTCCCGACACTTCCAAACGCATTGGGTCACACATGGAAATGGAGAAATATGTTGGGAAGATTTGGGAAATGGGTTTATAAGAAAGAAAACATGGTTCTTGAGTTTCTTCACAGCTACATAACATGATTTGGCTAAGATGTTGCATAGAACACAATTTACAAGCTTGAAAAAAATCATTAGTAGCTAAGTTGCACGCGGTGGTAAAGTTGGTGTTCGGATACAAGAGGAAGAGAGAAGAAGTAAAAAGAAATACAATAGACCATGTATGTGATCAAGCTCATGTGGGTGATGAGTTATCAACATTAATATCACGTGTTCTTGCCGCCTTCCAACATCATTATCGTATGAATGCACTCATTGATTTAGTATGTGTATATAGTACTTTCTCGGGAAATTCATGATTTAAGATATACACAGTTAATCTCAAATATCTCCTCCATTGTAGTCAGGAACAACACATTTTAAAGATTCTCACTGACTTTTGCAATTTTGAGGAAACACTTTGAAAGTTCTTCCCAACTTTATTACATTATTGGTGGGCACGATAGAACATCAAAGACTTCTTGTATATATGCTTCGAAATGGAGTGTTTACTTCCTGCTTCATAAAAAGTAGTTATGAAGCACATGGGACTCAACCATAACTAGGCCAATTCACAAATTTGTAAAAGTTTCTATTAGACATACCGCAAGGTATGCATCATGTCTTTTATACTTGAATGTTATTAGGCAGATGTGTGCCTTCAGCACTTAATTACAGATGTATTGTTATGCAACTTCTGTCACATACTTTCGACTCTTTCAAGTGGGTACATTTGACAACGAAGGTTACTTGCCAGGATTTATCCGGAATTACCCGGCATGTGGATTAATAGCGGGGTTCTCACGTGCCATGGAGATTAGTCAGGCAAAATGGCGATAAATTTTGAATACGGATCACTCTGATTTTCCAAAAAATCAAAAAAAACATTGGACAAAAGAGCATCCATGGCAGATGGTGAGAAAAAGAGTGATATATCATATAACCAAGAGAATCTTTTCAGTGACCCAGAGAACAGAGCACTCCTGCTATAAATTTTTTGATAGGATTACGGCTCAAAACAGGGGAAAGTTGTTCGAACGAGTGTGGAAGTTGTTCGAATGGCAGAGTTTCCGTTGAAGTCGTTCGAACGAGTCATGAGGTTGTTAGAACGAAAAATGCTCTACTTGTTTGTTTCTAAGTTCGTTTTGAAGGGGATTTAATCCAAAACGATAGTTTATTTCGTGATACGTACTTCGGAGATGACCTAATAGAGGGTCTTATAAATACAGTGTGTGAGTTAAAAAGCCTCTGTGTGAGAAACTTGAAATCTAGTAGAAATGTAGCCTCTATGGTAGACTTTGTAAAGAGTTGGTCTTTACAAGGAAGAAGATGGAGGGTTTTGTTCTCTTGGGATTTGATGGTGAGAGGGGAGGTACCTCTTGGTTGCTAAGAAAAGAAATCAAGGTAGAGAGAAGATTGAAGAGTTTCAAGAAGAAGGTATGCAACATGGTCTTTGTTGAGGTAATCTTCGATGTTCTTGATGGATCTCTTATGTTTATTTTAACTCTTGTAAATCTATGTGAGGATTATTGCGAGATTAGGGATTTCCATGTTTGTTGGAATCCCTTGAGTGCTTGTAATTGAACTTGGATACATAGTGGATTTCTAGCTTGGTGGGGGGAGTAGCCTTATGGTGAACTTCCTGTAAATATTGCGCTTTGTGTGCATGTTAATTTCGTTTCTAGTTTCTTGGTAGATTATTTGTATGCCATGAGGATAACGGAGAAAACCAAATTGCGCGAGGGTGATATATCCCACACGTTCACCCCCTACCCACTCATATAAGATTTTTCTTTAGTCACACCCCTCATTCTGATATAATTTTGGGAGCACAAATTTGGAAAGATATGTAGCCTAGCAAGTTTTCATGGGTTAGCTATTTAATATAGGTTATTATTACAATAGTCAGATATGGTAAATCTGATTATGTAAGAGGCATTTCAGATAGAGAAAAGTCTCAATCTTTCTTTCCTACACGACTGAAAAAGTTGTCCATGTGGGATAAAACATAAAATTATCTACATTTGTTTCATTTACAATTTTTGTAATACATATACTAATTTCAGCTGTTTAGTGTACTATGGCAGTTCTCATACATCTATCTTAACCATAAATCATAGTGTTTTTCAGGCCCGTAAAGAGAATAAATAATAGAAATTAAAGATCGCGATTGCCAATTAGTGCGCAACCCATCTTTATTTGTGTAGGTTATTTCTAACCTTATTTCGTGGTGAGAGAGGTGTAGGGGCACAATATCGTAGAGGGGAGTTCACGCTTTTACACCATGGAAATAAGCTCGTTACAAGGGGTTTACAAGCAAGTCGACTAACAATATGAGATTACACTACGTGGACGCACTTGCGTGGTGTCTAAGAAATAGGATTCACCACGACCTCTAGCGAGGATTTGAATGGGGAATTGAATATATAAATGGGATTGCAGTTCGGATTGGTCTGAGCTTGAATATGCTCGAAGGTTTCTAATATTATGGGGAGGTCTGGGCTGAGTTTTTCTAACCCCTTTATGATGGCTCTCCTCCCCTATTTATAAGAGATAGGAAATGACTAGTCACCATAGAGAGGTCATATTACATGTATACCCTTTTGGGGTAGCTGTCCCGTACGGAAGGTCAGTTTTGCCACTGTAGCTGTCTGCCGGCCTGTTTACCGTATTGTTTGCTGATTTGTCTACCAAGTTGTCTGTTGAGTTGTATGCTTTCGACTATATACTGGTATGGGCGAAGCTTTGTTTGGATTCGACTGCTGGTTCACAGTAGGCTTTAGTTGATGCATGAGATCTCTGGTCTTTGAGGCTTATGTAGGCTTTGATGTGGCCTTCAAGTGTTCGGCTAGTCTCAGAAGGCTTCGGGTAGGCCATATGCCTTTGGCTGTTTTGTGGGTTCCCTGGGCTTTGAGTCTTTGGTAGGCTTCGATGTAGCCTTCGAGTGTTCGATTAGTCTTGGAAGGCTGCGAGTAAGCTACTACAAGAGGCAATGTACCTAACTCACAACTTGCTGGCCTTATTCAATGTTGATAAGAAGGCATGCATGGTCCAGAGGAAAGGTTTTATGATTCTTAGTGATTCTTGAAAAATAAAAATTTGAATGATATGATAAGCATAGTTTATGAGTTGGCAAGCCGAGTGCATCGTCCACCATGTGTGCATCCTAAGAATCCTTCATAGTTTGATTCAACCATCCGATAAACCCGTTCTTCATCCCCTCGCAATAATTCAAGAAACATGCCACCATAAGATGATCCTTATTCGTCCAACATAGGCCATCAGATAATGGTAAGTGCAATTTTTTGTCAATATCCGACGAAAGGGAGGAGAACCCAGTGAACATGCTAATGAACTCCACGATTCTGCCTATAAGTGACCAAGGTGATCATTTCTCTCCGTCCCAAAGCCATATTAAATACTTGATATAATTACATCTTGAACATTAGTCTCTTCCATTACAGATGGACTAATGTTAATGACATAATGACTTTTCTCTCTAGTGTTCACGACCACTAGCTTTGTCACATTCTGACTAGATAGTTTTAAAGTAATATGCTCAACGATTTTTTTGGCTGGGTGCTATTGGGATAGAGAACTCTTTCTGCAAACTCACTTGTGTTGAGGACTATTCAAATGGCTTTCCCATTGGAAACAAATAAAAGGTCAAATTTCCTTCCATAATAAGTACTAGGTACGTCGTTGATGATGATGATATCAAAAATTTTTGACGCCTCGTAATTAGCCTAAACAGAGATAATAATACTTGTAAGGGCCTAATTTCGTAATAGCTCGAAAGAGCCTTACACCAAATGTACCTGTGACAACAAATAAAATATAAATTGATACGGGTTGTAGCATGGAATCCTTTGAATAGGTAAAAACCACAACCTCGGCTTAAAGATCTTAGTAACTGTAACTTTATTACTTCAGACTGATATTTTGATTACAATTGCTGATTTTGTTAGCTAGAAAAACTTGGTTCCCTTTCTTCTTTATATTATATTCCTTTTATGGACCTCATCTTTAGTTTGCTTTCGTGTCTTCTGTACGTTCTCCTAGAATGGGAGAAAGTGGGAGTTACTCTTGTAATGACCAATTCGTGGGAGACATGAAACATCCATATTTGGAGTTTGTTTCATTTCATGTCTAGAATAGGTGTCAGTACTACCTCGTGGTTATTAATCGTCAGAGAGTTCACGTGGAGTGACTACAGCTAAACTGGCACTGAACAGGTACATAGGTTTGTACCTCTCCGCTCAAAAAACTCAAGCCATTAGTATTTTACAAAAGGTCAAAAATAAATTATGTTTTTTTGAAAAAAATATATTTTATTCGAGCAAACTTTTTCTCTATTAGAACATTTTACTCAAAACCCTATTTCTTTGAATAGATCTTTGGTTATGTTCGAATAAAATATTGTCTGTTTGAACATATATTTCTCTGTTCGAATAGAGGTCGGGTTTTTAGCTTTTTGATAAAAGACAATTTTTTTAACTTTTCCAAAACCTATTTTTTCTAGGGCTTGAGATTTTAGAGAGAAGAAAGATTTTTCATTAAGTGATTCAATGCAAAGTAAAACTCAAATTGAATCAATCAAAGATTGAGAAAACCTAAATCTAATTTCAGATTTTGTGAGTTTGAGCGATTCAAGCTTTGAAGCTTTGATGCGTTATCTGGGGCGAGGCATTGCTAGAATGAAGGGCGTTGTAAGAACGTGAAATTGATTACAAAGATTTCAATTAGAAGAGCGATAACCATGGGATGAGCTTATCGAGTCTATAAGTAATTGAATTCTTATAATTTTGTTTCAATATTGGATTGTTTAGTTGTCGGGTGATTCGGCAGCAACCTGTGGGTTTTTTTTTCTTGAGAATTGTTTCCCACAGGGTTAAAATTGCTTGTTCTTGTGCTTGATTTACTTTTGCTTATTATCATTAGAGCATTGGACCAAGTTAAATTAGGCTAGGGTTAGACCGTTAATTCAAGGTTTTTTGGACCTATTGATTTTGACCTAAATTAATCGAAATTAGTTAGTCTCAAGTGTTTAGAAATTTTAAGACATGTGTTCTTGACTTGTTCTGTTTTATCTAGAGTGCTCGAGCCACGTTCTTCTTCAGTTCGTGGTCCAAGTATCCTTGTTGACAGTGTATGTCATGTGTATGTTGCACGAGTCTGGCATATTACTAGTTCCACGTTATCCCAGCTCGAGGGATAAGTCCCTACAATCGCCCCCTCTCAACTGAAGGTACGGGTGCCTTGAGTTGAGAAGGTACAATCGAGCTTGTTAGTAGAATGTGAATAGGGTTTGTCTGACATATGCAATACTGGATTTGCTGATGTAGATTTTTATCTTGGAAGTGTAATGGATCATTGGGAATTAAAATATTGTAATGACTGAGACTGTTTTAGTTGGCTATTGGGTTTCCCAGAAACTATTCTTTGAATGATGGCTGCTTTGAAAACCCTTCCCTGCATTGAATATAATCTCTTTATATATAGGCCTGCGTCTCCTTGCGAAAGAGGTGGCTTCAGAGGAGAACGAAGCTGCTGGCATTCATCTCAGGAAGTCTCACCGCTATCCTGTGAGTGATTGAGTTATATTATAACCATATTCATTTTCTAATCCTCAATACGATGAAGAAGCTCTAGTTAGCTGAAAAGTCTGAAGAACACAAATTCGATGGGAAGAATAAGCTTCAATTGCTTAAAAAAACGAGCTTAACCTTGATCTAACCTTGCCTAGTCTTACCCTTCATAGAAGGTTACAAACCTTAGTTACAAATCTCTTAGATCTAAGGGAAACTCTAAACAATGATTTACGCCTAGATAATTAACTCTAGCATAGGCTTGCCATTTTATAGAGGTTACAAGTTCTAGTTACAATTCAACTCAAAATCCAACTCTAATCCAACTCTAAAAGGTATTTAAAACTCTTAAACTAGAACTAAAATTACGATAGTCATTCGAACGAACCCATAGGTCGTTCGAACGACCGAACGCCTCCCCTGGAACTTTCGTCCAAGGGTTCAAGTCGTTTGAACGACTCTCAACCTCGTTCGAACGACTCTCAACCTCGTTCGAACGACTTTGGTTAAAACTCCAGTTTCTCCTAGATCCTCCTGGATCATGGCTCCCCCATTTAGAAGGCTTGAGCTCCAGCACAAGCCAGAACTAGAGATGTGGGAATTCCCTAGATCATCCTGGATCATGGCTCCCCCACTTAGGAATCTTGAGCTCCTGCTTAAGCCAGAACTGTAGATGTGAGAACGCGGTAATGCTCAATTCCCTGCTATAACACTTTGACGTACTAAACAGTAAAAGAAACGGCCCAAATAGCTTCTTGTCACCCACCCCATCCTGGAAAACATACTCACAGGCCTTGCTTTGCCGCAACTTCTGGCAAACCACACGAAGCCCATGGTGATCATCAAATCCTGCAACATCCAATGGAACAGCAGGCTGACTCTGAAAAAGTACCAACATAGTAGAAATAGTTGGTACCATAACCTCCTCTTACAACTTTCCCATCTTGGTTTGTTGCATAGGAGACATTGTCATCGTAGACAATGCTATAGACGACATACCCTCTTGAATCGGTAATACAGGCTTGCTGCTCGCAATAGCCAGCCTCTTCACCAGAGTTGCCGTTACTAAATTCACAACATCCTCGTCGTCATCCACCTCCAAAACTCCTTTCTTTTTCGAACGGCTTCGCGGACTCGCCGAAAGAGAACCCAATGCGAGGTTTGTGAAGCGAAATTGTACAGTTAGCTGCTTTACAGTAGCAGATAACTTGGAAACTTTCGTTTCTAAAACCGTGAGTCTATCGTTGAAATCGCCCATCTCTAAATCGTCTTTATTCGTCGATTTAGGTCTATGATAGATCGTCAACGGACTCACAAAAATTTCCAAAATTTGAGTAAATCCGAAAATCACTGTAGCAATCGCAAAATCACTATAGCAGACGCCAAAACA
This sequence comes from Kingdonia uniflora, assembly GCA_014058105.1. Taxonomy (NCBI): domain Eukaryota; kingdom Viridiplantae; phylum Streptophyta; class Magnoliopsida; order Ranunculales; family Circaeasteraceae; genus Kingdonia; species Kingdonia uniflora. The sequence continues at coordinate 1,379,407 of JACGCM010001377.1, read as the reverse complement.
CTGTAGCAGCCACCGAATTCACTGTATCAGTCGCCAAAAATACTGTAGCAGTGCAAAAATCACTGTAGCAGCCGTCCAAAATCTACAAAACTTCCTCTTCGTTTGTTTGAGACGGTCACGTATAGAGACCATAAACCACAATCAAAGCCCGAGAATCTTAACAAGAATCTGATACCACTTAATCCACAATACGATGAAGAAGCTCTGGTTAGCTGAAAAGTCTGAAGAACACAAATTCGATTGGAAAAATAAGCTTCAATTGCTTAAAAAAAATGAGTTTAACCTAGATCTAACCTTGCCTAGTCTTGCCCTTCATAGAAGGTTACAAACCCTAGTTACAAATCTCTCAGATCTAAAAGAAACTCTAAACAATGATCTACGTCTTGATAATTAATTATAGCCTAGGCTTGCCCTTTAATAAAGGTTGCAAGTCCTAGTTATAATCCAACTCGAAATCCAACTCTAATCCAACTCTAAAAGGTATTTAAAACTCCTAAACTAGAACTGGAATTACGATAGTCGTTCGAACGATCCCATAGGTCGTTCGAACGACCGAACAACTACCCTGAAACTTTGTCCCAAGGGTTCAAGTCGTTCGAACGACTTTGGTAAAAACTCGAGTTTCTCCTAGATCCTCCTGGATCATTCTTACAGAGGTGGTGGTTTAAGAGGTGGAAGAGGCTGCTGGCTCTCATCCAAAGAATGCTATCCTGCAAGTGGCTGGGTTTTATAGGAAGTATCTGTACCCTTATTGTTTTATATAATGTGTTCTGTTGGGTGCATTTTTGAGATAATAAAAAGAAACATTTTATTTATTTATTTAAAATGAATAAATATAATTTTTACAAACTGAAAGTGGAAGATCGTCTGAACTGTTTATGTGTTGAATGTTTGAAAGACTATGTATCGAACTTGTGAAAACAACAAGTTTGTATGACAAAAACAAGCATGCATTGCTCGAAGTAATTTTGATAGAATTATATAGTGCAAAAACTTGAAAAATAAATAGGGATTTTTTGAGATGAGTTCTGAACCCAGTTTATGACTTGTGTTGTTGTTGCTATGGATAATATTGGAAGTTATTTATCTCGAATTGAGGACGTGTAAATGGCGGATAAGTGTGACGGCTATTAGGATTGTGAAGGATAAGCTTAAACGTGGTAAAGGGGATTTTGGTGTATCTCCTTATTACCTATAAATAAAGGAGTCTACTAAGATGTAGATGCAATAATTATGGTGAGGACTCGTTCTCAGAGGGTTGGACATGCTGCGGAGGGGAGTTTGGCAATAAAGGTAGCTGAAGTTCGTAAAATATTTTTTGGGCAACTTGATTATGATGTTGATTTACCTATCTCTGTTTTGTAGGTGGATGCTTTAAATGCAAGGGTAAGGGAAAATGACATAGATCATTATTTTTTGTGTGATGTATTTTGTGACATGATTGTCGAGCCTGAAGCTTGAAAAATTACCGTCTGGGAGATTGCATTGGATGAGATAGCTGATAAAGATGAGATGATTGTTGGTGTCGAAGTGAACAGATGTGGTGTTGTAGGGCACTTGAGATGTTTCAGATGTAATTATTTTTGAGAGCTCGTTTATATTGTAGGTCATAATAATGTAATGGGATTGATTGGGAAATAAAAACTATTGCTTGACTTTGCGTATTTTGCTCCTTGTTATGTTGATTATGTTTAGAGTTTTAAATTTTAAAATACTGTGTGGTCTGGTATTATTGTCGAATTGATTTTAAATACTTTGGATCGTTGACATCAAAAATTTGAAAATCATGAAGATGAGATGAAAAGTAGATAGTGTGAGTTCGAATTGTTTGTGCAGTAAGGAGTTGTCATGAATCTAGAGAGGTATAAGAAGAAAATGAGTAGGAGAGAGAAAAGTATATTTAATGATAGGTGTGGTTACAATGATGAAAGAATGTATCTCACCAAAAGGCACGAGTAGACTGACAGAAGCAGTAGAAGGGACGCCTAGGTTAAAAAACTGAGGACGGCTGACACGAGTCCCCCTAACTGCCAGCAGTTTGAAAAGATATTTATAAATAGCCCCTCCCTCTATTCGTCAAAATGTTTACAAAAAATAGAGAGACGAGCGTCTAGAGAGAGAGAGAGAGAGAGAGACAGGAAGAAAAATTTGATTACAAAGTCATTGTTGAGAAAAACCCAGAGTTAAATACTCTTTTTCAGAGGGGTGTGAAAATTGTGATCTTTAAGGAGGAAAATAAACTTTCGTCACCGAAACCTATATTGAAAAAGGAGTAGTTTACTGTACCGGATTCATCCTTGGCCGTTGAAGGTTAGTATTGTGTATGAATGTCTTACTTTTGTGTGATTTGATGTTTCGTGTTTGTTTGTGATGATTCTCTCATTTTTGCTTATTTGAATTTTGAAATGTTTACTATATTGGGGAATTGATTATTTTGTACTGTTCAAGGAAAAAGTGGTTTTGTGAAATATGTATTTTGTCCTTGTTGTATTGATAAATACTATAGAGAGATAAAAATAATATATTGTATAGTTTATGTTTTTCTTTATATGAACCATAACAATCAAGGAAAAATATAGAAGTTGACTGAAATACCTGGCCCTTTATGTAAGTGTAGATGCGTGCAAAAGAACTCAGAAATAGACTTCCTTAATTTTCGAGCTCTTCGCTCTAGATGGATACCTTTACCTCGAGCCGCTCAATTACTGATAAAAATGTAGGATGTGAGGGTGTCAATTCTATCGGGGGCGAGCTTATAAATAATAACTCGAATGATGATATTTTAGATATTAAGGAGGAGATCAACTCATAGGAAAGTGAAGGGAGGAACAACTTGAGTTTCTAAACTTCCCTGATAATCTCCATCGCTATCTTGTAGGGTCAAATGTGTTTAAATAATTTTGTAAATGCAAAAGTAGTATAGTTGGTGTATAGGGAGGCATGATGGAGTATGGTTGGAGATGTTTTAAGGGTGTTCTGATGGGAAGGGGGGTAATAGTACATTTTTCTTACTGCCCGATTTGGAGTATGAGAAAATTCATAGGAAGCTTCCAGAGTCTGTTTCCCTTGAATACTTCAATGGGAACTTGGGAGGTGATTTGGATGAGGGTTTTCTATGTTACCTCGCCCAAGTCGAATATGGGTTAGTGGTACCTTTAAGCGACATTGCTAAAGGTATCATGAATAAGATTGATGCTTGTCCCGTCCAGCTGAATGGTAACATATAAGAGGTGATCAATGTCTGTGAGAATTTAAATAGGAGGTGGGCCCGTGAGGGGAATAAGAGAAGATAAAATTCTTAAGATATTTTGAAGTATTATAATGCAAAATACTTCACCTCTACTGGGGGTGCTTACTTCTCTTCCAGCTATACCCGACTCCAATTTCTCATCCAAAATTATGTTAGAAGAGTATGGAATGATAATTTGATTAGGGTGAAAGGTGAGTGTCTCCAGCGAGCTGACGAGGAATCCCTAGCCCTTACATATAAATCTTTTTAGAAACTTAAGTAAATCTTTCTAACTTTGAACTGTATCTAGTTATGGTGGTCTTTTTGTTTTTGACAATTGATTGTGTTATGCAAATCCTCAGTCTACTGTTAGAAGAGAAGAATCCCTGATTCATATAGTAGCTTGAAAGGAAACCAAACTGGAAGCTGTGTTGGGCGAGCTTGAGATTAACAGGAACAAAAGAGTTAACAACAAATCTACTAAAGTTCAGAAGTCACAAGTGAAGAGGAAAATGGCAGGTGATAACTTAGTAGGTGTCAACTCGTCCTCTGGGGCTATTCCAGGTGTTGTAGACAAACCAGTAGCCAAGGCCTTAGCATTGCCCACATTTGGAAAGCCTCCACCAGTGGCCACGAAGTCATGAGCTGCAGGGTCCAATTCGGGCAACACAAACTGAAAAGCCTCGAAGAGACATCTAAAGAGTTCAATTTTGACCTTTGTGACCGTAGGTGGTACGGAGGTCCAGAGTTTATCAAAAAAGAGGTAACAAGAGGAGATCCCCCCATCTGTTTTAAATAAGTTAATGGAAGATGTTGTGATTCCGAACAATGAGGATGATCTTCTCATTTTGGAAAATAAGTTGAGGTTTGCTGCTTAGGAGGACGCTGAAGAGTTAAATTCTATTTTAAAAATGGAGCTGTGTAGGGTAAGTTACAATTACGTAAATATTGGTATTCATTTGAAAAGTGCAAACTTGATTTTGTATTTTTTTATTTGTTTCATGCATTCAGAAAGGTAGATCTGCCTTGGGTTTGAGGATGGGAAGGTGGAGTTTAAGAAAAATGTTGCTTATCTCGAGAAAGAGTTGGCAAGTGAGCCGGCGAAGCTAGTGGAGGCGAAGATGCAATCGATGGCTGAGGTTAAGAATTTAAAGACGTATTACCTGGGAATAGTGGACAAGGTTAGGATGGAGTCTACGCAATATTCCAATGACCTGATTTCTGCCAGGGATAATCTAGTCCAACGTCTCCAAGATGAGGGATACTCTTGACGACGTTGACATTATCATGGAGGGTCGATCTACGGTGGTTGCTGGACTGGAAGAAGAAGAGGATGCTAAAGCAGGGAAGACCCCTCCTCCTGAAACTGTATCTGGGATGAACAACGTTACCTTTGCTACTCATGCTGAAAATTAAGGAGATGATGCTCGAGACAAGGTAGAGTTACACATTGTAATGTTTAAGAAGATTCTGATATTGGATAAGAGAATATATTTGTATTAGATTATTTTGAGTAGTATATTTTTAAAATTGGTGATATTGTCTGATATGAAAATTGCTATGTAGAAACTTAATGAACTGCGCACCACAAATGGGTCCTTAAAGAAAGAACTCGCTAAGGAGAAAAATGTGTCATATACAGCAGCTCTAATTATTGCACGTACAGAGTCCAAGGTTAGAAAATATAAAGAACTTAGTGACGATCATTAGAGAGATTTATGTACAGCTCGTTTAGGGTGGGCCAAAGATAAAATAGAGAGGGATGAAGTAGTTTAAAAAGATAGGAGTATGTACTTAAAAATTTGACCTTTCCTTCCTTGTGGTATTAGAGAAAATACTCCAAAAATGACTAAAGACTTTATGAAGTTGACACTCTATTTAGAAGCTGAGATAGATAGTGAGAGAGAGTTGAACGAAGTATACCTTAAAGTTTTAGAAAACTAAGGTATTTTTCCAGATCCTAATAATATAAGTCGTATGGCCACCAGAGCGAGGAATGTACATAGCTTGAAAGCTAAAGACATATCAGCTCGTGTTGGCGTGTCGATGATCCATATATGATTACTGTAATATCTGTAATTGATTTATGTAAACTGTTGTGATGTACCAACTGTGTTTATATGAAAAATATATAGATCGCATAACTTTCAAGTTATACAATGAGAAGTCGATCTGTTGTGGAGGTCGAGTTAAAAATTGTGCGAGGTCAGGAAAAAAAATTCTCTCTGGCATAAATGAAAAATTAAATTTTGATTTGAACCAGGGTCGTGAATTGTGGGAAGAAATTGCCGAGCTTGATATGAAAATGGAGGTAAAAATTGTTGTATTACAAAAAGCTGTGTAGAAAAAGGAGAGTGAATTTGTTAGTGTTTAAGGTGAGTTAGTGAGTGCTCAAAGTGAGGTAGGGAAGTTGAATAGCATGGTAAAGAGAAGGAAGGATAACATTGCGAGTGTTCAAAGTTATGTGAATACACTCGCTGAACGAGTAAATAAATTGGAGGAAGAAGTACTTAAAACTTGTGGTAGATAGACAGAAGTGGTAGAGAGACTAAAGGGGAATAACAGAGATGTGAATCATGCTCAATTTCATATTAGAGGGTTAGAGACAAAAGTAATGGGTTTAAAAGATAATTTTAATAATGTTACGGAACAATTAAGGAAAAAAGTGGTCAAATTTAAAACTTAAATCGGGCAGATAACGACGTTGGAGGCCGAGTTGGTGGAGTCTTAGACTAGTGATTTATTTTAGTATCTTAATGGAAGCTTAAAGGAGAGATCGATGAGAGATTGCACAATCGGAGTAGACTGGATAAAGCAATGGAGATGATGAGGCAAATAAACTAGTTCACAACAGTGATGGAGGTCATTGTAGTAAGTTGGAAAGATCACAAAAGGATACCACGACAAAAATCTGTGAGCTTGCGATACCTAACAGGGAGAAGATCACGGTCGGGTACGGCATATGAAAAAGAGATGGCAGCGGTGCTCGTATTTTTTATGAGTGAGATTAAGAGAATTGAAAAGGAGAGAGATACTATAGATGATAAGATGATTTTTCAGGGCATACAATACAAGATGAATTTAATTCGATCTGAATATTTAGAATGGGTTGTATCTAACCTTGGTGCGGTCACCCAAGAAATGGCTGATCAAGTAGAGAGATTGTTACTGCCAGGGTGCCAGAATTCAGAGCTTTTTAACTTGGTATGAGTTTGGCTGATGTATCAAAAAATTGACCTATTTAAAAGAAATCGATCGTGAACTATTTTGGCTTCTGTATGATAGATGTTTGGATAAAGTAAATCTAGTTTTACCTTTTGCTTTATCTTTTGAGATTTAGTAGACAAATATATATACGTATGATAGTAGAGAGTAATGTGGGAAAAAAGCTTAAAAGTTTTCATTGATGAGAAAAGAATGTACAAACTGTTTGAAGATTAAATCTCACTTTTGGAATGTAAAGAACAATATTAGATGTATCTTGTGCTTGGAATGATAGGGATTTAATGATAGTATTTCTTTAATCTCCTAGTATTCTAAGGGTTTGGTATCCTAATGCCTTCCTCTGTCATGAGGTAGTAGAATCCCAAATTTGCTTGACCTACTATAAGAAACAGACCCTCCCTATTTTTTGTAAGCTTTCCGACATTTAACTCCTTTATGCTTTTAGGGATTTCTTGAAGTACTAAGTCATCAATTTCAAACTGTCAATTCTGAACTCTTCTATTGTATAAATTGGCTAGCATATGAGGATATCGACCCAAGTTTACAACAACTCGTACTCTTGTTTCGTCTATCCAATTCATATTACAGGCAAGTTAAAACTCATTTTCTTTATTAGTGTGCTTATAATCATTAACAGGATGGTGATATTCTATTGGGATGATGGTTTCAGTTCCATATGTAAGTAGGAAAGGGGAATACCCTGTTGATTGTCTCGGTATTATGTAGTAGTCCCATAAGACATGTGGTAGTTTCCTTATTCAATTACCCTTATTTTTTAATTAAAGTATCTTCTTGAGTCCATGTACTATGGTTTTGTTCAAGATTTTGGCCTGCCCATTTCCTTAGGAGTAGTATTGATTAGAGGGTGAATGAATGATGTTGTGTTTGTTTAAAAATGCCCCGCCTTTTCTTTAACGAACTGTAGTCCGTTATCAATCCAAATCAGGTGGGGGCAACCAAATCGTGTGATGATATGTTCCCAAATAAATGAGATGACTTATGCTTCTCGGGTTCGACAAAGGAGAACTACTTCTACCTACTTCGTAAAATAATCTGCTGCTACGATTAAGAACTTTTTGTTACCCGACATGTTTGGGAATTCTCCTACGAGATTGAGTGCCCACCTCTAGAAAGGCTAAAATACTTTTCTAACATGGAGCTCGAGTACAGGCGCTCGTATTTTATTACCATGTCGCTGACATGCGTCGTATTTGTGTGAGTATTCTTCTGTCCATTGTCTCATTCTTAGCCATAATACTCCTTGTATAATTGCTCTATTTGTAATAGATCATCCTGCGGCATGGGAGCCATAAGTCCCTTCATATAAATCCTTGAGCATTCTATCGGCTTCTTGTTTCTAGAGGCATTTGAGATAGAGACCAATCACTGATCTTTTATACAGATCGCCTTTTTGTAATGTATAATACTTAGAGTTTTTAATTAATTACCTGCGCTCCTTCGAATCTTCTGGAAGTGGCCCATCACATTAATTCTTTGGGCCTATATATGCGAGGAAAGGTTTTCTGCAATCGTCTTCCTCCTTTTTATTGCCCCTAGTATTGATCACGTATTTCGTCAGGTGATCAATACTGGAGGTTGAAATCGCTTCAATTTGGAGATACTTAAGACCCCGACTAAGTAAGCCAAGGAATCGACGTGTCGGTTCTCTCTACGAGATAAATAATCGAGTGTTTCTTTTTCGAATCTACTCATCCTGTCGGCAACTAGTGCTATATAATCAACCATTTTTCCATTCTTCTTATATTGCTCGGTGTAGTAATGGACTTCAGCAATGAGTCTGTATAGACCGATAGTTCAGGAACTCCAATCTCCAATGCCATGTCTAGGCCATGAATTAATGCTTCATACTTTAAGACATTGTTCGATGCCTTAAAGTTTAATCGAATTAACTTCTTGATTATTTCATTTGAGGGTATAAGCAGTATGATTCCAATCCCTGACCCTGCGGGTCCCACTGATCCATCTGTAAGATGTTTCTGCCCCTTTTGTATAACCCATTCAACTCGTTCTTCGAGAGGCTTTGAAGGTGGACCATTTTCGACCTCCTCTATTAGATAAGGATAATGCTCTTCCTAATCTAGATCTTCTACTGGGAAATCTTCTAGGAAGTATAGACGAATGTTAACAGAAGTCGCTCTATCTTAGAATATCTTGTTTCTGTTAGTGTAAGAGTTTTACTTATAATATACACTAGCTTCACAATTTTTCCTTCTGGTCATAAGAGGACCGAGCTGAGAACGCTTTTTGTAATGGCAAGGTAGATAATTAATTCGTCGTTTTTGATTGGAGTACACATTACGAAAGATTTTCTGTGATATATTTTAAGCTCCTAGAAAGTTGCTTCACATTCTTTTGTCCACTCAATCTCCTCGTTCTGTCAAGCTTTGTCCTTTCTGTTAGATCCACGAAGTTACATGAACAACCATCAATATTGATCTGAAGACTTGGAGATGAATTTATTGATAGCTGCAATCTTGCAAGCAAGTTTCTGCACATCTTTATTTGTTTGTGGAGATGGCATATTGATTAAAACTCGAATCTGATGTGGATCAACTTCAATCCCTTCTTGTTGATAAGGTATCCTAGAAACTTGCCATTGTGTACCTCGAATAGGCATTTATCTGGTCCGAGTTTCATTCTGAATGACTGCAAGATGTTAAAAACTGTATTGTAATCTTCTATTTGATCTTCCCTCTTTAAGCTTTTGCAGAGCATATCATTGATGTATACTTTGACTATTTTCCCCAAATGTTCCTTGAACATACTTGTTACGAGTCTTTGATAAGTTGCTCCAAAATTTTTGGGACCGAATGGCATGACTTTGTAACAATAAAGGCCTCTTTCGATGATGAAGATCGTCTTTTCGTAATCTTCGTCGAGGAAAGGTATCTGGTTGTATCATAAAGTAGCATCCATAATAGATAATAGTTCGTGCCTTGATGTGGAGTCTAGATATTGATAAATTATGGGAAGAGAGAAACTATCTTTTGGCGTATGTTTGTTAAGATCTGTGAAATCTACACAAACACAGACTTTCACATTCTTCTTTGGAACTGCTACAATGTTCAAGATTCAATCTAGGTATTTGGCTTGAATCTAACCTCGATCAACTTATCAATTTCTTTGTTAATCTCATCTCTAAGACGAGGCGATAATCTCTTCTATTTCTGTTTGATTGTTGTAGATTATCTCTGATGCTTAATTTGTGACAAGCTTTAGCTGGCTCAACTCCTGGCATTTCTTGGAAAGTCCAGGCAAAAACGTTACTGTTTAATTGCAGAAATTGCATTAGAGCTTCTTTCTCCTATTGGACAAGCTTGGTACCAATATATGTTCCCCTGCTATGTTCATCGATCTCAATGTATTCTGTAAGTTTGATTGTGGAAGGCTGATCCTTGGCGTGACCAACTTTCTATAATTGCTATGAAGGAAATTTGTCGAATGTCTCAAGTATGGCAGATACATTGTTTTTGCAATCTCGAGAGAGATTTTGACTTTATTTAATCTCATAGATGCTGTCGTTATATTTGAAACGAAGTGCTAATGGTATGTGGATGGGATCGCTTCCATGTTGTGTAATCAACAATGACCCATTATCCCCAAGTATCAGGATTTTGTATTGATGATGTAGAAAGTAGCGTCAAGAGTGGTCGGTCCAGTAGTGATCGGTAGGATGATCTTTCTTAGTTGTTCTTCTTTAGATCTGTTAAAGCCACTAATATCGATGTCTCTTGGTACAACTTTGTCTGCTAGTCCCATTTGCTCGATTATGCTCCAAAAAGTATTTCGATACCACTGCCTGTATCTTTAATCAAGGTATGCATAAAAAAGTTCTTCATCTTAAGAATAATAACCAGTGAGTCATGATATGGGAATTTCATATGACTTATGTCATAATCTTCAAATGAAATTCTGTTTGTCGATTACTTGATCAGGATGGTATTAAACTTTTTTATCTTGAGCTGTGTGGTCACAGCACTCTGTTAACCTCCTCCTTTTGAATCTGGTTGAATTGTTCATCTGGTGGATCTCGATCATGTGGCCGAGGTAGAGGTAGAATATGTGATTTTCCTCTAATTCTTCCTCGACTTGAATTACTTCAACCTATTTTTTATAGCTCTCATTCTTATATCCTTCGAGATCAATTATGTATTCATGCAATCTTCCGTCCTTGAAAATATATTCTAGCAATCTCTATAAAGCTTAGCAATGGTCGGTCTCATGATGTGCGACCTTGTAGTGTATACAATAGGGTTTTCCTTCGATTTGTTCAAGGTTAAGCCACACGGTAGAATTTGTCTTTTTCTAGTATTGGGTTGATCGCTGAGATCCTGACATTCATCTTTGGAAGGACCGATTTGGGTAATAAGTTTCTTTTTCATAATTTTCCTGTGTCATTTTTAGTTAATTTTTTATCACCCTAGCCATCTTTGTTGTGTTTACTATCTCTCTCTGTATTTGGACCAATCGCGGCAATGGCGTTTTTAGTAGGTTTATGTCTTTCAGACATCATCCTTTCCAGGTCAATATATCCATTTACCTTTGTAATCATCTCTTCCAAAGTTGGGGGTTTGTTTAAGAAAAGATGCTCGTTCACTTTACAATCAATCTATAATACATTGGTAAATGCTGAAATGACTGTCTTTTGATCGAGATTATCTTCCATCCGAGCAAGTTTGAGAAACTTCTTTACAAAAAATTCGAGGTTCTCCACCTGAGACTGTTTGAGACTGATAAAAGTGTATAAATTCTCCTATTTGTTTTTGTAATGAGCGTATGCCTTTGGCAAATATCTTTTGTAACTGGTCAAATGTGAGGATTAAATTTTTAGGTAGAGAATGAAACCATCAGAGTGGCTTCCTCTGGAGATTGGTTGCGAATAGTCAACAAAGAATATGGATCAAATTTAAATACAGCCCCAATAAATCTCAAAATTGTTGGACATGCTCTTTTGGATCGGTGCCCTTGTACTTACATATTTTTGGAGTATGGAAACCTTTTGGCACTTCCATATTAAACAACTCTTTTGGTAACCGGACTACCTTGTAATTTGTTAAATTTGTCCTTAGTACCAAGAGCTTGAGCATCTATCAACTCCTTGATTCATAGATCCATATGTTCCTGTGTGACATACTGACGTAGTACTAGAATGGTTTGACATGCAGGTCGGGGATTATGATTACTGCTTCCCTCACTCAAATATTTACGAACTGGCACCCCAAATGGAGGCCAGGACTTTTCTACTAGATGCTTTGAGTACCTACATCCCCTTTTAATTTTTAACTGATCTTCTCGTCCTAGATGAATTAAGGCTTCTAGTACATGTGGATTGTTGCGCTGATGCCTAAAATCTCCTCTGTTAGTTGCACCTCAAGGTCCCAACCTATCTCGTACTGAAACCTTAAAAGTCACTGGTATGGCCTTATGCTCCCTGGGATCTTGAACCTATTAAATGTCTTACAATACTTTTAAGGCGGTCTACAATGTGGTCATCTGTTCTTCATGCCATTTGAACTCTGTTTGTTGAGCTCTACGTTCATTTTTGAGTTTCTGTTCGCAAAGCTCTCGGTTATGTACCAACTGACGTTCGAGCTTATTTTACTTCTTTGTTTTGGCGTTGAGGTTCGTCCTTAATTCTACTAGTTGACAGGTTCTATGGATGGTGCCAAATGTAAGGGCCTAATTTTGTCATAGCTCGTAAGGTTCTTACACTAAATGTACCTGTGACAATAAATAAAATATGAATTGACACGGGTTTTAGTATGAAAACCTCTAAATAGGTAAAAAAGACGACCTCGGCTTGGGAATTATAGTAACTATAACTTTATTACTTGAGACTGATATTTTGATTACACAATTGGTGATTTTATTATCATGAAATACTTGGTTTCCTTTATTCTTTGTATTTTATTCCTTTTATAGACCTCATCTTTAGTTCATTTTCGCATCTTCAGCACGTTCTCCTAGAATGGGGGAAAGTGGGAGTTAGTCTTATAACTACCAGTTCGTGGGAGACAGGTGTCCTTAACTTATTTTATTTCATCTGGAGTGCCCGACCCACATTCTTCTCCAGTTCATGGTCTAGGTGTCATTGTTGACAGTGTATGTTGTGTAAGTCTGGCTTGTTACTAGTTTGATGTTATTCCAGCTCAAGGGATAAGTCCCTACAATGCTTATCAAGAGAACAAAACCCAAATGGAGTGCGATACGAGAAGTGGGTGACAACATGTTAAACTTGTCTTTGTCATTATTGTTATTGGTGGTGGTGGAGATGGGAATGTGTGGTTGGAGGATGTAATGGTTCTCCATGTAGACAAAGAGTTGAACAATCAATGGGATAAAGGATAACAAGTGAATAATAACTAGATGGCATGTGGTGGAGGTCCCTAGTGTTAATTGTTTACTTAGTAGTAAGCTAATGTCTTCTATTTGACTTTACTATTTTCATAAGATGGCAATTAGTCCCCTTCTAATGAAGAAATGCCTGTAAGTACACAATGCATCTCTGCCTTTGACAATCCACGCTGTCAAAATAGTTAAGAACATCATAAGAGACCTAAGTAGTACATATTTTCTATAGCAAAAACATACCAAATTCACATTTTTTGTTGTACAAAATATTAAGCCACGCCGCAGAAGCCAAACTCCGATTCGATTCGATTAGCTACAAATAATCTAAAGGGAATACACAACCAAAACCAATAACAATGATTTAGGGTGGTTAGGCAATTATCTTACTCCAGATACAAAAAGAGAGGGTTTATTCCAGGATCTAAGGTTTCAATCTTACAAACAAAAAAGGTTTTTCTCACAATAACACCTCTACTAAAAAGATCTAGCCAAGGGTGGCTTCTATAAAACCTAACTTTCCCTTATATACTTGGGAGAGCAATTACAATAACTTAGATCTCGAAGCAAACCAAAAGCTTAAAACAAAACTCAAAATTGACATTTCTCGATGTCTGTTTGAGCAGACATTTCAAGCAGACTCTTTTCTATTCGAATAAACACCCATAGTGTATTCGAAGGAAAGGTGTTCAGAGTAAATTGTTCTAACATACTTTGTTCTATTCGAACAGACTTAAAGTCTATTCGAACAAAAAATAGGGCAGCCTCACAATTCTCTACCTTGGTAAAGATTTATCCAACCAAACGAACCAAAATATGAGCTGAACATTGCCACCAACCAAAAAAATTGAAAATGGGACCATCTCTCACCAAATGTCTCCAAGGACCTAAGCAAACAAGCTTCCCAAGAAACCTAGCAAGCCGACTCCCGAAGAGCCGAAATTGACTAAACATCCCAAATGACCAAATTGAGCCAGACGTCCCAAAGGACCAAATCCAAGCAAATGTCCCAAAGGACCCAATCTAACCAAATATCCCTAAGGACCAAATCATCGACTGTACCATATCAATAGTTGCCTAAAAACTGTAGATCAAGTTGCCCATAATTCCCAAAAATCCCCGTGAGGGGCCAAATTAATCTATAGGAGAAAGACGCACCATTTCCTTCTCTTTATCTCTATAAATCTCTCTACCAAGAGCCTGCTTATATCATTATCTTGGAGACTTCTTCAAACCGTACAATGATCTCTTCATCAATTGATATACATAGTCTTCATTTTTAGCAACTTTAAACCCATTCGGCTGAGTCATATAGATCTCTTCCTTCAACTTCTTATATAAGAATGTCGTTTTAACATCGAGTTGTTGCAACTCCAATTCAAATTCGCTACCAAGGCCAATAGGATACGAATGGAGAATTATTTTACCACTAGACTTACTTTGAAGCATAACATCATCTTGAGATCCTTATTTCCTTTTGTAGACCCATTTACCACCTATTACCGTCTTTCCCTTAAGCAACTTTGAAAGTTGCCAAGTTCCCTTCTTATAAAGAGAATATATCTCTTCCTTCATCGCTCCCTTCAAAAGTGTAGCTGTGGAAGGAATATCATCTTCAACGATTGGTAGTGCATAGGCTACCATGGCCTTCGCCTTTAGAAGAACCATGTCCTTTGTAAGTTGTCCCAGCTTACTTGCTTTTCTTTGTGGCTTACTAGTTGCAATTGACTCCACCACTAGAGTATCCTCATCCGTGCTACCAAATGCTCCACTCTCGTCTGGGTCTTCATCATCTGGAACATGAACCAATGGCTCATCACCTGATGTCATACCGGTAGATGATACCCTTTTTTGTACATAACTATCTGGACCATGTGAAGCCATATCAATCTCTACCCGCTGTAAAACCCTGCTTGTTATTTTCTCTCCGTGCTCAGAGATATATGACTTCATCATAGAAGCCTCATCAAAAGTGATATCTATGCTCTGAATGATCTTTTGGTCTCACGTATCCCATAACTTGTAGTTTTTTACACCTTTCTTCTTACCCAAAAAAGTGGTATTCCTTGCTCATGGATCCAACTTACCATTTTTGACATGATAGTATGCTGGACACTTAAATATATGATGAGTATCATAATCTATGGCAGATTCACCCGACCAAGCTTTTATTGGTATTTTACCCTCAATTACAGTCGAGGGTGGCCTATTAACGAGGTAGCATGCATATGTCAAAGCTTCAGCCCAAAATGTTATGCCTAAAATATATACATCGTATCTTCTCTAACAAAGTATGATTCATGCGCTCCACTACCCCATTTTGTTTCGGTGTCTCTCTAACGGTGAAATGTCGAGCGATCCCCTCATCTTGATATACTTGCAAGAACGGATTACTAGTACACTCCCCACCATTATTCGAACAGAGCAACATGATATTTCTGCCAGTTTGAGTTTCTATCAATTTCTTCCACCTGATGAATTTTTCTAGGACTTCATCCTTCCTCCTCATGGTATATACCCACACTCGCCTAGAATTTTTTTCCATAAAAGATATAAAGTAATGTTTACCCTCAAGTGATGCATTCCTGGAGGGTCCCCAAACATCTGTATGGACATAATTAAGGATTCCACGAGTATGGTAGATAGTTGTGCCAAACTTTGCCCTTATCTACTTGCCCAGAGCACAATGTTTACAAAAGTCTAAGTTGTACACCTTGATACCCTTCAATATCCCTTGCTTCATAAGAATTCTCAAGGACTTCTCCCCCGCATACGCTTAATGCATATGCCATAGTCTAGTGATATCTTTGGAAGTGGTCTCATCACTTGAGTGAACTGCTGGGAAAGTAGGGCGAGTTGGGCGGCCACTCCGTTGATGGAGTTGCCGACATAACTGGAACTGGAAAGGAGGGTGGGGGCCATTGAGAATAATCTATGGGAGTTGGAAAATGGGGACAATGAGCAGGGAAGTTTGGTTGGGTGAGAAGCACAGGCAACACCAAATGTAGTGGCCTAACTTTAGGTCAACTTTGTTTCGGCTGCCCCTCCCCTTGTACAACCCTCTTTCGCTAGTGCTACCTCGAAAGCGGTAAAATTAGCGCTTGAGGAGTTCAAACCTGACACTCGGATCTTGTCAAAATATGGGATGCCCATGATACCTTTTTTACCCTTGGATCTGACCAAAGCAGCAGTTGCATTCAACAAAATACTCATTATGAGTTTTCCGGCCGAAAAACCTCAATTTGATGTCATTGCAAAGAGCTTTGATTCCAACTGGGGTCTCCTCGAAGTTCCTAAGGTTGCAGTGCTTGATTTTAAGAACATTATGGTTCGAATGACATCTGAAAGATATATCACAAGAGCTTTCTCTATAGAATCGAGACAAATCAAAGGTTTCTTCTGGTATGGGTTCAGTTCCAAGGTCTTAAGCTACATCTGCAAAATAATGGTATAGTCAGGGAAATGGCTGGTCTCATTAGCAAATACCTTATCACGGATACAACAATACTAAGCCTGAGCAGACCTAGTACTGCGAGGGTTTGCGTCAAGGTTAATCTTATGAAAGGCGTCCCAACGAAAGTGGGGCTTGCACTCACAAAATCCTTCATCTTAGAACAATCAGTGATTTATAAAAGGCTTCCAATGTATTGTTTACACTGCTTCCTGCAAGGCCACAACAAATCCAATTGTACTAAGCTTAGTCCGACTGTCCTACCAGACAAGAGGGACGAGTTTTAAAAGGGCAAAGCAAACATGGGCAGAGCAATGCCTGCTAAAGGTGGGAACATCAATACACCCAAACCAACGGTAAATGAAAGAAGTACTAAACTACACAGTGACGTACCTAAGTTGGGTGTTACTGGCAACAACATCGAGCCTCTCTCTGAAAAGGAACAACTACTGGGAATAGGGTTATCGTAGCCACATACTACTGTTGCACCAATGGTGACCGACAGTACACATGCTATAGAGAAGGTGTACACTCTGGAAACATCGACGATCCACATCACTACGGGTAGTTCGAATGAGGTTGTCTCAGCAGATACAATAGCAACTAAACTCAAGAATGTAGATGTTGACAGCCTTGTGTCTGACGGCGAACCTGCAGCAGCCTATGACACCGAGTTTGAACAAGGTTTTCACTCTGATATGGATGGGGCAACTTGCATGGATTGGAATCTGATAAAGAAAGTGCGATCAAGGCCGTAGCGGATGCCTCTCAACGTGGTCACAAGGAGCAAAAGTGCTCGATAACCCCCGAACTAAACTATGGTAGATGAACCGCCACTCGTTTGGAATTGCAGGGGAATTGGCAACGCTAAGACAATAAATCATCAAAAAGCTCATTCATCAACACAAAATTTTGATTATGGTACTGTTAGAACCTTTTTTAGATGTCTCGCATATTGGTAGCATATGTAGTCAAATAAAATGCAAGTCTTTTTCTGCCCAATTAAGATCAGAACAAAAAAATGTGGATTTTCTAGAAACAAGATTATGATGTGACATTTCTGTCTTCTACTGATCAATATATTCACTACAAGATAGCACTAAACAACAATTGGAATTCCCTAATGACTCTTGTTTATGCTAAATGCACAAGTTCTGAACGCCGATCTTTATGGGATGACATTTGTTTACTGGCCCAGGCCATTATGACACCTTAGTGTGTACTAGGGGATTTTAACACTATCCAGTATGATTCTGAGAGACTAGGTGGCCAATGAATACGTCACAGTGAGGTCACAAAATTTGAATATATGATACAAGCTGCAGGGTTAATGGATACTGGATTTTTGGGTTTAGCGTACACTTGGTGCAACAATCATCAGGGTAGGTCATAGTAGAGGGCAAGAATGGATAGAACACTCATCAACGCTGCGTTCGTGACGGGTTTACCATCTTACACGGGTTTGTTCAGACCATGCCCCTCTTCTTCTATCATTCACGAGCAATGCTTATCAAGGCCCTCGACAGTTCAGATTTCTAAAATTGTGGACGACTCATACAACGTTTCTTAAGCTCATCGAAGATACTTGGCCATCGGGTGTGTTTGGAAACTATCTTTCTTCTTTTGCCTACAAACTAAAAGTGGTCAAGACGGCCTTGCGGGAATGGAATGAAACAATTTTTGGAAATGTTACGCAAAACATCAAGCGGCTTGAAGACAAAATTACAGAGCCGGATTTCATGTTACAAGGTGGATAGGATGAACAGGTTAGTGCGAACTTTAGGAATGTGCAGAGAGAACACGCTGATATGCTATACAAAGAGGAGATCTATTGGAGGGAGCAGTCCCGGGTGAAATAAATTCAAGCTGGGGATGCAAATACCCAGTTTTTCCACACTGTAACGTAGATCAACCGTAAAAGATCTTTTCTTTTGAATTTCACAATGCCCGATGGCACCCATACGCAAGATACTGAGATGATCCACGAAGCATCTATTGCGTACTACAAGGATGTGTTCACTGCACCCCCAACCCAAATAGACCAGGAACTACTCAATTGCATCTCAACGGTTATTACAGAAAGCGAGAGCAACTGTATTACGGCCCCACCAACTATGGAGGAGTTAAAAATCTAGTGCTTTCAGTATACCCATTAACAACGCTCCCAAAAGTGACGGTTTCTCCACTAGTTTCTATACTACATGTTGGTATGGACGACTTACATGGAGCAACCAAAGAATTTTTCAATGGAGTACCTCTTTCACGATTCTATGCCTCCACCTTCCTGACCTTTATCCCAAAAGTTGAGACGCCTACAACATTGGGTGGCTTTCGGCCAATCAGTTTATGTTCAGTGGTCTATAAAATTTTCTCAAAAATCATTGCTACCAGATTGAATGCACTGTTGTACAAGATGATCTCAGGTAATCAGGGAGCCTATATACAAGGCAAGGACATCAGCGATACTATCATTCTCGCCTAAGAAATGGTGGGGGAATTACATAGAAAAACTCAGGGCAATAACGTTATGATAAAAGTGAATATGGCCAAGGCGTATGACTGGCTGGACTGGAGATTCCTCAGGATGGTTCTTTGGAAATTTGGCTTTAGCAGTACCTGTGTAAACCTCTTTTCATAATGTCTTGAGATACCTTGGTTTTCAGTGGTGTTACAGGGCGTCTTCAAAGGCTTTTTCAAGTTGACTAGAGGTCTCCGGCAAGGGGACCCCCTCTCACTTTTACTATTTATCATTACAGAGGAAGCGCTCTCTAAGGGGCTAACAGGATGTTTTACAGACGGGCATATTGGGTATTTTAAATCCTCTAGGGGTTGTCTTCCGATCGCACATCTGCTGTACGCGGATGACTTTTTTGTATTTCTAAATGGAAGTCAATCCTCTCTCTGAGGGCTGCTAAAGTTTATGGAAAGGTATGAAGTCTTCTCTGGCCAATTGGTTAACAAGGTGAAAAGTGGTGTCTATGTGCATCATACTACGACAGGAGCTAAAAAAAAATCATACAAACCACGAGTGGCTTTCAACACAAGCTATTTCCTATGATCTATTTGGGGGCGCCCATCAGCTATGGTAAGGTTCGGCACTCTTACTTTGAAATGCTCCTCATGAAGATACAACAGTGGATTGAAGGATGGCGCGGTAAGCTCCTATCTCTAGGGGGAAAACTCATTTTGATTAATCACGTCTTGAATTCCATGCCAATACACCTCTTTACGTGTATTAACGTCCCGATATCGGTCATTCGAAAACTGGAGAGCATGTTCTCCAATTTCTTCTAGGGAAAGTTTGAAGGTAAAAACAAACGTCACAGGGTTTTATGGGATGAAATATGTCTACCCAAAGCAGAAGGCAGACTCGGCATCCGAAAGCTTGACGATATCAAATATAGTTTCCAGCTCAAGAAATGTTGGAATGTGCTATATTCCGACACACTCAGGACTCGTTTTTTGAAAAGAAAATACACAGTACAGGATGACTTCTCTCGGCTTCGATCAAACACCTCTTCGCTGTGGAAAAGTATTCAAAACTTGATCACAACAGTGCAAGCCAATACAGTTTAGATTTTGGGAATAGGTAATTGTAGTTTCTAGTAGGACGACTAGACTGGGGAAGGAAACCTCGCCGACCTACTGAACATCGACTGCACACAGAAAATCATGGTGAAAGACATTATCAAGAATGGAACGAACTAGAACTGGAACCATCTACAACACGAACTGTCTGTGGAATGGAAAACCACACTCGTCAACAAGTTCTTCATCAGTAAGGACCACAACACGCTGCTATGGGGTCCTTTTGAAAGTGGTAGCTTTACGGTAAAATCAGAATGACAATTCTTGAGAGGGACTGCAGAAGTACAACGCCGTATAGATTGGATTTGGTTCAAAATTCTCCCTACCAAAATTCAGGTCTTCAACTGGAAAATATGGAAGAATGTTATCACGGTAGATGCTCTCCTTCAGCACCTGATACCATTTTACATCCAAATACAGCTGTTGTCGCTCGGGTAACATCGAAACTTTAAACCATTTGCTCGTAAACGGAGAGATCGCACAACAAGTTTGGCAGCTTTTTGCGATGGCATGTGGCATTCGCAATGTTCCAACTGAAAGTTTTTGGGCTCGGCAAGGGGTTTGGATACTAGCAAAAAACATGAGTACACAAATGGGCATTATTAAGGGAGTACTTCCGGCCATAATAAGCTAGGAACTATGGAATGGAAGATGTAAGCATCGATTCGACGACGTGCTCATGAATGTACAAGCAATTTTCATCAAAACATGTCGTTGGCTTCAAGATCTCATTATCAAAGCTTCAGTAACTCACGACTGCAACTACGGAGATACTTTGTCTCTTCAGGTACTATGAGTGCACAAGTTTCGAATAAACATAAAGCAAGTACATGGGTCAAATGGCAAACACCATCGCCAGGGTAGTTTAAACTGAACACTGACAGATCCCCTCTGCGTAATGGTCTGGTCTCTCTGGGGCTGGAGGTCTCATTCGTGACTCACAGGGAAGAATGAAACTCGGTTACAGTGTAGCACTAGGAAATGACACTAACATGATAACTAAACTATATGGGCTCCTCCATGGCCTCTGACTTTGCAAGGAGAATCATTGGTTTCTACTAGTGGTAGAGATGGATGCCAAGGTCATAGTTAAGTGGTTCAAGCAGATAAGACTCTACCCAAGCAAGTTTCAAGCCATCTGGAAGATGGTCCTCCAAATCTACCAGGAGTTACAAATCACTATGGTGCATACGTACAGAGAAGTAAATGGGTCCGCTGATGGTCTCTCCAAGATGGGAAGTGCACAACATAACCTTCTCTTCTGGTTGGCTGCTACGCTACCTAAACATATAAGAGCCTCCTATTTTCTCGAAAAATTAGGGGTTGCTGCTATTAGACACTTATGCAAATGTAATGTTCGGAGGTCAGGCTTAAAGCCCCCTTCATGTTTTTTCTTATCTACATAAATAAAATCACAATTTACGAAAAAAAAAACCATGGCTCCCTTAAGAACCTTCTTCACGCCCTTCTCATACACAACCTTCTAGCCTTTCTCTTCAAGTAAACCTTTTGAGATAATATTTTTCTTCTCCGTCAAAATATATAAAACATCCTCAATCACTTTAACTAACCCATTATGCAACTTTAGACGAATAGTACATATCCCCATAATGAGATATGAATCATTATTTCCTATCAACACGGACAACTCCACTTTCTAGTTTTTTCAAACTAGAAAAACAACCCCTATCGGGAAAAATGCGATAAGTAGCACCCAAATTCAAGATCCATTTTTTTAAATCAACAACACATGCACTCGATGATATAGTTAAAGAAAAGTGAGAATTATTACCTCTATTTACCGTGTCTTAAGAAATATTTATCAAAAAGCTCAATTTCTCACTGTAATGGCCAAATTCTATAAGCTCGATGCGATTAGGAATTAACTATCACACCAATGAACCTGTATCAATGCTCGAATATAAAGCAAGAAATGGACACAAATATTTTTAGCGTAGAAAACCTCTGAATAGGTAAAAAACCACGACCTCGTATGGAAGATTTTTGTAAAAGTATCTTTATTGCTTGGAGTGGATATCTTTATTACAAGTGATCTCTAGAAATGTTTTTGATCTCGTAAATAAGAAGTTAATGTAATTTTTCTGGTCCCTGTCTCTTCTAAAACTTTTCCTTTATATAGGCTTTTCCACAACTCTTCATCGTGCTAGAGCACATTTTTCAAATAATATGGTTAGTGGCATTGACTGAATAACTGACGAGTTCATTGGAGACAGGTGACTTTGAATGGATAATGGTTTCTGGGTTTAGCTCGACCCACATTCTGGAGTAGTTTGTTGGGTTAGAGTGTTAAGTGTTTAAAAAATGCGTGAGCCTGAGATGGAGGTAAATCGAGCTATATAAGCTCAATTATTAGTGAGATCGAGGGATAAGTCCCTACAATCGCCCCCTCATAACCGAAGTCACGAGTGGCTTTGGTTGAGATAAATGTGTGAAATGTTTGAAATTCGAAAATGATTAATGATGGCATTTGACTGGGTGGAAGTTACGTGATATTGGGAAGCGATGGGCATTAAAAGATGATTTAGATGTATGTGACGGTTGCGTTTGAATTGTCACGTCCGTAATGAATGATGACACTTGGGAAAATGCACCTGCACAATAAATTTAGGGTTATATAAAGAGTACCTGTAGCAAATCTTTAGAACAATTCCTTCATGCGTCACTTTTTTTGAGATGGTGAAGACTCGAAGTATGGTTTTTGAAGAGAGGATTGCGTCTGAAATGTAGATGTTGAAGTTGAAATACTTTGGTGATCATTCCTTGGAAATGGCGATACCCGCCCCTATTCCTCTGTCGTACCAAGGCTTGTCGGGAGAGGAAGTGGTTGAAGCTGAGAAAGATTTCTATTATAAGTGGAGATTTTATATCTTTATCTTGACTGGCGAGGAACGTTGGGCCTGTCTCCGCATCCTTGCGGATGACAGGGTTAGGACCTCATATGCAGGGATATGTGTATCTGCGGGGCAGGTATGCTAATTTCTTGTGTTGCCATGGATGCTAAGGTTAGACCCTCTTTATCTCTACCAACTCTTCGGTGGTGGTGGTTATAAAAGAGGCGGTGATGGCAGTGGAGGAGGAGGATGAGAAGTGGGAGTCTGTTGATGCATTTCCATCGTGCTTTGGCACTTAGAAGACCTTCATCTTATTTTATGGGGGCCAGCACTGAGTTTACTGCTTGCATAGTTTCCATTTGAAGTTCGACTGTACTTCGACCAAACTCATGTGAGGGAGACTTTTTGTTGTTTCCAATGTCTTCTTTGCATCAGGGTAAAAAATCATTGAATTAAGAAGAACTGGAAGACATGATACCTCGGCGTGCCTGAATGACATGTGACTTTTTACAAATTGGGAAAACTTGTTATCTACAAATCGTATGTAATATCTTTGACATGAATAAAAGTTGATATTTAATAAACTGTATTTAGAAAAAATTAGAAATTTAAATTGAATTGAATTGGGCTGGGTACTAGGGTGAATAACTGTTTATAATCGAGCTATTTATAAGTGACAAAACAATGCTATAATGCCGCTCGATCTGAAATGAGCTATTTATAAGGTTGTGCTGATGTATAAATGATTTATGTTTAGATGGTGTGGGATAGAAATTGTAGGAAAATATAATTCTAGAAACTCAAGCTGTTACAGGTCGAAAAGGGGTAATACTCGTGGTGGAGTAAGGTCGAGTACAGTGACTATTTTGTATACTGTTGTGGGGATAAGATTAAATAATTTATTCTAAAAATTTGGGGTTTTCTGTTACGAGATGCAAGGTAAAAATTATGTATTTGAGGGGAAAGTGTGTGAGAAACGTATAAACATGGGTAAGATGAAAGAAAAACAGAGGATAGATTAGGATGGTACGGCTCAATCTCAGAGGATTCATCTTGCCGATAACTGTCGATTGGCTTTAAGACTGCAGAAGTACGTGAGAGGATCTTGGGTTCGTTGGTTAATTGAAATATTGAGGAGGGAATGTGAGCTTGAAGGTTAGATATAAGGAGACCTTGTGAGTATGTTTGTTATCTCTTTGAGGTGTGTTGGTGAGGGATTAGGTAGATCGAGAGAAGCTGGCTGGTTTGATTGCTGAAGTTCGAATATGAAGATCTGAGGATCGACGAATGTTGTTTGATTAGATGATGTTCGTTTAGGTTACCAAGGATGTGATGGATGTTGTGTAAAGTATGTCTTATGAATAATAAAATTATTTTGAATGTAACATAAATAATATAAGTCAATCGGATCCTCTATAGGGGAAAATATGTTTTGAAACTATTTTAGCAAACATTTTGAATAATTTTAAACATTTGTATAGTTTAGAAAATGACGTCAATCACTATAAGTATGATAAACAAGGACAGAGAAACAAAAATATGAAAAATGTAGAAGCTTCTAGTTTTGTTTTGTATGCAAAAGGAAATAGAACTCTGACATCCTACAGAGTGAGTCATCTTGAGTATGGGAAGGTCCGGAAAAGATATGGAAATAGGGAGAAAAAATTTGTTAAAAAATGAAGGGAGTTATAATGATGGAAATGTGGCTTTATCAAAAAGGTACAAGGCGTCTGACATGGAGAGTGGAAAGGATGACCCGATTCTGGAATCGAGGACGGTTCGTGCGAAGAGTAATAAATACCAGCCGCTGGAGAGAGAAAGGATAACTAGTGCTTCTTCGTCTCCAATCAAACGTTTTACAATTTTACAAAATTTGGAGAACACTTAGAGAGAGAGACGAAAAATCAGGGGATTTTATAAAGAGTTATCTGATGGTGATAAACGGTTGAAGAGGGAAAAAGATTTTGAATCTCGTAGGTGGCTATACAACAGCGTCGCGAGGGAAAAGCTTGGCGCAACAGCCAATTCTCATTCGAATACTAAAGGTTAATAGATATGTATGCAAATATATGTTGACGTATGTATATATTAAAGATATATTGTTATACGTAAATGATTGATTATAGATATATGTTGGATATATATATATATATATATACATAGACAGAAGAATGATAAATACCTTAACCTGTATGTAGGTCGGGTATGAAAGGCATCTCTATAAGTCAAAAACGTGCATGTAAAATTTGTTTTTAAGATGGGTAGTTTGTCTGTTAATAAGGTATCGACCTCTGGTCGGACGAATGAGTCTGATAATGAAGGGGAAGTAGGATTGGAACAATTCCCGGGTTTCCCTGGTCAATTGTTATCTTATCCTCCGGGTTCTGATACCTTTAGAGAGTTTTGTAAAGCCAAGGCGGCTGTAGGAGGGAAGTGGGGCAATTGTGTAGAGTTTGTCGGTAGGCAGTTTAGGGGCTGTATGGTAGCAAAGGGGAAAGAGTATTTTTATCTGCTGGCAGATTTGGAAGTAGAAAAATGAGATAGGGGTATAGATAAATCGATCTCGTTAGAATATTTTGATGGGGATGCCCAGAGTGACCTCTCAGAGGGTTTTTTATGTTACCTATCTCAATTAGAGTATGGGTTGAGTCTTCCCCCCACCAATTTGGCGAAAGGAATTTTGAATGCAATTGGGGCAGTCCAATTCAATTGAACGGGAACATGTGGGAGGTAATAACAGTGTGTCCATCTGAATGATAAATTGGAAAGGGAGGAAAAAGTGAGGAGGATAACCCCTGAGGATATTTTGCAATTTTATAGGGTGAAGAATTTTAAGGCTAGTGGGGGGTCTTATTTCTGTGCGAGTGCAACTCGGCGTCGTTTTTTTGATCTGAATTCAGCAGGTCAAACCTGGAATGACAACATCATATGGGTGAAGGGTAATTATCTTCTAAAAGATGATGAAGAACCATTGGAACTTCAGCTTAGAACTGTAAAGCAAAGTAAGTATAGACATGCATAAATAAAATTTTTGTTATGTTCCTCTGACAAATGTAGTTGATAGTAAAAATGTTGTTATTATAGGTGTGAAGTCTATAGTAGAAAGGAAGGAATCCATGTTGGACAAAGTTGTGGAGGAGGAGACTGAACTCGAACTTGTGTTGGAGGGACTCAGCCTGAGTAGAAAAAAGAGGGTTGACAGCAGGTCAAATAAGGTTTGGAAGGCTCAGTCTACCAGGTCGATGGCGGGGGTCAATAATGGAAAAAGGCTAGTAAGTGGTGAGGAGGTTTGAACTAATCAGTCCAAGACTCCTGGAACTGGAAGTTCGGCTCAGCTGAATCCTGTCAAGCCGAGTAAAGTAGCTCAAAAATATCCGAAGAAACAAATGTTGAAGGCTCTGCTGGCCTTTGGTACCATTGAAAGTGGTGAGGTAGCGAAAGATAAGAGGAGAAGGGTTGAACCCTCAGGGGAGTCAGGAGATAAGGTCATCGAGGGGCGATTTACTTCAGTGGATGACCTTAAAGAGGTTGAGGAAAGGGCCAGGTTGGTGTTTCTCCAAGGAGAGGAAGACACGAGAAAGATGGTAGGTTTATATTATCAAAAAGAAACGCTTAATACATTTCAAACTAGTCGCTGAGATCGATGTGATTTTTGCAGGTTGCTCATGTTGTTATGGGGATTTGGCTCAGTATAGAGGAAGAAAAAAACGAGCTGAAGAAGGTCAATGTCGAGCTGTAAAAAGAATTAGCTCAATCCAGGGCTGAAGCTTTGAAGGACATCGAGCAGCTGAAGGCTTCTCATGCCATGGCGATTGGTTAACTCCAGGTAGAGACAAAGGCCAATCTTGGCGAGATGGTTGAGGAGCGCAACATACTAGGGTGTCATTAAATGCTAAAAGGCTATTCTGAGGAGGAGGTGAATGCCATCAAGGCGGACACCTATGCTGAGGAAGAAGATGAGGAAGAAGCGGGAGCGGTGAGGATCGTAGATGGTGTGGATGGTGTTTCCCGCCAGACGGCGCTTGAAAATCAAAGGGATGACATCGAGTGAGGATGAGCTTGTATAAGTATTTGAAAGGTGTTTGAATTGTGTGTGAGGATGAAACTTCTGCAGATTGACCTTGTTTATAAACCTTTTGTAGGTAGTTAGAGAGATGAGTCTCAAAATAAATGATCTAGAGTCTGGACTTGCCAGGGAAAGAGAGACCTCCATAGCCTTGTTGTCTGCGTAAGCAGAGCTACAAGTTAGATTGGAATAGGTTATTCGACTTGCATGTTATACAACCGTTAAGTTATCAAGTAAATAAGATATAGATGCATGGTAAAAACCCAACATTATTAATATATAGTAATATATCGAAAGTATGTACCTTGTATCTCGAATGAAAACTCATGAAGCGTTCATCTGAGAATGGATTCCAAAATTTTAGTCCAAAAGTATTTAGAAGCCGATGTTTAGAAATCACAGTCTCTTTAGAAATGCAGTATGTATATATTGAAAGGCTTCTGAATCGAACTGTACTAGAACTTTTTATATTTCCCAGATCGAATTAGATTCATCTCACGCACGTGAGGACGACGTACTCATGTGTATTCGAGAATTTGTGGAGCAGTTTGATAGGATGAAGGAGGCGAGTAAGAATAGAGAAGATCAATACGTAAAGGCGTATTTTAAACTTGTAGAGTTAACTCAGGCCGTTTCTGATCTGACTCGTCAGTTCGAAGAGAAAGATTCCGAGATAAAGAATAGATTAAATGGGCTAGCTGAGGTCGCAAAATGTGCCTAGAAGCTTCAACGTCAAGTTGACGCGTTGGCTGTGAAGGGTAAGCGGGCTGATATGGCTCAATACCGTATTTAGGCGCTGGAATAATCAGAGGAACAATTTCGATCTGATCTTCATAACTGTGAGAACGAGATGGAGCGAATGGGATGAAAATTTGTCGAAAAGGATGACAAGCTGAGGGTAGCTTGAGAAATTCTATCGGTTTCGAAAGCCGCAGCTGAACATTTGAAATAGCCCTCCCCGCCAAGAATATCGAATTCTGAGAAATGCAATGAAGGTGCAACGATTTAAACCAGAGCGTTGCGCGACTTAAATCCGAGCTGACGCAAGCGATTGCTTGTGCCAAGAAAGTCGTGGATAGAGAGCGTTCAGGGGGAAGTAGAACTGAGATTAAGGCTCTTTTAGTTCGAGGGGATGTAGTTAGTCTCTCAGGTAAAATTAAAGAGCTAGAGAGTGACGTATCTCGTATTCAGGGGCATGTTCAGAAGGGAAATAAGAATTTAAGGGAATGCGAACATAAGTTGGATGATGCTCTTATCAGGGAGAAAGTTCTGGAAGGGGAGATCAAAGTGAAGGAATCGCTTGTGAGGAGGAAAGAAGAATTATTGATAGATATGCTGGTTAGGGAAGAGTTGAACGCAGAAATTGGGAGACTTTGTGCTCGGGTAGTAGATTTATAAGCTATGAACCTTGCTGAATCTGCGAAGTATATTGCAAAGTTGGAAGAAAATGTAATCTACCATGCTAAGGTCGATACAGAAATGGCTGAACTGAAGAATGATTACGCTAGACTAGAGTCACGACTCGAGAGATTGAGAGCGAGATTTGTAACAATGGTAGTACCTGATGCATCTCGATCTGATCTGTTAAGGGTGATTATTGCATATTTTGTAGAGGAAGTAAAAAGACTTGAGTTAGAATGAGATACCTTGTTTAAAACTCTGTCGGATAAGGGATGCATCTGTGGAGCTAAGATAGATCGAGGGAACTGTCTGGGCATCATGGAGACCCAACTGGGCCCTCAAACTATTAAATCGATAGAACAAGGTAGAGCTGTTGTGGCCCGCGAACTGAAAGCTCAACATCTTGATGTGGGGGGAAGCACTGCTGACTCTCCATCAGCAGAAAATAATCTTTTATAATATGAATTTGACCTGAAAATAAATAGTATCTGTCGCAGACACATTAAAATATATGAAAGCTAGTATTACCATTGCTTTATCTTGTGTCTGGTAGGGTCTTTGATATAAAACAATTTTTTTACATTCGTTTTAATCATAGAAATGGGTTGAGTTAGACCAAGTTGAAACTTGATTTGAACTATAGAAATGTCATAGACATATTAAAATAGATGAAACCTAGTATGACCTTTGCCTTATCTTATGCTTGGCTGAGTCTTTGATATGAAACAAGTTCTTACACTTGCTACAATTGCAGACATGTAAAGAGTCAGCTAAACTAAGTGTTATCCTTAATCCAGCCTATGTGAATGATACAAACAAGTTGAAAAAGATGAAGACTGGTATTACCTTTGCCTTATCTCTTGTTTGGCCATGTCTTTGATATGAAACAAGTTCTTACACTTGCTATAATTGCAGAGTTGTAAAGAGTCAGCTAAACCAAGTTTTATCCTTGATCTAGCCTATATAAATGATCCAAAGAAGTTGAAAAAGATGAAGACTAGTATTACCTTTTCCTTATCTCTTGTTTGGTTGAGTCTTTGATATGAAACAAGTTTTTACACTTTCTACAATCGCAGAGATCTAAAGAGTAAGCTAAACCAAGTATTATCCTTGATCCAGCCTATGTGAATGATCCAAACAAGTTGAAAAAGATGAAGACTAGTATTATCTTTGCCTTATCTCTTGTTTGGCTGAGTCTTTGATATGAAATAAGTTTTTACACTTGCTATAATCGCAGAGATGTAGTAAAAGAAGCCAAATCAAGTGATATTTTTTATCTAACTTGGATTAGATTGATTGTAAGCGAGTATTAACTATGCTTTAATATGTAGAATACAGACGAATGTTCGTGAAGAGTATGATATTGTTCCAAAAAAAATTTCATTGATAAGCTTATAATTTACATTGGATGGAGATTAGAATCTCACTTTTGGAATTGTAAAACAAAAAGAAAAATATGGAAATAGAGTAGTAAGATGCCTAACGATAGTACCGTTTCAGTCGCCTAGTATCCCCAGGATTTGAAATGAGGACTCCCTCTTCTGTCATGAGATAGTATGATCTCAGGCCTGAGAGACCTGTGATAATGAATCGACCCTCCCAATTGTTGGCTAATTTTCTGGCGTGAGG
The DNA here is from genome assembly GCA_014058105.1 of Kingdonia uniflora. Lineage (NCBI taxonomy): Eukaryota > Viridiplantae > Streptophyta > Magnoliopsida > Ranunculales > Circaeasteraceae > Kingdonia > Kingdonia uniflora. Next base: position 1,349,597 of record JACGCM010001377.1, on the reverse strand, counting down.
CTCTTTGCGATGCTGAGGAATTTCTTTGAGGACAAGATCTTTAATTTCAAAAGTACGGCTCCTGACTCGGTTATTATACGATCTGGCAAGCATATGATGATATCGACCTAGGTTAGCGATGGCATACTCCCTGGTCTCATCTATCATGTTGAGGTTGCAAGCCAATTCGAACTCATTCTCCTCGTCAGTCAGCTCGTGATCACAAACTGGATGATGATATTAAGAAAGAATGACAGCCTTAGTGCCATAAGCAAGGAGGAATGGGGTACACCCTGCGGATTGTCGGGGAGTAGTTCGATACACCCACAGGACGTGAGGTAATTCGCGAACCTAATTTCCTTTTTTCTGTGAGTGAAGTCTTTTTTTGACCCCCTCTACGATGGTTTTCTTGGTGATTTCGGATTGGCCATTTCCTTGAAGGTAGTTTGAATTTAATGGTGAGTGGATGATATTGTGGTGATTTAGGAAGGTTACGACCTTTTCTCCCACAAATTGGGGCCCGTTATCGATAGGAATTAGGTAGGGGCACCCGAATCGAGTGATTATGTGGTTCCAGGTAAAAGAGATGACATCTTCTTCTCTGGATTGACATAGTAGAATTGCTTCTACCCATTTTGTAAAGTAATTGGTAGCTACGAGTAGGTTACAATGATTATCTAGAGGGTTAAGGAATTCGCCGACGAGGTCTAGTGCCTATCTTTTGAATGGCCAGAAAACTTTGCTTGCATGGAGTTCGAGCGCAGGGGCGGGTATCATATTTCCATGTCTTTGGCAGGTGTTCCACCTCCGGGAATACTCTTTTTCTTGCTTGCGCATGCCGGGCCAGAATACTCCTTGAGTTATAGCTCGGTTTGTTAATGATCTACCTGCGGCGTAGGAGCCACAAGTTCCTTCGTGTAATTCGCAGAGTAGTTCGTTTGCTTTTGATTTTGAGAGGCACTTGAGGTAAGTCCCAGGAATAGAAAGGCGGTAAAGCATACCGTTTGAGTAATGTAACGCTTCAAGTTATTGATCAGCTGTCGGCATTCTTTTGGATCTGCCGGGAGTGGTCCGTTGCGATTGTTGTTGACAGCGAGGTAGGCTAAGAAAGGCTCTTGCCAATCGTCGTCTCCTCCTTTATCGCCCCCAGTATCAACCGTGCATACAGATATGTGATCAATGCTGGGGGCTAAAATGATTTCAATATGGAGATATCGAGCTTCTGTACCCAAGCCCCCAACTAGATATGCCAAGGAATCAGCGTGTCTGTTTTCACCTTGAGGAAGATATTCGAGAGTTGCTTTCGCGATCTTACTCATCCTATCTACAATGAGGGCTGCGTATTCGATCATCTTCCCGTTCTTCTTGTATTGCTCAGAATAATGATGAACGATAAGTAATGAATCTATGTAAAATGAAAGTTCGGGGACATCGAGCTCAAGTGCGAGGTCGAGTTTGTGAATGAGAGCTTCATACTTGGTAACATTATTTGAGGCTTCAAAATCTTAGTGGATTGATTTCTCAATTCTATCATTAGAAGGGGTAATCAAAATGATCCCGATCCCTGACCCTGCGGGTCGTGCTGATTCATCTGTGAGAAGCCTCCACCCTGACGAAGTGATCCAGTAAGCTCTTTCGTCGAATGGCTTGGGGGCTAGATTCTCCAGCGTGTTTTCGGCAAGGTATGGGTCGTGCTCCTCCCACTCGGGATCCTCCACTGGAAAATTTGTGAGAAAATTGGCAACGGCCGGATCTTTTTTAGAATGACGCTGTTCGAACTTGATATCATGTTTTCCCAAACTGACTGACTATTGTTGTACTCTCATGACTTTTATTTTTTGGATAAATCTTCCCAAAGTGGGTAGTTTATCATAACTTTGACGGAATGTGCTTGGAAGTAATGCTTGAGTTTTTGCGAAGTGTAAATAAGGGTGAGAAAAAGTTTCTCAATCTTAGGGTACCTTGTTTCTGTTGGTATGAGTGTTTTACTGATGAAGAAGACTGGCTTCTCTATTTTCCCTTCCATGCGAATGAGAACTGAGCTAAGAGAAGTATCTGTGACTTCTAGGTAGATTATCAGTTCCTCATTACCTATTGGGGTGCTTATTATAGGAGACCTACCCGAATAGATTTTGAGATCCTGAAAAGCTGCCTCGCATTCTGGTGTCCATATAACTTCTGCAGTTGGCTGAACCTTTCCACGCTTGGTATATCTGCGGAGTAATAGGAATTGCCAATGACAGCGGTCTGAAGATTTAAAGACGAAATGCTTGATAGCGGCAATCTTGCCGGCGAGTTTTTGAACGTCTTTTGTTTTCTTTGGAGAAGGCATGTCAAGGAGAGCACGAATATCATCCGGATCGGCCTCAATCCCTTTCTTGCTGATGAGGTGGCCTAGGAAGCGGCCAGAATGTACCCCGAATTAACATTTATCAGGGTTGCGATGCATTATGTAAGATCAAATGATGTTAAATATTGTGTTGAGATCTGAGATGTAATTATCTGACTTTTCGCTTTTGCACAAGAGATCATCAATGTAGACTTCAACAATTTTTCCCAGGTGTGCTTTGAACATAGCAGTCATCAATCGTTGATATGTGGCACCTACGTTCTTGATCCCGAAGGGCATGACTTTGTAACAATAGAGGCCACTTTTTGTGATAAACGTTGTTTTCTCTTGATCATCTTCCAGAAGTTGGATTTGATTATACCCTGAAGCAGTATCCATCATAGATAGGAGATCATGGCCTGCTGTAGAATCGAGGTTTTGATGAATGTTGGGAAGAGAGAAACTGTCCTTTGGAGTATGCTTGTTCAGATTTGTGTAATCTACGCATATGCGGACTTTTCCGTTCTTCTTTGGGACAACGACAATATTGGATATTCAGTCCGAATACTTGGCTTCTCAAATGAATCCTACTTTGATCAATTTTTTGATCTCGGTGTTAACTTCATCTCGAAGACGAGGTGAAAGTCGTTGCTATTTCTGTTTGACCGATGTGGCTTTGATGTTGATGGCAAACTTGTGGCAAGCCATGGCTGGATCGACTCTGGGCATTTCTTCAAAAGACCATGCAAAAATGTCTCGATTGAGTTGCAAGAACTGAATGAGAGCATCTTTCTCATGCTGAACTAGCTTGGTTTCGATGAACGTACCTCTGCTAGGTCCATCAATGTTGACATATTCCGCGGGTTCCTCTATAGGTGATTGATCGCCTAGGTGATCAATTGTCTGTAATTGCTATGCGGCCAATCTGTCTGAAGTATCTAGGATGACAGAGATAGTATTTTCACAAGCCTGAGAGAGTTTCTGACTACCTCTGATCTCATAAATACCATTATCGTGTTTGAATTGGAGTGCTTGATGATAGGTGAAAATGATTGCATCCATATTGTGTATCCAGCAACGGCCCATAATCCCAAAATAACGAGACTTGGCATTGATAACATAGAAAATGATGCCGATAGTGGCTGATCCTACGGTAATAGTTAAGATAATCTTGCCTACTCGTTCCTCCCTGGTGCCATTGAACCCACTGATATTTGTGTCGCTGTGAATGACTTGGTCGGCCAAACCCATCTGGTCGATCGCACTCTGAAAAAGAATTTCAATACCGCTTCCAGTATCAATCATCATTGTGTGCATGACAAACTATTTCATCTTGAACATTATGACTAATGCATCATGATGTGGAAATTTGACATGGCTAGTATCGCTATCCTCGAAAGAGATTCCGAGTCGGCGGTTGCTCGACACGGGAAGAAATTTGGCTTCTTTGCCTTGAGGTTTAAGATCACAACATTTCGAGAGCCTCCGATGCTTTTATCGGTTGGAATTGGCGATCTGGTTAATTTCGATCATGTTGCTGAGGTGCATATAGTCGAGATGTTTTTCCTCAGCTTTGTCGTTGACCTAAACAACTTTGAGTTGCTTCTTATGGTTGCAATCTTGGTATGACTTCAGGTCAACAATATATTCGAGCATCCGTCCTTCCTTGAAAATGAGCTCGAGCAACGGCTGTAGAGCATAACAATTGTTAGTAGAATGATGATTTACCTTATGGTGTAGGCAAAATGGTCGATTCTCGGTGGGCTCCAGTGGTTGAGAGACGCGGTAGAGTGCGTCGTTCAACAGCAGTGGAAAAATTGTAGAGATTCGAGCATTCATCTTTAGGAGGACGAGTTTGTTTTGAGGACTGCTTCACCGAGGGTATTGAGCGTTTCCCTTGGTGCATTTCTGATCTTCCTGTTCCTCCTTAGGCTCGCTGGTTCATTCTGCAGGTGGGGATTTGGTAAAGAGGACAAATTTAGTAGACTTTTGTCGCTTATACATTATCCTCTTCAAGTCGACGTAACCGTTGACTTTGGTGATCATCTTCTCTAACATCACTGGCTTGTTAATGAAGAGGTATTCATTGGCCTTGCAATCGAGCCAGAGAGCATTGGTAAAAGTGGCGACGGCTATTTTTTGGTCGAGGTTATCCACCTTTCTTGCGAGTTCTGGGAATTTCTTTAAGAAGTCTTCAAGCTTTTTCCCATGTGACTGCTTTAGTCCTATAAGAGAATACAAGTTCTCCTCTTTATCTCTGTTGTGAACATATGTCTTGATGAACTGTTTATGCAGCTGATCAAACATGTAGAAAGATTCCTCAGGAAGAGAATAGAACTATCGGAGTGGCTCCTCCTATAAACTTGTGGCGAACAGGCGGTAGAGGATGTGGCTGAGATTGGAGTACAACCCCAATAAATCGCGGCATTGCTGAATATGCTTCTTCGGGTCAATACCTTTGTACTCGTGAATTTTGGGAGTATGGAAACCTTTCGGTATTTCCATATCGAATAGTTCTTTGGTAATCAGACTTCCTTGTAACTTTGTGGCATCGCCGGTAGTACCCAGAACTTGTGCCTCGATCAACTACTCAATTCGTTGGTCCATGTGTTCTTTTGTGATGTAATGACGTGCTGGTTGAATCGTTTGACGTGCTGGCTGGGGTTGATAAGTTCCTGTACCTTCACTCAAGTGATCTCGTGTTGGAACTTGATGTAGAGGTTACTGGTCTTCCTCCTGACGGATGGGAATCTGGTGACCTCGACTTACATCTGATTGAACTTCCCCCCCAAATGGATGGAGGGCTGCAATCCGTGTGGTTGATTTATGGAAATGGCTTTACTGGTGGCTCCCTGAGATCCCAATCTTTCCTTTGCTGAAATGCGTGAGGTCTCTAGAAGTTGATCGTGACCTCTGGCTGGAGGAGCCCGCTGAGTATTTTACAAAGTCTTGAGTATAGTCAACATCGTCGTCATATGATCTTCGTGTCATTTGAGCGCTGTCAAACGAGCTTGTCTTTCTGCATCGAGCCCTTTCTCTCGGAGCTCGCGATCCTTTGTCAATTAAAATTCGATTTCAGCGCGTTTTTCTGTCTCGACGTGGAGATTCGCCCGTAACTCGGTGGGCTATCCCGGATCCACAAAAATTTCGAGCTGAGTTCCTGCGGCCTGTCGTCTGGAAGAAACAATAATTGAAATTTATAATAAAAGACTGCTTTAGGGTATTGTGGAAATACAATCTTTCCCATAGACGGTGCCAAATGTAATGGCAAAATTCCGTAAGCTCGATGCAATTAGGAATTAATTATCACACCAATGAACCTGTACCAATGCTCTAATATAAAGTAAGAAATGGACACAAGTGCTTTTAGCATGGAAAATCTCTGAATAGCTAAAAAACCACGACCTCGTATGGAGGATTTTTGCAAAAGTATCTTTATTGCTTGGAGTAGATATCTTTATTATTAGTGATATCTAGAATATAGAAATGCTTTTGATCTAGTAAATAAGAAGTTTATATAATTTTTTTGGTCCCTGTCTCTTTTGGAACTTTTTCTTTATATAGGCTTCTCTACAGCTCTTCATCGTGCTTGAATATGTTTTCCGAATAATGTGGTTAGTGGCGGTTGACTGAATAACTGATGAGTTCATGGGAGACAGGTGTCTTTGACTGGATAACGTTTTCCGAATTTAGCTCGACCCACGTTCTAGAGTAGTTTATGGGGCAGGAGTATTAAGTGTTTAAAAAATGCATGAGCCTGAGATGGAGGTAATTTGAGCTGCGTGAGCTCGATTATGAGTGAGATCGAGGGATAAGTCCCTGCACCTACCATTTTTGTTCTTAAGAAGTGTGGGATATTCATTTTGTCAATGACTCGTCTCTTTACAAAATGCGCATTGGTCTATTCCCAAATAATTACTATTTACGCTGCGACCTTTTAACTTCAATCAAAAGTTGTTACCACTGGACTTCTCTTTGTCTGAAGACCTCCTTCTTGTCATTAATACCTCGAACGTAGACTCATCGGACTTATGTTTTTCCTTCTTACAGTACTCATTGTTCACCATCGTTGTAGTTACATCCGAGTATTATAAAGAACTCTTCATGTACATTATCGTCTCAACAAAATATTCATACTCATCGGGAAGTAAGTTCAAGAATAGAAGTGCTTTATCCTCATCGCCAACAATTTCTTCAAGATTTTCCAAGTCAGTTAATATCTTGGTAAAATCATTCAAGTGCTCTGACATAGAAATCCCTTGTTTCATCATGAAGCGGTAAACCTTCTTCTTCAAATGGAGTCAATTTTAGATGTTTATTGCAAAATACTTCTCCACAAGAATCATGTAAGCTTCCTTTACCAAGGTTTCATTCATTACAATGTATTTTATATCTTGAGCAAGACATGTGCGGATTTTACCACAAGCCCACTTGTTCATCTTCTTCCAAACACTCCCCTCTACCTCACCTACCAAAGTTATTGGTGCCATTAAATTTCTCAATTTCTATCTTTGCATTGTTAAATATCACCGTTGTATTTCGTTTAGGGGTCAAGGAACTAGGTTCATCTCCTTCTACCATGGTTCTCCCAATTTTTATACACTTACCAAAATCAAAAACCTAAATAAAATCAAGATAACTCGATGTTACCTTAATTTCAAGCACTACCAAGGAAATAGTCTCGCTCTGATACCAATTGTTGAGCTGCACCACGGAAGCCGAACTCCAATTCGATTCAATTAGCTACAAACAATCTAAGGGGAATACACAACACAAACTAATAATAAGGATTTAGGGTGGTTAGGCAATTACCTTACTCCATACACAAAGAGAGAGAAAGAGAGAGAGTTTATTCCAAGATCCAAGGTTACAATCTTACAAACAAAGGAGGTTTTTCTCTAAAGAATACCTCTACCAAAAAGACCTAACCAAGGGTGGCTTTTAAAAAACCTAACTCTCCCTTATATACTTGGGAGAACAATTACAATCACTCAGATCTTGAGGCAAACCAATGGCTCAAATAAAACTCAAAGTTAACTTTTCTCGATGTTTGTTCGAAAAGACTCTTTTCTATTCGAATAAACACCTAAAGTGTATTCGGAGAAATGGGGTTTTGTGTAAATTATTTGAACAAACTTTGTTTTGTTTGAACAGACTCAAAGTATATTCTAACATAAAATAGGGTAGCCTCACACGCTATACTTCCAACCATTGGTGATCCTCGGTGTATAAATAGTCAAGAACGTCGAAAAGAGTCCCAAATGCTTATTTGTTAAGGAAAAAATAGCCAATTTCAAAGTTTTTGGTGTTAATGCCGTTGATTCGTTGAATAACATACTGGAGCACAAGTTCAAAGAGATTGAGAGGTTACTACATCTAACTATTGATTCATCCCTATTGACATTTAGAAACACACTTAACAGTATTCAGATTGATAACTTCATTAACGCAAATCTTCTCGCTTTCAATTTTTGAATTCCCAATCTAAAAGCTAGACAAGATAAACCCACCTTCAGTTTATATATCCTCACCATCAAGTAGGCTATTTACTTAAGTTACATAAAACATTCTTTAGTTATTTTTTTTCATTTCAAAATGTCCCGTATAATGAAAATGTTGGTTTTTACAAAACAATAAACAATGTATTTCAAAATAAAACATTTACTTGGGTTTAAACCCATGACCTCTTGGTCCTTGTTTCTTCAAAAGCCTCTCTATAAAAACTCTTTATTTTTAAGAACCCAAATTTTTCCTTGAGTTTTAATCCCACATTGTTTGTAAACAATAGTAGAACTAAACATATAAGGTAGTACTCACATGTGTGAGGTTGGTGGGCATAGTCGTTCGAACGAACACCATGGCCATTCGAACGAGACTCAGTTTTTTTGCCTAAAAATTGTCCCAATTACAATCTTCTATTAATGGCTCATAGTCGTTCGAATGGGCCTCATAACGGTTCGAACGAGACTCAATTTTTTGCCATAAAGCTGACCCAATTACAAAGGAGGACTTAGAGGTGCATAGTCGTTCGAATGAGGATCAATATTTTACAAAAAATTTGACCCAGTAATAACCTTTATTTGGTTTGGTTGAATCCGCTCGAACGAGACTCATAGTCATTCAAACGATTATGTGGAGGTTTATTTTGGGAGGTCGTTTAGACTATTGATTTTACCTTGTGATTCATGTTGATTATAAAAAGTCTCCCGCGTATAAAAAGGAGACTTTGGGTATTTGGTAGCCACCTTTGGTGAGATCTTTTTGTGAGGAATCCTTTTGAGAGAAAAACTTGAGAGACCTCAAATTCATTTGTGATTCTAACCTTGGATCATTAAATAAAACTCTATCTCTCTATTTCGTATGGACGTAAGGAATTCGCCAAACCACGGTAAATGTGTGTTATCTTGTGATTGTGTTTATTTATTCAGTTTGTTCCCCACTATTCGGATCGAATTGGTGGTTGGCTTCCGCGGTGTGGCTCAACATTGGAATTAGAGCGGGGCTTTATCCTCGGTGGTTCTCAAAATTGAGGTAACATCTTGTCTTAATTTCACTTGGTTATCGATTTTGATTATTGTATGAAAATTAGGGGAACAATGGTAGAAGAAGATGAAACAAGTTCCTTGACGATCCCTAAACGGAATAACACAACGATTATGTTTAATAATACCAACATTGAAGTTGAGAAATTTAATGGCACAAATAACTTTGGCATGTGGTGATGAGAAGCTGCTGATGCTCTTAGTTAATAAGATTTATATGAGGTGTTGGAAGATAAAATCGATGAGGCAGATGAGAGTGTTTGGAAGAAGATGAACAAAAGGGCTTGAGCTCAAATTAGGTCATGTCTAGCTTAGGACATAAAATACCTTGTGATGAATGAAACCCAGCAAAAGAGATTTGGAGGATTCTTGAAGAGAAGTATTTGGTGAAGAACATCCAAAACAGACTCCATTTAAAGATGAAGCTTTATCACTTCATGATAAGATAGGAGATTTCTATGTCAGAGTATTTAAATGATTTCATAAAGTTACTTGCTGACCTAGTAAATTTTAAAGAGGTTGTTGGTGATGGGAATAAAGATGTATTATTTTTGAACTCGCTTCCTGAAAAGTACAAACACTTTGTTACGACGATAACCTATAGAAAGAGTTCTTTGCAATACTTGGATATGACTACGGCGGTGGTGAATCATGAGTATCGAAATAAGGATAAATGCGAGTTTTATAAGTTAATGCCTGAGACATTGATGGTAAGAGGGAGGTCTACAGTCAAAAAGAAGTTTAGTGGTAACAACTTTCGATTGAAGCTGAGAGGTCGCGGTATTAATCACAAGAATTTGGGTAAAGACCAATATACATTTTGTAAAGAGATGGGACATTGGAAGAATGAGTGTCCAACACTTCTATAGAAGAAGAATATGGAAAAGTTGGTTCTTCTTTAAATGTTGCTCAAGAACATAGAGGAAGTGATTGTAATGATTCTGAATTTTCTTTAACTATATCATCTAGTGTATGCATTGTTGATTCCAAAGAATAGATTTTGGATTCGGGTGGTACTTATCATATTTTCCCCAAAAGGGGTTGTATTTCTAGTTTTTAAATGCTCGAAGGTAGAGTTGTGTTGGTGCAAAATGATAATTCTTGCCGCATAATAGGGATAGGTTCCATTCGTCTAAAGTTACATAATAGGTTGGTTAAGGAAATTGTGGGGATTCGGTATATTCCGACTATGAACAAGAATATTATCTCAACATGTTTACTTGAAGCGAAAGGCTATAAGGTCGGGTATCAAAATGACGTGAAGAAGGTTCTTAGGGGAGAAATCATGGTTTGAAAGGGTCAAAGAAGAAGCAACAACTTGTACTATTTAGATGGTAAGACTCTTCTTGGAGAGGTTATTACTGTAGGAAGTATGAAGACTACATCAGAGATATCACTAGACTATGGCATATGCGTTTGGTACATACGGGGGAGAAGTCCTTAAGAGTTCTTACGAACCAAGGGCTATTGAAAGGTGCTAAAGTGTGCAAGTTAGATTTCTGTGAACATTGTGTTATGGGTAAACAAATAGGTAAATTTTGGCACAACTATCCATCGTAATCGTAAAATCCTTGACTATTTTGATTCAGATGTATGGAGACACTCCAGGAATGCATTACTTGGGAATAAACATTGTTTTGTGTCATTTGTTGTTGATTTTTCTAGGCGTGTATGGGTATATACCATGAGGTGGAAGGATGAAGTCTTAGTAATATTCATGAGCTGGTAGAAGATGATAGAAACTCAAATTGGCAGAAAGATCAAGTTGCTCTGTTTGGATAATGGTGGGGAGTATACAAGTAGCAAATAATCTGTTCTTGCAAATATGTCAGTATGAGGGGATTGCTTGACATTTCACTATTAGGGAGACACCGCAACAAAATGGGGCAGCGGAGCGCATGAATCATACTTTATTGGAGAAGGTATGGTGTATGTTATCTAATTCTGGGTTGGGAAAAGCGTTTTGGGCTTAGGCTTTGACTTATGTATGCTACCTCATTAATAGGTTGCCTTCGGCTACCATTGAAGGTAAAATACCAATGGAAGCTTGGTCGGGAGAACCTGCTATAAATTATGATACTCTTCATTTTTTTGGGTATCCGACATATTATCATGTCAAATATGGTAAGTTGGATCCTCGAGCAAGGAAAACCATTTTTCTCGGAAAGAAGAATTGGGTTAATGGTTACAAGTGATGGGATTCGAAAGACCAAAAGGTTATTTTAAGCAGGAATGACACTTTTTATGAGACTTCTATGATGAAGTCACATATCTCACAATGTGAAAAGAAGATGACAAATAAGATTTTGCAGCGGGTGGAGATTGATGCATCTTGACATTATCTAGATAGTTTGGAACTAAAGGGGGTGTCATATGCCAGTGTAATAATGGGTGATGAGCCATTAGTTTATATTCAAGATGATGAAGACATAAACGAAGGTGGAGCATTTGGTAATACAGATGAGGAGACTCCAGTGGTGGAGTCAATTGGAACTAGCAAACTAAAAAGTAATACAAGTAAGCCAGCATGGCTTACAAATGATATGGTACTTCTAAGGGCGAAGGCCATAGTGGCCTACGAACTACCAATCGTTGAAGAAGATGTTCCTTTCACTTATAAGGGAGTTATTTACAGTTTCGAGGCTAACCATTGGGAGGGGGCTATAAAGGAAGAGATGTATTCTCTTTTCAAGAACGGAACTTGAGAACTTTTAAAGTTGCCTAAGGGTAAGATGGCTATTAGTTATAGGTGGGTCCACACATGGAAATAAGGATTTCAAGAAGATGATATACGCTTTAAGGCAAGACTCGTAGCCAAAGGCTATGCTCAAAGGGAGGGGATTGATTATAATGAAGTTTTTTCTCCAGTGGTGAAATACTCCTCCATTCATATCCTTTTGGCCTTGGTGGCGCAATTTGATTTTGAGTTGGTACAACTTGAAGTTAAGACGGCGTTCTTATATATGATTTTGAAAGATGATAACTATATGACTAAACTGAGTGGGTTTTAAGTTATTGGAAAGAAAGATTATGTGTGTAAGCTGAAGAGATCATTGTTCGGTTTGAAGTAGTCTCTAAGGCAATGGTACAAATTGTTTGATCAATTTATTATTAGGAAGAAGTATAAGCAGAGTCATTATGACCACTGTGTCTACTGATTCAAGCTGTATGACAGGTCCTTTATTTAATTACTTTTGTATGTAGATGATATGGTTATTGCATGTAAGCAGAAAAGCGAGATTGATAAGTTGAAGAAATAAATGGGTGAAGAATTTGAAATGAAGGATCTGGGTGATGCAAAAAAGATTCTTGGCATTGTGATTTATAGAGATAGAGAGAAGGGAACGGTGCGTCTCTCTCTGGCGACGTACATGAGGAAGACACTTAAGAGATTTGGTATTAATGGGAACTCAAAACCTATAAGTATGCCCCTTTCTCCTCATTTTAAGGTTAAGGCTTCTATGTTTCAAAAAACTGATAAGGAATGTGATTATAAGAGTCAAGTTCCTTATGCTTGCATTATTGGTAGCTTGATGTATGAAATGGTATATACTCGGCTAGATATTTCACAGGCAGTTGGGTTAGTTAGCAGATATATGCATGATCCGGGAAGAGATCATTGGCGAGATGTGGAATGGATTTTATGGCATATCAAAGGTACTGTGGCTATTGGTTTGGAATTTCATACGCAAAATTCGATTGATCAATTTTGTGAGGGTTACGTGGATTCTGACTATATGGGTGATTTAGATAAATGGCAGTCTACTACAGGGTATGTTGTTATATTTGGCGGAGGACCGGTTAGTTGGAGATCTACGCTACAGTCAATGGTGTCCATATCTACTACTGAAATAGATTGTATGGCAGTGACTGAAGCGATCAAAGAATCTATTTGAATGAAGGATCTTTTACATAATTTAGGCAATAAGATGGAGCATGTGATAGTCAGAGTACTATCTTCTTGGCCAAAATCAAGTTCATCATCAACGCATGATGCATATCGATATGCGTCATCACATTTTCAGAGATGTACTCGAAAAAGGTGAGATTCTATTGAAGAGGATTCACACGAATAATAATTCGGTGGATATGTTAACGAAATTTGTTTCGGGGATTAAGTTCAATCATTGTTTAGATTTGGTCCAAATCCTTCATATGGATTGATTGGATGTTGGGAACTATAGACGACTTGATTCACGTTACGTAGGTAACCATTTATTTGGTGCAGTCAATTTGGTCCTTCAGAACATTTGTTTGTTTGGGTTGACCTTGGGGTCATTTGGTGAGAGAGGGTTTGATTTGGGTCCAATTTGTTGGTTTAACAATTTTTGACTCAGATTTGAAGAAATCTTCACCAAGGTGGAGAATTGTGGGGTTTGTGGGCATAATCGTTCGAACTGGCCTCATAGCCATTCGAATGAGACTCAATTTTTTTTCTAAAGAATTGGAGTTGCATAGTCGTTCGAACGAATGAAGCCCATTCGAACGAGGATTAATATTTTCCTTAATATTTGATCTAATAACAACCTTCGTTTGGTTTGCTTGAATCCATTCGAACGACACTCATTGTCATTCAAACGACGATGTGGAGGTTTGTTTTGAGAGGTCGTTTAGACCATTAGTTTTGCCTCATGATTCATATTAATTATAATAAGTCTCCCAAGTATAAAAGGGAGACTTTGGGTACTTGGCAACCACCCTTGCTGACATCTATTTATGTGGAATCCTTTTAAGAGAAGAACATGAAAGTCCTCAAATTGATTTGTTATTTTAATCTTGGATCATTGAATAAAATTCTCTATCTATTTTGTGTGGATGCAGGCAATTTTGCAAAACCACGGTAAATGTGTGTTCTCTTGTAATTGTGTTTATTTATTTAGTTTGTTTACCACTAATCAGATTGAATCGGTGGTCGGCTTCCCCGGTGCGGTTCCACAACATGATATGTTTGTAACATGTAACTAAGAGAGATTGTATATGTGAGTGAGTGTGGGTGGGGGGGGGGGGTTTATAGCCATGATAAACTTGGACCTCTCTCAGGTGTCCCGATGGGCCGGGGTGGCACGGGCTCGGGCAATTGGCTCTAGAGGCCCAGGTGGCCCTCTGGGCTTGGGTTAGTCTCTCCCTATTCTTTTTGGAGAAGCCAAAACCAAGTACTCATGTCGGAGGAAATTTCTCACTTACGTTCGAGTAAAGTTTTGAAAACTGTTGCTTTGTAGAAGTCTATAAATTTGATAATTTTCCTTTCTATAAAACACACAGGAGAAGCCTATCTCTCCTGCTATCATACTTTCTCTTCCAATATTTACAAATTGATCTCTCCATTTCTTTTTAACAGTTTTGGTAATCTGCAAGTTCAGTACGTTGTTCTACCAGTACAATGGAACTCATGTATACTCTGTTGCTCGTTGTATCCTTGAAGGAGATTCGACAGTTTACTACTAGTACTCGGGGTAGGCCAAATTATTCATTAAAGAGAGTGTAACCCACGCCTCAAGCTTGGTTTCCTGTTGTTGTTAATTCCAAAATTTTGTTACTGTTTTACTTCTCAGTTCTAGCATATCATTCATGTTCCAATAGCAGTAGTTTTCTCTCATATTGGTTATAAAGAAGTTATAGTCAGGTTCATCGTTTCATTATTTTCAACAATTTTATGGAATAATTGTTAACCTGCTATTACGGCCCTTACTTCCGACGATCTAAAATTTGATTTCAACAAACCTATAAAGTTTGACAGTTTCAATTTCAAAAGCTGGAAGAGCAAGATGTTCTTTTATTTAACCCTCAATAAAGTTGCTTATGTTCTTAAACAAGACTGCCATGCTGAACCTCCTATCCCCAACCCTGTAAAAGATCATGATATTATTGTAACTGAAACAATAAGACTTTAGAATCAATATCGAACTTGACTGAGGCTGATTTCAAATGCTGTAACTTTATCCTAAACAATTTAGAAGATGATTTGTATGATTACTATTTGCAATCTGACACTGTAAAAACTGTTTGGGAGGCGTTATAGAAAAAATATGATATGGAAGAGGCTGACACTAAGAAGTTTTTCGTAAGCCAATATATGTTCACCATGGACAACGATAAGTTAGCAATTTCTCAATCACATGAGTTACAACAAATTACACGTGAGATTGTGTCCAAAGGGATATCTCTTGATGAGCAATTTCAGGTTGCCGTGATGATTGAAAAATTATCGCCAAATTAAAAGGACTATAAGAATATCCTGTGATACAAGTCAAAGGGATTTATAATGGAAAACTTGATAACTCAGCTTAGGGTTAAAGAAGAATTCAGAAAACAAGACTTCAAAGAGGTCCTTTTGGTTCAGTCCAAAGGGAAGGTCCATCTGAAGCCTAAGGGGAAACTCATAAAGGCTAAGAATTGGGGTAATCGGAATAATCGTCAGAATGGTGGTAATTCGAATAACTGTCATAATGATAGATACCAAAATCTTAATAAGGGAACGAACTAACAAGCCCCACCACACAATGGAACTGCTCCTATTGTGTGTTTTGCTTGTAAGAAACCTGGGCACATATCAAGGAACTGCCGAAACCGTAGACCTATTGCTCAGGCTAACGTTTTTAAAGAGCCCTTAGTTGCTATGATCACGGAGATCAATATGGTTGGTGGAATAGACAGGTGGTGGGTTGACTAGGGCACTTTTAGGCATATTTGTTATAAACGTAATTGTTTCAACACTTACAAGGAGATCAAAGACCAGAAGGTGCTACTTGGGGATTCCCATTGCACCAAAGTGCTAGGTATTAGAGATGTTTAACTGACATTTACCTTTGGAAGGACAGTGACTCTGAAGGCTGTGATGAACACCGTTGAAATGAGGAAAAATCATGTCCCCAATTTTCTTCTTAACAAGGCATAATTTTAGCGAACTATTGGCTCGGACCAGTACATTATAACTATAGGGGGAATTTTTGTGGGAAATGGCTTTACTTGTAATAAAATGTTTAAACTTAGTCTAGAAATGAATAAATTAGTTTCCACTTATTTATTATCTTCATTTAATATTTGGTACACTAGATTATGCCATATTAATAAGAAGTTAGTACACAATATGAGTAAAACTTGCTATGATTCCTAAATTTGATTGGAATGATTTTGAAAAATGTCAATCTGGTAGTTATGCTATAATAATTAAGAACTCGCATAAAAGTGTTGTATGGGAACAAAATATTTGAATTTAGTTTACTTTAACATTTATGAAATTGATGACACGCTGATTCGTAATTGTAGTGGCATATTTTCTAGAAGGAGAATCTTTGCCAATACTATTTATAAAGAAAATGCAATAAAAGGCTAAACAAATAAGATTTTACGTGGAAAACTCAGTAAATGCTGATAAAAACCACGACCTCGGGGAGGATTTTGATGTAAAATCTAGTATGTTGCTAGTTATTATAAGTTTTTGGAGTGATAGTAGGGTTAGAAAGTAAAAATAGTAAAGTTGCGGATTATGAGGTGCTGAATAATCTAGTCTTTGCCTATATTTATAGTAGATAAAAGAAGTTTACAAAAAGAAAGAAACAGTCTCCTATTTTGGGGATAATGGGCGAACTTCACGAATCTCTAACAGCTCTTTCTTGACCATGCACAATGGCTACTTTTAGTTGGTCAAGGACTTGTGGTATCATCTCGAATGTTATCTATCTTCGATCATGTATGACTGTCTTCGACTACACTGTGCTGGTTGCTCTTGTCGAATCTTGGGAATATAATGCTATAATCGCCCCTTTCTCGACATAAGTACTTGTGGTTGCGTCGAGAAGAAATTGGAAGCTGAAGAGGTTGCCAAATATTATCACGAGTCATGAGAATATCATTTCTGAGGTCAAGGTGAACTGTATATGGTCATGTCTTTCCCAAGGAGCAATTAATATGGTACATTAGACCTGGAAAATTCAAGTTGGGTATAAATAGATGGTCTCAAGGAGGGTTATATGGTGGTGGATTCCGCCCCTAGTGCTGCATAACGCGTTGCCTGAGAAAGAAGATGGTGAACAATCTGAGGTAAAGCTCTGTCCCAAATTGGTCCTTTTTAATTCTTTAATTGATCCTATTATGGTGTGGAGGGTGGGGGGAGGTAGAGTCAGAGAATGTTTACATGCATCGAAACCATTGGGGTCACCATGCAGTGCTGAAGGTAATGGAGTATATCAATTTTGGGGAGAAGGGGTTATTATTCGTAATGAAGGCAAGGATGTGTCGGCTGGTTGGGCATCGAGGGATCTTACCGAACAAAGGAGGCATCTTGTAATTTTTTGCTGCCTCTCATCTATTGAGGCAGCTCATGTTAGAAGTTCAGTGACTTGAGATTCATTGAGTCTCTTAGGATATCGTTATCCCTACTCCCAGAGATAATGCCAGATTCTGGTAAAAAGATACAATAATGTCAGATCCTGGTAAAAAAAAGCACAAAGCAATTAGTCCTTCAAGTCGAATGTAAAGATAGTAGTGTAGTTTTGATGTAATGTAATCGAAGAAGATAGTTGTCGAATGTAATATGAAACCATTATTTAAATAAATAAAGTTATTTCTCGACTTTTAATTATGTATTAATTGTCAATTATATATTTTCGAATATGAAAGTCATCGATAGTAAAATTTCAAAGTAAGATGTTAGAATAAATGTATGGTTACTATAGGTGAATAGATGAATAGATAGTAAAATTTTGTATGCGGAGTCTACAAAATTTTGAAAATAGATTAGATTTACTAAGTTTTTACCGTAGATATAGGGATTTGGAATGAGTTTAAATTGTACGGAGGTAGTTAGAGGTTCAAACATGGTGAGGTATTGTCCTATAGGTGAAATTTTAAAGTACAAGGAAGACGATGTACATCGCTTGTGTGACAAGATAACTTGTGCATTGTTGAGTAAGAATGTGTCAGAAGAAAATCTTTGAGATATGGAAGGATTGGAGCAACAATGAAGGGGTCTGCAATTTTTGAGAAAGCAGATAGTCAAAGACATCGATAAAAGACGTAAAAGGCATTATGTTCGAGCTCTCGAATGGTCACGAAGCGGTGCGATGAACAGTCGCGTGGGGTCTATAAATAGTTCGGAGTTTGGCGACTGTTCATATTTTGCAAACTCTGGAAAAATATTCTCAAGTACGAATTACTTGTTTTCGTCTTAGGAATTGTTGGAAGCAATTAGGAAAGAGGAGATTAATGTTCTGATTGCGAGAGCAAAGTGGACGAAAGAGAAGGATACAAAATCAGCGCGTAAACAAGGTTAGTATTTTTGATGTTTTGTGTTGTTTCGCAATTGAATATGTACTTAACTCTATAGAGATAGGTATTGTTAAAGTATTTACAGAATAAATTTGAAGGAGTGTAAATTGATTGGATGATAGGGAAGATTTAACTGTGTTAGGATTTGATTAGAAATCGTGATTGTGATCGTTGTAGGTTGAGTTGTTGGTGGTGATGGAGTTGTAATGGTAATTAAAGGGATTGGGGTGCGAGAGTATGGTTGCTGTCGTGGTGAGGACGACACAACTGTAGGGGAACTGTTGGGTTTCGGCGAGATTATTGGGGATATTTTTGTTGAAGTAGTTTGGATATGGCCGGAATTTGTGCCGGAGAAAATGATATCCATATTTGGAATGAAAGTGGTTTTGGTGGGAAATAGGTATAGCATCGTCGAGAACTAGCGGGATTCCTGTAATTTGACCAAAATTGAATTTAATATAGTAATCGATGTATATTACTTAGAAAATAAAATGAAATTTCATCGAGAACTGAATGTAGTAAGATGCAATTGTAAGTAACGATAGTAGATTGAATTAGTTATATCAAAATGATGTGTTGGAGAGTAATCTCGACAATATTATGAATATGAGCATATTTACCTATGCACATATATATGTATCAAATATGATAGATACTAACTGTGGTAAAAATATGGAATCTGATTTACAGGTTCTTAAAAATGGCTGAACCAAATCAAATTGATGATAAAGATATATATGAGAATCTCCATGATGTTGAGCCTCTGATGATTAATGTATCTATTTGTGCACAATAGCTGGGAGGTAGCTATAGGGTGGGCTTGAGTAGTGCCAGTTTAGCTAGCATCGGCAAGTATAGGTTGGCTCCTAGGGTTGTTGAAGTGTATGATGAGGAAGCCACAAAAATAGATATGGATCACAAGACACAGGTGAGTGATCGAGAAGGTAGTGGGGGTGGGGAGGAAGATATGAAGGAGGATGAGGAGGCCTGTTATGGATAGGGTATAGAGACGAAGGAAATTTTAATGTTCAAGAAGAAGTACATTATTCCTATAGATATTAGGCTAGAGGAGTACCAGTACGATATGATTGACCAGGAAATACCGTTCGGCGGGATTCTGGTTCATCGAGAATAAATTAAGAAAGGGTTGAAGCTTCCCCTTCAAGCTGACCAGAAAAAGTTGATAATTTTTTTTAATGTGACACCTGGTCAGTTCAATCCAAATGTATACGACTTGTTTAGGGTATACAGGGCAATAAACGGTCGACTGAAGGGAAGGAGGGAGGAGTTGATCACATTCGATGATATATGTGTGTATTACACACTGAAGATGAATCCGAAAAAATTAGGTTATCGCTATTTGGCGAGGTTTCTTAAAAGACCGTTGTCCTATAACATGGTGTCAACTGGAGAACAATACAGCGACGAACGTTTACTTATTTCTGGGAACTATGAGTTCGATAAGAAGGACCCAGGGGAGCCCTTAAAGAGAAAGACCTTTCACTTAGGCTTGTGATTAGGTAACATAATTGTCGATGCACTATGCTATGAAGGTTATGTGAATTGTTCGTAACTATTTTTTGTTTGTTTGCAGCTTTAAAGGAGGTCGATAAGATTTTTGAAGTGAAAGAAAAATTGTACAAGATCAGGAAAGGATTCTTTGGTAGGATTGATAATCTGGTCATTGACCAAGATCGTGTGAGTACCCTATTCCAAGAGGCCGTGATAAAGAGGTTGAGGGTTAAAGGTGTCGAAGTCTTTGTCATTGACGGCATGATGTCGGCGAAGAACAAGAGGGCTGAAGAGACGAGTCTGCCACTGGAAAATTGTTCCTTGGCCGGGTACACGACTAATACCGAGATAGACGCGATGTTCAGAGAGAGCTTGGGAAAGAATAAAAAGAAAAGAGTTGCGAGCAAAGCTGTGGCTCCTTTGTTTCCTCATAAGTGGAATACTCGACAATCGACAACTGAAGAGGAGGAGAAGATCGTGAATCCCGTAACTGTGCCAGATGGGCATCCGCCATGGGGTTCGACAAGTGTACTCCCGTAGAAGAAAGAGAGGGGTGAGATGCCGAAGAATAGATTCGTCAAAGAGTCTGAGACTGAAGTCCAGATGATGATGGACTCTTATATGTCTGGGACAGATGCATTGAAGGTTGAATTGGATGACAGTTTGGTGGGGACTGAGAGCTTAATTACTTATCTTACCGAGGGCCAGCGAATCATGTCGAAGGTGAGAAATTTTACTACTTTGCTTGGATTAAAGAAATGGGTAGGTCATTCAAATACTCAATTTATGAATGTAATGTAGATCAAGAAGTTAGTGACGGAAACCAAAGATCGCATTGTGGGCAGTACTGATTTGGCAAATCAAGTTCTAGCATATAGAAATATAGAGAAAGATTTGACAAGGGAGAAAGAAGCTCTGATCGAGGAGAAGATGGGGCTGAATGTAAACCTGAATACCTACAAGTTGGAAGCACAAAAAGCGAGTGAAGCTACCCCTCACGAAGCGATGAAAAAGTTGGATAAGGAAAAAGAGGATGTTCTTGCGCTGCTGAGGGCCAACTTCGAAAAGGATGTGAGGAAGTAGGTTGCCGATGCCGGAGGGAAATGAAGCTAGAACACGGTAAGATTTTGGATGAGGCTAGGGCCCAGTTGGAAGGGGAGTAGATAGAGAGATGTAAACAAGTGAGGGTCCACTTTTCTGAGCAGTATGATGAGTTGGAGGTGAGGAGGGATTATTATAAGGGCTTGGTTAAGTCTGGTGGTATTGTATTCAAAGATTCAGATGCAGGGGGCGATGCTCCCGAGCTTCCCAAAGTTCTGAGTGGGACCGAAGTCGTCGACGATGCGGTGATGATGAAAACTGATGGGGTGTATTCTAGGGAGGTGGCAGAGGTGTTCGCTATGGATGGTGTTGTGAAGGTGGATAAAGTAACCTCTCATCCTGTAGTGTAGAATAATTTGCTAATCAGTACTTGTTTGTTAGAATTGATGTAAAAATGGCCGATGGGATCGATACAATTCCAATCATGTGGTATGTTGAATGATGAATATTTGTGTTTTTTGTTTTTGGAGAAAATTTATTTTGGAAACTTGTTGCATATATTTGGTAAATTATACTAAGTAGTAGGTTCGACAAAGTGATATTGTCGAATGTGATTGTAGATCGTAGTAGCTAAGTAAGGAATGCTTGTTGGTATGATAAGTAAACGATGGCCATGAAATGACAAGTAATGAGCATGAGTACCAGATGTGTATCCTTTGATGGGTATCTAGATTTAGATTCGAGAAGAATGAGATGTTTGTAGTTTGTTCGAGATGTAAGGAATGCGAAGTAGAATATCCTGTAGTTGGATAGTGTTCACTTTTAAATTGAATGATAGTCTGGATGAATACTTATAAGTATGGATCGAGATCAATCGAAGATTATACAGATGTTGACATTCTGATACATATGTATCAAGTATGGATCGAGGGCAAGTCAAGATAGTAAAGATTGATTGTCTTAGACATACTTATAAAGTATGGATCGAGATCAAATTAAATCAGTAAAGATGATTGATTGCCTGATGCATACTTATCAAGTATGGATCAAGATCAAGTCAAAGTAGTAACGATGATTGATTGTCTGATGCCTACTTATCAAGTATGGATCAAGATCAAGTCAAGTTAGTAACGATGATTGATTGTCTGATGCATACTTATCAAGTATGGATTGAGATCAAGTCAAATTAGTAAAGATAATTGATTGTCTGATGCATACTTATCATGTATGGATCGAGATCAAGTCAAATTAATAATGATGATTGATTGTCTGATGCATACTTATCAAGTATGGATCAGGATCAAGTCAAATTAGTAAAGATGATTGATTGTCTGATGCATACTTATCAAGTATGAATCGAGATCAAGTCAAATTAGTAACGATGATTGATTGTTTGATGCATACTTATCAAGTATGGATTAAGATCAAGTTAAATTAGTAAAATTGATTGTTTGATGCATACTTATAAAGTATGGATTGAGATCAAATCAAGATAGTAAAGAGTAAAGTGACGGTAAAGATTATTTATTTAAATCGATGTAAACAGTTACAGCGTTTATCTGTAAATAGTTTCAGTTGGGCAGTCTTCCATAAATATTCGAGCTGGATTTCGTCTTCAGTCATCAGCCAGTAAGTTCCACTCTCACTTCTGTCACTGACAATGTATGGCCCCTCCCAGTTTTTTGATAATTTTCCTAAATTCTTAGGCTTAGTATTATCTTGAATCCGTCGAAGGACAAGGTCTCCAGTACCAAATTTCCTTTTTTAAACTTTTTTGTTGCAAGTTTTTTTCAATGTGTTATGGTATCTTCCTAAATTTGCAATGGCTTTGTCTTGAGTCTCTTCAATCCAGTTGAGGTTGTAGAGGAGGCCGAGTTCATTGTCTTCATCAGTAATTTTTCATCAGGTACTGGGTAGATCGAGGTCTGACGGTATAACTGCTTCAGTATTGAAGGCCATCATATATGGAGTGCAGCCTATTGCAGCTTGAGGAGTGGTTCGGTAGGCCAATAGAACACTGAGTAGTTTGTCGACCCATTTTCCTTTTTTTATTATTAAGACGCTTGCCTAGACCAGATTTGATACTTTTGTTAATGGTTTCGGCTTATCCATTGCCTTGAGGGTAGTATGGTGTGAATGTAGATAGCTGAATTTTATATTTATGGAGGAAAACGAGTACTTTTGCGCTGATAAATTATTTGCCATTTTCAGAGCGTATCATTTGTGGGCAGCCAGACCTGGTGATTATGTGCTCCAAAAAGAACTTGTTGACTTCATTTTCATCGGTATGGCATAGAGGAACTGCTTCGACCCATTTTGTGAATTAATCAATGGCGACTAGGACGAACCTTCGGTTTCCCGATACTGGATGGAAAGGTTCAATGATATCGATTCCCCATCGTTTGAACGGCCATAGTACATTGTTAATATATAAGTCGAGAGCTGGACTTTTGATGTTTTGAGCATGGATTTGGCATTTGTAGCATTTACGCACAAATTCTTTGCAATCATGCCTAATCCTGGGCCAGTATAGTTCTTGTGTGAATGCCTGCTGGGCTAATAATCTTCCTGAAATGTGTACGCCACTGATACCTTTGTAAAGTTCATTAATTTAGATCTGAGTTTGTTTGTGAGAGATGCATTCGATAAGAGGTCCTCCTCTGGTGAGATGATATAAGACTTTACCTTGAACTGTAAATCTGGGGCACTTGGCCAAAAGTGAACGGGCTTTTTCTTTGTTACTTGGGAGGATGTTGGGGTTGAGGTAGGCATAAAATGGTCTTCTTTGATCTTCAGGGTCTTTATCTTCAGCAATGGTGATATGCAGTATTGACAGTTTATCGAGGCCGGAATGCTCAATGAATTCGATTTCTAAAGATTTTTTCTCACTATCCCCCAGCATGGCAGCAATCTAAGTTAATGCGTCGGCATGCCGATTTTCTTGCTAAAAAGTTAGCTACTGATTGTCCCTAGATAGGTATCTGGGGTTCGAAGGAGATGTCATATTTGCCAAGGAAAATAGACCATTGCTGAATTCTTTAAGATTTTTCTTTCTTTGAGAGTACCAGTTTGAGGGAATACTTGGTGATGATTTTGATGAGATGAGCTTAAAAGTATGAACAAAGTTTTTGAGAACTATAGACCAAGGCGAGTAGTTGTTTTTTGTTGTTGTGTATCATTTTTTAATAGATATGAGGGTATTGCTGATGAAGTAGATCAACATTTCAATTCCTTCATTTTCTCGAATAAGGATGGAACTAGTGAAGTCTTCAGTTATGGATAGATACATGGTTAGTGTTTCGCCATCAACTAGAGTACTCACGATAGGAGGACACCCCAACTATCGTTTAAGATCTTGGAAGGCTAACTCACAATCAGGAGTCCAAATGATTTCCTTGTGTTGTTTCTTTGAAAGTATAGTGAAATTGTCACGAAGAAGGAGGTAAATGAGTTTGTATCGATCAGATGGCTTGGAGATGAATCTGTGAAGAACAGGGACCTTGCCTGCAAATTTTTGGACATCTTTCTTCCTTCGCAGAGATGGAATTCCGATGAGTGCTTTGATTTGTGCAAGGACAATTTTAATTCCTCTTTTGCTGACCAGGTGTCCCAAAATTTGGCCAGATGCGACTCCGAAAGTGCATTTCTATGGATTAAGTTTCATCTGGTATTTGCGAAGGATATCAAAGATGGTTTGGAGGTTACTGGAATGATCTTCACGCTTTAAGATTTTACAGATCATATCGTCGATGTAGACTTCCATGATTGTGTCTAGGTGATCTTTAAACATTTTGGTGACAATCCTTTGGTAAGTAGCTCCTGCATTCTTTAACCCAAAAGGCATCATTGTGTAACAGTAGAGACCTCTTTCAGTAATGAAGGTTGTCTTTTCCTAATCGGCTTCGACGAGCGGAACTTGATTGTAGCCGAAGGCTACATCCATCATGGAAAGAAGTTCGTGTCCTTCGACGGAGTCGAGGAGTTACAGAATCAGTGGTAGCAAAAAACTATCGTTAGGCGTAAACTTGTTGGGTTCTGTGAAGTCAATACAAACCCTGATCTTTCCATTTTTCTTTGGAACTGCTACGATGTTAGAAACCTAATTTTTATACTTTGCTTCGCGAATAAATCCTACCCGAAGGAGTTTATCAATTTTTTCCTTTACTGCATTACAGAGGCGGGGAGCTAAGTTCTAGCGTTTCTGTATGACTGTTCTGCTGTCTGGATGGGGGTTCAGTCTGTGGATTAAGTAGCTGGATCATGGCTTTTTTTTGTCGGTTGAAAGCTTGGAGCCGATGAAGGTGTGATGCCCTGGACCATCGAGTTCAATAGATTCGACAATTTTACTCTCATGCAGCTCGAATGTGGTGGGCGTTTCATGCTGTAGTTGTTATGCTTTGAGAAGTTTTGCGCATGAGTGTTGGTGGTTGTATTCTTGCGCATACGAACAACTGCTTGGTTGCCCTTGATTTCGTAGATTCCATGATCTGTTGGAAATCTTAATGCCAAATGATATGTAGAAGGAACTGCTTTGATAAAATATAACCAACTACGTCCCAAAATACCCAAATATTTGGACTCAACATCGATGACAAGGAATTTTACAAATGTTGTTTTCGATCCTGCCTGAACTGGCAGAGTAATTTCTCCTGTGGCAGACTCCTTCGAAATGCTAAAACCGGTGATTGTTGTTGTCGCAGCTTTCACAGTCAATCGCTCTTCAGAATAATACATCTGTTGCGCTTCCTTTATCGACGAGAACCGTTGTAGGTAGTCCTGTCTGACTTTGAGCATAATGATGAGATGGCTATCATGGGGGTATTTAACGTGGCTGGTGTCACAGTCCTCGAAGGTGATATGGTACGGACGTTTTGATTTGCTCAAGCTGGGGAGAAGTTTTATAGATTTATCTGAGGAGGTCATTTTACAACAGAATGTAATCCGATCGTCTTATTTTCTTTTCTTTCCTTTCTCAATCTCGATCATATACAAGTGGCGAGCCTGCCATGGGACGTGATTTTTCTCTACGTCTTTGTTTTTTGCTATATCTTTGCGAAATTTTTGGATGTCGATGACATAATTATGAAGTCTTCATGCCAAGAGGATGCAATGAAAGATTCGGATGAGATAGTAGCAGTTGTCAGCTTCATGGTTGTGCACATTGTGATACTGACATAGAGGTTTATTGGGGAGATCGGGTATTGTTTGTGGTGCTCGATAATACTCATCTCCCTTTATGGGGGTAAGATAGCGGAGAGAGTCGTTATTATTGGGGGTTAAATCAGGACAGGCCTGTCGGGCCTTCCATCTTATCTATCAGGTCTCCTGTTATTATCAACATTTCTGCCACGCTGTTTTGGTGCGTCAGTAGTGGTCGAATTTTGGGGTGGAGAAGAGGTTGTGAGTCGATAAGGGATGGCGGAGGAGTTTTTCATTTTATCCATCAGGGATTATTCTAGTTCGATGTAGTTATTAACTTTATCAATCATTTTTGTCATTGTTCTGGGCTTATGCAGAGTGTGCTCTTCTCAAACCTTAGATTCAATGTGTAGGGCGGAGGTGAAGGCTGAAACGATGATTTTGGGATGTGAGTTATCAATTTTTAGAGTTTCCTGTAAGAAGCGCTTGTAAAAGTTTGCCAAGGTTTCTTTCGTGCCCTGCTCGAAGAAAAATAAGGAATCCACAGTAATCACTCGCTCCTTAGCGTGAGCATAATTTGAGTTGAATAAACATTGCAAGTGGCTAAATGTGGTGATGGAGCTTTCTTGGATCGCATGAAACCATCTGAGAGGTTCTTCTTTTAGGCTCATATTGAATAGCCTGCAAAGCATGTGGTCGAGTTTGGAGTATAATCCTACTGCATCTTTGAAATGTTGTATATGGGTAAGTGGGTCAGTGAGTCTTGTATATTGAATGAACTTCGGCATGTAGGAATTTTTTGGGATGGGCAAGACTTTGAGATGAGGGGAGATGGGGATTGTCTTGATTCTGTCAAGCACGGATCTTCAGCCTGGGATATCAGAGTTATATAGGGTATAAATATATCTTAGGGTATAAATATATCTTAGGGTATAAATATATCTTAGGGGAGATGATGAAATGGATTCTCTTACCATAAATAAAACTTGGGAATTAGTTAACTTACCTCCTAATACTCATTATATAGGGTATAAATATATCTTAAAGCGAAAACTTAAGCCAGATGGAACTATAGATAAATATAAGGCAAGACTTGTAGTAAAAGGATATGTGCAAAAGGAAAGCATTGATTTATTTGACACATATTCCCCAGTTACCCGCGTGACAACTATTAGAGTATTACGGGCCATTACTACCGTGCACAATTTGATTATTTACCAAATGGATGCAGATAGACAGAAAAAATACCCAAGTATTATTGGTAGCCATCGCTATGCTGCAGATTGTACTAGACCTGATATACCTTATATTTTAGGAGTTCTATATAGATTTACATGTAAGCCAAGTTTGGCACACTGAGGTGCTATTGATCGAGTTATATGGTACCTAAAAATGATCAAACTTGGGTTTATACTATCAGAGGTTTACCGATGTCCTTAATAGATTTAGCGATATGGATTGGAACTTATTTTTGGATGTTTCCAAAGCCTCCAGCGGATAGCTATTTAGTATAGCTGGCGGGGTAGTTTATTGGCAATTTAAGAAACAATCAATTCTAGCTCAGTTAATTATGGAGTTTGAGTTAGTGGCACAAGCTGCAGCTAGTAAGTGGGCAAGCTGGTTAAAAGACTTCTTATCTTATATTCTTTTATGGAGTAGGCATATACCGCCGATCTTGATCTACTCGTATATTACTGCTGTAATAGCTAAAGTACGAAACAATTACTATAATAGTTAAAAGTTAATAATACGTCGCAAGCATAGTACGATGGGAGGATTTCTCATATTTAGTACTATTAAGTAGATTTTCTAAAATATTAAAAGAACTTGGCAGATTCTTTGACGATAGGACTGTCTCATAAAAAAGTTTGAAACACATCTTTAGGGATGAGACTAAAGCCCGTTATAGAATCACAAGTGGTGGAAACCCAACCTAAATGACTAGAGATCCCAAGAAATAGGTTTAATGAGAAAAACAAGTTACTATGATATAGGATCATGCAACTAAGGAGTTTGTTACTCCAAAGTTCATCCCAATATTCATGAATGTATATATGCCTGATATCTTGAAGCGATAGTAAGGCTGAGTTTTTTCTAACTCTTAATGAGTTTTGTATCTCATTCTTTGAGTGGAGTGTCTAGCTACAAGAATACTCTTTATAGACTCACCAAGGTGATTGTGGAAGTGTGGCCACTTCTTATGAGAATTGGGCCAATTCTCTAGAGCCTTCACCTATACTGGGATTAAGAACATGGTTGTAATGTACCGGCTTTTAAGAACATGTACTTGATAGTTCTGTGTATAGCTTTCTTTCACTGTATAAAATCGGATAATGAGTTCAGGATTCTGATCACTTATTATTCTTATACTTTGGGGATTATCCACTAGGTAAAGGATCAAGTCTTATGATACATTTACCTAAGTACAATAGAAACAATTTCGTTTTCTCTTGACAATTTTGTTTATAGTACGGAATTGAACATTTACTTGGGTTTGAACCCATGACCTCTTTGTCCTTGTTTCTTCAAAAATTTTATTTATAAAAACTCTTTATCTTTTAAAGCCTTTTGTTCTATTAGTGTGTTGAGAGAAAGAACTAAAGTTTTGCCTTGAGTTTTAGGCTCACATTGTTTGTAAACTATAGTGGAACTAAATATATAAGGTAGTATCACATGATATGTTTGTAACATGTGACTGAGATAGAGTGTATATGTGTGTGAGTGTGTGAGGGGGCTTTTATACCCTTGACACACTTGGACCTATCTCGAGTGGCCCAGTGGGCCGGGTTGGCTCGGATTCGGGTTTGGGTTTGGGTAATTAGTTCTGGAGACCCAGATGGCCCTTTGGGCTTGGCTAGGCTCTCCCTATTGTTTTTGGAGAAAAGTCTTTTAACTTTAGGTCTAAACAAACCTAATGGATCTATGCCTATTTCTCAACACGTACACTCTAACGGATACTTACGCCTAAGTTTTTTGACTTGCCTGGTCTCTAGGGAAACCGAAATCATGTACTCACATTGGAGGAAATATCTTACCCACGTTCAAGTAAAGTTCTGAGAGCCATTTCTTTGTAGAAGTCTATAAATTTGATTGTTTTCCTCTTTGTAAAACACACAGGAGAATCCTATCTTTTTTGTTCTCATACTTTCTCTTCCTTTGTTTACAAATTGATATCTCCTTCTCTTTTTAATGGCTTTGGTAATATACAAGTTTAGTATGATATTCCTTTGGTACAAAGGAACTTCTGTGTATTCTGTTCCTCATTGTATCCTGTTGCTATTTTATTACTCAGTTCTAGCATATCATTCACGTTCCAGCTATAGTAGTTCTCTCTTATATCAGTTCTAAGGAAGCTATAATCATGTTCATCGTTTCATTATTTTCAACAAAAAATCTTTAAAGTAACATTCTCTCAGATTGTTCAAGCCGTCTTCTCTGTCAACCTCCCATGTCCCACTAGTAAGAGTTGAGTTTCGTAAAGTGAAAGTTGAGTTTATCGAGCCTCCTAAATAATAGTCATAAGAAGCCCCAGTTCATAAATAAAAGTATTTATAGCCACTATAAATTCATTTTTTTTGCCAGGTGTTAGGGCCTGAGCCCCCATTGTACCGATATTGCCCCCACCTATACCACCTAGTATGGGCTAGGTGTGAGGTCTTATTCTTAAAAAGCCTTGGTGTAATTTAATAATCCGTATCTTCTTATATCCTTGTGTTAGACAACATCTTTAACCAATGTGGGACTAACTTTGATCCACAAATCTTAACAATCTCTACCTTGGATCAAACTCCGTGAGTCCTCAACCGTCTGTTACCATCGATATGATTAGATACGCCCACCAATAATCTCCACCTTAGTTTGAACTCCTGTGGTACACCATCTCACCTAAGATCCATGTGCAAAGACTTATCTTCTACATCCAAGCACCGCGTTTTCTCCACACATCCATGCTCTACCCTGAGCACTCGCCAATGACAGTGGACTATGTTCCCAGCCGAACTGTTGGCTCTGATACCATTTGTTAGGGCCTGAGCCCCCATTGTACCGATATTGTCCCCACCTTTACCACCTAGTATGGGCTAGGTGTGGGGTTTTAATCTTGAAAGGCCTAGGTCAAATTTAATAGTCTGGATCATCTTATATCCTTGCGTTAGACCATATCTTTAACCAATGTGGGACTAACTTTGATCTACCAATCTTACCACTAGGCAATAGGGATTAGACAGTAAGGTACCTGACACGCATTTTTTCAGTATGCGAAGCCAGGGCATGCCAAAAAGGAATGCCTTTTTCCCATTTTTTCAGTGACTAAGCTATGTTTTTCCTTAAGAGCCTAAATTTTCCGCACAACATAAAACATAGTTACTTTCTCGGACCAACTTTTACGACATAGAACATGGTTACCCCCTTAAGTTTCTTCGGCCTCCCCTCAATACTACACATAAAATCCACACATGGCATTGTAAGGTTTTTTGGTCACTTTCTCTTTGGATCGATAAAAATAATTTTATCTTGTACCTTGAATATTTGGTGGATTACAAAAATTTTGAGAATTGGTCAATGACTCATATTTTTTAATGTGATTCAAACCACCTATTACAAGATTAATGTTTTTAAGATCAAATATAATTAATAAAATTAATAAACATCAAACTTAAAGGGAAAAAAATGATTGTGGTGCTTACCATAATAAGCTCTTTCATTGTGATTGGTTTTTAAATTTTGAATTTTCTTCTAAGTAATTGTTCTTTTACCTCTATGTTGGTTATTTACAAAACCGAGTTTTGATTTCTATTGTTGTTAGAAATGGGGAAGAAATGATTGTGGTGCTTACCATAATAAAGTCTTTCATTGTAACTCATTTTTAGATTGTGAATTTTCTTCTAAGTAATTGCTATTTTACCTCTTTGTTGGTCACTAAGAAAACCTAGTTTTGATGTTTAGTATTGTTTGAAAGGGGGAAGAACAATACATATGAGTAAGGATGACTATTGGATTTCGAGAATATTTATGATGTTATATTAAACATTAAACTAAATAAACATTTTCTTCTCTTTAGTCTAGCTTTTACTCTTTAGAGTACTGTAAAGGAGATAAATGCTATTTTAGAACTTCTATGATCATACATGAAACATATAACATATTACAAAAAATTTAAAATTACGAATTTAACCTCGATCAAAAGGCATGCAAAATTGCTAAATGGCATGCCGCACGGGCATGCCTAATTTGGCATGCTGGTGCCATGATGCCATGCAGCCTATTATTAGGTAGACCCCCGAACAAGATTGATAATAAAAGAATAGCTACAATAGAGTTGCAATCTAACAAACTGATTCCCCTAACATCCTCCTCTACTTTGAAATGCAGGTTGTGAGGAATGTAGCTAGGGGCTAGAACACTTTTACTAAAAAGTGCCTTAAGAAGCCAAATAATCCATACATTGGTTGGCTTATGTAAAACAAATGCACAATACAAAATAACTCAAACATACCTATCATTCTTCTAATGGACTGCATCAAATAATGGCATCTCGATGGCCATTTCTTCCCATCTTTATGAAGTAAAATAACTTCTATCATTCGACAACATCTACCAAGCTTAATGTCCAGTCAATGTACATCAACACAAGCCTAGCTTCTGGAGAAGAAGATCTGAGCCTCGAGTCAAGGACCTAGACTATGTATTAGAGCATCTCCTAAAGTACTTCACTCACTTGCTTGAAATAAAGCCAAATCCAAGTGAGTAAGGTTATATTTCTTCCAACAGTACCTCACTTGGCTTTTTAATAGGTACCTAAATGTTGGGAGCCTATTTCATTTTTTCATCAGGCGTCTAAATGTTAGGCTTTCGATTTGAATATAAAAAAAAGCAAAAAAAGCAATTGGGCGCCCAAGTCGTAGGCGTCCGTTTTGAATTTTGTTTAGAAAAAAATAATTGGGTACCCAAACTTTAGGCGTCCGAATATAAAATAAACAGACGCTCAACACTTGGGTGCCCGATCGAGACGTAAAAAATTAAGGTTTTAACCTTTCTTTTTGAGTTAAAAAACCAAGTTAGTGAGGTGATCTTGGTGCTCAAAAATCCTACGTGGCACCTTAGAAAGCAAGTCAATAAGGTACTTTATGAGATGTTCTTGGGCCATGTTTATTTTTTGGTCAAGGGTAAGAAGAGTTGAGATGTTTTGAAAACTCCTTACCCTTGACATGTTTTTTTTTTATAAAGGTTAGCAAAATCTCTAGAAAAAAATGAAAACTAGAAGTTAGGTTTGAAGTTTGGCCTCACTGCTAACCTTAAAACTTCACTCCTCCCCCCACCCCCTCATGAAGTTTTTTGGGTTGTTTTATAACCTTAAAACTTCTAGTTTGCCTTTGACTACACATTTTTCCTTTATACTGTGGTTTTGATCGTTCCCCACCCGAGATCAGTTTAAGTAGGGGTATTTTGGGGTTTTCAGCTTAAAATAACTCAAAAACATCGAACGTCCCCCACCCCCTCTCTCTATTTCTCCCTCCCCTCTTTCTTACCATGCTCTCTCTCTATCTCTATATCTTTCTCTCTCTTTTTTCTCTCTCACACTATCTCTCTCTATTCCTTATCTCTCTACCTCTCTCTCTCTCCCTTATTTCTCTTTTTCTCCCTTTCTCCCTCCCAACTATAAGGGCTTAATTTCATAATAGCTCGAAAGGCTCTTATACCAAATATACTTATAACAACAAATAGAAATAGAATAGAAATTAACATAGGGTTTAGCGTGGAAAACCTTTGGAAAAGGTGAAAACCACGACCTCGGCTTGAGGATTTTAGTAACTGTAGCTTTATTGATTGATTGAGATTGATATTTTGATTACAAGTTATGATCTCTTAAGCTAGAAAAAGCTCTGTCCCTTTTCCCTCTGGAACGTATCCTTTTTATAGACCTCACTCTTAGTTCTATATTGTGTATAAGCACGTTCTCCTAAAAATAGGAGTAAGTGGTAGTTAGATTTGTAACAGCCAGTTTGTGGGAGATAGGTGCCTTTTGACTTGTTATATTTCATTTGTAGTGCTTGAGCCACGTTCTTCTTTAGTTCGTGATCCAAGTGTCATTATTGATTGTGTATGTTACGTGTATATTGCATGAGTATAGTATTAGATCAGTTTGAGTTTATCATAACTTGAGGGACATGTTCCTACAATCGCTCCCTTGCAACCGAAGGCACAGGTGGCTTAAGTTAAGAAGTACCCATCGAATTCATGACTTGGAATTGGGTATATATGGTCTGATACATTGAATTGATACTTTGCTGATATGGATTTGACTTGGGAAATGAATGTATGTTTTGGAAACTGGGTTATAGTGTTGATTACGTTTGAGGCATTGAATTAACTAATGTGTTTGGCTGTTGGGTTCCCCATATGATATCTCTTAATGATGACTATTTCAGAAATCATTCCTACATTGAATGTGTGCTTATGTATAAATATTGTTGTTATTATAAAGCCTATTATGCTGCTATAAGTTTCTGTCACTCAAATCTTCTGTAATTGTTCTTCTTCTCTGTGTAATTAAGAAATGGTGACTACCAGAAGTCAAGCAAGGGAAGCTAGGATTTTGACAAAGTACAAGAACTTCAGTTTTGATACTTTGGTACCTAGTCCCTTGATCTTTCAACTCCTATCCCTGTCAGGCTTAGCTTTGAAGGTATGGCTATTGATGAGGCAGCGAAGGCTAATGAGGAGTATTGCCTAATGTACGGCTTCCACTGTTTGCATACATCGGGTCTGCGCCGTAGTGAATATCTTTGCTTTCTTAATAAGGATGTTGGCATCCGTGTCAGGAGGTCTCGCCGTTATGTTGTGAGTGACCGGATGTTATAGGTAGAGGCGGTGGTGGTTTCAGAGGTGGCAAAAGTGTGCTTGTGTTCGTACTTGAAGATCTTGCCAAGATTTGATAGAGAGTGTAACTTATAGAACGATCTATAGGAAGTATCTAAAATGTACTATATTTTGTAAAGTACTCTGTAGTTTTCATTTTGAACTAATAACGACTATTCTAACAATTGTCTCATGCTCTGAATCAGTGTATTTAAATTTATTATATCAGACAGTATAAAATAGTACTGTTAGATCGAAATAAATATGTGACAAACTACCTATGATATATTATGTGAAATATCTATGTTTGTTATAATGAAACCGTTAGTTGTTTCGAAGTGATAAGAAGATGTTTATCGAGCATAAATTATTTGATGTTTCGAGCTACACTTATGACTGTACAAACTGGTGGGATAGTGTAATACGAACTGTGGGAAGTAGTGAATTTGAAAATGTGGGAAAATGACTTAAAGGTGTGTTACGCCAGTTCGAAGGAACGGGGAGGATGATATTGCTAATGTGAAGTTCATGGACAGAGAATGTAAGCAAATATATGTTCAGGTCTGTAGGAGTACGCTCCCGCTAGCCACGAGGTGGAAGGTTGTTGAACGACCTCTCTACAAAAATTAGGAGCACTCCAGCTAGCATTGAAGGAGCACGCTCCCGCTAGCCGCGAGGTAGAAGGTTGCTGGATGACCTCTCTACCAAAATTAGGAGCACTCTAGCTCGAAACATCAAATAGGTTATGGCAGAGATGGAAGCTATCCTCTCCCAGAAGACCACTACTAGGAGTAGGTTATAACAAAGATGAGAGTTGTCCTCTCCACCAAGACCACCACAAGGAGCAGGTTATGGCGGAGATGAGAGCTTTCCTTTGTACCAAGAGCACCACTAAGATAAGGTAACGAGCCCTTGCTCTCAATAGAGCCCCTTGCTCTTATGATAAGCCCCGTACTCTCATATGAGCCCTTGCTCCCAATCGAGAACCTTTCTCTCATATGAGCCCTTGCTCAAATATATGCCCCTTGCTCTTACGATGAGCCCCATACTCTCATATGAGCCCCTTGCTCTTATGATGAGCCCCGTACTCTCATATTAGCCCTTACTCTTACTATGAGCCATATACTCTCATATGAGCCCTTGCTCTCAATCGAGCCCTTTGCTCTTATATGAGCCCTTGCTCAAATAACGAGCCCTTACTCTCAGTCGACCCCCTAACTCTTATATGAGCCCTTGCTCAAATAACGAGCCCTTTTCTCTCATAATGAGCCCTTGCTCAAATAACGAGCCCTTGCTCTTACAATGACCCCCATACTTTCATATGAGCCCCTTACTCTTATAATGATCCCCGTACTCTCATATGAGCTCTTGCTCTTATGATGAGTTCCATACTTACATATGAGTCTCGTACTCTCAACTGCCATCGTTACTCTCGTCCTTGAAGTAGGACGTCCTCGCCAAGACGAGAGTCATTATTTGAAGTAAAAATACACTTACATGACTGGGAGAGTCCTTGAAGTAGGACGTCCTCACAAAGATGAGAGTCATTTTTTGAAGTAAAAATGTACTCACTTGACTAGGGGCATTCTTTAAGTAGGACATCCTCGCAAAGACGAGAGTCATTTTTGGAAGTAAAAACGCACTCACATGACTGGGGGTGTCCTTGAAGTAGGACGTCCTCACAAAAATGAGACTCATTTTTAGAAGTAAAAGCATACTTACTTGATTGGGGCATCCTTGAAGTAGGACGTCCTTAGAAAGACGATAGTCATTTTTACAGTAAAAATACACTTACTTAACTGGGGGCATCCTTGAAGTAGGACATCCTTGCAAAGACGATAGTCATTTTATGAAATAAAAACGCACTCACATGGCTAAGGGCGTCCTTGAAGTAGGACATCCTCACAAAGACGAGAGTCATTTTTTAAAGTAAAACACACACACATGACTGGGGGCGTCCTTTAAGTAGGACGTCCTCGCAAACACGAGAGTCATTTCTTGAAGTAAAAATGCACTCACTTGACTGGGGGCATTCTTGAAGTAGGACATCCTCGAAAAGACGAGAGTCATTTTATGAAGTAAAAACGCGCTCACATGACTGGGGGTGTCCTTGAAGTAGGACGTCCTCGTAAAGACGAGAGTCATTTTTTGAAGTAAAAATGTACTCACATGATTGGGGGTTCTTAAAGTAGGACGTCCTCATAAAGATGAGAGTCATTTTTTGATGTAAAAACAAACTCACATGATTGGGGGCATCCTTGATGTAGGATGTCCTTGCAAAAATGAGAGTCATTTTTTGAAGTAAAAACGCAATCACTTGACTGGGGGCGTTCTTGAAGTAGGACGTTCTCGTAAAGAAGAGTATCATTTTTTGAAGTAAAAATGCACTCACAAGATAGGGGCATCCATTAAGTTAAACGTCCTCGCAAAGGCTTCCTTGATGTAGGACGTTCTCACAAAAATGAGAGTCGTTTTTGGAAGTAAAAACGTACTCATTTAACTGGGGGCGCTCTTGAAGTAAGACGTCATCGCAAAGAAGAAAGTCATTTTTTTAAGTTAAAACGTACTTACATGACTAGAGGTATCTTTGAAGTAGGAAGTTCTCGTAAAAATGAGAGTCATTTTTTGAAGTAAAATTGCACTCACTTGACTGGGGGCGTCCTTTAAGTAGAACATCCTCGCAAAGACGATAGTCATTTTTAGAAGTAAAAGCGCACACACTTGACTAGGGGCGTCCTAGAAGTAGGACATCCTTGCAAAGATGATAGTCATTTTTTGAAATAATAATGCACTCACTTGACTGGGGGCGTCCTTGAAGTAGGACATCCTCACAGAGGCGATAATCATTTTTTGAAGTAAAAATGCACTCACTTGACTAGGGGCGTTGTTGAAGTAAAACTTCCTCGCAAAGACGAGGTTCATTTTTTGAAGTAAAAATGCACTCACATAACTGGGGGTAACCTAAAAGTAGGACATCCTCGCAAAGACGAGAGTTGCTTTTTGAAATAAAAATACACTCACATGACTGGGGTTCTTGAAGTTGGACGTCCTCACAAAGATGAGAGTCATTTTTTGAAGTAAAAATACACTCACATGACTGAGGGCATCCTTGAAGTAAGACATCCTCGCAAAATCAAGAGTCATTTTTGGAAGTAAAAATGCACACTTAATTGGGGATGTTCTTGAAGTAGGACGTCCTCGCAAAGTAGAGTGTCATTTTTTGAAGTAAAAATGCACCCACATGACTGGGGGCGTCCTTGAAGTAGGACGACATCGCAAAAACGAGAGTCATATTTTGAATTAAAACACACTCACTTGACTAGGGGCATCCTTGAAGTAGGACATCCTCTCAAAGACTATGGTCATTTTTTAAATTAAAACGAACTCACTTGACTAGGGGCGTCCTTGAAGTAGATTATCCTTGCAAACACGATAGTCTCTTTTTAAAGTAAAAATGTACTCACTTGACTGGGGACATCCTTGAAGTAGGACGTCATCGTAAAGACGAGAGTCATTTTTTAAAGTAAAAGCGCACTCACATGACTGGGGGCGTCATTAAAGTAGGACATCTTCGCAAATACGAGGGTCATTTTTTGAAGTAAGAATGCACTCACTTGACTGGGGGCGTCCTTGAAGTAGGACGTCCTCGCAAAGGTAAGAGTTATTTTTTGAAGCAAAAGCGCACTCACTTGACTGGAGGCATCCTTAAAGTGGGATATTCTCGCAAAGGAGATAGTCATTTTTTGAAGTAAAACTGTACTCACATGACTGGGGGCATCCTTGAAGTAGGACGTCCTCATAAAGACGAGAGTCATTTTTTGAAGTAAAAGCACAATCACATGACTGGGGGAATTCTTAAAGTAGGACGCCCTCACAAAGATGAGAGTCGTGTTTTAAAGTTAAAATGCACTCACATGACTGGGGGCATCCTTGAAGTAGGACGTTCTCGTAAAAACAAGAGTCATTTTTTGAAGTAAAATGTACTCACTTGACTGGGGGCGTTCTTGAAGTAGGACGTCCTCGCAAAGACGAGAGTCATTTTTTGAAGTAAAAATGTACTCACATGACTGGAGGCATTCTTGAATTAGGACATCCTCGTAAAGACGATAGTCGTTTTTTGAAGTGAAAACGCATTCACATGACTGGGGGCGTCCTTAAAGTAGGACGTCCTCGCAAAGATGAGAGCCATTTTTTAAAGTAAAAATGCAATCATATGACTGGGGGCGTTCTTGATGTAAGACATCCTCACAAATACGAGGGTCATTTTTAGAAGTAAAAATACTCACATGACTGGGGGCGTCTTTGATATTCTAAAAAATACTTTCATAAGACTGAGCGGCCACGACTACTTAGTCCTACGAAGACTACTTAAAAAATTTGTTGAGCACTTCCCACCTAAGTATACTCTTACGGTCGCTAGGGCAACCACGACTACTTAGTTCTGCGTGGACTACTTAAAAATTTTGTT
Organism: Kingdonia uniflora; assembly: GCA_014058105.1. Taxonomy (NCBI): domain Eukaryota; kingdom Viridiplantae; phylum Streptophyta; class Magnoliopsida; order Ranunculales; family Circaeasteraceae; genus Kingdonia; species Kingdonia uniflora. The sequence goes on along the minus strand of JACGCM010001377.1, from coordinate 1,311,463 downwards.
GGGAACTTCACACCTAAGTATACTTTACAGCTGTTAGGGCGACCTGGACTGCTTAGTCCTACGAGGACTACTTAAAAATTTTGTTAGGCATTTCGTGCCTAAGTATACTCTTACGGTCGTTAGGGCGACCGCGACTACTTAGTCCTACGAGGATTACTTAAAAAATTTGTTGGGTACTTTTCGCCTAATTATACTGTTACGGTCGCTAGGGCGACCACGACTACTTAGTCGTACGGGAACTACTTAAAAATTTACTTTGACACTTCGCGCCTAAGTATACTGCTATGGTCGCTAGGGCGACCAGGACTACTTAGTCCTACGAAGACTACTTAAATATTTTGTTGGGCACTTCACGCCTAAGTATACTGCTACGGTCACTAGGGGGACCACGACTACTTAATCCTACGAAGACTACTTAAATATTTTGTTGGGCACTTCGTGCCTAAGTATACTGCTACGGTCGCTAGGACGACAATGACTACTTAAAAAATTTGGCTGGCCACTTCGCGCCTAAATATACTGTTGCGGTTGCTAGGGTGACCACGACTACTTAGTCCAGCAAGGACTTCTTAAAAAAAATTGTTGGACACTTCGCGCCTATGTATACTATTACAGTCGCTAGGGTTACCACGACTACTTAATCTTAAGATGACTACTTAAAAATTTTGTTGGGCACTTCGCGCTTAAGTATACTGTTACGGTTGCTAGGGTGACCACGACTACTTAGTCCTACGAGGACTCTTAAAATTTTGGGAGCTCCGAAAAGTTCCTAAGTACTTTCTTATATGGTCATTACAATGTCCAACGAGGACTACTAAAAAATTGTTGGTTTGAAAATTATTTGACGTAAAAAAGATGAATCAAAGTGTTGCATTTCCTTGGCAGGGACGAATTGTGCACTTTTGCCAACCCACAGCATGCTGGATATCGATAGGGCGGGCCATGCCAAGTCAATGATTGTATGAAAAAGATGTGAGCTGCCACGAAGAGTAGTCCCATGAGAACATACCCCATAAGGATGTGTAAGTGGAGATTGCCTATTTTATTTAAGTAATTTTCTACGTAAAAATGAAATGCAAGTTTAAGGCATTTTTCATTGAACAACAAATTGTATACAAAGATACGACGTAAAAAATGATCATCTAAATGTTAATAACATTAGCTGATACCATGTACTCCATGTAAACATTAAATATTATGCTCATTCCCAAAGAACACAACTATGAGCTACCTAGATAGAAGAGCATGTACTCCCGCATGAAGAGCCAGCCCAGAAAGAGTGAGTGGGGCCCTAATCTGGTAAGACGTTTCAAGCCCCAAAAACAATAATAACGATTGTAGCTCTCAAATATTATAAGCAAAATATGCCCATTAGCTGACATTTTGACCGCCCAACGAGACCCACACTCACATGCTTGAAAAGAGTCTGGTCACGAAGAGGTTCATACTTGTTAGCCGATGAATTGATAGAACTAAGTCACGCTCATTTTGCATTTCTCATTAGACTTTTAGGGTGACTCAGCTTATCCTCGTCATGAGCAAGAGCTGAGGGGGGCGATTGTAGGAACACACTCTCGCTAGCCACGAGGTGGAAGGTCGTTAGACGGCCTCTCTCCCAAAATTAGGAGCATTCCAGCTACCATTGTAGGAACACGCTCCCACTAGCCACGAGGTGGATGGTCGGTAGACGGCGTCTCTACCAAAATTAGGAGTACTCCAGCTTGCATTCTAGGAGCACGCTCCCGCTAGCCACGAGGTGTAAGGTCACATGATGGCCTCTCTACCAAAATTAGAAGTACTCCAGCTAGTATCGACCGTTCAGGTCGTCATACGAGCTCCCTGCAAGCGACGAACACGTCTGGGGCAGGAACTCGCCCAATGACCCTAAAGGCACATGAACAGAAGCACTCTTACGTCAAACCCTCCCTATAAATAGATAGGGGAGGTAACCGAAGGAAAGGGGGCTTTTCTAGAGATCCTTCTCCTTCATAAAAAAAACCCTAATAGCCTAAGAGGAAGAAGAAGAGACCCAGAGAGAGTGGAGTGGTACCCTCCTCCGGCGAGACGTGTCAAGTCCAAAACTAACAATTACGTATTATTATTCCTGAGAGGAATCATTGGACTACAAGGTTCATTTGAGGATATGGAACTGACAGATAAGTGAGACAGCTATGATGCTTATTATTGAATCTTCAATATACTTAAAAGGTAGGATTGTATGTGTAGGGGCCTACCCCTCGATCTTACATAAATTGAGTTATCTCTAGTTTAAACTACTTTTATGACAGATCCATGCATTCTCCACATGACTCCTCCAGTCAGCATTACCACCTACTCTACGAACTGATGAAAGATGTGGGTCAAGCTCAAACAGAAAAGCCTGAATAAGTCAAAACCACATGTCTCTCACAAACTCAATAGTCACTCAGTCAACCACCACTAACCACATTGTTCAGAGAACGTACTTCAGCACGATGAAGAACTGTGGAGAAGGCCTATATAAAGAAGAAGTTCCAAAAAAGACAAGGACCAGAAAATTATACGAGAAATCACCAAGAAAACTATATTTTCTAGATTCTCAAAACTTCCAACTTCTTATTCACAAAATCTAACATTTCAAAGCTAAGAGATCACTTATAATAAGATATCAGCCTCAAGCAATAAATATCACTATTACAAAAATCCTCAGTCTGAGGTCGCATTTTTTTTTACCAATTTATAAGTTTTCCACGCTAAACACCTGTGCCATTTCTTGCTTTCTATTAGATTTTTGTCATAGATACATTGGTGTAAGAGTTAATTCTAAGACACTTCGAGCTTACGGAATTAGGCCATTATATTTGGCACCGTTTGTGGGAAAGAAATCATTTCCACGATATCCAAAGGCATTCATTCACTCTACTACAAATTCCAATCAAGGTCATATCCAGGCGACCAGCAACTGAAATCCAGTTCGATATTTCAGTTGAGCCAGAATAACTTACAGATCTACGAGCGAATCTCAGCATCGAGATGGGGAAACACAATGAGCTCGAACAACAATTAACTCTCAATCGAGAGCTCCATGAGAAGGAGCTCGATGCAGAACGATAAGTTCGTTTGATAGTGCTTAAACGATATGAAGATCAAATGATAATAATACAAGCTGCCTTGCAAGCTCTGTAAAATACCCAGCAGGCTCGTCCAACACGAGATCGCGATCAGGTACCAGAAGCCTCCCGGGTTTCTGCGCTGGAAAGATTAGGACCTCAAGGAGCCACCAGCAAGGCTTTCTCCAGAAATATTCAGAATAAACCCCAACCTTCCATTCTTTTGGGCAGTGAAGATCAATCTAAGATCAGCCGAGGTCACCGATGTTCCATACGTCAAGAGGAAGAATAACGACCTCAACTTCGAGTTCTAGTACAAGATCGTTTGAGTGAGGGTACCGGTACTCACAATTTGCAACCTCCTCGCCAAACCACTCAACCGGCCTGTCATCATGTTACACAAGAGCATATGGACTAACGTATTAAGGAGTTGATCAAAGCACAAGTTTTGGGTACTACCGATGATCTTACCATGTTACAAGGAAGTCTAATTGCCAAAGAACTATTTGATATGGAAGTACCGAAAGGTTTCCATACTCTGAAAATTTCTAAATACAAGGGTACCAATCCGAAGGAGCACATTCAACAATACCGTGATTCATTAGGGTTGTACTCCAATATCAACCACATTCTCTACCGTCTGTTCGCTACAAGCCTCCAGGAGGAACCGCTTCGATGGTTCCACTCTCTACCTGAAGATTCCATATACACATTCACCCATATACCTCGCGGTCCTTGTTGAAGATGAATTGAGCGATGAATAAACTAGATAATTGCTCGAAGCTTTGGATCGAGTCATTAGGGAGGCTATGATACCATCTGAGAGGGCTGTCTATGAGGATGGTAGGAAATAGGTAACACAACAGATGGTCGGCCGTGGAGTAGAGGCTTCAGACATTCTGGAATTCGAGGATGTGGGATTGAGGGTCAGTATTGCGTTATTTTCTAATTTTGAGGGCTTGGAAATTTGGAGGCACCTCGATAGTGAGGAGTTTGGGGTAGAGGGGGTTGCTTAACTAACTCCAAGAGTTCGGTGTGGGGCTCGCACTGATGCGGATGGCGGTATGGGGTTTTTGGTCGAGTTCCTGCTGTGTCAGATAGGCAGGATGAGGGAGGGATCTTTGTGGTCAAAGGGGATGAGGCCAAATGTTTGGCGTATGCTCAACACTATGCTCCCCAGGACGTTTTCGAGTACGGAGGCATTTGGGGTATCTGGTAGTACGAAGAGTGGAATCGGACGAATCCTCCGTAGGGTATATGCCAAGGTGGATTAAAGCAGTAGGTAAAATGGTAGGGGGAGCACCCTCGGCTCCAGGATGGACCGGGGGTATTTCAAGATGTGGTTTAGATGGCGGAGGGGCGTTTTGAGGCTAAAGTCATTGCAACTCGCAAACTGTATTATACAGATCGTCAAGGGCACGGTATTGTCTATCCGCATCATCCAAACGGCGCTGCCATTCGGCTTTGAACTCTTGTCGGTGTTCTTCGCTCTCTTGGTGTAACTAGATTCGATGTCGCTCCTCAGCTTGAGTGAATTGCTGGGCAAGAAGGGCGAGCTGAGCGACCAATCCGTCGGTGGAGCTACCGGCAAGGGTGGAAGTAGAGCGGAGGGTGGGGGCCATTGGAGGTTGCTGGTAGGATTATAAAAGAAAAAAAGGTAGGGGGAGACTGGTAGGGTAGGATAACATGGACGACGCCAAATATAGGGGTTTAACTTCACGAGAGGGGAAGTTGACTCTTACACTTTGAGTTTTATCCTTGACCAGGGGATTCAAGCATACAATCAATAATAATAAGACTAATATACTGACAATATGCTTGTGTGAAGGCCTAGAATGGGTCACTCCACGACCTCTGGTGAAGATTTTTAAGAGTTCTGTTATAAATATTGAGTAGTCAAAGTATCGACAATTGGGTGATTACAGGGTATTTGAAGGTAAACTTGTAAGGTTTGTAGGGAAAGATTTTCTAGCCCCTTCATAGTTCATCTTCCCTCCTATTTATTGAACATAGGATGGGCTAAGTCACCATGGGAGGTCAATTTACATCTGTATCCTCCATGGACAACTGACTTGTACCCGGAGTCGGTTCTGACGTTGTAATTTGTCGAGTCTGACACTGTAGCTATTGGTTATAATACTGTAGTTGTTGGATCTGGCACAATAATTATCGAGCGGCTTGCTCTACTGTTCTGTCTGGTGAGCTGGCTGCCTGACATGTTCCCTTCAACCATGCACGCCCATAGTCGAAGAATTTTTTGTTTGACGGTTCCTTCGAGTGTTCGAATAGTCTCAGAAGGTTTCGTGAGCTTGATTATTGACTTACTAGGCTTTGAGTCATTAGGTAGGCTTCGATGTAGCCTTCGAGTGTTTGGCAAGTATTAGATGGTTGCGAGTAGGCTACTACACTATTTATGATGGACACTGCTTCTGTATACAATCAGATTCTACTCTTGGATGAAGATCAAGAAAATACTAATTTCATCACTGAAAGAGGACTTTACAGCAACATAGTCATGCCTTTCAGACTTAAAAACGCAGGTACAACTTATCAACGGTTAATGACTACTATGTTCAGAGCACATCTTGGGAAAGTTGTGGAAGTCTATATTAACGATCTCTTGTGCAAAAGCATACAGTCCATCAACCACATTTCTAATCTCAAAACAATATTCAATATTCTTTGATATTACATGATGCGTCTCAATCCTAATAAGTGTCAATTCATAGTACATTCAGGTTAATTTTTAGGCCACCTCATCAACAAGAAGGGGATTAAGGCTGATCCAGATCAGATTCGGGCTCATCTCAACATCCCAGCTCCAAAAATGATGAAAGACATTCAGAATTTTTTTGGCAAGATTGCCACTATCAATCATTTTGTTTCAAAATCATCAGACCGTTGTCGTTGGCTGCTCCTATTACTCTACGGTTGCACCAAACGAGGAAAAGTTAAGCCAAATACAGAGGTTTAATAGACATCAGAATGCAAAACAGCTTTTTAGGATCTCAAAACCTTTGGGGAAGTCTTTCATCATGAGTACCCCATTAGATAATGAGGAACTGATTATCTACCTAGCAGTTACGGATACTTCACTCAGCTCGGTTCTTATTCGACTTGAAGGGAAAATCAAGAAACCAGTTTACTTAATCAACAAAACCCCCACTCTAGCGGAAACAAGGTACTCTAAAATTGAGAAACTTCTCCTCACTCTTGTTTATACTACACAGAAACTCAAACGCTACTTCCAAACTCATTCAGTCAAAGTCATGATGAACTACCCACTTCAGGAGGCTCTGTCCAAGAAAGAAAAATCAAGGAGAGTCCAACAGTGGTCAGTCAGTTTGGGAGAAGATGATATCAAGTTCTAGCAATTATTTCCAAAAAGGGTCAGTCCGCTACCGATTTTCTCACGGATTTTCCAATGGAAGATATCTAATGGGAGAAGCACGATCCCGACCTTGCCGAGGAAGTTCTAGAAGATCTACCCCCTAAAGCATTTGAAGAGCGAGCTGAATGGATTACAAAGAAAGGGTGGAAACTTCTTACAGATGAATCAGCAGGACCCACAGGGTCAGGAATTGGATTCGTATTGATTGCCTCTTCCAACAATAGAATTGAGAAATCAATCTGTTTAGATTTTGAGGCCTCAAACAATGTCACCGAGTACGAAGCTCTCATTCACGGACTCGACCTCGCTCATGAGCTCGATGTCCCGAACTCTCAGTTTACACATATTCACTACTCATCGTCCACCATTACTCTGAGCAATACAAGAAGAATGGCAAGATGATCGAATACACAGCCCTCATTGCAGATAGGATGAGAAAGTTGGCGCAAGCAACTCTCAATTATCTTCTGCGAGAAGAAAATAGACATGCCGATTCTTTGGCATATCTAGCAGGGGTCTTAGGCACAGAAGCTTGATATCTCCAGATTGATTTGATTTTAACCCCAGTATTGATCGCATTTTTATATACACGATCAAGACTGAGGGCGATAAAGAGGGAGATGACGATTGGCGAAAGCTCTTCTTAGTTTATCTCAGAATTAACAACAAATATGAAGAACTACTTCCAGCAGATCCAAAGGAACACCGATAACTGATAGACAACTCAAAGCGCTATACTAATCAAAATGGTACCTTATACCGCCGTTCAGTCATGGGGCCTTACCTCAAGTGCCTCTCCAAGCATAAAGCAAACGAGATGCTCCGCGATCTACAAGAAGGGACATGTAGCTTTCATACTGCAGGTCAATCACTGGCTAATAGAGTCATTACACAAGGAGTCTTCTAGCCCAACATGCATAAGCAAGAAGAAGGGTATTCACGCAAATGTGACACATGTTAGCAACATGGACAGATGATTCGCGCCCCTACGCTCAAACTTCATGCAATCAAGGTGTTTTGGCCATTCAAAAGATGGGTACTCGATCTTGTCGATGAATTCCTTAATTCTCCAAGTAATCGCCGCCACCTACTCGTAGCTAACAATTATTTTACAAAATGGGTAGAAGCAGTTCCACTTTATCGATCCAGAGAAGAAGAAGTTATCTCTTTTATCTGGGAACACATCATCACTCAGTTTGGGTAACCCCACCTAATTCATTTCGATAACGGGCCCCATTTCGTTAGAGAAAAAGTTATAGCTTCCCTCAGTCAACACACATCATCCACCCACCATCCAATCCCTACTACCCTCAAAGCAATGGCTAAGCCAAAATCACCAACAAAACCATTGTGGATAGACTCAAGAAAGCTTCAAAAAATGGGAATTGGGTTCGTGAACTTCCTTCTTGCATACTCCATTCCTCTTCTGCTTGGTTGTTAATAGGTTATACTCCATTCCTCCTTGCCTATGGTACCGAGGCCATCATTCCCTCCGAATACTATCATCTAGTCAAAGATCACGAGCTAACTGACAAGGAAAATGAGCTCGAATTGGCTTGTAATCTCAATTGAATCGGTGAAACCAGGGAACGCGTCATCGCTAACCTAGGTTGATATCACCATATGCTGTCCAGTTTGTACAACAAACAAGTCAAAAGCCGTACCTTCCAAATTGATGATCTCGTCCTCAAATAAATACCTCAATACCGTAAAGAGCCTCATACAGGGAAACTAGCAGGCAATTGGGAGGGTCAATTCCTTATCACACATCTCTCAGGTCTGGGATCATATTACCTCATGATAGAAGAGGGAGTTCACATTTCAAATCGTTAGAACACTAAGCGACTGAAACGGTACTATCGTTAAGTCCCTCGCTACTCCATTTTAAATTCTCGTTTTTCCCATTCCAAAAGTGAGACTTTCATCTCCATCCATTATATATCCTTTTCTATTCAATAAAACTTATAAGTTTTTCTCCCATATATCTTTTTACTGCATAGATAACACATGGATTAAAGCATAGATAATACTAGCTTTGAATCAGCCTCAATACCAGTTAAATTAAAGATAGCACTTGGTTTGGAGGACTCTAATAACTCTCTGCGATTAAAACTAAGGTAACACTTGTTTTACATCAAAGACTCTACCAAACATAAGATAAAACAAAGGTAAAACTAGCTATCATCTACCTCAATATGGCTGCGACATCATACTAGTTAAATCAAGGATAACACTTTGTTTGGCCGACTCTACTAAATTTCTTTGATTAAAACTAAGGTAACACTTATTTTACATCAAAGACTCTACCAGACATAAGATAAAGCAAAGGTAAAACTAGCTTTTATCTACCTCAATATGGCTGCGACATCATACCAGTTAAATCAAGGATAACACTTGGTTTGGTTGACTCTACTAAATCTCTGCGATTAAAACTAAGGTAATACTTGTTTTACATCAAAGACTCTACCAGACATAAGATAAAGCATAGGTAAAACAATCTTGCATCTACCTCAATATGGCTGCGACATCATACCAGTTAAATCAAGGATAACACTTGGTTTGGCTGACTCTACTAAATGTTTGTGATTAAAACTAAGATAACACTTGTTTTACATCAAAGACTCTAACAAGCATAATACAAAGCAAAGGTAATACTAGCTTTTATCTCTCAACTTGTCTGCAATAACTACTTTTTATTTCAGGTTACATATACAACCGCTACAATGGATTCTTTTTTTGCTTTTGGGATATCTGCTACGCTTTCCACAGAAACAAGAGGTCAATCAGCCATAAATTTTTGAGCTCCCCCTACAATAGGAGGTTGATCAGTCATAAATTCTTGAGATCGAGCAGTTACAATAATCCTTCCATGCTCTATCAATTTAACAGGTCGAGGGTCTAAATCCCTTTTCACGGACAACATACAATTTTCTCGATCTATATCAGCTCCGCAAATACATTTCCTATCTGATAAACTGCTGAACAAGGTATCTCTTGCTGACTCAAGCCTTTTTACCTCCTTTACAAAATAGTCAATGACTGCCCTCAACAATTCTGAGTGTGATACCTCGGTTACAACCGGCCTAGAGAAATTTTCTCTAGCCTTCTGAAGGCGTTCTTCCGACCTCGCATACCATTCTTTTAGCTATGTTATTTCTCTATCTTCTACATCTGTGAAAGTAATGTTCTCTTCCAATTTCTTGTCGGCTTTCGCCGATTCAGCTCGATTAATCGCCTCAAAATCGGCCACCTGAGCACGAAGTACCTCAATCTCCCTGTTCAGTTCTTCCACATCCATAATCATCTGTAACATTTTTTCTTACTGCTATATCAAAATATCCTTCCCTCTGATAGTCCGCTCTAACCCTTGTTCCCTGAAAAGAGCAGTATCCAATTTCTTTTTACTTTCCCACCGCCGCTCTTAACTCTTTTTTGCACATGACCTTGAATTTGAACGACATCCCCCTTCAGCTCTGTTATTCGAGCTGATAGGCTGACAACATCTTCGTGTACAAGGGAGACCTTGGCATCATTTTTATTCTTCCTCGAGCACTCTTCGGCCTCGGCGTGTCTAGTATGTGAATTGGCCTGCGCTAATTCGGTCTTCAATTATGCCACTCTTTCATTCAACTCATCACACTTACGCTGCACCGTTCAAAATTCAAAATCATTGGCAGGTAAAGTTGTATTCAATTGCTCAACTGCAATTTCTGATGTAGATATATCATCTCGAGCTCTCTTCAGCTCATTATTTTTGTCAACCAATCTCTTCTTCAATCGCTTCAACTCGCTCCTGTTGTTTGCTAGATCAGTTCAAACTTGATCCTAATTGTTCATTTTCTTGATCAAGTCATTCTGCAAACCAGCCACCGACCGATTTAAGCCTTCCTCCGATTTTTTTAGCACTTGTATATGATAATGATCCATGTCAGCCTCCCTACTCTTTACCATCAACGCATCATTCTGGCTTTTGAATCTCGCTGCTGTTCATTTAACTCAGTGAGCTTTTTATGTCCTTTCTCAATTTTGGCATCCTTCTCCTCGATTTGCCAAGCTAGGTCGACAGTAGTCTGTGTTGCCTTAGAAAACTTGAAGTACACTTTTACATGTTGATCTTCTCTATCTTTATTTGCCTCTCTCATCTTATCAAACTCTTCTGCAAATTATTGGTTATATTGGCGTGCATCACCTTCACACAAGCGAGCTAACTCCAATTCGACTTGTACATTACATATACATTATATTAAGTTCGATTAAGAATGCTCAATCACCATATATGACTTAATTCTAACAAGATATCTATTTTTTAACATTTACCATATACTTATAAACTTAAGGTCGAAGTACAATCTTAGATGGATACACCATAACACATACTTCCAAGCCTAAGGTACACATTCTCTATGTTTTAAATTTGTCAATACTTTGATATTTCCTGTGCGACATTTCAATGCCATTGCCCCTAAGCCAATAACAGGTTTTTGGTCCATCTCTACGCTCTATTTATTACTTTGTAGCTCTATACTAATGAAGCATACAAATTAAATATTTATTGCTCTATTCTAACCTGCAGCTCCATTTACGAAGATAACAGGGACCCTGAGGCATCTCTCTCCTTAGCAAGCTCAGCCTCAAAATATTTTATTCTGAGGCATATGTTCTTAAGTTCCTATAGCAAGGTTTACAAAAGCTACTTAGCCTACCAAATTCTATCCAACAAAAATATCCAATCAGTTTACAAACATTCCCAAATATTCATATAATCACAAAACCATCGCACTACTCTACCTTCTCAGTTTCCCCTTTTGGACACTCATTGTCATCCCCTTGGTTGTCTCTTACCGTTTGAGGAGAGACATTGTCCAGGTCGTCCACAATGCCAACAAAAGCATCTTCAATCTCTTCATCTTCTTCCTCCTCCACATAGGTGTCTGCTCTAATGGCATCCACCTCATCCTTAGAATATCCTTTTGACATAAGGTGGCGCTTGAGCCTGTCACACTCAGCTACCACCTCCTCCAAATTTGCTCTTACTTTCACATATAGATTGTTGATCTCCACTACTTGCGAGGACTTCTGAGCCTCCATCCATTTTCCCTCCTTGAGCAGATCCATTTTCAATCAAGCTATATTCCTTTCGAGCTCGACCTTTTTCCTCTTCAGCTCAGCACTCTCCTCCTCGACCCCGAGGCATATTCCCTTCATCAGACGAGCAGCCTATAAAAACAAATAAATCGACCTCATTAATTAGCTCGAATCATAATAACAAATGTCATCACAATACATATTCGAACATATAAACCTACTGTTTTGCTCATCTCCTCCTCCCCGTGGAGAGATGCCAACCTGGCTTTTTCCTCCACCTCTTTTAAATCGTCCTCTATAACAAGTTGATCTTCTACAACCTTTACCCTTAACATGTCAGAAGGTTCAACCCTTCTCCTTTTCACGGGAACTGTTCAAGCTAATTTGCTCGACGCAGTACACTTGGGTAAACCTGTGCAGTCCACTCTAGGGGGCTTGGGCAAGTTGCCTCACCTTTCCCCATCAGTTCCCTTCATCTTACTGCCATCAGTACTCATCATTAGCCTCGTCGACTAAATTTTTGAACATTTTTGGCTCGACTGTTAACACGCTTCTTCCTACTAATGTTAAGTTCTTCCAACATAGCCTCGAGGTCTGTCTCTTCTTGAGCAACTATATCCAACAACGACTCTTTCCTCGCCACCTGAGATTTGGGAGCTGTCATTCACAAAACATCATCATCAGCAGGGCATCATACAATTTCAACAATCAATCTAATATATTATACATTGTTATAATTACTTTGTTTTACAGTCCTAAACAGAAGTTCCATGGGTTCTTCATCATCTCTCTGAAGGCAATCACCCTTTACCCATATCACATTATCATTCCATGGTCGACCTGCTGAGTTTAGATTGAAGAAGCGAGGCCGAGTCGAGCTCGCAAAGATATATGCCCCTCCACTTGTAGAATAGTTTTATACCCCATAAAACTGTAAAGCATCCTCAGAGGATATCCTCCTCCTTCTCCCATCTCCTTTCTACCATGTATTCAGAGATTCACAAACACTTATCACCTCCCACATGTTCATGTTCATCTGAACGGGACATGCACCGATGAGATTCATAATCCCTTTTACCAGATTGCTAAGGGGAAGACTCAACCCGTACTCCAACCGAGACAAGTAACATAATAAACCTTCTGAAAGTTCACTTTGAACATTCCCATCAAAATATACTCCAAAAAGATCGATTCATCTATACGCCTATCCCTTTTCTCCTTCGCCAGATCAGCCAACAAATAAAAATATTCCTCTCCCATTGCTGGAATACAACCCCTAAATTTCCTACCGGTGTATTCAATGCAGTTACCTCATCTACCACCTAAAGAAGCCTTGGTTTTGCAAAACTCTTTGAATACAACCAAGCGAGAAGAATAGGATACCAATCTTCCAGGGAAATCTGGAAATTGATCAGCACCTATTTCTTCCTCACTTTCAGAGATTTCAATCTCAGACTCAGCCGACCGACCAGAGGTCGATGCCTCATTTATAGGGGAACTCAGCATAATAATTACAGAAAATAATATTTTATCCTACACACACTTTCCTCGCGATCAACCTACATACAGGTCCAGGTATCTATTATTATCTTTTGCATATATATTATTCACATACAAATATCTTTCATATATCATATACCATAAGAATTTTCATAAATTACTATAAATTGTAATTTTTAGATTTGCCTAAATACAGAGTATGATCTTCAAAAAACACATACCTACAACACAAAACCTTAACAAACCTTCAATGTCAGAATGCGAATCCGAGGAAGCGCCAAATCCTTCCATCACAACACTGCTGTATAACCACCTTTGTGACTCAGTCTCAGCAACTCTCTCATACTTTGACTATTGATCACTTTCGATTAACTCCTTACGAGTTTTTCTGCTATTTTTTGCATTTCTTTTTTCTACCACTCTCACTGCTCTTCAAGTTGTTAGAAGTTGAGAAATGTTTGAATGATGAAGAGAAATCAGTATTTATATTTTCTCTCTCTAACTGCTGGCAGTTATTGAGCCTCGCACAAGCCGTCCTCAGTTTTAGAACTAAGGCATCCTTTCCACTATCCATGTCAGATATCTTATACCTTTTCGATAAAAATGTTTTCCCATCATGGCCCTTTGCCTTATATTTTAATCCATTTTTATCTCTCTTTTCCAAATCTTCCTCTAACCTCACCACACTCATGATGACTCACGCTTACACGCAATCAAGTTTTCATAGCTTTTACACAAAATCAGAAGCTACCTTCTTTTTCTATGCTTGCTTCTTCTACTTATAACAACAATGACATCATTTTTGAAGCTCTCATAGCAAATTTTCAATAACAAAATTTCAAATATTTTCAAATTTGTTTTTCACAACAGTCACAAACAGCATTCGTAACAATAGAGGATCTATTTAACTTTTATGCTCATTCCACATCTTTGAAATTATTCAAACTCATATGATTACATATATACATTTTTCTCCTATTTATATTCTTTTCTTTTCTTCACATATAATTACACCTAAAGCAACCTTGATGACCAGGGCAACCACATCTGATCAAATATCCTTTAGCAATCCTCATATCTTCCAATTCGATCTCATCTATAGCAAACTTTCTCATATAAGCTTTTCGAGTTGCTAGATCCACCACAATTTCTCAGAACATCTCTTCATAAAATTGACATTCATACTCCCGTTCCCTCCCAATCGTATCAAAACCTTCTAGTTGTACCTCCCTCACTGGCAACTCAGCGTCGTAATCTAATAATCTAAAAATTTGCTCCCGCACTTCGACTATTATTATCGCCAACCGCCCCTCAGTGGCATGACGAATCCTCTCAGATCGAGTCCAAACCATTTTTATTTCCTTCCCCTTACTTAGAATTCATTCCCCCTGATTTATACATTTTTACTACCAATCCCCCACAAGTCGTGATATAATCCTATTATCTCGTAACAAAAACCCTAATATCTTAATAAATGTTATTTGAACATATCTTTCCCTATCGGTCTCAGCCATTTCCTCATATTCCAAATCGAGCTTATTCTTTCCAAATCTAATATTCTAGAACGGCCTCTCTGAGATCGATTCTATATTTTGACACTTTTATACTTTTCTCTCCCCCACAATTTTAGTATACTTTTTTTGCAAAAAGTTAAGTTAAATATATCCAAACAAACATTTACAAGATGAGGGATAACCAATCATGCCATAATTTAGTACAAATCACTAGAGCATATGCATATGGGTTATCTATTAACATAAAGAAGGAGAAAAGAAACTAGGCAAAAAAATTCACTCATCAGGACCAATTCGTTCGAACGATTCGATAGTCATTCTTTCGTTCGAACGACCTCAAATCTTCTTCAAACAAAAATTGAAAATCTAAAAATTGTCGTACCTCTCGACAAAATAAAATACGGTTTGGAGATTGAGCGTCCAAGTCATTCGAACGACTTCAAAGTCTGATCTAACGAACTGTTGAAATTTTTCTTCCAACTTGTCGTCTGTATCGACAATTTGTAAAATTACCCATTTCGTTCGAATGGAATCCTATTCCGTTCAAACGACTATCCACTCTTATTTAACATACATCCACTTCAACGTGATTTCATGACTCTGAAGTAGTCTGTGACATGGTCTTCAATATTTTGTAAATATTCCGATTTTCCATTTGTTCATTCTTCCACTGGTTAGTTTGGGTCTGACCCTCTCCTTGCAATTTGATCTACCAAGAAGTTGCATTCTCTCCATATATGGTTGAATCGAATTTGTAGAAGATGGGGGATGATAAGTTCCCAAGTTGTTTTAAGCATCTAGGGTATTTTATCTTTGATGAATGTTTTAATTATAGCAGCCGAGTCAGATACTGCCCACACTCTTCTCCGCGCTTGTGTTACAGCTTTCTGAACTCCAGAAATAATTGAAGTAATCTCAGCAATGAAGTTTGTAGCTTTCCCAATAGATTTACTATATGTGCCCCAAGACTTCCCCTTTATTATTCCTGTAAATAATGCCTATACTTGCTAGACCGGGATTGCTTAGAGCCGGCAAATTTTTACCTCATCTTGAGTAGGAATCCCCCATTTATGGCTCTATATGTTGTTGCTTATTCTCGGTTTGCACTGAACATTAAGCTCCTTGATGATCTTGAGGTCTTGAATGGCGTTGCATATTGTATTTTTGGATAGGAGAGAGGCATCTGCAATGTCGGTCAGGATGTGTAGCGTAGTTTGTTAGATAGGGATTTAGACTCCATCAAACTGCCATTTGTTTCTAGCTCTCCAAATGTTGCTGCAGATTATGAAAACCATGGCCACCCAGAGATCATAAATGTATGGACTTGATGTTTTACTTCTCCCTAGTATGGTTCTCCAGTTGTCTGATGGGGTGATAGGTGCATACGAGAAACATGTCGTAGTCTTCTGTCAGAGAGAGACTGCAAAAGGGCACCGCAGCAAAGTATAAAACTCCGTTTCTGAGGCATTAAAGCATTGGTAGTATACTGACACCATAGAGATGCCTCTCTTCATATGGCGTCATCCATAGGGAGTATATGGTTCAGCAAGCGCCAAGAAAAGCCTCCTAGTCTAGGCGGCTGGATTGCTTGTCTCCAGACGTACTTCCACCACCATGCCGAATCTTCCTTACTGCGTAGTGCTTCATATGCATTCTTGGTGGAGAACACTTCATGGATATCTGGTTTACAGATTATAGTATCATGGGAATTGGGGTTGTATTGGATGTTCTGTATGTTGATTCCTAGTACTTGCAGTAAGAGTAATATGTCGTTGGGGAAATGCCAACCTTGTGGGTTGATAAAATCGTTAAGCCTTGCTTTTCATTTTTTTCCATAGGTGTCGAGGTAGATTAATATGCAGTCTTGGTGGAGAACACTTCATAGATATCTGGTTTCCAGATCATAGTATCATGGGAATTGGGGTTGTATTGGATGTTCTGTATGTTAATTCCTAGTGCTTACAGTAAGAGTAATATGTCGCTGGGGAAATGCCAACCTTGTTTCATATACATTCTTGGTGGAGAACACTTCATGGATATCTAGTTTCCAGATCATAGTATCATGGGAATTGGGGTTGTATTGAATGTTCTGTATGTTGATTCCTAGTGCTTGCAGTAAAAGTAATATGTCGCTGGGGAAATGCCAACCTTGTGGGTTGATAAAATCGTTAAGCCTTGCTTTTTATTTTATTCCATAGGTGTCGAGGTAGATCAATATGTTCCATGAGTGGAATATCTGTTTCCCAGGTGTATCTCCAGAAATCAAATTTTTGTCTGTCTCCAATGAGACATCCTATATGTGGTTTCGAAATGGTCGCTCCGGTCTGTATTCCCGTCCATAATGTCGACGGCTTATAATATCGAATAGTATCCCAGCTCTTGCTGCTGAATTTGAATTTGAGAAATTTTACCCATTCCTCTGTTCCTTGTTTAATAACCCAGTGAAGTTTGTAGAGCATAGCTTTGTTGACTTCACCCAAACTACGTATACCAAGCCCCCCTTCCTTTGTCAGTTTGCATTCTTTATCCCAATTCAGTGTCGCCCCCCTCCTTATGGTTGGGTCTCCCGTCCAGATGTGGCTTCTAAGGAAATTTTCTCCATCTTTGATAAGCAAACTAGGCCATTTGTACACTGCCATATTATGAATCGGTATGCTATTTAGAACAGACTTTGCAAGAGTGACCCTTTCCTGAAACGAGATCATGCTTCCCGTCCAGCTGTTAGCCCTTTTTATGATATTTTCTAATAGCGGTAAAATTGCTTACTTTGTTACACTCCCTTGTATGAGTTGAATGCCCAAATACGTCTCTAGAAATTTTCCTTCTTTGATGCCAAATATCTCAGTGACCACTCTTCTGCGGGTAAGAGGTATAGAGCTCATAATTTTTTTGCTTTTGGCCACACTTATCTATTGTCCAGAGATCTTCTAATATTCGGTAAGAATGAGTAGAGGTTATCTCAGGCATCTGTTCTTCCCGTTCACATTGATGAATATATCATCTGCAAAAAGCAAGTGAGTGGGGCCATACGTATTCTTTTTGATGTCATGATCTGTATTCTGCCTTGTTTTTTGGCCGTGCAGAGATTGATGCTCAATATGACTTCTGCAATTGCAAACACAATTAGGGAGAGAGGTTCCCCCTGCTTGAGACCCCTAACCATCTGGATAAAGCCTGATGAACTACCATTGATAAGAATAGATACCATACTACTACTGATAATAGTTCGTATCCAATCATAGAATTTCAAATCAAAAGCAAATGCTCGAAGAGTTGTGAGGAGGTAGTTCTAGCTCAGTGTATCATATGCTTGACTGATATCGATCTTAAGGGCCAAATTTCCATTTTTCCTCTTGATTTTCATCTCATTAGCCATCTTTGAGGCCAAGCATATATTGTTATGGATGTTCCTATTCTTGATAAATGTACTTTAGTCCCTCGAGATACATCTGCCGGCAATAGGAGATAGCCGAGTGGCAAGAATTTTTTGATGACTTTGAAAATAAAGTTGCTGAGGCAAATCGGCCTGTATTTTTGAATCTTAGACGGGTTTTTGATTTTTGGAATCAAAACTATGAGGTTGGAGTTGAATGTCATGGGAATCATACCACCCATAAAGAACGAGATTATCCCAGCGTTAATATCTATGCTCAGGATTTCCCATAATTTTTGGTAAAAAGTACCAGAAAAACCATTTGGACCGGGGGCGCTGTTGCTATCCATACAAAATATTGCATCCCTAATCTCCTTAGTGGTTGGGGCTATAGTGAGACTATTGTTTTATGCTTCTATAACTTGGTTGGGGAGCGAATTAAAAAGTTCTGGACATTGTTGTGTATCTGTAGCAGTGAATTTGGCCTTGTAGTAACTAGTGATATGTTCCTATAAGAGCGACCAACTTGTAATGTATCTTCCCATACTGTCTTGGATATTTGTGATAAGGGGATTCTCGTTCCTAGCCTTTGTGGTTGAATGGAAAAACATCGTGTTTCAATCCCCTTCTTGTTGCCATTTGATTCTTGATTTTTACCTCCAATCCATCTCTTCAATTTCTTCCCATCTGTTTAAGAGTTTTATTTGAGCAAGGTATCTCTTTTCGATCAAGTCATTGGTTATATCATCCTCCAACTGTAACTATAATTACAGCATCTCTCTATCCAGGTTTTTTTTTTTTTCGTGAGGTTTCGGATTCATGTCCCCATACCTTAACATCAGCTTTAAGTCTTCGTAGTTTAAGTATAATAGAGAAAAGAGGGGTGGCATACATCGGCTTTTCCCAGCTACTGGCTACGATATCCCCAAACTCAGGTTCCTCTCCCCAAGATTGAAGATACCTAAAAGGGATATTTATTGGTTTAGGCACCTGACAACATTCCCCTATAATAAGTGAGTGATCTGACTGAGTTCTAGGCAGCACCTTCATTCTCCAACCTCTGATCGTGCTTTCTCATTCTGTATTCTGGAGACATCTGTCGAGGAATTCCCACTCTGCACATTGCACCATGTAAATGTAAGCCCAGAAGAGGGGCTTTCTGTGAGTTTTGCTAAATCCAGGAAATTATTGAAATCTATCACTGAAATTGTGTTAGGTGGACGGCGTCCCTTTTTTCAGCTACCCGGAAAACCACGTTGAAATCACCTATGCATATCCAGGGTTTATTATTTGTTACAGCAATATTAGAGAGGTCATCCCAGAGATCCAGCCTATTAATTATACTGCAGTCGGCATATACAAAGGAGAAGCAACCCTCCATGTAACTCACCATAATATATTGCTTTGTTATTGAAATAACACCAGGTGTAGAGGTTCCTTTAAGCCAAAATATCCATATGTAACCTTTTTCTGCATTTAGTTCATTGGAGATGACTATGTTTTCATAACCTGGCAGCTCAAAATTCTTCCATAAATTTTTTGGCTTAGCAATTCCCACAATATTTGGTTGTAGTCTTACCGTAGTTTTTCTGAGATATCTTGCTGTTTTTCTGTTTCCCAGCCCTCTGGCAATCCAGAATATAACTTTCATTGATCTTTACAGGTAGAGTGTGTCACCCTCGGGTTTATGGTGTACACCTTACCCCCTTTAAGAACTTGATTAGGACTGAGATGCACCTATTCTTCATGTTCCATTTCATCTGCCCAACTTTACGAGTTGGGATTTTGTTTGACTTCATTTATCGCCGTGAAGAATACGTCTCCTTTATCTCTGTTTTCCTCACTTGTTTGATCGTCTGCTAAATCTACCATATCTGTCACGAAATCTTCCTTATGTGGCGCTGAGTTAGACTTGGCCACGTCTGTCTCTCCGTCCCTACTCTCACATTACATTATCGAATTGGTGGTGTTTTGCTGCCCTGATGCAGCTGAATCGGTTTGTTCTATATCATTCTCCAATTATCTTAGTACATCAAACTGGTTACTCCTACAAACTAGACTGTCTCCCTTGGGTGATGTCGGTGCTCTATTGCTGCCCTTAGTGGTTGACCACTCTATAGTCACCCCAATATTTTTGTGTCGCTGCAAATAGGTAGTTGGTCGAGGCATGCCCGGGAAGTAAATAAAAGGTGATGAAGTACTGCTCGCGTCCATAGATTCCATAAAAAAAATATGTGTGCTTTCTCGGTACTGCAGTATTTTTCTTCCCCAAATCCTTGTCCTGGGATTGCTTCTCCTGGATTACTAGTTTTTGGTTGCCCCAGTTTCCTTTCGTTAACTCTTTTACCGTCATCGGTTTGGTCTTGTTATGCTTCATTTCATTAGCTCGGAATGCTTTCTGCATAATCTTGCATTCTGCTATCGTGTGTCCCACATTTTTACTATGATAACTGTATTTGGGGATTCGATGAAGTAGGACCTCTTGTTTGATAATATTTCCCTTAATCTCCAAAAGAATGTGGTCTGGAATTGGCTTAGAAAGATCAATGTTGACCAGAACATTCGCATGGAACCCATAGTTTTAATTTCTTGTCGATTGGTCTAGTTGAATAGGGCTACCAAGTGCCTTCCCCAGAGACAAGATGATCTTTTCGCTCCACATTTTGATAGGCAACCCCGGAAACTTGTATCAAATCACAGCATTGGAGTTACTATGCTTGTCCACCGAAATTTTTTGATTCCATGGCATGAGTCTCATAGACATTTTTCAACCATCCATGGTCCTCTGCTCTAATCAATATCTTGTCTTCTTCTGACTCCAATTTTATGATGAAAAGCCCCTTTCCAATAGGAATCAGCTTGCACATTCTCTTTGCTTTCCAGTGAATTCTTGTAAATTCCTAGACTGCTGTGAATTTGATTTTTTGTAGGTCCAACCGTCCTATAAGATTAAATATATATACTGATATTCCAATAGAGATTTCAGCTCTAGGGATTGAAAGAATTGGGATGTCCCCTCTCTTTCCTGCTTCCAGAAGAACAACAGGTCTCTCTCTCTCTGTCTCTAGTCCGTGCACTTTGTCCGCAAATGATTGCACTTGTTTCTCTCCACCAGGGGAAGGGATTTTACCCTGGGTAAGATATTCCCTACCCAAAACCTGATTATTCTTTGTTATTTGATCGGTGTTTCCTCCTGATATTGATGTATTGTTCTTCTCATTACCATCTTCTATGTTCATGAATCCCCAGGGACATGCAACCATTAATTTGACCTGGTTAGCTTGTATGGGATGACCATCAAGGACCTGAACCTCATACAGATCTAGATTATCTCCCTTTTGGTATGCTGGATTGATCGGAGAGATGTTGGGAAGTGTATTCGCAGTAGGGTTTGGCGAAGGGGTGATTTTAATCAAATTCGGATTACTGTGACCCTCATTTCTGAGAGAGTTGATTTCCCTGTTAATAATACCATGCAAGAGAGTAATAGTGGAGAGATCCATCGTGAACATATTGAAGAACTATTATGGATTCGAATTTGGGATTGGAGTTTAGGTTTTTTTTTTTTTAGTATATAGGTCGAATCATATTTGACACTAACACAGATATTTTCACTTTACAAACAAATTTCTACTGTTTGATTATTACAAAAAAAATGTACTTTCTAATCTAATATATTTCATTTCATACAATATTCGAAAGTCTTCGGATCATACAACTTGATTTCTAATGTTATTAAATTTTATATCAGCATAGAGTTTGTATAACAAAATTTTATTTATCTCGAAACAAATTACAAGTACTTTTACAGATAACAAGCCTTTCAAAAATACAACATAAGGTATTTTATAGATAACAAGTCTTTTAAATACTTAACATGAGGTACTTTACTGATAATAAGTTTTTCAATTGCTTTTGCAACTAACAAGTCTTTCAGGCACTCTGAAACATCTAATCCTTTAATTCATCCTACTTCAGTCATTTTTCATTTTGATGCAAAGCAGACATTGGAAATAATAAGTACCCTCCCTCCCATGAGTTTGGTCAAAGTCCTGGCGAACTTCAAATGGAAACTATGAAAGCAGGAAACTCAGTGCCTGAGCCAACTCTTCGAACTGAAGGTCTTCTCAGTGCAAAGTAGTGATGGAAGTGCAGAAGAAGACTTCTATTTTGTATCTTCCTCCTTCACTATCATTGTCGTCTCTCCTATAACCACCACCCTCGTAGAGTTGGTAAAGGTGAAGAGGGCCCGACATTATAATCTATTCGAGCGCAAGACACAGTGCAACTGCCCCGCAGTCACACCTATCCTTGAATCTATCTCCCCAACTTTGTCTTCCACAGGAATGTAGAGACAAACCCAACGTTGCTCGCCTGCTAAGACAACATGGTAAAACCTCCATCTATAGTAAAACTACTCATCAGCTTTCGCCGCTTCATATTTTGACATTCCATGATATGTCGGAGGAACAAGAATAGGAGCAGGATTTTCCAAGAGCTGATCTCCGAAATACTTCAACTTCAACCTCTGCATTCCAGAAGCAATTCTCTCCTCAAGAACTATTCTACGGGTCTTCACCATCTTCAGTAATTTCAGAGAATATTATAACAGAACAAACGTACTTTACCACAAACCTCGGTACAGGTACTATTTATATAACCCTACATCTATTGTACAGGAACATTTTCTGAAGCGTCATCATTCAATACAAACAAAACTCTTTAAACCCTAACCGCCGCGTACATCAATAGTCCCATCAAACATTCAATGCATGTGCGTCCCCCCATAACACGCGCAGTTTCCATGCAGTCAACACCATCATTAATTCGTTCATTATGTAAATTTCCAACTTGAATACCCATATACCTAAAAATTCTTTCTCAGCCAAAGCCACTCGTGACTTCGGTTACGAGGGGGCGATTGTAGGGGCCTACCCCTCGATCTTACCTAAATCGAGTTATCGCCAATTTGAACTACTTCCATGACAGATCTACGCATTCTCCATAAGACTCCTTCAGTTAACATTGCCACCTACTCTAGGAACTAATAAAAGATGTGGGTCAAGCCCAAACAGAGAAACCTGAACAAGTCAAAGCCACCTCTCTCTCACGAATTTAATAGTTACTTAGTCAACCACCACTAACTATATTATTCAGAGAATGTGCTTCAGCACGATGAAGAATTAAAGAGAAGGCCTATATAAATATGAAGTTCCAGAAGAGACAAAGACGATAAAATTATTCGAGAAATTACCAAGAAAATTATATTTTCTAGATTCTCAAAACTTTCAACTTCTTATTTACAAGATCAAGCATATTTAAGTCAAAAGATCACTTGTAATAAGATATCAGCCTCAAGCAATAAATCCTCAGCCCAAGATCGTGGTTATTTTACCTATTCATAGGCTTTCAACGCAAAACACCTGTGTCATTTCTTATTTTTATTAGATTTTTGTCATAGGTGCATTGGTGTAAGAGCTAATTCCAAGCCACTTTGAGCTTACAAAACTAGGCCATTACAGTATGTGATCGTACTCTAGGCTTATAAATAAGGTTACAGATGAAGATTCTAAAGAACTAAACATGGTGAGGACTCATTCTTAGAGAGTTTGTCATACGGCGGAGGGGCGTTTAGCAATAAAAGTCGCAGAAGTTCGTGAAAGGATATTTGGGCATCTTAATTCTTGAGCCTGAAGCACGAAGAACTACTGTGGAGGAGAATGTACTAGATGAGATAGTTATTGAAGATGAGAGGATTATTGGTGATATATTGATCAGATGTGGTGCTGCAGGATACCTTGGCGGTTTTAGACATAATTAGCTTTGAGAGGTCGATTATTTGGGTAGGTCAAAATGATGGTATACAACTGAATAATATTATGTTCTAATTTGTGCCTTGTTTTATGTGAAAGTTGTTAAGGATATAATTAAATTTTGAATGTTAGATCATTGGGAATGACGCTATAATTATACATTAGTAAGGATGGTAAGTAGAAGAATAGAAATCAAGAGTATGAGTGTGATATTGGAGGTATAATTTGATTACGTGTGAGTAGATTTTGTCATCATAAATTTGGGAAGGTGTAAGAGGGGTATGGGTAGGAGAGGGAGTGATGTAGTTAATTTCAGGGGGTAATGATAAAAAGGTGTTGATACCCAAAAGGTATAAGTTATTTTACAGGAACAGTTGAAAGGACTCCTCGGTTATAAAATTGAGGGTAGCTGGCATAAGTCCCAATAACTGGCAGTAGTTAGAGAGAATAATTATAAATAGTCTCTCTCTTTATTCTTTCAAACATTCCCGAAAATGGAGAGGCAAAAATCTAGAGAGAAAAAAAAAATTATAAAGGTGTTGGAGAGAAAAACCCAGAGAGTAGGCATCGTTGTCAGAGGGAAGAGGGAGTTGTTATTGTTGGGGCTAAGAGAAAAATTATTATTACGGAATTCTGTTGTGAAGGAGGAAGCGTTCACGGTGCCTGATTCCTTTTTTGACGTTGAAGGTTAGTATTTTTCATATTTGTGTATTTTGAAGTTATGAATGGTTGTGATGGTTAGGATGATTCCCTCGCTTTATACATTTTGAATTTTGAAATGTTACTATATGTAGAATGTTGTTGATTTTGAACTTGTTTGAAAAAGTGGGTTTTAAATTTGTCGTCCTTGCTTTGGTGATAAGTACTGTAGATGTATGAAAATAATATATTGCATATTTCTTGTTTTATATACAATAATCAAGATAAAAAAAGAAGAAATTAGCGGGGATACCTTGACCTGTATGTAGGTAGACACGTGCGAAAGAATTTAGAATAAAACCTCCTTTTGCAAGCGAACTGTTTGAGATGGAGACTTTGACCTCTGGTCGTTTGATTGATGATGTAATTGTAGAAGTTGATATTACACAATCTGTGGTGGCTGAGGTAATAAATAATAACTCGAATAAGGTTGCTTTATATGTGGAGAGGGATAACAATTTAGAGGTGGGGAAAGGGAAGAAAAAGCTCGAGCTTCCAGACTTCCTTGGTAATCTCTGCCGCTGCCCTATAGATGCAGATACAGATGGAAGAAGTTTTGCAAATAAAAGTTTTGCAAGTAGTTTAGATGGTGTATGGGGGGATGTGATAAAGCATGGGTAGAGGTCTTTTAGGGGATGCGTTGATGAAAATGGTGAAAGCACATTTTTATTACTGTCGGACTTGGAACACGAAAAAATGCATAGGAAAATATCAGAATCTATTTCCCTTGATTATTTCAATGGGAACATGGAAGGTGATTTAGATGAGGGTTTTCTATGTTATATGACCCAGTTTAAATATGGGTTAGTGGTGCCGTAAAAAAATCGTGCTAAAGGTATTATGAATTTGATCAAGGCGTACCCTGCCCGACTAAATTGTAACGTGTGGGAGGTGATAAATATTTGTGAGAATTTTATTAAAAGGGGGGCCCATGAGAGGAATAAGAAAAGAGTTTGGAATGACAATTTGATATGGGTGAAAGGCGAGTATCTCCAGCGAGTTAACAAGGAACTCCTGGATCTTAAATATAATACTTTAAAAAAATGTATATAACTCTTGCGAACATCAAACTGTAGCTGTTATTAGTACGTTGTTTGTATGTGACAATTTTTTTTGTATGTAGATCCTCGTTCAAAAGTGAGGAGGATGGAAACTTTGATCAATATAGTAGCTCAAGAGGGAACTGAGCTCGAGACTGTTTTAGGCGAGCTTAAAATTATTAGGCACAAGAGGGCTAACAGTAAATTAGTTAAAGTCCAGAAGTATCAGGCCAAGAGAAAAATAATTGAAGCTGTCTCATCTACTGTAGTTGGAGTGGAGTCAGCAGCGGATATTGGTGCACTGCCCGTGGTGGCAAAAGTAAAACCCATGTCAGTGAAGATTGCAAGTTCCAAATCTAGAAAAGCGAGTGAAAGGCAATCTAAGAGGAAAAGTGTGAAGGGTGATGCTCTGAAGTATCGAAATGCAGAGAGTAGGGAGGTCGAGATGGACGCAAAAAAGAGAAAAGTGGATATTCCCCCTCCAGCTGTAGTGAACGAGGCGAAGGAAGCAGTTGGGGTCCAGAGTAATAAGGATGAGTTGCTCATTCTAAAACACATGGTGAGGCTTGCTGCACGAGAAGACTCCGGGGAGTTAGATTCTATTGCGAAAATGGAGCTGTGCAAGATAAATGTAATGGTATATTTATTGTTATTTACTTGAAATGCTCGAACTTGATTGTTATCTCTCTGTGGTATAGGTTTCACGCATTCTGAAAGTTATGCGCCTTGGGTTTGAGGATGGAAAGACAAATCTTGAGAAGTGGGTTGCTCAGCTCGATAAAGATTTGGTGAAAGAGAAAGCTAGCCGGAAGGAAGAGAAGGCGCGCTCGAGCTTGAAAGTTTGGAACTTGAAGAATTCATTCTGGATAGCCATGGACCAGCTCGAAGAAGAGGCAAAAAAGAATGTAGATGAAGTGAGTACTGCTCGTAATAATCTCTGTCAAAGGCTCATTGAGGACGGATACACTTAGGCTAAAATTACTGCGATAGTAGAAAGGTGATTTGCGGATGTTGAGGAACCCGATGTAGAGGATAATCCCGAATATGGCAGGACTCCTCATGAGACTATTGAAGGTTTGAATACGGTCTCCGCTAGTACTGTGTTAGAGAACTAAGAAGGGGAAGAGAACAATAAGGTAGAGTAAGATTGAATTTGATAGAGTCTAGTATTTTGGAAAGAGAATATTAGTTGTATTGACTATAACCAAAGTGAATGGATGTATTGGTATATTATCTATTGATACATAGATCAAATTGATGTGCAGAAGCTTAACGAATTACGGGTCACAATTTAGGGCTTGAAGAAAGAGTTTATTAAGGAGAAAATTTATATATACGCAACATCTCTACTAGCTACTCGTACGGAGGTGCAGGTGAGAAAATATATAGTTCAATTAGGATTTGTTAGAGAGAAAATAGAGAAAGCTGAAGTGTTAAACAAGATAGGGTAGGTACTTTAAAAGTAGACCTTTCCTTGTTGGTAGTATTATAAAAATATACCAGGGGAAACCAAAGACGTAAGCCATTTGACTCTCTCTTTAGAAATTGAAATAGATAGTAAAAGAGAATAAAAATAGAGGTGTACCTTATAATATTAGAAGGTCGTGGTATACACCCGGATCCTAAGATTATAGAGCATATGGCCACCAGAGTAAGAAAACTTCATAGCCTGAAGACTAAGTATCAGCTCATTGTGGGTGGGTCTATGATATATATAACTGACTGTAAGAAATGTGAGGGATGTATGTAAGCTGTTGTATGTATATTGAATATTACAATGCGCTGAATCTTCTAATCGAACTGTTATACAGATTGGGCTAGAAGCTATACAATCTCATGAGGAAGATGTCATCAAGTATAATTATGAGTTTAAGCTCGTATTGGAGAGGGTCCATTAAGCATTTGAAGATATTGCAGATCAGTATGTAAAAGTGAAGCTTAGGCTGACTCAGTCAAGAAAGACTGTTAGTGAGCTGAGTCAGCAGATCGAGAATAAGGAAATTAAATTGCGTAGCACTCAAGATAAGCTAGGGAGCACTCAAAGTAAGTTGGAGAAGTTAAAAAGCATGGTAGTGTATTTGAAGAGGAAAATCAAAGATGCGGATATCGCTCAATATGGACTCAGAGCGGTAGAGTCACAAACAAAGGATTTAAAGAGAAATCTTGATAATGTGAGGGAGAAATTGAGGAAGAAAGAAGTTGAATTGGTGAGAGTGCGAGCTGATTTGTCAAGTGCTGAAGGTGATGTAGAGAAGTTGAGTGACACCGTAAAGAGAAAAAAAAGAAGAGAGTACTCTTGAGTGTACGCAGAGTCATTGTGTGAAGCTCGAGGAATAAATAGGGAAATTTAAGGCTTATATATTAAGTGTCGATAGTAGTAAGGGGGAAGGGATATAGAGATTGAAGAAGAAGAATAGGGAGGTGGATGAGTTGAGGGAATAATTGGGGATAAAGAATCTCAAAGTAAAAATGCATATGTAACAGATAGTGTCACTAGAGGCGGATCTGAAATATGTTCAAGCTATATAAAGGAATTCCAATGAGAAAATAAGGAATAAAAAGGCCGAGCTGGCTGAGTCTCAGGATATGCAGATTGGTTTGATGGAAATAAATCAAAAATTAGAGGCAGACCTTAAAAAATCTAAGCGGGTTCTGGATGGCGAGGTCGTTCAAAGAATGCATAATCAAGAGAGAATGGAGGAATCAATTGGTATGCTGGGTTAGATGGACAAGTTTATAGAAGTGATGAAGAAGAAAAATGCCAACTTATCTTCCGAGAATACGAAAGAAAGAGATCGTTGCAAGAACTTAGAAAAATTGTTAAATGATTCCCATGCCAGGTTTGCAGAGCTTGTTGTTCCCAATAGAGGCAAACTTATAGCCGAAAAGGTTCATGTGAAGGAGATGGCAGCAGTGCTCGTATATTTTGAAAATAAGATTAAAAGAATTAAAGATGAGAGAGATACCTTGCATGATATGAAGATTGCAAAAAGGATAAAGTGTGAAATGAACTTAGTATGCTCTGAATATTTAGATTGCTTTATATCGAGGATTTGAGATCTTACCCGAGGATTGATAGATCAGGGTAGAAACATTGTTGCTGCAAGAGTGCCAGAATTTAGAAAATCAAAAATCTCGTCTAAGGATAGTTGAGCTCAATTTGTGATTCAAGTAGTGGAAAAGAATTATTTACTATTTGTTTCAATTAAGGTAGATGGTAGATAGATGAAAGCTAGTATTATCGTTGCTTTAATCGCTGAGATGTAGTAAATAATAGATGTGTATCAATTGAAAGCTAGTATTACCTTTGCTTTAATATTTGAGATTTAGTAGATAATAGATGTGTATCGATTAAAAGCTAGTATTACCTTTACTTTAATCTTTAAGATTTAGTAGATAATAGATGTGTATCAATTGAAATCCAGGATTACCATTGCTTTAATCTTTAAGATTTAGAAGATAATAGATGTATATCGATTGAAAGCTAGTATTACTTTTGCTTTAATCTTTGTGATTTATTAGAGATTTACATATATAACTGTAGAGAGTAATGTGGGAAAAAGCTTGAAAGTTTTCATTGATGAGAAAAGAATGTACATTCTGTTGAAGATTGTAATCTCACTTTTGAAATGTAAGGAAAAATAGTCGTTGTATCTCGTGCTTGAAAATTTAAGGATTTAGCGATAATATCACTTCAATCGCCGAGTGTTCTAAGGGCTCAGCATTCTGACACTGTCCTCTGTCATGAGGTAGTAGGATCCAAGACCAGTTTGGCCTGCAACCAAAAATGGACCTTCCCAATTCTCTACGAGTTTTCCAACATTTAACTCTTTTTTGTGCTTGGAAATCTCTCAAAGTACTAGGTCATTGATTTCGAACTCGCGACTCCAAACTCTTCTGTTGTATGACTGGCTAGCATATGATGATATCGACCAAAGTTGGCAATAATTCGAGCTCTTATTTCATCGATCCAATTCATATTATGGGCTAATTCAAACTCATTTTCTTCATCAATGAGCTCATGATCTTTGACAGGATGATGATAGTCTGTAGGGATTAAGACTTTGTTCCATATACAAGTAGGATTGGAGAACATCTTGTTTATTACATCGGTGTCATGCGGTAAGCTCATAAGACATGTGGTAATTTCCATATCCAATTGCCCTTTTTCTTTGATTTGAGCCTCCTCTTGATTCTATCTCGGCCTACCCATTACCTTGAGGGTCGTATAGATTAGAGGGTGAATGAATAATGTTGTGTTTGTTTAGAAATGCCATGAACTTCTCTCTAACAAACTGTGGGCCATTATCGATCTGAATTAGGTGGGGGCAACCAAATTGTGTGATGATATGTTCCCAGATAAAATGATATCACTTCTTCTTCCTGGGTCCGACAGAGGGGAACTGCTTTAACCCGCTTCGTAAAGTAATTTGTTGTAACAAGTAGGAACCTTCTATTACCCAGTGTGTTGAGGAATTCTCCCACGTGATTGAGTGCCCATCGCTTGAAAGGCTAGAACACCTTACTTGCATGGAGCTTGAGAGCAAGAGCTTGTATATGATTACCATATCGCTAGCACGCGTAATATTTTTGTGAATACTCCTCGGCCTACTTTCGTATTCTAGGCCAGAATACTCCTTGCATAATTATTCTATTTGAGAGTGATCAACCTACAGAATAGGAGCCACAAGTCCCTTCATGTAAATCTTTGAGCATTCCATTAGCTTCGTTTTTAAGAGGCACTTGAGGTACGGTCCAGTGATCGACCTTTAATATAATTAAGTGTTTTAAGCTGTGTAACAATTTGAGTTTTTAATCAACTATCGGCGCTCTTTTAAATTTACTGGAATGGGCCAATCGAACTTGTTCTCTGGTCCGAGATATGTGAGGAAAGGTTTCCTCCAATCATCTTCCTCATCTTCATCTCCCCCAGTATTGATCGCACATACTAATGGGAGATCAATACTGGGGGTTCAAATGACTTTGATTTGGAGATACCTTTCTTCTATACCTAAGACCCTGGCTAAGTAAGCCAAGGAAACGGCGTATCGATTTTTGCCACGAGATAAGAAATTAAGAGTAGCTTTTTTAAATCTGCTCATCCTGTTAGCAACTAGGGTTGCATAATCAACCATTTTTCCCTTCTTCTTATATCGCTTGGAGTTGTGATCATCAGCAAGGAATCGGTGTAGACCGATAGTTCAGGAACTCCGATCTCTAACGTCATATCTAAGCAATTAATTAATGCTTCGTACTCTGTGACATTATTGAAGGCTTCAAAATTGAGGCATATTGATTTCTTAATTTTGTCTTTGAAGGGTGAAATCAGTACAATTCCAATCCCTGACCCTACAGATCTGGCTAATCCATCTATAAGAAGTCTTTATCCCTTCTGTGCAACCCATTCAGCTCATTCTTCTCAAGGTTATAAAGGTGAATCATCTTCGAGTTATTCTGTGAGATCTGGATCGTGCTCTTCTCAATCTGGATCGTCGACTTGGAAGTCTACTAAAAAATGAGCTACTGTCTAACCTTTTTTTGAGGTTCTCTTTTTGAACTTGATGTCATGCTTTCCCAAAGCAACTAACCATTATTGCATGCTGCATGATTTCTCCTTATTAGATAGGACTTCATAAAGGGGATCATTTGTCATGACTTTGACCGAATGTGTTTGAAAATAGTATTTAAGCTTCTGTGAAGTATAGACGAGTGCCAGGAATAGTCGTTCCATCTTAAAATATCTTGTTTCCACCAGTGTGAGAGTTTTACTTATAAAATACACTGGCTTCTCAATCTTTCCTTCGAGCCAAATGAGAACCAAACTGAGAGAGTTATATGTAATTGCAAGGTAGATGATCAATTCCTCATTATCTATAGGGGTGCTCATTATGGGAGATTTTCCCAGATAGATTTTATGTTCATGAAAAGCTACTTTATATTTTGTTGTCCAGTCGGTCTCTTCAGTTTGTCATCCTTTACCTCTGTTGGTGGATCCACGAAGTAACATAAACAACCATTGACATCGATCGTAAGACTTTGAGATGAATCTGTTGTTAGTTGCAAGCTTGCCAGTGAGCTTCTGTACATCTTTCTTCGTTTATGGTGATGGCATGGAGATTAGAGCTCGAATCTGATCTGGATCAGCTTCGATTCCTTTCTTGCTGATGAGATGTCCCAGCATCTTGCCAGAGTGTACTCTGAATTAATATTTATCTGGATTGATCCTCATGAGGTATGACCGTAATATCTTGAATATTGTATCGAGATGTGTGATATGATCTTTTTCTATAAGCTTTTGCAGAGTAGATCGTTAATATATACTTCAATGATCTTCCCTAAGTATTCTTTGAACATGTTCATCAATAACCTTTGATAGGTCACTCCAGCATTCTTCAGTCTGAAAGATATGACTTTGTAGCAGTAAAACCCTCTTTCAGTGATAAAGGTCATTATTTCTTGATCGGCGTCTAAGAGGGGTATCTGGTTGAACCCTAAAGCAATGTCCATCATAGATAGCAACTCGTGAGCTACTGTAGAGTCAAGGATTTGATGAATAATGAGAAGGGGAAAACTATCTTTCGGTGTGTGGTTGTTAAGATCTATGAAATCTAAACATACTTGAACTTTCCCATTCTTCTTTGGAACTTCTACAATGTTTGAGATCCACTCCAGGTACTTGGCATCTCGGATGAATCTGACCTCGATCAATTTAATGATTTTAATGTTGACTTCATATCTGAGATAAGGTTGGTGTCTCCTCTATTTCTATTTGACTACCGTAGCTTTATCTGCGATGTTCAATATGTGACACGCCTTGGCTAGGTCAACTCCCAGCATTTCTTTGAAAGTCCAAGCGAAGACATCTCGGTTCATCTGAAAAAAATGTATGAGGATTTATTTAACCTGTTAAACTATCTTAGTACTAATATAACTACCTCTTCTAGGTCCATCGATTTCAATATAGGTGTGACCAGCTTCCTGTAATTTATATGCAGCAAATTTGTCGAATGTATCAAGTATGGCAGATACTATATTTTTATAAGCTTGTAAGGGCTTTTGACTTCATTTGATCTCATAGATACCATTGTTAATTGAAATGAAGTGCCTGATAGTATGTAGCTGGAATTGCTTCCATGTTGTGTAACCAGCAGCGGCCCATAATCCCCAGGTGGCGGGATTTGGCATTGACAATGTAAAATGCAACGCCGATAGTGGTGGGTCAAGCGGTGATGGGTGGGATGATTTTTGCTACGTGTACTTCTTTAAAGCTGTTAAAACCATTAATATCCATATCACTTGGTATAACTTGGCTTGCTATCCCCATTTAACCGATTGTGCTCTGAAAAAGGATCTCAATACCACTGCCAGTATCGATCATCATGGTATGCATAACAAATTTCTTCATCTTAGGCATAATAACCATAGCGTCATAATATGTAAGCTTGACATGATAGATGTCGCAATATCTAAATGAAATACCAGTTCATCGATTACTCGATTAAGGAAGAAGTTTAGCTTATTTATTATGAACTGTAAGGTCGAAGCATTCCATAAATCTCCTCCTTCTGAATCAGGAAGAATTGTTGATCTGATGGATCTCGATCATGTGACTGTGGTAGATGTGGTACAAGTATTTTTCCTTGGATTAATCTTTGACTTGAACTACTTTAAATTGCGTCATATAACATCCATTCTTGTATCCCTCCAGGTCAATAATGTACTCCTGCATTTGCCCATCTTTAAAAATGTATTCCAACAATCTCTGTAAAGCATAACAGTCGTCAGTTTCATGGTGAACTACCTTGTGGTGTAAACAATATGGTTTGCCTTTGATTGGATCTTAAGGCTGAGATACACGGTAAAAATTATATTTCTCTAGTATAAGATAGATCGCTGAGATCCTGACATTCTTCTTTAGAAGGACTGGTTTGGGTAATAAATTGCCTTTTTGAGAATTTCCAGTATTTTCTTTAGCACATTTTTGATCACCCAGGTCCTCCTTTTGACCTTTCGTGGTTAGGACGCTTTTAGTAGATTTATGCCTTTCGGACATCATCCTTTCCAGGTTGACGTACCCATTGACCTTGGTAATCATGTCTTCCAAAGTCGAGGGTTTGTTCAAGAATAGATGTTCCTTCGCTTTACAATCAATCGGTAGTACATTGGTAAATGCTGAAACGGCTATCTTCTGGTTAAGATTATCATCTTTTCGAGCAAGTTCCAAAATTTTGTTTAAAAATACCTTAAGCTTTTCCCTTGAGACTGTTTGAGAATAATAAGAGTATATAAATTTTCTTCATTGTCTTTGTTCTGAGCATATGTCTTGACAAAGATCTTCTGTAGTTGATCAAGGTGAGGATTGATTCTTCAGGTAGATAATAGAACCAACAGAGCGGTTCTCTCTATAAGCTTGTAGGGAACAAATGATTCAGAATGTGGTTAAAGTTAGAATATAGCCCCAGTGAGTCTCGGAATTGCTGAATGTATTCTTTTGGATCGGTGCCTTTATACTTATGTATCTTTGGAGTATTGAAACCTATCGGTACTTCAATATTAAACAACTCTTAAGCAAGTGGACGACCATACAGTTTGGTCTGATCGTCCTTATTGCCGAGAGCTTGAGCTTCAATTAATTCCTTGATTCGTTGATCCATGTATTCCTGTGTGACGTACTGTCATGGGGATTGAGCGACTTGGTATGCAGGCCGAGGGTTATGAGTTCCAATACCCTCACTCAAATGTTTATGAGTTGGTATACTGGATTGAGGTTGTGGCTCCTCTTCTTGATGTTTGGAGAGCTTGCGTCCCCAATTGATTTTGGACTGATCTTCCCATCCCAGAAGAATTGAAACTAATGGAACGTGTGGGTCATTACGAAAATGTCGAGAAGCTCCTTTTTTAGTTGCTGCTCGAGGTCACAACCTATTTTGTGCTAAAACTTTGGAGTTTGCTGGTATCTAAACACGTTCCCTTGGAAGGGGAACTTGTTGATTATCCTGTAAGGCTTGTAAGGCAGTCTGCATCGTTGTCTTATGTTCTTCATGATATTTGAATTCTGCTTGATGAGCTTGATATTCACCCTCAAGTTCTTGTTTGTGGAGCTCGCAGTCGAGCAACAACTGATGTTTGAGCCCATTCCATTTCTCTATTTCGGCATAGAGGTTTGCCCGTAATTCTGTGAGCTGATCTGGTTCAACTGAAATTTCATGTTAAACTCCTGTGACTTGTCACTTTCAAGTCACCATGATTGAAAATTGATCATTGAGTAACTGTATGCCTTAGGATTTCATAAAAATGTCTTCTTTCCCATAGACGGCGCCAAATATAAGGGTCTAATTTCGTAATAGCTCTAAAGGCTCTTATACCAAATGTACTTGTGACAACAAATAGAAATTAACATAGGATTTAGTGTAGAAAACCTTTGGAATAGGAAAAAAACTGTGACCTCAGCTTGAGGATTTTAGTAACTATAACTTTACTGCTTAATTAAGATTGATATTTTGATTACAACTTATAATTTCTTGAGCTAGAAAAAACTTGGTCCCGTTCTCCTCAAGAACTTATCATTTTTATAGATCTCACTCTCAGTTCTTTATCGTGTATAGGCGCATTCTCTTAAAAATGGGGGAAAGTGGTAGTTGGAGTTGTAACTTCTAGTTCATGGGAGACAGGTGTCTTTTGACTTGTTTTATTTCATCTGTAGTGTTAAGCCACGTTCTTCTTTAGTTCGCAGTCCATGTGTCTTTGCTGATTGTATATGTCACGTGTATATTGTGTGAGTCTAGCATTAGATCAGTTTAAGTTTATCACAACTTGAGGGACAGGTCTCTATACCCTAAATCTCTCACTTTCTCTCTACATATCCCACTCACCTCTCACTATATCCCCTCTCTCCTACCTCTTTCTCTATCCTCTCTATTTATCTTCCCTCTTTCTTCTACCCTTATACCTCTTTTTTTCTCTCTCTCTACCTCTACATTTCTCTATTCCCCTTTTCCCTATCTTTCTATCTCTTTCTCTCTACAATAGTTGTTTCTCTATCTCTCTCTCTATTTGGGTATATTGAACCATGTCCCCTATATATTTAGTATTTTGGCATATGATTTGCATATTTTAATTTATTTTTTTGTCTTAAACCACCATTTTAATTATGTTGTTGTATTAATATATGATAAATTAGAGAGGAAAATGTGGTTTGTAATGGCCTAATTTTGTAGTAGCTCGAAATAGCTTAAAATTAGCCTTTACATCAAATGTACATGTAATAAGAATTAGTATAACTTAATATAAAAATGACACAGGTGATTAGCGTAGAAACCTTTGAATAGGTAAAAACCATGACCTCGACTTGAGGATTTAGAAACTATAACTTTATTGCTTGAGGCTGATGTTTGATTACAGAGTTTATAATCTCTTAAGCTAGAAAAACTTAGTCTTTAAGTATAGAATTTTTTGGTTATTTATCCTCTGAAACTCATCCTTTTTATAGACCTTACTCTTAGTACGTTAATGTGTAAAGGCACATTCTCCTGAGAATAGGGCAGGTGGTAGTCAAATGTGTAACTGTTAGTTCGTGGGAGACAAGTATCTTTGACTTATTCTACTTTTATCCGTAGTGCTCGATCCACATTCTTCATCAGTTCGTGGTCTATGTGTTATTGTTGATTACATATGTCACATGTATAATGCGTGAGTCATGGATTGAGCTAGTTCAAGTTTGGCACAAGTTGAGGGACATGTCACTATAATTGCCCCCTCGCAACTAAAGGTACAGGTGGCTTTAGTTAAAAAATGTTTATTGAATATTTATGTGTTTGAATTGGGAAAGGTTTATATTAGAAGAGCAATGGTTTTGAAATTGTAACTTTTGTATTAGACACTGGATTTGGTATTGACTGTGTTGAGAGGACTGATGTATTTAGTTGTTGGGTTTCCTATGAATTGATATTTTGAATGATGACTGCCTTAGAAATCCTTTCGTACATTGAATGTTGTTCTTTTATAAATACTGTTGATACTGCATCACCGGTTATCCCTCTGAAAGTACTGTCATTTGAAATATTTTATGACTCTCCCTGCATTGAGAATGGTGACTACTACATGCCAAGTATACGAAGTTAGGGTTCTTGTTGATGAACTGAAACTTTAATTTCAATATTTTGGGAACCAATCTTTGGATTTGCCCACTGCCATACCTGTTCCTCCTACGTATTATGGGATGAAGAATGAGGAAGTAGTTAAGGCTGAGAATGACCATTATCAGGTGTAGCGATTCCATCATTTAATTTTGTTAGGTGAGGAGGGTCGGGTATGTCTTCATCTTCTTGCAGAAGATGTTATTAATGAGGTGGATGATAAAGTCAGTGTACATCCCAGGAAGTACTGCCACTATCCTGCAAACAATTGGGCTCTGTAGGTGGTGACCTCTTCTTCTTTCTCTACCTTTCTAAGGCGATGGAGGTTATAGAAGAAGAGACGGTGGTGGTGGCTTCAAATTGGAAATATGCTTATATCCTTCAGATTGGAAGTATGTTTCTATTTATTTCAACCATCTTCATTTTCTTGTAGAAGTGTTTCATGAGGGAGAAGTTTTTGGTGTTCAAATTGGAAGTATTATTAAAAACTGATATGTATTGTAACATGTAGATCGATATGTAAGAAGTTTCCAAAATATTATGTTTTCTGTAAAGAATTTTTGAGCTAATGAAAAGGTTTTGCAGTAATTATGTGTTGATATATCGAACTAGAAAGTAACATGTTAAATTGAAATAACCATATATCAAGTTGTGTGTGATGGGTAATGTGAGATAAATCTATTGAATGGACAAAATAGTTAATTGTATCGAGCTGGTAGAACTTATTGATCGATCTTCTGTTTATGAACTTACAGTATGTAATATAAGGGAATGTTATGAAACAAATAATTCAATTTGTAAGAATGTGTGTGTGATGAAGGTAAAATATGTTTAATAGATTTTGATATTAGTTCAAAAAACCTAAGGTTGAATATCTCATATAGGTAGAGCTCGCTCTGAGAAGAAGGAATAAAATAAATTATTAGCATGATTTGAGGAGGTGGAATTTAAGGATAAAGGGGATTTGATAATTATCATTTATATACTGAATAGGGGGATTGTATGCGATCGTAATCTATTTTTATAAATAAGGTTGGAAATAGTAGTTTTAAATTAGAAAATATGGTGAGGACTCATTCTCAGAGAGCTCGGCATGCGTCTGAGGGGCATTTAGCGATAAAGGTTGCTGAAGTTCGTGAAATAATATTTGGGCGGCTAGATTATGATACCAATTTGCATGAATCTTTGATACAGTTTAATGGGTTGACTATGAGGGCGAGGGACAATGAAGTTGGTCACCACTTTTGGTGTGAGGTATTCTGTGAATTGATCGTTGAGCCTGAAGTTCGAAAAACTATGGTGAAGGAAATTGCCCTGGATAAATTTGCTAAGGAAGATCAGAGGATTACTAGGAATGTACTTATTAGATGTTGTGCTCAAGGGAATCTTGGGTATTTCATGTGTGATTATGTTTGAGAGGGCGAACTTGTCTTAGTTCGAATAAATGTAATTAAAATAGAGTAATAATATTACTATTCTGAATTTGCTCTTTGTTTTTGGTAGATGTTGTTGAATATAAATTTAAATTTCAAAATAGTGTATTATGGGAAATAACGTTAGAATTTGTATAAGTAAGAGGAGTAGGAGAATAGGAATCATGATTATTAGTAATGTAGGGGCATAATCTCAGAGAGGGGAGACCGTGCTCTTATACCGTAGGGAGTTGAAAAGGACTGGAAGGCTCGCAGATATATTAGGTGATGATTCTAAGATTAACTAGGCAAACATACGTGCGTGGAGTCCGAGAACGGGATGCTTTATGACCTCTAATGAAGATTTGAAAGTAAAATGGTATATATGAGAAATGTTATAGCTACAGAAATAAGAGAAAAACATGTAGTTGAAGGCTCTTATTGCTGTTGGGGGGTGTTTTGGCTCACGTTTCTCTAGCCCCTTTTTGGTAGCTCTCCTTCCCTATTTATAGATGATAAGAAAGGGTAAGTCATCATAAAGAGGTTAAGTTACAAATATTCCCTTTCGGGCAGCTATTCGGTATGGAGGTCAGTTCTAACACTGTAGCTGTTTGGTGGCTTATTTTGTAGAATTATTTGGTGGGTTGTCTGTCAGGTTTGTCTACCTTCAACTATACACTGATATGGTCGAAGTCATCTTGAAACTTGTATTGAGTTCTGTATGGTACACGAATGCCTTCGGCTTCAAATCTTACAGTAGGCTTCGAGTGATCGATTAGTCTTGGAAAGCTTCGTGCGGGTCTTGTGCCTAGGCGGTTGAATATGATAGACTTTGAGTCTTTGGCAAGCTTTGATGTGGCCTTTGAGTGTTCAGTTAGTCTCAGAAGGCTTCGGGTAGACCATATGCCTTCAGCTATTCTGTGGATTCCCTGGACTTCAAGTCTTTGGTAGGCTTCGATGTAGCCTTCTAGTATTCGATTAGTCTTGGAAGGTTATGAGTAGGCTACTACATTCTCTCCCTATCAGTTAGGGCCTCAAAAATTATTATAGATGGTGCAGGTTGAGAAAAAATTGTTATGCATGGGAAGTTGTTTGGTTGACTGGTATTAATGTGTCGAGATTCATGGGCATTTATGGTGATTATGCTAATTAACGGGGTATTAATGCTTCCTTAACCATGGTATAAATAAGGGCTTGGGTGGTGGGAGCTCAAATTCTGTTCATAGGCCCCTCTAGTTATTCAGTTAAGGGATCCAACATGAAGACTTGTTACCAGCAAAGGATGGAAGACAAAGAGGCGCTAGTAGAGGCCAAGTACATCGAGTTGAGGTAGATGTTTTTTGGGCACCGGGATATGGGGCCGCTACGGCCAGACTTGGTGGACCTGCACTGGGAGAAGTTGACCGGTAGGGAGCGGGAGGAGGCCAAATCGTTCACCTTCTGGTGGGCAATGTTCCAGCATCACCTTTTAAGCGTGATGGAGTACTCTTTCGTACTGAGGCAGTTGGCGCGGCGACTGGTGGAGGCCGAGGATGGTGGCGGGAAGTATACATAGTATTGGAAGAACTACCCTGTGTATAGGTAGGATGGTGAGGGGCTCTTCTGTAAATATGGGTGGGAATATATTGGATGTTATTGTTGTTCTATTTTCGTTTTTTAAATGAAATGAAAATAGTAGTACTTCACACTTTTTGGATTTGTATAGTATTTTTGAAAGTACTCGTAGGGGAAAAAATGTACCAGATGATAATATAGGAGCGATTAGAAGGGCTTAGAGAGAAAAAATTATGTTCGATGTGAAAATACTGGCATGACCTTGATTATGATATTTCTTGATCAAAGGCTGTGGCAGAGATTAAATTTTATGGTGCCACAGTCGAGGGTTAAAAATGTTTGAGGATATGGATCAGGTCGATAGTAGTAAGATGGTTCGAGAGATCAGAGAAAAGGTTAAGCGAATTGGTCGAGGGTCATTTTTTAGTTCGTTCTTATGTAGGGACATTGTTAGTTTTACTTCGTCTGCTAGGACCTAACAACTGTAATTACAAGTTGTCAGATAGGACATCGTGCCTTAAGGAGCGTGCTGAGCAGACAGTAATCATGATATGTCAGGCGCGAGGATGATTTGTATGCCACATGGTATATTAGGTAAATTCCATATGTAAGGAAGGGCATATTATGATGGGTTGTTAGAGGTTTATCGTCGATGGTTCTGAGTAGTTAAAGATTGGTAGAAGAATATGAAATTAGAGATATTTGGAATTAAAGAGAGGAGTCGAA
Organism: Kingdonia uniflora; assembly: GCA_014058105.1. Taxonomy (NCBI): domain Eukaryota; kingdom Viridiplantae; phylum Streptophyta; class Magnoliopsida; order Ranunculales; family Circaeasteraceae; genus Kingdonia; species Kingdonia uniflora. The sequence continues at coordinate 1,271,132 of JACGCM010001377.1, read as the reverse complement.
GATTCAAAAGTTAAAGGGAAATTTGAAACTGGTGAATGTGAGGTTGCCACACACTTGTATTAGTAGGGGTATTTTGGTAAAAACATATGGTTACCTGAAAATGAAGAGGGAAGTGAGAGAGGTAGTGGGGGTAGTGGTTATGATTACAGTTTAAAAAAACTGATGTGGTTCAGGGGGTTGTATTAAAAAGGAGAGAGAGAGAGTTGGTACAAACATCAAGCAATCAGAAAAAACAAAGCAAAACTAACCATTATTATTCGAAGGAGAGGAAGGAGAGCGCCATTGTTGCTGTGAGTTGGACGCCATTGTTGCTTGATACTTCATTAGTGCGGTAAACTCCACCGGTACAGGTAGGTCTTTTGATTATTTATGTTGTGTCTCTCTTGTTTTACTTTATGTTAGAAGTAAGACTTGTTGTTGTGCCATTAATGGAGTAGATGTGATGGGGAGGGTAGGGTAGGGGTTGAGAGATCAAACTAAGAGATCCCTGAAGGTTAGACTTTGAAGTGGTGGTAGGTGTGGGAGTAGAGTAATTGGTGGTCAACTAGGAGTACAATAGTCAAATTGTAGTATGTACGATGAGTGATAGTTAGGTAGGTGGTAGTAATATGTGAACTCGAAGGTATGAACTCGAATATCTCGAGCTAGCTGCATCCCTCAACTTCTGTAGGGTATAATGCGTACCCACAAGACTTCGGGGATGAGGATGATGACGTTACAAATGAACTGAGCATATCTCGTCGAGGTGAGGAAGATAATGATGTCAAAACGTTGCATATTACGACTGGCGCACCTCTGACAGTGATGGTGCCCGACATTAGTTTGGTGAGGCAAAGTTGACGAAGAGCGCGGGTAGTTGGGGAGAGTGAAGAAGAGGAGGTTGTGGTTGATCGTACGGGGAATGTAGGGGAGGATGGAGATTGGGATAAGGACAAAAGTGAGGGAAGTAGTAAAGAGATAGGTGACGATGGCTCTTTTGTAGGAGATGTCTCACCGCATGAGCAAGCTAGGCTTGGTTGAATCATGTCAAAGCATTATCTAGTGGGGAAAGGTATTATTTATGTGCCATGTTGTTGAATGATTTCTCGAGAGAAATCGAGTAACGCCCGAGGTTCAACACTTCGGGAACGAACCCTCTTGTTGTATGATTTTTTAAGAGAAATCGAGTAATGCCCGAGGTTAGCTAGGGCTCGGTCTCGGGTTTCATTGATCCATAGCATGTTGCATCCGAGTTCAAACTAGTTGTCATCATCTGGGAGGTCGGGGTCATGTGTTGGGACCTCAGACTGAGTGGGTAAGCAAGCTTTGGTATCATAGGCCAATAGGAAAGGAGTATAACCCATCGCTTTCTGTGTTACGGTACGGTATGCCTAGAGTACATGTTATAGCTCTTGAACCCATCACTCCTTCTTTTCGTCAACACATTTCATAAGACCATCGACTATAGTTTCGTTGATGGATTCGACTTGTCTGCTTCCTTGCAGGTAATACGGTGTGGATGGGAAGAGGATGATGTTGCATTCTTTTAGGAATGCTCAAACCTTATTCCCAACAAATTGTGGTCCTTTGTCACATCGAATCATATGTGGGCAGCCGAAGCGTGTGATAATATTTACCCAGAAGAATTTGGCAACTTCTTCTTCTCTAGTTTGACATAATGGTACAGCTTTCGCCCATTTAGTGAAATAATCTATGGCGACTAGGATGTTGTCTTTGATTCCTGAAGCTTTAGGGAAGGGGCCCATCAAATCAATGGCCCATCTTTTAAAGGGCCACATAACTTGGCTACATTGGAGGTCTTGTGAGGGACTTTTGATGTCGTGGGCATGATGCCGACATTTGTCGTAGTGCTTCACATATTCTTCGGCCTGCTTCTTCATGTTTGGCCATAACAATTCTTGAATTATTGCACGGAGAGCCATAGATCGACCGGCGGTGTGGGATCCACAATTTCCTTCATGTAGCTCAGTAATGATAGTGGTAGCTTCTTATTAAGATATGCATCTGAGATGTACTTCATTTGGTGATTTGTTGTGTAGATTGCCTTTGAGAATGTTGTACCGTCGACAATTGTCTAATAAGGACCATTATGCTTTTGGGTCTTCGAGTAAGGTGGAATGGTTGAAGTACGCGAGGAAGGGTGTATGCCAGTTTTCGGGATCGAGACTCACGCCCCCAGAATTGATGGTATTAATTTCTATATGGCCGATACTTGGGCATTCGAGTACTTCGATACTAAGTTTTTGGGGTTCGGACTATCCAAGCATTGCAGCTATGCAAGCGAGGGCATCGACATGCCTATTTTTGCCTCATGGGTAATGGGTGATCGAAGATTTTTCAAGAAAACAATTCAAGCGCTGGCGGACGAGTACTGCGTAGTCAGTCATGCGATCGTTCGCCTGATTTTTGCCAGTATACTATCTTTGAAAGAGCTGTGAGTAGGTGAAAATGGCTAGTAGAGGGACTCCGAGCTCGAGGGCTAGATCGAGGCCATGAATCAAAGTTTCGTATTCAGCCTCGTTGTTGATGCATTCAAAGTTTAGTTTGAGTGCATTTTTTATGCGGTCATTTGATGGTGTGACCAGTACGATACCTATCCCGAAACTGTTTGGGCCTGCAAACCCATTTATGAAGAGACGCAATCCTGTGTTAGGGTTCCAGGGGTCATTACGTTATGCCTAATCTTTAGGTAGGTCATCTTCGTATTCTTCTCACTCTGTGTCTTTGACCCAGAAGGTGACCAGGAAATCGGTGACTGTCTGGCCTTTTTGGGATACCTGTTTCTCAAAAGTGATATTATGCTCACCTAGGTAGACAGGCCATTGTTGTACCCGTCTAGATTTATCTTTCTTCGCAAGGACTTTACAAAGGGGGTAGCTAGTGATTACACGTATATGGTTTGCTTAGAAGTAGGGTTCAAGCTTTCGAGAAGTGTAGACTAGGGTAAGGAGAAGTAATTTAAGTTTGGTATATTGTGTTTCAGCTAGTGTTAGAGTTTTGCTGATAATAGTTGGTTGGCCAAGGTAAGTCTTAAGTTTGAGGAAAGCTTACTTGCATCCAGGTGTCCAATCGATGTCGGGATTTTTCTTTTTGGTTTCGTAAAAGGGAAAACAACCTGGCGCAAGAGGATTTGGAAATGAACCGGTTAAGGGCTACTATTTTGCCTCCGACCATCTAAACGTCTTTTTTGTTCGAGGGGAGGGCATATTGATAAGGGCTCGAATTTGGGTGGGGTCGATTTTAATACCTCGCTTACTAATAAGGTGGCCAAGAAATTTTCATGAGGAGACACTGAACTGGCATTTATCTGAGTTTAATTTTATTTGGTATGATTGAAGGATGGTGAAAACTTTGGTCAGGTCCTGTATATGGGTATTTATGTAGAGGCTCTTGTAAAGTATGTCATCGACATGGATTGACTTGCCAAACAAAGGTTTAAACATTGCAATAACGAGGCACTGGTAAGTTGCGCCCGCATTTTTTAGCCCGAAGGGCATTACGTTGAAACAGTAAAAAGAAGTTTTAAGTTGATCTTCAAGAAAAAATGGGTACCTGATTATAACTAGAGGCCGTATCCATTATTGAGAGGCGTTCGTGGCCAGCCGTGGTATCGAGGAGTACTGATATGATATAGAGAGGGAAACTATCATTTGGTGTGTGTTTGTTGAGATTAGTGAAGTCGACACAAATTTGGATCTTGCCATTCTTTTTGGGTATGGCGATGATGTTTGAGATCCAATCAGCGTCTTTAACTTCGCATATGAATCCATCGGCTAAAAGCTTTTCGACCTCGAGGTTGACTGCTTCTCAAATCCTCGGGGCTAGGGTGCATTTCTTTTGTTTGACCACCGTAGATTTGGGTATAAGGTCAAGGTGGTGACAGACGAGGGCAGGGTTGACTCCTGGCATCTCGTGGAATATCCAGGCAAAGACATCTATGTTGGATCGAAGAAAGCAGTAATGTGAAATTTTTCGTTGTCTGTCAAGGAGCTGTCGATAAATGTTCCTCGACCAGGACCGTCAAGTGATATACATTGTTGGTTTGATTGGTGGTGGGTTGGTGTATGTGATCGACGGGTTGGGGAGGAAGAGTTACTATGATTGTTATGGTTTGACTAGTTTTAGCGTAAGATCGATTTCTAGATACTCGCTGGATTGAGATAATATTTGGGACCCTTTCATGTCCCATGTGCCACATAGGGTAGTGAAACATAAAACTTGGTGATAGGTCGAAGGTATAACCTTCAGGGCATGGAGCCAGTCGCGGCCTAAAATGCTGAGGTATTCTATTTTTTTTATCGATGACGAGGAAGCTGGTTTGTAACACTATTGGGCTAGCGGTAACGAGGAGGTTGATTTATCCTACGACGACCTCTGTTAAGCCGTTGAAGCCTTTTAGTTCTATATTGGCTAGGGTGATTAGATCAGTCTTTTGCATAGCCTTGACTATTTGAAGAAGAAAAAAATATCGGCAGCACTATTGGTGTTGACGAGCATTGTGTGGAGAATGAGATGCTCGACTTTGACCATGATGACTAAGGGGTCAGAAGGAGGAAAAAAAACATGAGAGATATCACAGTCGATGAAGGATATACCTTAAGGTCAAGGATGACAGCTTAATTCGGGCAGGAGGACTAAGAGTTTTTACTGGTAATTAGTTTTACAACATTCTTCGACCCGCTTTCATTTGTTTCGTGTATGACTGCTATCGATATTGTTGACTTCGATCATATGGGATTAGAAGATGTATACTTCATCGGGTCATGTATTTGGGGCTGCCGGAGGCTTGAGGTAGGACCCATAGAGGTAACTAGGAAGATTGAAGACGTATTGGTGTAGGCGCCCTGCATTTAGTATCATCTCTAGTGAACGTTGCAACGCGTAACACTTGTTAGTGCGATAACAATTACACTTATGGTTCTGGCAGTATGGTTCATCCTTCTTGACTTCGATGGGGTAAGGAGTACACAATATGGGGTCGGCTTGGAAGAGTAATTTGATAATGCTGAGGGGAACAGTGAGTTTGGGTAGGATGGGCATTGGGCGCTTCTTTCAAGGGCGGTCTGATTGGTCTTTGAAGTTGCCACATTTGCGGTTGTCGGCCTTGTTATACACGATAACGATCATGGTTCTGTTTGATTGTTACAGCCTATTGGGAGTGTGGGTTTAAGATTGCCCCTGGCGATTATGTTCATGGAGGCGCTCGAGGTTGATGTACCAATTAACTTTGGATAGCATCTCTTTGAGGGTTCTAGGTTTTTGGAGGACGATAAACTCTTTGACACTGTTGTCAGGTAGGGCATTCGAGTTGGCTAACACGGCATTCACACAATTGAAGTTCTCAACTTTGTACGACTCATCGAGGAAACGTTTGGTAAAGTTCTCAAGTGCTTTGGTGGGTATCTTTAGAAAGTTAAAAAGGGTATCGACCCAGACCTCGCGGTCCTTGTTGAAGGCAAAATAAAAGATAAACGAGCTGGATAATCGCTCAAAGCTTCGAACGGATCCGTTTGGAAGTCGCGTTGTGGTACCACTTGAGAGGGCTATCAGTGAGACTGGTGGGAAATATGCGACACAGGATGTGATCGGCTGATGAGTACAGACTTAATGCATTCTGGAACTCAAGGATGTGGGATTGTGGGTCAGTGTTACGATATTTGAGGATTTTAGGGGTGTGGAAGTTATGAGGGACTTCAATAGCGAGGAGCTTCGGGCATAGGGGGTTGTTGGGCAGATTCCAAGAGTTCGATGTGGGGTTGGCGCTTATGCGAAGGGCGGCTTCAATTTTCTGGTTGAGTTCTTGTTGAGTGAGGCAAGCTGTTCGAGGGGGAGAATGATGCATTTGCGAGTGGTGGGGCCATAAATCAGGTGTGTGCTCAGCACTATGTTCTCCCAAACATTCTCGAATAGGTTGTCTAATGGGACGTCGGGATGTTCAGAGTGTAGAATCAGTTGAAGCTTCAGAGAGGGGAAAATCAAGGTGTATGGATCTTTTGGGTAGGGGAGTAGGGGCACCTTCGACACCAAGGTGGATCGGCGACACTTCAGCATAGGGATGGGGGCCTAAACACGTGTCGGTAGAGATGCGCGAAGGTACTGGGACTCAAGAACAAAAAGGGGCATCCAGGTTTTGTGCAAGTTGTAGTTCGCGAACTGTACGATGTAACTCGTTGAGGTCTTGGTATTGTCGAGTGATTTCTTCCAAATGGCGTTGTCGCTCTATTTCAAGCTCCTATCAGTGATCCTCACGCTCAAGGCAAAGGTGGTTTGTGTGTCGCTCTTCTGCTTGAGTGAACTATTAGCTGATGAGGGCCAGTTGAGCAGCGGTACCATCGACAGGGGTACCGACAATGGCTGAGGTGGAATGGAGGGTAGGGGCCATTGGATATGGCTAGAGTGAGAAAATAAAAGGGGTTAAGGATAGTGGGCATGGCACAGACGGTGCCAAATGTAGGGGAATAATCTCGGAGATGGGAGACTGCACTCTTACACCGTGGGGAGTTGAAGAGGACTATGGAGGTTTGCAGATGTATTAGGTGATGATTCTTAGATTAACTAGGCAAACATACGTGTGTGGAGTCCGAGAACGGGATGCTCCACGACCTTTGATGAGGATTTGAAAGTAGGATGATATATATGGGAAGTGTTATAACTACAAAAGCAAGAGAAAAGTTTGCAGTCGAAGGCTCTTTTCGCTGTTGGGGGGTATTTTGGCTCAGGAATCTCTAACCCCTCTTTGGTAGCTCTCCCCCCCTATTTATAGGAGATCAGAAAGGGAGAGTCACTATAAAGATGTTAATTTGCATATATGCCCTTGCAGGCAGCTGTCCGGTACGGAGGTCGATTCTGCCACTATAGCTATCTGGCAGCTTATTTTGCTAAATTTTCTGGTGAGCTGTTTGCCTTTGACCATATACTGATATCGTCGAAGTCATCTTGAAACTTGTGTTGAGTTCTATATGTTGCACGAATGCCTTCGGCTTCAAATCTTGCAGTAGGCTTCGAGTGATCGATTAGTCAGGGAAAGCTTTGTGCAAGCCTTGTGCCCAGGCTGTGGAATATGATAGATTTTGAGTCTTTGGTAAGCTTTAATGTGGTCTTCAAGTGTTTGATTAGTCTCGGAAGGCTTCAGGAAGACCATATGTCTTTGGCTGCTTTATGGGTTTCCTGGGCTTTGAGTCTTTGGTAGGCTTTGATGTAGTCTTCTAGTAAATGATTAGTCTTGGAAGGCATCGAGTAGGCTACTACAAGAAAGTTGTGGGAGATATAGTTTAATTGTGTGTAAGGTAAGTGTATCATCATAAGTGTTAGAAGATATGAGAGGGATATTGACAGAAGAAAGAGAAACATATTTAAATTTATGACTAGGGGTAATAATGGAAAGGCGCTGGTACCTAAAAGGTACGAATCGTCTGATGGGAATAGTAAAAGGGATGCCTCGGTTCCAAAACTGAGGCTGCTTGTGTGAGCCCCAACAACTGCCAGCGGTTAGAGATAGAAAGTATAAATAACCTTTCCTCTTCTTCATCCAAGCATTTTTAAAAAATAGGGAGAAAAAAATCTAGAAAGAGAGCAAACGAGAGTAGTCATCACTGCCAGAGGGAAAAGGGTCGTGCCATTGTGGAGATTGAGAAAAAACTCTGGTTACGCAGTTCTATTGTGAAAGAAGAGGCTTGTGATATCCCTTATTTGTTTTCTAACGCTGAAGGTTAGTGGCGTTCGGTTGAATTTACTGATTTGTCAAATTTTTTGTGATTTATTATAATCAAATGTTTAGGAATGTGAGGATTACGATTTTTGTGTATATTTGAATTTTGAAAATTTTACTATATTATAAAACTTATGAAATGTTGTTTTCTTGTTTGAGTGCGAAATATTTTATAGAAAAGTATATATGTGACTGTATTATTTATATATATAGAGAAAATATAAAGAAATTTGATTGGAATACCTGGACCTGTATGTAGGTATAGGCGTTAGAAAGTTCTCTAGAAATAAGCCTCAACTTCGAGCATATTGTGAAGATGGAGGCTTCGACCTCTGATTGTTTGATTGATGATGCACTTGTAGGAGTTGATAGTGTAGAGTCTGTGGGGGCCGAGCTAATAACTAGTAGCTTGGATGCGGTAGAGTTAGAGGTGGAGGGGAAGAATAAATTAGAGTTTCCAGATTTCCCTGGTGACTACTTACCATATCCTGTAGATTCAGATGTGTCCAGGGAGTTTTGCAAAATTATAGGTAGCTTAGGTGGTGCATGGGGTAAGGTGATAGAACATGCTGGGAGGTCGTTTAGGGGGTATACTGCTAAAAATAGTGATCAATACTTTTTCTTACTTCCTGATTTGGGGCATAAGAAACGTGAGAGGGGAGTAGATGAGTCTATTTCCCTTGAGTACTTCAATGGGGGTGGGAAAAGTGATTTGGACGAGGGATTCCTGTGCTACCTTGCCCAATTAGATTTTGGGCTAATGATGCCTTTAAGCAATTTTGCTAAAGGTATTTTGAATGTTATTAAGGCATGTCCTACCTAACTGAATGGGAACATATGGGAGGTGATAAATATTTACAAAAATTTGAACAGAAGGTGGGCTTTGAAGGGGGTGGAAAAGAGAATAACCCCTTTAGATTTGTTACAGTATTATACTGTGAAATACTATACGGCGACTGGGGGAGCGTACTTCTCTTCCAGATCGTCTCGACCTAAATTCTTCAACATGAATTCGGTAGGATGAGTGTGGAATAAGAATATGATATGGGTAAAAGACAGTTGTCTCCAACGAGTGGATTAGGAGCCCGTGGATCTTATATATAAAACTTTGAAGAAAAGTAAGTAAATGTTTGTGATATCGAACTATTGTTCTTGTGTTATCGTCATGTGTGTATGTAACAATGTTTTGTGACTATGCAGATCCCCGTTCTCAAGTTGTGAGAAAGGAATTGTTGATTGATGCAGTGGCTCGAGAGGGATTAGAACTCGAGATTGTATTGGGCGAGCTTGAAATAAGTAGGTTCAAGAGGGCTAACAGTAGGTCAAAAAAGTTCAGAAGTCTCAAACTAAGAGAAAAATGACTGGAATTGGCGTTACCTTAGGAGATGGAGGTAAGGCAACATCGGACGTCGGAGCACGTCCTACAATAGTAAAGGCTACACCGATGTCCTTGCAGCTGAAGCCTGTGGAGGCTACATTCAGCAAATTAACTCAACGACATCTAAAGAGGAAGAATGTGAAAGTTTTGATGGCTCAAACTCTGCGACCACGGAGAGTGGGGAGGTCACGACGAGTTCAAAAAAGAGAAAAGTGGACTCTTTTGTTGTAGTGATCGAGGTGAAGAAAGCTGGGACTAGTCCGATTATGGAGGATGAGTTGTTGGCGGTGGAGAATAAGTTGAGGGTGGCAGCTCGAGAAGGTACTGGGGGTTTTGATATGTCTACGAAAATGGAGCTTTGTAGGGTAAGTGTAATACTTCAATTTGTAATATTCATGCTCAACTTTGAACTAAATTGTTCTTTTTGTTACAGGTTTCTCATACGTTGAAAGGAATCTGCTTCGGGTTCGAGGATGGGTAAAATGAACTCGAGAAGAGAATTGCTCAGCTCAAGGAAGATTTAGTACAGGAGAGGGCGCGCTCGAGCTCTGCGATAAAAGACATGAAGGATTCATTCCAGGTAACTATGCTCGAACTCACAGAAGAGGCAAAGAAAAATTAGGGGGAAGTTTCAGTTTCTCGTGATAACCTCGGTCAAAAGCTCCTTGAGGTTGGATATTCCTTAGCCGATATTGAGGTTATAATGGAGGGGCGTTTTGTGGAAGTGGATGAGGCCGATGTTGAAGATGAGCCTGATGTTAAAGGTAGCTCTCCTCAAGGGATTGTGAAATGGCTGGATGCGGTCTCTGCCAAAACTAATTTAGAGAACCGAGGAAGAGAGGATGAGAAGGTAGAGTAAACAGTTAAGCTTTGTTTTTGTGAATTGAAGACTTTTATTGTATGGAATACATTTGGAGGATAATTATGGAGTATTCTAAGATATGTTGTAAATATTAATTTGTAAGAACTTAAAGGTTTGCACCTCAAAATTAAGGATTTAGATAAAGAGCTCGCTAAGGAGCAAAACTCTTCAAAAACTCTATTGATTTTGCAGACGGGGCTTCAGGTTAGAAAATAGCTCAAAATTTTAGACTTGCTTTATATGGAACTTCGCTTGGGTTGGCATAAGAGAATATAGAAAATTAATGTAAGAGGACAGATAAAAATCTTTTAGGTTGAAATTGTCATGAGTTGTTGTATCATATAAAGATAACAAATATAACCCAAGAAGTGTATAATCAAATCTCTTTGGAATGTGAGAGAAAGAATGAAGGCGCAAAAAATGTGTACCTTGAAATATGAGAGAATTAACGGTCACTACACCAAAATCATAAATTTACCATGGTCCGATTTATTATTTGCCAAAGACATTTACTATGGTACCTTTAACGCGGGCTTTTACTGTGACAAATAGATCTACTGTCAGTGGTAATTTCTTTTTCCTCAAGTTTTTCATCTTATATGTTGTGGGACAAGTACTTGAGGACTTCACCTTAGAATAATCTAAATTTCGAATCCATGGGTTCCCTCTTGGATAGATTAGTCTTTCTTGAATTTTCTTCAATTTGGGCTTTATAGAATTGTTAATTCGCGATTCTCAGCGCGATGGATTTATCAATCGATTTGGGTTTATCAGTCGATTTGGGTTTCTCAATCAATTTGAGCTTTTCAATCTATTTGGGTTTATTACACGAGTTGCTTATTTACTATTTTTAGATCTGCATTTTCTCTAATGGTACCCTTCTCTTGATTTTTCCTAACTCTCTTTCTCTCTTTGTGTTTTTTTGTCTCTAACAAGTGACGAAGTAAGTTGGTTGATGGCTATCAGATTAGGTAGAAACTAACGATGATGGAGATCCCAAGCATCTTTTCATCCCTAAAGATTGGTCCATCACATTCTTTGAAGGGTTGAATAAACATCAACGTTCCATCTTCAAAGGCAAAATTAATCGCAAAAACTCGGATGCTGTAACGGATGGATTTCGATCACTCTAATAGAGAAATGGTCACCATTAAAGGTCCAATATAGCTCTAGCACTAGGCATTTTTATATTTGTGAATCACTTTAATGGACATTTGGTGTATGGTCTCCATATTAATCCGAGAGCGTTGAAATCATCCATCTATACCTGGATACTCATGACAAGAATGGTAATTTTATTTTCGTCGGAGAGAATTAAACTTCACATGATAGAGTGGAGTTTTATGAGCCTGGTCTCTTATCAAATTGTCGAGATAATAATATTCAAGTAGAGAGAATCGATGGATGCATACCTCAAGTATGACAATCATAAATTTAGCAACTCGTGGATATGTTTTATTAGAATTCATTTAAGTGATTTTTGCTGAAATTATTATCAATTGATTGATTTTAGATTCTCAATCCGGACACGGAAGCAATATTTAAGCTGATCACTGAAAATGCAAGTGAGGAGTTCTTGTATTCGTTAAGCAACTATTGCGTTCTTCCGTTGATACTCAACTTTCACTAATTTCACATTTTTGAATACTGATGCTCACATTTTGTTCATGGATCTAGTTTGTGGTCTGGTAAAATATGACATCACCTACATATATATAGGGCACATTTACTAACTCCTTACGTAAGCCGTCTCTTACTATTAACTTTCATTATATAGAGAAATAGCTTATAAAAAAATATTAGTGTCGTCAAAAGAAGATGAAAAAATGTTGTAGTGTGCTACATTATTAGGAATACCTTTGACCTGATTCCAAGTTAAACTTGGCTTAGAGGGATACTCCTAACAGACATGTGAAGCATGCACCTGCTCAAAGTTTTTGTTTTGTTTTTTATGCATGTTCATTCAGAGCTCTAAACTGCAAGAAATTGGATGTGATAGAGTTATTCTATGTTACCTCTTATCAGTTAAAGTTCATAGGTAAGTAAGTTATTTCTTGTGTTGGTCTATCAAATAAAAATGCTTAAAGTATTGAATTCTAGATGGTTCTCTCATTTTGTACAAGTTGAGGACGATTTGAATAAAGGTATTGATGTTGCTTTGTATATTCCTCCTGATGATATCGGGAAAGAAGAGGTGATTGCGAATTTGGTAGTTATCGTGGAAGCACTAATTAAATCAGATAAAAAAAAATTGCCCTACAAAAACTGTAGGTAAGCACACTAGAGTAATAAGAAAAAATACTTGTTTTATTTAAGAAAATCCTCATTTTCTTGATTTTGTATCTATGCATACTTATACAGGGACGTATATGGCAAACAAGATTTCAGAATAGTGAATTGGAGAGAGTGATGTTTGAGGACATACTAAAGGCTCTTGAAAAATGGCATGCCTCAGCATTCAAGGTTACTATTATATTTTTCACCATGAGGAGTTATGACTCCATGTTGCTATTAATATTAAAATACTTTCGCATTCCCTTTCATTTGTAGAAGGGTTGTTACTTTTGTAGTCTACCTTAAGCTACCTTACACACGAAATATCATAAATTTGTGGCATATAGGCATTATACTTGAAAGATAAGAAATTGGACTATAAAATTTTATCTTTATAATCATGTGCCTTTTAATTATATTGATTAGATTGATATTAACATGATTTAGCTGCATAATCTCTTAATGTGAAGATTGACGCTCCATTATATGTTCGTCTACGTATCATGTCAATTTTTACTTCGATGCATTCTCTTGATCACGGTACTAGAGAGGTTCCTGTATATATTTCTGGGTCATTCATGCTAACTTTGTAATATGATATCCTAAGCGCGTGGTGGCATGCATAAGCAATTGGGTTACCCGAGAGGAGCGAATTGCACCATTAATTGGCACGAAGATCAAGTACCCAAGGATTCTTCTGTGTTTTGCCTATTAGGTGAATGTTTTTATAAACTCTTGCACATTTTTTGAAATTCCTCTTGTTATGCATTTAACAACCAAAAGTAAAATGGGTTTGACCTTTATGATTTATTTGTTATGTCAATTTTCTTGGTGGGTGCTTCCCATATTTGGATTCCATACTTTTTGAAGGCTTATAATGGATTGATGGCGCTCCCTATTTTTGGATCAGTTAAGTTTATGGTTTGAACACCGCTATATTAATCCATTTGCTTTTGAAGCCACTACCCTTTTTTTTATTCTCAATCCATGGTTTTTTTGGATTTATTATAGGGAACATGTATATAGCTTCTTTTTTAATTGGTATATCTCTTATATATATGTAGCCAGTATACCTGGATTTTTTAGGCCAATATTTATAAATGAAACAAGTTATTTTGAATTTTGTGTTTTTGCTTATATGTTAAATGGTGTATACAACAGGTGCAACTTGTTCTTATGAATTGTGTGATATGGGTTTTGGCTTTTTTAGTAATTTTTTTTAAAAATAAATAAAAATTAAATCACCATAATCTTAGGCCGTGGTAATAATATTAACTACGGAATAAAATAATGGTACATATCGTATTATACCACTGATTATATCCGTGGTAAAAAAAATACCACAGATTTACTCCGCATCAGCATAAATGGGATAAACACCTTTTACTACCGACATCCACTACAGACTTTATCCATGGCAAAAGGACTATTGCCACTAACAAGTACCGTGGTAATTTAGTAAAATTGGTGTAGTGGGTTTTATAGCTACCAAAGTGAGAAACTTTGTAGCTTGAGGGCTAAGTATCATCTCGTGTTGTTGGCTTGTGATATAAATAACTGTCTGTGAGATATGTGAGTAATGTAAACCTTGCATGACTACTCCAGGGAGAAAAGGGATACCTTGCATGACTACTTGATACTCAAAGGTTGTATCTGTAATGTTGAAATAGATCGAGGTAACTGCTTGAATTCCATGGAAACCGGAATAGGCCCCATTACCACATAACAGAACAAGTAGAGCGAGGAAGAGAGATTGTAGTTGCTCGAGCGCTAGATTTTATGGCTTCACGACCTCTATCGGTAAGGGACAGTTCAGCTGACCTTCCACAAGAAAAACTTGAATAAGTGACCTATTGTTTATGTATTATAGATGTGTAAATAGATGAAAGCTAGTTTTACCTATGCTTTCTCTTGTGTTCTAGAGATAGTAGAGATCATGGATTTAAAACTAGTATTACCTTTATTTTAATCTTGATATGTGTATAGATGAATCGATTGAAAGCTAGTGTTACCTTTGCCTTAATATTTAAGATTTAGTAGATGTTACATATATATCTGTAGAGAATAATGTAGGAAAAAACTTGAATGTTTTCATTTAGTACAAAAGAATATACACACTGTTGGAGATTGAAGTCTCACTTTTGGAATATAAGGAAGTAGAATAGATGTCTCTTGTATTTGAGAACTAAGGATTTAGCTATAATATCGTTTCAATCATCTAGTGTTCTAAGGGTCAGGCATTTGGACACCTTTCTCTATCATGAAGTAGTAGGATCCAAGGCCAGTGCAGCCAACGATTAAAAAAGGACTTTTCTAATTTTTAGCAAGCTTTCCAGCATTTAACTCTATTTTGCTATTAGGGATCCCTCTGAGGACTAGATCTTCAATTTGGAACTCACGGCTTCGGAATCTTCTGCTGTATGAGCTAGTTAGCATTTGATGATATCGGCCCAGGTTGGCAATAGCTCGAGCTCGGGTCTTATCGATCCAGTTCATATTGCAGGCTAGCTCAAACTTATTTTCCTCGTCTATTAACTCGTGATCTTTGACATGATGGTGGCATTCCGTTATGATGATGGCTTCAGTTCCATTAGCAAGGAGAAAGGGGGAACATCTAGTTGATTGTCTTTATGTAGTACGGTATGCCCATAAGACATGAGGCAGTTCCCGTATCCAATTTCTTTTCTTTTGTGATTAAAGCCTCTTCTTGATTCCATCCGCTATCGTCTTGTTGGTGATTTCGGCCTGTTAATTTCCTTGGGGGTAGTATAGATTGGATGAGAAATGAACGATGTTGTGTTTGTTAAGAAAAGCCACTACCTTTGCTCTAACGAACTGCGGCCCATTATCGATCCGAATCAGGTGATGGCATCCAAACCGTGTGATAATATGTTCCCAGATAAATTAGATGACTTCTTCTTCTCGAGTTCAACAAAGGGGAATAACTTCCACCCATTTTGTAAAGTAATTTGTTGCCACGAGTAAGAACCTTTGATTACCCGACGTATTAGGAAATTCTCCCACTAGATCGAGAGTCCACCTCTTGAAATACCATAATACCTTGCCTGCATGGAGTTTGAGTGTAGGTGCTTATATCATGTGTCCATGTCATTGGCATGCGTCACATCTTTGTGAGCACTCCTCCGCTTGTTTCTGCATTCCCGACCAGCATACGACTTGTGTAATCGTTATGTTTGTAAATGACCGACCTGCAGCTTGGGAGCAACAAGTTCCTTCGTGTAAGTCTTTAAGCATTCTATCTACTTATTGCTTGTAGAGGTACTTTAAATAAGGTCCCATCACTGATCTTCGATATAAACGGCATTTCTGAACTGTATAACATTTAAAAATTTTGATCAACTGTCTGATTTTTTTGGATCTTCTGGAAGGGGCCCATTATATTCGTTTTTTAGGCCGAGATAGGCAATAAAAGATTTTCTCCAATCGTCATCCTCATCTTCATCACCCCCAGTGTTGATTGCACATTCCAAGGAGAAATCAATGTTAGGGGTTGAGATCACTTCGATCTGGAGGTATCGTACTTCAGTACCCAAAACCCCAGCTAAGTAAGCCAAGGAATCGGCATGACGGTCTTTTCCTTGTGGTAAATAGTCAAGTGTAGCTGTGTTGAATCTGCTCATTCTATCATCAACAAGGGCTGCATAATCGACCATTTTTCCATTCTTCTTGTATTATTCTGAGTAATGGTGGACTATTAGTAATGAATCTTTATAGACTGATAGGTCGGGGACCCCAAGTTCTAATGCTAAATTAAGCCCATGGATCAAGGCTTCGTACTCTATGACATTGTTCGAGGCTTCAAAATTCAAGTGGATTGATATTTTGATCCTGTCGTTTGATGGAGTAATCAGTACGATTCCGATACCTGACCCTACAGTTCCTACTAAGCCATCTGTAAGAAGTATCCATCAGTTTCTTATAACCCATTCAGCTCGTTCATCAAAGGGATTGATAGGTAGAGTTTCTATGAGTTTGTCTGCGAGATCATGATCGTGCTCCTCCCAGTCTTAATCTTCTACCGAGAAATTTGTTAGGAAATTAGTAATTGTTTGACCCTTTTCTGAATGGCGTTATTTAAATTTGATATCATGTTCCCCTAAGCTAACAAACCACTGTTATACTTTTCTTGATTTTTCTTTTTAGATAGAATTTCCCGAAGTGGGTAGTTCATCATAACTTTGACTGAATGAGCTTAGAAGCAGTGTTTGAGCTTTTGTGAAGTGTATATGAGAGTCAGAAGGAGCCGCTCGATCTTGGAATATCTTATCTCTGCAAGAGTGAGGGTTTTACTGATAAAATATACCTGTTTTTCAACCTTTCCTTCAAGTTGAATGAAAACCGAGCTAAAATTTTTTTTTTGTAACTGCGAGATAGATGATCAATTCCTCATTGTCTATTGGGGTGCTCATTATGGGAGACCTCCCCAGATAAGTTTTAAGTTCTTAAAAAGCTATTTCCCATTTTTATGTCTAGTCAATCTCTTCATTAGGTCAAATTTTTTCTCGTTTTGTAGATCCTTGAAATAACAAGAATAGCCACCGGCATCGATCTGAAGACTTATAGATGAACCTATTGATAGCGGCGATCTTGTTAGTGAGCTTCTAGACTTCTTTTGTTGTTGTCAGAGATGGCATGTTGAGTAGAGCTCAAATTTGGTATGGGTCGGCCTTAATCCCTTTCTTGCTGATGAGATGTCCCTGGAACTTGCCTGGGTATACTCCGAATTGGCATTTATCTGGGTTGAGCCTCATCCTGTATGAGCGTAAAATGTGGAAGACCGTATCAAGATTTGTGATATGATTATTCTTCTGTAAGCTTTTGCAGAGTAGATCATCGATGTATACTTCAATGATTTTTCCCAAGTGTATTGTAAACATGTTATCATTAACTTTTGATAAGTCGCTCTAGCATTTTTTAGTCTGAAAGGCATGACTCTGTAACAGTAGAGCCCTCTTTCAGTGATAAAAATAGTCTTTTCCTAATCGTCGTCTAGAAGGGGTATCTAATAGTATTCGAAAATAGCATCCATCATAGATAAGAGTTCGTATGCTGCAGTTGAATCAAGAATTTAATGAATGATTCAAAGAGGAAAATTATCATTTGTGGAGTGTGTTTATTTAGATTTGTGAAATTCATGCAAACTCAGACCATCCCATTCTTCTTTGGAACTACGACAATATTGGAGGTCCAATCTGAGTATTTAGCTTCGAGAATGAATCCGACTTGGATCAACTTATCAATTTCATTGTTGACTTCATCTTAAAGACTAGGTGATAATCTTCTCTATTTTTGTTTGACTGCCGCAACGCTGTTATTGATGCTCAATTTGTGACATGCCTTGGCTGGGTTGACACCTGACATTTTCTTGAAAGTCAAAGCGAAGACGTCTCAGTTCATTTGTAAAAGCTAAACGAGGGCTTCCTTTTTGTGTTGGACCATCTTGGTACCAATATAAGTACCTCTGCTAGGCCCATCAATGTCTATGTATTTTGTAGGTTCTTCTGTTGAAGGCTGGTCATCGGTATGACCAACTTTCTGTAATTGTTATGCAGCAAATCTATCAGATATGTCGAGTATGGTAGAGACGGTATTTTTGCAAGCTCGTGAGAGCTTTTAACTACCTTTGATTTCATATATACCACCATTATGTTTGAAGTGAAGTGCTTGATAGTACATGGAAGCGATTACTTTCATGTTGTGAATCCAGCATCAACCCATAATTCATAAGTAACAAGATTTGGCGTTGATGATGAAGAAAACGACGTCGATAGTAGTAGGTGCTACTGTAATGGGTAGGATGATCTTACCTACTCGTTCTTCTTTAGAGCAATCAAACCCACTGATATCAATATTGTTTGGTATAACTTAATCGGCTAATCCAATTTATTCGATTGTGCTCTTAAAGAGGATTTTGATACCGCTACTAGTATCAATCATCATAGTATGCATGACGAATTTCTTCATCTTAAGCATAATAACCAAAGCTTCATGATGAGGAAACTTCACATGACTGATATCGCAATCCTCAAATAAAATCCCTGTTCATCGGTTGCTTGATTCATGAAGGAGTTTAGCTTCTTTATCCTGAGCGGTGAGATCGCAGCATTTTGTTAACCTCCTTCTCTTGAATCTGGTAGAGTTGTTAATTTGATGGATCTCGATCATGTTGCTGTGATACATATGGTATAAGTATTTTTCCTCGAATTGATCTTTAACTTGAACTACTTCGACTTGTGTCTTATAGCTTTCATTATTGTATCCTTCCAGGTCGATTATGTACTCGTGCATTCTCCCGTCCTTGAAAATATATTCTAGTAACCTCTGTAAAGCATAGCAGTTGTCAGTTTCGTGATGAGTTGCCTTGTGATGCATGCAGTACGGTCTGCCATCAATCGGTTTTAGTGGTTGAGATACATGATAAAAATTATCTTTTGCCAATATTGGAAAAATGGATGAGATTCGGACATTCATCTTGGGGAGGACCTGCTTGGGTAATAAATTGCCTTTTCGAGATTTGCCCGTGTTTACTTTAGCACGTTTTTGATCACCCAGGTCCTCCTTTTGGTTTACTGTTACGCACTGTTTTTTGACCTTTCGCGGTTTGGACGGATTTAGTAGATTTATGCCTTTCGGCCATTATCCTTTCCAGGTCGACATACCCATTGACCTTGGTAATCATGTTTTCCAAGGTCGAGGATTTGTTCATAAAGAGATGTTCCTTCGCTTTGCAATTGATCTGTAGTGCATTGGTAAACGCAGAAACGACTATTTTTTGATCGAGATTGTCAACTTTCCGTTCGAGTTCTAAAAACTCTTTTGCAAAGACCTCGAGTTTCTCTCCTTGAGACTGTTTAAGGTTAATAAGAGTGTACACATTTTCTTCCTTGTCTTTATTGTGAGCATATGTCTTAAAAAAAATCTTTTGTAGTTGGTCGAATATGAGGATATAATCTTCAGGTAGAGAATGGAACTATCGGAGCGGTTCTCCATGTAGGCTTGTGGCGAACAGACGACATAGAATATGGTTTAGATTTGAATATAATCCCAATAAATCACGAAATTGTTGAATGTGCTCTTTCGGATTAGTGTCTTTGTATTTACGTATCTTGGGAGTATGGAACCATGTCGGTACTTTCATATCAAATAACTTTTTGGCAATTAGATTACCCTACAACTTGGTTAAATAGTCCTTATTGTTTAGAGCTTGAGATTCAATTAACTCCTTGATACGTTAATTCATGTGTTTTTGTATGATGTACTAACGTGGTGCTTGAGCGACTTGGCGTGCAGGTCGAAGATTATGAGTACCGGTGCCCTTACTCAAGCGTTCACGAGCTGGTATCCTGTGTTGAGGTCATTGCTTATCTTCTTGACAATTGGAAGGCCGACGCCCTCTACTGATGTCAGACTGATCTTCGCATTCCAAATGAATTGAAGCTTGTGGGTCGTTATGAAGACTTATGGAAATGGTTTTTCTAGTTGCTCCTCGAGGTCCCAATCTTTCCCATGTAAAAACTCGGGAGTTCGTTGGTATTTGATTAAGTTCCCTGGCAAGGGGAACTTGTTGATTATCTTGCAAAGCTTGCAAGGTGGTCTGCATTGTTGTCATTTGTTCTTCATGTCGTTTAAATTCTGCTTGACGAGCTTGACACTCGCTCTTTAATTCCTGTTCGCGAAGCTCGCAGTCACGTATCAACTGACGCTCGAGTTTATTACGTTTCTATGTTTCAGCGTGTAGGTTCGCCTTTAGTTCTACAAGCTGATCTGGTATGACTGAAAGATCAAGCTAGACTCCTGTTACTGGTCGCTTGGAAGTCACCATGATTGGAGTGATTGTATGCCTTAGGATATCATGGAAATGCCATCTTTCCTACAGACGACACCAAATGTAATAACCTAATTTCGTAGTAGCTTAAAATTGGCTCTTACACCAAATATACCTGTGATAAGAATTAATATAACTCAATATAGAAATGACACAGCTGATTAGCGTGGAAACCTTTGAATAGGTAAAAACTACGATCTTGACTTGCGGATTTAGTAACTGTAACTTTATTGCTTGAGGCTGATGTTTGATTACAGAGTTTATGATATTTTGAGCTAGAAAAACTTAGTCTTGAAGTGTATAAATTTTTGGTCTTTTCTCCTCTAGAACTCATTCTTTTTATAGACCTCACACTTAGTTCGTTAACGTGTAGAGGCACGTTCTCCTGAGAGGGGCAGGTGGTAGTTGAATCTGCAACTATTAGTTTGTGGGAGACATGTGTCTTTGACTTGTTATATTTTATTTGTAGTGTTTGATCCACATTCTTCATCAGCTCGTGGTCCAGGTGTCATTGCTGATTATGTATGTTACGTATATAATGTGTGAGTCTGGTATTGAGGTAGTTCGAGTTTGGCACAGGTCGAGGGACATGTCCCTACATGATTTATATATGTGTTTTTGATGTCTTTGTGGTTAAACAGACTAGTGAGATGTTGAAGTTAGAAGTCAAGATTTTAAGTAGAACTTCTAACCTTCAGTCAAACGTACGCGAGTTTATGGTTCAGCCAAACAGACTATTGAGAAGTTGAAGTTAGAAGTCAGGATTTTAAGTAGAACTTCTAACCTTCAGCCATACACACGCGAGTTTTTTTTTTCAAATTTCTAACCTCAAAATTTATAATCTCAATCTTCTATACTCTTCTAGTAATAGCCTAATTTCGTGATCCAAATTTAGTCTTTACACTAAAGATGATCAGAACACTAATGAATGATAAGTAATAACTAACACAAAGTTTAGCGTGAAAACCTTCAAATATGTTAAAAACTGTGACCTCTCTTGAGGATTTAGAAAGAGAAATGATATTGAAAGTTTGCTAGCTATTACAAATGATGCTATGAATAGTACTATATAGAGTGTTGAGTGAGTATTCCTCGTCCTATTTATAGGTCTTATAATATGATCGCTTGACGACCATTATTATCCTTAATGATGGACGTTACAATATATATTTGATAATCTTTGATCTGATTGTGCAACGATCTGATCTTGCTATTTTGTAATGGCTTCATTGATGACTATGCGTTTGTTGGCTCGAACTGTTGATGTAGAGTTCGAAAGTGATGACTAGAACTCTGTAAATGTGTGTTGATGAGGTAGTGGTCGCATAATGGTCTAAGATGAAGTATGGGTCCGAGATCTACAGTCTTATCTCTTATCACACAAAAAACAAACAAACATTGTCTTAGTTATTCTCTCCAAAACTCCACTCTTTATTCTCAAAATTCTCACCTCTCTCACGCTCTCTCTTTGCAGATAAAAATCACTGAAAGTGCGAAAATATGAGATTACTGAAAGTTGCGACGTGTAATTTGAATCAATGGGCAATGGATTTCGAAACCAACGTGAAGAACATTAAGGATTCAATTTCTAAGGCTAAACAAGCTGGGGCAGTGATTCGACTCGGTCCCGAGCTCGAAATCACCGGTTATGGGTGCGAAGACCATTTCTTAGAGCTCGATACTGTATCACACTCGTAAGTTCTCTCAAATTGCGTTATATGAGTAGATAAAGTTAAGTGTTAAAATTGAATGGTTGCGAAATTATTATTTCTAATGCGTTGTAGGTGGGAGTGCTTGAAGGATATTTTAATAGGTGATTGGACAGATGATATAGTATGTAGTATTGGTATGCCTGTGATTAAAGGGTCGGAGCGTTACAATTGTCAAGTTCTTTGTTTAAATCGGAGGATTCTAATGATTCGTCCGAAGATGTGGCTTGCGAATGATGGGAATTATAGAGAACTTCGATGGTTTACGACGTGGAAACAAGAAAATCGGCTTGTGGATTTTCAGCTTCCAGTTGACGTTTCTGAGGCTTTATCGCAGCAATCTACATCTTTTGGTTACGGGTTCTTACAATTTCTAGACACGTAAGTGCTACTAATACTAGCTGTACTGCGGTTGATTCAAATATTAATTTTGTTGCATTTATATTACTTAGCAAAGTATTTGGGTTGGAAAAAAAAAAAAACTACTGCAGTTCGCAATTTGCTTTTATCATGAAAATGTTCTCCAATTGTCAGTAATATCTAACGAAAGAAAACTGTTAGCATTGTTTTGTCATAAATTGAAATGTTTTTATCTTTATGATTGTATGATTTGCTCAAGTATAAAAAATGTTTACTTATAGAAGCAGTAGAAAATCTGCAAAAACTTTTGACTTTCCGTAGCGTAGTATCCTAGTAACCTAGCCTTACCCTACTAGACCCGTTAGTCATGCGTCCTCTAGCGGTCTGCAGCTGCAGTAGCTCGTTAGCTTGCTGAAACCTGTCTGCCGATTACCATCGCTTGCTCTCGGCACGCCACCTGTAGTCTTTGTTGGCTCTAGTTCAATTTCTCGCCCCCTGAAGGCAATGCGAGCATGAAATTTACATAGTGCCCCTTCGTCCTCACTTTTATGGTCCCTAGCTTTTTTGGCATGTTTAACTCAAGTTTTACTTTAAAAATCACATTTAGTGCATTGATTGAATGTATATGAATTCGGCTTCTGTTCCCTCATGTGTTGCACTAGCCCTAGCCAACAATTTAACATACTAAATAAATTATGTAAGGGAAAACGTCGGATTAAATTCATTATTTTTTATGTAAAATTCGACCAAAAGCAAGAATATATTTAAAAAAACGTATATTGGGATTCCCGAGTAGAAGATGGACCTTAAAACAATATGCATCTCATCAAGACCATGAATATGAGTAATGCCATCACCTACTTGAAGTACGGTGCTATTATTCACAATCTTTACTTCTCTAGTATATTGCTGAATCCTCTCACGGATAATAGTAGTAATTTTGTCGGCTCTAAGAGTTACCATGAATCTTTTTTATTTCTTTTTCAAAAAAATAAAATAATGCTTACCAATAGAAGGACTAATCGATTTCATCGCCATAAACATGCAAATGCCAAATTAATGGGAATTTAGTTGATGCAGTAAATAGACAAAAATTCTTTCGAAATGTGTTATTAATTAATTACTTTTTTTTTGTTATTTCTTTCAATTTTGTTATAAGTGCCACAATTCATGAACTGCTCACTATTATGATTTTATTCTTTCATCAGAGCTGTTGCTGTTGAAGTTTGTGAAGAGCTATTTATCCCTGTTCCACCCCATGCGGAGCTTGCGTTGAATGGCGTTGAAGTGTTTATGAATGCAAGTGGGAGTCATCATCAACTAAGAAAACTTGATCTTCGTCTCCGTGCGTTTATAGGAGCTACCCATCCTCGTGGAGGGGTTTACATGTATAGTAATCATCAAGGATGTGATGGTGGTCGCCTTTATTATGGTAACTAGCACGGATTTAGTTATCAACCAATTAGAACATGTTCAACGGTATAGAAATCTTTTTGTTTAGCAAATGACACTTTTCGCAACTTGAGCCAGCATGTGTCATGAGTTGTAAATTTAGGTGTGGGATACTAGTATAGGAAGGAGGATTGTCGTGAGTTGAAAGATGGCGTCGTACCCTACTGTTATGAAAAACTATTTGGTCGTCGATAGTCCATCATTACTTCCTTCGAAAATACAGTATACTTTAGGAGTGTGTTTATAAGGTTTGCGTGTTATATAGCATGAATAATGAGGCATTTGCTTTAGCTTTGCAATTTGCAACGTTATTTTGTTTCTTTTGAGAGATCACCATTGAAGTTTCTCTTCGTTGTTATGGCGACTATACTTTAAATATGATGGACTCAGTTGTATCTATTTGTGGCAGATGGATGTTGTTGCGTTGTCATAAATGGAGATGTGGTTGCGCAAGGATCACAATTTTCTTTGAATGATGTTGAGGTTGTGGTTGCTCAAGTAGACCTAGATGCTGTAAGTCTTACTTATTATTTTTCCCAATCTTCATCTACTGTACTAGTAACAATAAAAGGTGAAACCAACATTATTCTATCTATTAGAAGCAACAATATGACTTCAAGTTTATGACAATTATGTTTATAGGAGTTTCTTCAGTGAAAAATTATCTCATGAGGTTTTTCGAGTAGATATGTATCCGGCACAGATATAATTTAATTGTTTTATAAGCCACTTACCATAATAATTATACCCTCATGTCTTTATATCCTACCCTTCCTTTTCTTCCTTTGTAGTGAATGTTTTCATGAAATTAAATGCTCACAAACCAAATTCCTCTTGGGTTCACAAATTCCTCGTGTTATTGAGGTGACCTTTATCATTTATTTTCGACAAATAGTATCATTTTTATAAATAGCTAGATCCAACAGGAAATATTATTCAGATAGTATGTCTTGAGTTGCATATTTGATTTTAACAACAACTAGGGTTTCGGTTCTTAAATTCCAAGCATATTAATGATTGATCAACTAAGAAGAGCAACACAAATACGATCTTCCACTTTTTTGATGTGAGATAGAAACTGGATATATGTCACAATGTTCGATTTGGTTGCCTCTTCCACGTGGAGCAATCATTACAGAGCTTTGTGGATTAGATCAGTGGTGTTAGTCTTTTATTTGGAGCACTTATACAAAGGGCTTTAGCACTTATATGAATTCTTGACTCATTTCCAAGCCTGTATATGCTATTAACTTTCAACTTGTTTCTTTCTAGTTTTACCTGGACACCTTATGTTTGGTTTCTGTTGTACCTTATTCTTTCTGGCCTATTTCCCTTGGGGGAAATCATGATCTTACCAATGACATCTCATCATTTCTTATAAAAAAATATTGTGATTTGTATGTATTCTTCTTGGATTGTTAGGTTTTCCTATCTACTCATCTAAAATGCGTACATTCGTTTTATGAATCAGACTATTGTGTCATTATAAGAGGGCATAACTATTTGTATTCTCATTTTGTGTTTTATGTTTATTTGCTAATGGGCAGGTTGCTAGTCTGAGGGGGTCCATTAGTAGTTTTCAAGAACAAGCAAGTTGCAAGTCGGCAGTCTCATCGGTGGCAGTGCCATACAAGCTTTGCCAGTCCTTTAAACTCCAGACATCGCTTTCGAATCCAATGAAGGTTCGTGTCATTTGATCGCTGAATTTCCTTACATAACTCATCAAGAACTAATTAAAGTTTATTTAACTCGACCGGGAGATCAATATTATCTTGGTTCTTAGGCAATTTGTCGCTCCTTGGGAGACATTTTTCAAATACTTCGTAGGAAACTGCCTCTTTAAATCTGCTGGAGCTCCTTGTATTTTGTTTAGAGTGCCGACTATACGACCAATCCTGCATGCTAAGTAGTTTTTCTTAAAATAAACATTTAGCCACACTCAGTTACTTATCTTCCATGATATGCAGATCAGGTATCACTCCCCTGAAGAGGAGATAGCATTTGGGCCTGGTTGTTGGTTGTGGGACTATTTACGAAGAAGTGGTGCTTCTGGATTTTTGCTTCCACTTTCTGGTGGAGCGGATAGCTCCTCTGTGGCTGCCATAGTTGGTTGCATGTGCCAGCTTGTTGTGAAAGGTAAAGAAAATTTGCCAGTGTTTAATTTTAAATATTTAAAATTATGTGTAGGCAGTCAGTTTGCTTCATTTCAAACTCATTATTCAGTTCTGTAATCTTGTATTAGAATTTAAGAGTACTTGTTTCGGTATGGCATGATGGAAAGTAACTTTATGCCATTTCATGCCATGCTCACAACATTATGAACACATCGATGTATACGGGTTTCTGTGGGCCGAATCTGATAATTAGTTTTTAACTTATCGTGTTGGATCTAGATTGAACCATAACACTTGAATCCATTACGGCAAAGTGAATAAGTTATGGAGCCCTATTCAATCCATGAGCAGCCATATCAAGTAAGCTGGGCAGGGGTGGAATCCGGATTTCATTTTGTGGGGGGGCAAAGATCGTCGGGGTTTGAGGGCTCCACCCTCGATTTTTATAATGTACATGCATAAGTATTACAACATTCCGAGTTACATCACATACTAATACAACCAACTTTGAGCATAACAGGATTTCGTAAGTACAACTAAAATAATGGTAACTTTTAACACTTGCATGTCTAAAAATTAATATAAATTTTGCAGACATTTGTTAAATTTTGGCTATACTTAGCAATATTTCAGAATAACATACACAAAATATAAGTATATAAAAAGTTCAATAAAGTTTCGCAAAATCACATATATTTCGGTGAAAATTTGAATGAAATGCAAAGCAAAATCCATCGGTGATTTTGGGGAAATTTAAGTCCATTTTAACGACGAGATGAAAATCTTCAAGGTTTTCTAATAGGAATCGTGGTCATATCCACGACCACGCGTAGCACGTTTCATACGTCGTGTGTGCGCCTTTTATTTAGTTATTGCTATTTACTTTAAATTTATGAAATAATAGGACTAGTTTCCTAATTGGATTGGTATTATGGTTTCTTTTGTGCTAGGTCTCTTCTCTTATAAAATAGAGCCTAAACTTAGTTTATTTCGAAAGTTGGCTTTAGTGAGAGAAAAGGCTTAGCCTTAGAGAGAAAGATTATAGAGTTTGGGGTAAATCTCATTAACCCTAAATCTTTTGACATTTATTTTATGCAATTGAAAGAACTTAGTATTAATCGAGGTTAATTTAGCTTCCGCGCACGTAGTTTTTAACAAATTGGTACGAGCAAGATTCTGCAGATTTTTTCTTCTTTTCTGCTGCAGTGATTTCGGCATCTACTACAGTATTTTTATGCGTGTTGCAGTGATTTTGGCATTGCTATAGTGATTTTGCAGATTTTTTTTTCTTTTACGACGAATGATGGGGAAGAAAACACCAAAGAAAACATTAAAAGAGTACCAAGTTGCTTATGGAGTCTAGCAAAGAGCTTACGAAATTAAACAAGATGATGTCCAAACAACTTGAGGTGATGCTTGCCAAATTGCGTACCCTAGCAAGTTTCGATGGTGACGGAAGATTTGCTGACGCCATTGAAGATAAAGTATAAATAGGAGAGAAGAAGATTGTTGAAAAAGCGAGGTTAGAGACGGGAGTTGTAACGGATGATTCGAAGAAATTCGATGGAGGTGGCTTGGAGATAAAATACCACGAAGAGACGACGGAGAGAGAAGTTCACCGTGGGATTGATCTAGTAGGTGGGAAAGACGAAGACGTGTCGAAGAGTTTTCGGTCAAAGTCCGACGGGGAGTTTGCGAAATTGATGCGAGAGGTTCACATGATTCACGATTTCCAATTATCAGGAATCCCAACCAAAGAAGACTAACACCCCAATCAAAATCCTTATCTAGAATTCGAAGAACAATCGGAGAGGGGATGATTACATCTCCAACGACGGAGAAAGGGTCACCGGTGTCTTCGGTGGCCGTAATTCAAGAGAGAGAGCCCCATATCGCTGCCAGGATCAGTAGTATCCACAATCTGGTGCGCAAAACGAACCAAGAAATTTGGGAAGAAGCGGGTAACCCCATACATGCAACATTTTACAACGTTTATCAAGCAATTGATTGGGATAAACCCTCAATCTTTGATGAGTCTCCAGAAGAGGTAATTGTTTTGAAGTTTGTTGATTCGTTTTGGGATGAATTTGAAGACCGTCGAAGTAAGAATTTTCATCAGTATTTGGGACCAAACAAGCAAGTTACGCACGGAATTTTTGGTATAACAATCGTTTCTCTATTTGCAGGCATACCAAATGGGTATGGCAAATACCGTGGAAGAATTTGCAGTTGTCCTATACTCATAGTTGTCCACGAATTTTGATGCGTGGTTCTTCTAGATTAATACAGTTAGTAGTTATGCATCCATTGAAACAACATGGGCTTCGAGATGATGCGTTACCCAATCCATTGGGTATATTAGTGAGTTATGGCAAATTTTGTGGCCATCTTCTCGCTTCTTTCGGCGTATATTTTTTTTGATGACTTATTGATTTTCTTGCAAGAGTTCGTGGTCGAACTCTTCTTAGACAGGGAAAGTTGATAGGAATCGTGGTCGTATTCATGACCATGCGTAACACGTTTCATAGGTCTTGTGTGCGCCTTTAAAGTTGTTATAGTGCTATTTTTTTTTAGAGCTATCGAAGTAAGTAGTAATAGCTTAACATCAGGCCCTAGTCAATATGGGGTTCCGCGCTAGTAGCTGCTGTTTTCCAGCTGATGTGAGGCCAGACCCGGAGTGACATCTTTAAGAAAATAACGCCTAGCGCGATTTAGCAATATAACTCTTAGCACGAAATCAAGGGCATTTTATTTTTTGATTTTTTGCTGGGCTTCGAAGTAGCTGACGTAGGATACGGTTAGGCTACTAGGCCTGCCTCTCTAACGCTCTAATAAAACATCACTATTGACATTTCCACTACGAAATCAAAGAATTTGATCTTAGCCAATAGGATACCAGGTTGTATATTCACCCTAGATACAAGTCATCCCCTTTGCCCGTGGCAAGTGTCCTAGTCCTTCCCCTCCACCAGCGATTTTGATCCTGGACAGAATCTCTCTTCCCACCCAAAGCCTCATGTTCCCTAGCTCAGACATACTTGTTTCATCCTGAAGTTACATTTTTCCTCTTCTATTTCATTTACTGACTATTTGCACTTAAATATTTGTAGAGATTGCAAATGGGGATGAACAAGTCAAAGCTGATGCAGTACGAGTGGGTCAATACACTGATGGCCAGTTTCCCACTGACAGCAGAGAATTTGCCAAACGTATCTTTTACACTGTCTTCATGGGATCTGAAAATAGGTAAGGATATGATTAGAAGGGTTTCTCAATGCAATATTTTACCAAGATCCTCCTTGCTTTTATATTATTTTCCTATAGGTTTGCAGTTGTACATTGACATTTAACCTTAGCAGTGCCTTTCAAGTTTTTCTTATAGGCCATGGTAATAGGGTCGTCACTTCATGTGGAGGATATTTTCTTTGGGAGGAAACACTTTAGGTGGATCATTACAAAGTTTAGTTTTTCTGTAGATTCACAAATTTACATACTCCTATCTTTATTGTATATTTTATTGATTTAGGGTTACATGGCATAGGGTCTGATTACATGGCAGTATCATTAAGATTCTGTTGACGGTCATTTCTATTATTTACATAGCAATAGCATTAAGACCTTGTGACAATCCCTTTATCATTCATTTCTATTATTCCTAGTTTTCTTCTTCATATCATATATCCTTAACATCCATGTACGAGACTTTCATTTGTTTGACAAATGAAACCTTGTGAAGGTTTGCTCAGTTAGCAATTTAGTCTTCGCGTGAAGCCCAAGTCTCTATAAAAGTTGAACAAAATTATAATTTTTTTGTTAATGAAAACTTGCTCCCGTGGCCGTGACAATGCACGATTAAACAGAAGGATACATGTTTTAAGTATGCATAATATGGATTGGTTAAAATACCCAAGTATAATCGAAACGTAGGAAACACACAAGTATGTATACTTTACATTTATTGTTCACCAAAACGGAAAATTCATACACTAAACATGTATGATGTTCCTGATTGCTTAGTATCTGTGGTTGACATATTTTGTGTAATTTTCAGTCATATTTATATGAAGCTAGGTAAATCTGAGTGGGGCAGGTATGCCCCAAGAGTCGTTACATTATTGTACAATCACATTCAACAAAATCGAGTTAGGCAATGGGCTTTTGACAAGTTCAGTGATTTTTCTCCAAATTTAGATCTAATAAGTTTATTCTTTTTTTGTTTGAGAAATTAGTTTATCATACTCGGAGTAATAGCTCTAGTTTCTTGCAGTTCAGAAGCTACAAAGTTGAGGGCGAAGGTACTAGCAGATGAGATTGGCTCATGGCACCTTGATGTTTCCATTGATACTGTTATTTCTGCCTTTCTCTCCTTATTTAAAACGCTTTCTGGAAAGAGTCCATGTTATAAGGTAACTTCTACAATGGCTTGGCCTTTTAAGTTTTGCCCATGTATAATTAACGAGCTTATATAAACAATGACATTGATCACTATCTTAGTGATAGTAGTGCCTTTGTATTGTACAGGAGTAATAGATTTCTCCAAGTAACAATTTGACCATATTTTTTGTCACCTCAGGTAGACGGGGGGTCAAATACCGAGAACTTAGGGTTGCAAAATATCCAAGCTCGTGTTAGAATGGTGCTAGCATTTATGTTAGCGTCACTCATGCCTTGGGTTCACAATAAACGTGGATTTTATCTTGTATTGGGTAGCTCTAATGTAGATGAAGGTCTACGGGGTTACTTAACAAAGGTATTGGCATTTTTTTTAATCTATTGAATGCATTTTACTAATTTTTAGATTATGCTATTCCATAAGCGTAAATTTTTTATGACATCTCGTATGGGTAAAATTTGAAGCATCAGATCATCTTTTTACACCCTATGTCTGTAGGAAAAAGGATGAAAAGGCAACAGACTGCACATTATACTGCCTTTTTCTGAATTAGGATGTGGGAATATTTGATAGACCATTGCCTTCCACCAGTTTTTCTCTTATATTGTCTAGCTTCTTAGAAGCCAATTCGCCCAACTTCTTTGACTCTTCTTGTGCTGTAATTGCCTTGATAACTCGGAAACCATTCGTGCTTGGTACTACTCCTGCATAACTTTTCCACACAATGTTCTCTGGGTGTATGGCATTTGTTAGCCATAGGATTTACGAGTTACAAACAAATTCTACAAACGCAATAGCTATCAACTGATGCGAATCCTGAAAGCATTGGATCGTAAAGTTATGCAGGTGAGGTGGAGTCCTAACATTTTGTTATTTGATTTACTACACCTTGTTAGCTGTAGAAATCTCCACGTGCACTCCCCAACCAAATAGTTTTAGCGACTTGGAGTGTATACGTCCAAATGAACTTATTTTTTATTGGCGCAGTACGATTGCAGCTCTGCAGATATAAATCCCATTGGGAGTATTAGTAAGCAGGATCTTCGGTCTTTTCTGCAATGGGCTGTCATCCATCTTGGCTACCCGTCTTTGGCAGAAATTGAGGCAGCTCCTCCAACAGCTGAACTGGAGCCTATACGGTCCAATTACAACCAGGTATATTCTACTTCACTCACTAGACTTGTTGCTCTTAACAGCTGCTCGATTCTTCATTAAATGATCCCAGTAGACATGCGAGCTTTTATATCAATTTTTCTTTGGATCTTAATATTTTTGGGATCTACTCTGATTTTTGAGTATCCTAGCTGAAAAGATATATTAAAAAACATTTGGCTTGACTGTGTGAATTATCTACCATAATAAGGCATTAGCAGGGGACTGCGTCCCCCAGCCCAAGTCAATTCCTTTGGAACAATCTAAAGCTTGATATCTTATAATTTATGGATGCGAGATCATTCAACTCTCATGGAGATGAATTGAAGTCTGATATTTAGTGAAGATGATTTATTTTTCACGTAGATCATCCTTAAAAAATCAGCCGAGTCCGTCCAATGCAACAAACTTGGCAGAAGTCTAAGATTGAAGTTGTGATCGTTCAAAAATAATAAATTAAGGTTTAAAAACCCAAATCAAACACTTAATTTGAAAGTTAATTTATCTTTATTAATCTTTTTTTGATAAATTCAAGAAAAACAATTGACTAAAGTGAGAGGAGACTTAACCCTTATATACTTTTCGGATCTTTCGTTTTTCACTCTTCTTCATCAAGCCCAACTCGTAGCTTACTAGCAACACAAAGAAAAAGCGTTGGAAGTGGCCTCACGGAGTCAAAAGCAGCACTCAGCTAAGTCAAAAACCATACTCTACTGGGTCTAGCCTCATGTTTGCGTAGGCCAGAAGGTTGACCCAAACGTGAGGGTAACGTGCAACTCCTACACCAAATCCTACTGCAGTCATGGGTTAATTTCCTCAATTTTGGAAACAAATAAATAATAAAAAGGAAACTTCTAGAAAAATGAAAGCCTGTGCAGAAAGTGTGTAATGTGTGTGCATGAGAGAGAGAGAGAGAGATAAAGAGAGAGAGAGATCTTGGGGTCTAATTTATGAGAAGTTGAACTAAGCATCTGGCGAATATTTCTAAGGATGGTATGATCCACTGTGGTCCTTATAACTCATGAGTGTGCCATGTTAGTGCATGACGGCGGTGGTCGACGATAAAAGTTTCTATTCCACGAAGAAAAGCTCTAATCTTGATCTTGATTCCACAAGATAAGAATTTAGAGAAGGCTAATTAAAATAACATAAATTGAAGAAATTTCATTGATTGTTAGATTGCATAACCTAGCTATTACATCATACCTATTTAAAGGAAAGAAATTCTAATTCTAGGACTCAAAAATAGAAACTACTATTTAAACTCCTACTAGACTTCTAAATACTCTAGGACTTAATTAAACTAAAATAAAAGTCTCTACAACTAGGAAGCTTCTATTAACAATTATCTAATAAGAAATAAACCAAAATACATTGTAATAAAATAGGAGATATTACGAATTGCCGGATTTGGCAATATAGCTTGAGCTCCTGCATCTGGAAAATAACTCGCCCTCGAGTTATGCATGCGAACGATTAATGCTTCGCTACCATTAGTCGTTGAAATAACATCCCATTGTAGTTTCCACCGTTTCTTCCGACTTCTTGTTGTTCTTCGTTTTAGCGGTCGCTGAGAAGCTTGAAATACTTGTAAGATGTACCCATTGTTCCTCGGAATATATATCTTCTCATCCATATAAGGAAAGTACATGATACAATTATTTTCAAAACCACATAAAAATGGATCTTCATAATTTTCTCTTTGAAAATAACTTACCTTTTTGTTATCTTCGAGTTTTGGTCCGTGATTGTCAAAAGAGGAGTGAATTTGTGGGAGATTTGAAATTACAATGATGGGGTTAGGTAAAAAGGATTTTATGGTATGATTTGGTAGTATAATGGGTTTAGGGTTTAGTTTTACGAGTGACATCTGCAAAACTTGAGGTGGTGGTGGTAATGGTATAATTGGTGAATCCGGGGGATTTGTGTTTAATGACAGTATTATAGGAGAAGGCGATGGTTGCAAAAGTGGTGAAGATATAAGGGTTGGTGGGGTTTGTAAAGGTTGTGACTGTATATCAATCGATGGGATTGTAGCAATGGTGAATAGTGGATTTCATAGGATAGGAGCAATTGATTTTTCGAGCTGAACCATATCAAAGTGAATAGGAGTAGGTGATGTTTTAGGTTGGGGTTTAGCATGAAAGACTTGAAGTGGTGGTGATTGGAGTGCATCATAAACATCGTTCCCCGGTAAATATACTAGGCGCAAAATTTTCTTCATCCTCCAAAAATAGAGAATTGGAAGTTGATCTCTTCTTTGACGCCTGCGTTGAAGTTCCTCCCATTGAAATTTGGCTTCTCCGATAAGAAAATATGATGCCAATAGTACATTATCTTCTTCAAAAATACAATAATTAAGAAATAAATTCTCAATTCTCAAGCCAAAAATCAATATTATATTGGCCATGAAAACCACATATAGCAAAATCACCATACAACAAATAACTCCCTCTATGAATTTTATCATGATATCTTTTTGAGTTACGAATCTCATCATTCTCAAAGCGAGGTGTAGTGATTTCTGTAAAAAATATATAGACATCAAATTTCTATTGAGATTGTGATGGGTTATGGTAGGTAGGAAATTGGTATTCTTGAAAATTGTAAGTTTGTTTTTGCGGGTTAGTAGTTTATTGCGGAAGTGGTTTTGGTGGGTTATAAAAAGAGTTAGGGTTGTTTGTGAGGATTTGTTGGGGATGTTGACGGTAAGAAGTGTTTGATGAAGTTGAAAAGTGAGACGGAAACATCGATTTATATTTTTAGGATAAAAATATTAAAAGATGTGTAGAGATCTCCAAGATAACCTACTTGGGCGAGGGTTGTTGTTGAAGACACTCTACCGATAATCTTCTCCACAGATCCAGGGTTCAAGGTAGAACTTGAACTAAGCTATTCTGATACCACTTGACAGCGAAGGCCGACGATAAAAGCTCGATTCCACGAAGAAAAGCTCTAATCTAGATCTTGATTCCACAAGATAAGAATTTAGAGAAGAAAGCTAATTAAAATAACATAAATTGAAGAAATTTCATTGATTGATAGATTGCATAACCTAGCTATTACATCATACCTATTTAAAGGAAAGAAATCTTAATTCTAGAAGGACTCAAAATAGCAACTACTATTTAAACTCTTACTAGACTTCTAAATACTCTAGGATTAGTTAATCTAAAATAGAAGTCTTCTACAACTACTAGGAAGCTTCTATTGACAATTATCTAATAAGAAATAAACCAAAATACATTGTAATAAAATAGGAGATATTATGAATTGCCGGATTTGGGAATATTGCTCAAGCTCCTACATCAGTACATCACAAAATCGTGAATGAGGATTAATGAATACTTTCTTCTTCATTTTTTACTTTTTTTTGAGAATGAGTTGTTGCTGCTCATGCATACAATCAATAAGTTGTATGTAGCAAGATTGATTTAATAAAAATAGCCTTTCTTCGCTTGATTCTTATTGAATACTATTAGCTCTCATTTAAGTTAAACAAGTTATACTTAGTCAACAAAGGAACTTCATAATTTTTGGGTTCTCTGTTCTGTGTAAACAGTTGGACGAAGTTGATATGGGCATGACATACGAGGAGCTGTCAGTGTATGGAAGGTTGCGTAAAATTTTCCGCTGTGGGCCTGTATCAATGTTTCAGGTTGGTAAACACAACCCTATTTTTCAGGGCTCTCTATAACTGACGGAATGGGTGCCCCTGTTAGTTTTTCTACCATTAATGAACACAGAAACTAGAACAAAGAAACTAGAACTAACCATTGGGCTCTTGGCCCAGCGGTGGTTGTGACCCTCCACCAAGAGAGGAGTCTTGTGTTTGAAACCCAATGGGATTGGAAACTCGGGGTTACGGATCCCTATTAAAAGCCAGCTTGTCTTTAAAAATAAGGAAATTAGAACTATTCAATCTAGGTGTGGCTATGGACCAGTTTGTGTAAGGATCGACACCGACCCAATCCGTTAGAGAAACCAGTTGACCCGAAGCCAACCCGAACCCTAAATGATCGGGAGAAATCCTATTCTGACTCGAACCATTAGAGTTTCTTGCGATCTGTACCCGATCCGACACAAACTGTTGACATCTCATCTTTATTTTAAGTTAATAAATAGTAAATCAATTTCAAAGTTATTTGAGTACCCAAAATACGATCTTGATGCATGCATATTTATACATAAGGCCCTACTTCAAATAGGTTATTGCTTTCAGAAGTTGTATTACCACATACGATCTTGATGCACATATATACATAAGGCTCTACTTCAAGTAGGTTTTTGCTCTCAGAAGTTGTATTACCACATAACTTGCCATGAACATGTAACTCATTGGTCAGTCAGTTATGTTTGCGAATTTCCATGGTCTACTACAATAAAGATGTAAAAGAGTGAAGTAAGTGATAATAGACATTGATAAACGTACAACCCTCCAAAATTTGGTTAACGGAAATAAGTTATTGTTAGTGATAAGCATATAAATCTTGCATGAAAATTATTGCAAATTATTAGCGGAAGCTTTGATTATTCTACATAAGAAATTATTATTAGGGTTTCGCCTCAAATCCCTAATTCCAAACAAACATAAGTGAAATAAACTTACAACTTTCTTAAACTCTAAAAATCTACCACATCAATGGGGATTGGCCCTTATTTATAGTACTCTACTAAACCTCCTTATAATTTGGACTTCCAAGTATGCAACCACACTTGCTAATTTCTAATACTTCCTAATCAAATACTAAATCAAAAGTTAAAATTAGATTGAAAGTATTCTCCAAGTCAAAGTGGGTAGATTGATAATGATGGATCACGTAATCGTTACGATGCCCACGTAAGCGATCACCTCTCCACCTCTCAGACCACTCTTTCTATTTTAGTTATTTATATTTATTTTATTTTATTTGCATTATAATTAGGAGAAGTCTCCTAATTAGAGTCTAGCTAGGGTTTCTATTTGTGATAGGTCTCTTCTTCTATAAAAGGGAGCCTAAGATTAGTATTTTCTTGAGAGTTGGTTTGAGAGAGAAAGGCTTAGCCTTAAAGAGAGTGATGCAGAGTTTGGGGTAAAACTCATAAATCATAGGTCTTTTGGCTTATATTTTATGCGATTAAGAGCGATTTAGCAAAATTGAGTTTTAGTTTTAGATTAATTGTGATTGTTAGAAAGAGCTTCCGCTATAGTTCCTATCAGATAATCTCCTCAAGCCATGTGTCATCCTTGAAATATGTGTCATCACATTAAAGTATTGACTCATCTATAATTACCCATTTTATTCACATTTTATCCAGAAAAAATGATCTGGATCAGCGAAAATAAGATTCTTAAAATAACATAGGAAACTTCATATGCCAACACTAGCACTTTTCTTTTATCATGTTTTACCATATGCCAAATTTCTATCTAGGGTCGATTTATTAATTCAAATGTTAAGTTGTCTGGAATTCACACCAAAAGAATGCTTGAGCAAATTGTAGATGGTGATGAATGGAAGCATTCATGAAAAGGGGTGAGATATCTGGATCTAGCTAGGGTTCGGAAGGCAATTTAAGTGGCGGATTCCCCTTCTTCAAGCTATGAAGATCTAGTTGTCAGGTTTAGTCCTAGCTTTCCCTCCTCAAAGCCGACCGAAGGTTACCACCTAGATTACTTTGCTTTGCTGCTTGCTGACGCTCTGTCCTAGCCTTCTTTTAACATCAGGCTCCTACTTAAAGTGGCAGATTTTCTTCAAACTCTGTATTAAAAATTATCAGAAGCCCTAAGTCTAAAGTTCTTAGTCAAATATGGACTTGGAATAAATTAACATTTCACAGGCACTCCATTATTTCATGGCGGGCAGTTAGAAGCAATACGAAAACAGTAAATTTATACTGGTCATTGTCTAATGCAGGTGAGAAGGCTAGATCACACTTAGTTTTTAAATATCCCTTTTCAACATTTATATGGTCTAGTTCCTTACAGAGCTTAGGGATTTTGAAGAATGATGAGGGATGGGATTAAGAACTTAGATGGCTTATTATGGAGGTTCTTCTGGACATGGGTATAACGAAGGTGCTGAAATTAGATTTCACTGCTGCTGTGTGCTACATATGGGGAAAAAGAATCTGAGACAATTTCAAAGCAAAAGCTCTCCGAAGGACATTGATTTAGTGAAAATAATGAATACTGCTGCAAATAAGTGCCAGTTATTTAGCTTCAAGTTCTGGGAGAATGAAAAGAGTAAGAGCAATTTTTTCTGTCCAGAATGTTAATTCTAGAATAAAGCATCCAAAGTAAGCAGTGTGCAAAATGTGGAAAAATCAGACTGAACATCCAACGGTTCATGATATTGCTTGTGATATATCTTAAGATAGAAAATTATAAGTTGAAGTTAGAAGCTCTATGGTGGTCTGTTCAGACTGTCGAATGGTATTCCAATCCTAGCTTACCCCTGTGAAGCTGGACCAACGTAAAGAGATTACTTTAAACTGATTTGGAGATTCTACTGATTCAAAGTATATTATTCGATCAATGAGTGCCAAATGTTCTTCCCATTGGAAAGAACTGAAGATATGCAAGGATATGAAAAAAGGGAAAGGCAGATGAGAAGTTCTCAATCATCTTAAGAAATGAATGCTTTAGTTTCTGTGGCACTAATTTTTGGTCCTCAATTTTAGTTGGTAAGCTTCCAATGGTTCCGATGACCACTCCTTTGCGGGGTTTGGAAATTTTTGGACCGGCAACGGTAAAAAGAAGTTGACATCTCCAAGGCTTTTCTCGGATTCGATAATCGTCGGCAATATCAACGTTGACCCCAGCGGGGCTGGTTGGGGAGGGGGTGCATTGAACACACTGGCGGTGAACGCCTTGATAAATCGATCGAATTGCTCAAATCTTTCGTCAACCGTGTCGTGAGGGTTTTGATTTGTTGGGACAAAAAAACGCGGCATCGTGGACCAAAAATCTGAACTCCTCCAAGGAAAATTTAACTTGCTCTAATGCCGATTTAATGTAAAACTGAGTCGCGGAAGCCGGATTAATTAAGCGTTAGCTTAATTATAATTGGGATTTCTCTAAAACTCTAAAACTCTAAAACTCAAATCAGACACAAATTTAATAAACTAAACTTTTCTGAAACTCTCTGCAACAACCAAGTAAAAGATTACACCACCCTCTATTATCTATCTTAGAACCCTAGGATATCTTCTTTACAATATCTCCCCCCTATCTCTCCAAAATGAAACAAACCTAAATAAAAGAAACTCCTAAAACTAGCTCTAGCACAAAACATAAAACATAAGCTAAAATAGAGAGTGCCAATGACGGGTGGGAGACGACTAATCGTGATGTGTCACATTATTTTCACTTATTTATTTCCTTATTCTCGGTTTAGTTAGGTAGCTTCTATAGGTGATTAAAATAAGTATTTCCCTTAGTTTGTAATTAGTCTTTTTATTATCGAAATTCTGGTGGGGTTCTTGCTGGATCACAGCTCCCTTTTTTTTTTTTCCTTTTTTGTCTTTAGAAATAGGGAATAAAATCCCACCTCAGCTGATTTTTTGCATAGTCTTATAGAAAATGTCTCGTGTTCTGCACCAAGCACTTGTCCAGATTTCACACAAGCTTGAAGATCAAGAAGATCAATATCAATACTTTCGTAATAAAGAACGGGGTGAACTTGAAATAATGTTTAACTAAAGATTAAGCATGTGTGATATCAGTATTACTATTATTATATATGACATAGTTATTAAAAAACTTTCCCTAACTAAATTTGTAAAATCATGCTTATAATGGTGCCAATGCAGTTTAGAGTAGAAGTGGCTAGTTATGATATGTGTTGTCACCATATGGAAATAGCTGGTTATCCATGCCCAAATCAATCCACATGTCTCAATATAATTTCAGAGATGTTGATCTACCTTAATTTCCTTGGCTAAGTGCTTTTCTTTTGTGCATTAGCGCTTTACCTAAGTCTTTATATGTATATTATTCCCATATTCATACCCCAAACAACATGGACTACAGGAATTACCTAAAATAACAGTTCATGATAGAAAATACAACTATTAAAAAGTCAATTTCACCCATCTACCTGAGATGCTTCATCTCAATCTTCACATGCAACACTTGCAACGTTCATATACTTTTCCTGCAAACAACTCAGCCACTTATTATTTGTGATTGAGCTATCTACCATAGTCAAATTGATCTCTAAGTTTCACATAGAAAATCAGAATTTAAGATCATGTGATCTGTATAAATTTTAGAATACAACCCATTCAAGTGGCGATTGACCGATTAAACCTCCCGGATCAAGGTGTTTGATACAGTTTTGCATTATATATTTTCTTGAGCTATAGAGGAGCACTAGGCTGGAATTGTCTGCCTAATCACTTTTTATTTGTCGTAGAATCTCTGTTTTAAGTGGGGTGGAAAGTTGCCTCCGTTAGAGATAGCTGATAAAGTGAAGCACTTCTTCAAGTACTACTCAATCAACCGGCACAAGATGACTGTAATAACGCCTTCCTACCATGCAGAGGTATTCTTAAGCACCTAAACACTTTCAGATAAAGCGATACGTGCTACACTGAACAAGGTCTTCCAAAGAGAAGTTTACATAGTCTATACAGTGATAATAATCTACTATACATAGTCTGTACAGTGATAGTAGTCTGCTAGCCAAAATTTACAAAATATTTTTGGCTCACCGCCTATAGCTACAATGGGAAGATAAGAACATTACAAGTTGGTTCATAATCCATATCAAGATTTATATATTTGCCTGACTGTATAGCTTTTTTATAAAATAATATCCAATAAGTATTTTGATATTTAAGTGGAAACTTTTTGACAAAAAGACTAAATTACTATTTTAAAGCTATAGGCCCCTTTAATGAGCTGCTTATGTAAACGAGGACAGTTCATGGAAAAGCTCTACTGCAATATCTAACCCCTAGTGTACATAAAAGTCCTTTATATTGTTGTATTAACGCAATAATTGGCAGTACATCCTCATTTAATTTTATATTAACGACTTTATAGTTTATAAATCGTCGAACTGCATACCCGATATGCTTATTTTGCAGAAGTATTATTAATTCATAAGATTTTGCGAAATAGATTTCTTATAGCTAAGTTCCACAGAGGATTCTCTCAGGATTTGATTGTATAACACAATTCCTTGTTTACAATTTTTTTTATTTCTTATTTTTTTGCAAGGTAAGCACAATTTATATAATTTTTGTGAGTAATTACAAGAGGATTCTTTGTTTACAGAGCTATTCACCAGAGGACAATAGATTTGATCTCCGTCAGTTTCTTTACAATGCAAGATGGCCTTACCAGTTTCGCAAGATTGATGAACTTGTAAGCAATATAAATGGTGACAAAGTTGCAGATGCGGGATTACATGGACAGGAAAACGCCACGGGCATAACATTAGATCATGGTGGTGGGATGGGAGTAATTGCTGCAGGCTCTGGTGATCCCAAAACGGGCCTTTGATTTCGAAAATTAGCACCTTGTAAATGTAAAATAGAGGGGAGAGTAAGGTAGGGTAGGGTAAAACCTATTCGAGTTCATGTACGGAAATAATTTAATCAATGCATGTGTTTTTTTATTTGTTATGATGCACTCTTCTTTTCCTTAATAGCCTTTTATTTTGGCAGTGTTATGCAATCTTTTTTCCTTTTTTTCATGTATATATCTGACACTTGCGATGATTCCCACCTTTTTTGTCTGTGCATCTATATATTCAGGCTAGAGTCGGTTTATGTTAGATTCTGAAATAACTACTGCTTCCGGCGCATCGAGAAAGAGATTGCATTCCAAGGTTATGATATTTAACCTAAATTTAGGAGGCATGCAAGATGCCGAAGAGACCAGCCATGGTTGATCAAATGTTGTTGAAGAGAGCATGAAGGAAGGGTTGTAGTTGATCTTTACAGTGATGTGGCGCCTAAAACAGATGTGAATTTCAGAGCTCTCTGTACTGGAAAGACGGGTGTTTGACCTAATACTGGAGTTCCTCTTCATTATGAGGTTTCTCTTTTGATTTTTTTTTTCGTTCTTTCAGTAGTTAGATTGTTTGTTGGAGTTTGGATTCTGGACAATCTCCAATTAGCAAAATATATTCTTGTATTGAGTTTTTTATTAAGTAATTTTGTTTTGAAGTTGTTTAGATTCTAATTAATTAGTGAATAATATAGAATTTTGGATTTTGATGTGAAGCTTGCCAAATTTTTTTATTTTCATTTTTGTTATCTAGTTTAATGTTTGCGTTTTGGAACTTTATATAAATTATAACACAGTCATGGTATAGGCCATACTTCATATTGCAGATTGACTTTACTTTTTTTTTTGGGTGTTCATATTAATAGTGTAGGGTGATTATTTTCAGGGTATCTGTTTTCGTCGCATTATCAAAGGTTTTATGATAGAAGGTGAAGATATAACTTCTAAAGGATGGAACAGGGAGAGAGTCGATTTACGGATCAAGTTTTGAAGATGACGATTTTGATCTGAAACATGAAAGGAAGGGAATGTTAGCAATGGCCAATACTGGTCCAAACGCCCATGGGTCTCAGTTCTTCATCACTACTACCAGAACATCTCATCTAGATGGAAAACATGTAAATTTTGAAAGAGTCTTTAAGGGAATTGGAGTGGTTTGATTAATTGAGCACGTTGCTATTGGTGATGGTGATTGTCCCACTCTTGATGTCGTAATTTCTAATTGCGATTATTCTGGAAAGGGTGGATAAAGGGGTTTCAAACC
Organism: Kingdonia uniflora; assembly: GCA_014058105.1. Taxonomy (NCBI): domain Eukaryota; kingdom Viridiplantae; phylum Streptophyta; class Magnoliopsida; order Ranunculales; family Circaeasteraceae; genus Kingdonia; species Kingdonia uniflora. The sequence continues at coordinate 1,229,118 of JACGCM010001377.1, read as the reverse complement.
TTATTAAAGATGGTAATACTTTTCCTGATTGGCCAACTGACCTCGATGAGAAGCAAAGTGAGATTTCTTGGGGGATGGATGCTGTAGATTCTGCTAAAACTTATGGAAATGCGCACTACAAGGTACCTGTTTTGTCGCGTGTTCTCTTTTATTTTGTCTTTTGTTTTTTGTGCTCAGTCATCATATTTTTTGTTTATAGCATGAGATCTTCATAGCAAATTAATCATTGAGACCAATCTCAACAAATATCCCTTTTTGATTGAGGTAAACGGGACCAAATACACATAACAAATACCAACTAAAAGATAATAAGGACCAACAACTGGAATAACCCACTTCATTAGTTTTGCTCGTCAGGGTGCCAAATATCTCTAGTACCTGCAGTGCAGTACATTGCTAATCTTAGCTCATTGGCAGAAAAGTTCATATTTATGTAGCTTTCCATTCTTATGTTAGTGTACCTGGTTACTGTGGGTCAAACACTCGGAGATTTGGTGGTCGCCTAAAAAATTACAGGGTAGATGGAGAGTAGGACTTCAGGCAAAGGGAAAATAAGTGGGAGGGGAAACTGGAGCGTGCAGTGTACAAATAAACAGTACCTTGTGTTTTGGAAGGTGTAGAGAGGAAATTGGAGGGAGGGACGGAGGGACGGAGGGATCGTTTTTTCAGATGGGGTTTCTGCAACATATAGTCCACTATGCATATTTGCAAGAAATAAGAACCAAGTAACTGATATTATCCCTGGTTTGGCATTAATTGGGCCCTAAATGAATCATCTAACCTCTTTGGTTTCCTCTTGCCTTCCAAATATTGCATCAGCTCGTCGATACCAGTAGAACTGTAGAAGTATCCCAAGAACTACTGTTACCGGTACAACCACAGTATTTCGTCTTTTCTTCTGGTTAGATTCTCTGCACATCTCTATATAGAAATAAATTAAAAGGTAAAGACTACACCATTATTCTTGTGTAACCTACTTGGTTAAATTCCAGCAAGATGTACTTTCTCCACAGTTGCGAAGGATTTCGAGGAGTCCGTTAGGTGGTTGGTGGCATATCAATGTGCATTGATGGCCGCAACTACATCGACCATTATTCATTCACACTCAGTTTGAGGATTGTCTCTTGCCCAGCATTTCAACATTTCCCAGAAGGCTTTTCGTGGATGTTGCATGTTTAAAAGCATTCTGACATTATTCAACTCATGTTGCATGGTAGACAGTATCTATGGGCTAAGAGTAAGTCTTGTGAGTACCACTTTCTCAACTTGCTCTCTATTTCTCTGTCTTCTTAACTCATGGCATGTTGACATTAAGTTAAATGGCGATTTTAGAAAATGTCACTCTCGAGATGGGGTAATCAACTTTTCCTGCCTAGTTCAGAAGCCGCCGTGCGTAAATACCTATCTTTGCCATAGTACGTGTACTGTCTAATATCAACTAAATTCTCAAACCACAGTACACAACCATTACCCTCTCCTCTAATATCTGAGTTCGGCATATGCTACACGAGTAGTTGTTCAGGCACGCCACCTCACATTCCTTAAGGTCCATAATCTTGTTCACCCAAGACCCCAATCCAGCAACTCCACAGTATTAACTTTCTCAAACTCATCTCCGCTGCGGCAGTCTAGTCGTGTTTTTCTTGTGCAGCCACCTGACTATTCAATCCGATTCCAATCTTTTGGTGATTTCAGTGTGAAACCCATTTAACAGGTGCAAATAGGGGAATCATTAATGTCACATGTATCATTAGGACTGTCACATTGATCATTGTTTGCCTTTTGCATCACTCTCCATTCGAAACTGCGCTCATTCTATGTTAGATGCTTTGGTACGCCCATTGGGTTCAGCATCAATCTCAAAACAACTGAACTACCGTCGCGTTCAAATCTACAGCATACCTGTTATTTGTCGGCAACACAAATAGCCTTGAAAACTGCGTTAGGCTTGAGATCTGGGTTCCTCTAAATCTTAACCCGTTCCATGGTCCAGCTTGAAACACTCGAACTGATCCTTTGTGCACAACTAGTTGTGGAAATCTATGAGGGTTGATTCTGGCAGTGAAGTCGCCTGGTGTAGGATCATCGATGTCCTTCCAAGATGTTAGGTATCGGTTAAGACCAGTTTCTAAGTTCCACCCAAGCTTTATGCTTGCCATATGTGTATCTGATGGACAGTCGAAGCTTTGCTAGATATAATTCCCAGGATCATTGTTGTTATCATATCTCAATATGAGATTTCCATATTCCAAAAGTTGTGCTATAACCGATTACCTGTCTTTGAATAGTTCGCTGATGATGACCAAATATCTTCACTGCTTTCGTTGAGAAACACGAGATTTTTATTTTGTCGATCTTGAGTAGTTCAGACAAGTTAGTCAGTGGGTTGTTTCTGTTTGCAACCTAAACTAAAGTTGGTAGAGGAATTTTATGATACCATATTCCCAAGTATCTCTTTGAATAGTCTAGATGGGCTGAAAAAACCCAATTCAAAGCTTCCCCCTGCAGAGACCAGGAGAGATCTCCCCATCTACTATCAATTGGATTTGAGTGAGACGATCCATTGCAGTTCAAAATTTTGAGAAAAATGGGTATAAGGCACAGAGGAAAATAAGGAAAATGTCTTTCATCTGTAGTCTGTCAACAAAAGAAAGGCTGTCAATAGAAAAATGGTTGTGAAGTTGTGTTTGAAACTTTATTTGTGTGATATTATAAGAAATGAAAATTCATATGCCCCACCAGGAAAAATATGCTGAATGATATGAGGTTAAAATGATTGTACAAACCTGAGGAAATTAAGGGGGTGTTTTTTTGTTTCACTTAAAAAGTGTTGAATGTTGACTGAGGTGTTGGCTGCTGAATGACTCATAGTGTTGAATGTTATGGTGTTTTATTGTCTAAAAGTGCTAAATGGGATAAATGTCTTAAATACTCTTGTTATAGCATTATAACACAACATAAAATCAAGTAACTTGAACTACCTACTACCACCACCAGCTTCACTATCACACATGCATATTTCTCAATCCAAATAATTTTTACTATAATTCCTGGGTTCTATAGAAAAAATTGGCAACACCTCCCCTAGAATAAGATAATGAAGAACACCATTCATAAACATGCAAACAAATAAGACTAACTATAATCAATGAAGTTATATTAAAATAAAAATCTAGATACTAGGATAATAGGTTAACATTAACAAAAACTAAATATGTCAAAATTTTCAAAAGTAGCAAAATAGGATAATAGTTCAACATCGACATCAGTATAGTTCCAGAAACCAAAATAGTACAAAATAGCAAATGCTTGATAATAGTACAACCTAGTAGTTATCTAAACTCCAAGAAACGCAATCAAGTAATTCTTTCTCACTTCCATTGTAATCAATGCAAGAAATGTTTAAGCATAATGTGGTAATTCAGTAAACTTTAAGCAAGCCCGGGTCATATCAACACTTTCCAACCTTGCCATTTCTTAGCAATGCATACATCACTAAGTTTCTCAGTAAAAGTTTTTTGCCTTGCTTTTTTCTCTCGTTGCCTTGCTTCATCCTATCGTTATTTTGCTTCCTCAACTAGGTGTACTTAAAACCTTTATAATCTCTATCATCTTTGCTACCTGATACTAAATATCAATGTTGTCTACAACTTTCCGTTTTCCCTTCCCACCATGATGGGTATTTTTTGATTGAGAGGTGGGTGGGCATTGACTGGGGGTAGACTGCTGTGTCGGAGGGGTGCAGTGCACTGACTCTCTGCATGTGAAAAGTAGTAGTAGTTTGGGACCAACCCTCAGATGGTTTAACATGAATTTTGCTGAAGTATTCATCTTATATTCCAAACTCAGTATCACACTCAATATCCACAATCTTGATACCCACGGTAGCCGTCTGAATAAAATCATTTATGGTAGGACCAATTGCATGCTTACCGGTGGCCACCATATCTCTGAAGACATACAAATCTTCATACTCAAGTTGCTCTGATTGGAATACTTTCACTCTTTGGTTTATTTGTGTACCTTAATAAACAGAGTCCGATCATAATAATTACACATTAGACTAATGTAGCTTTATTAAATCCACCCACAACTTTGGATAGTCAAATATCCTGGTTTATGCGTTGTACCCATTCCCAGTCCTTGTCCTAAGCCAATCCCAAGCATTGTACTTTGTTTCTGGTAATTCTAAGCATTACTAAAGTACTTTTTCCCAAATTTAGATATATGTTTTATATTGAAGTAATTGTCAATCTTGGCCCAAGAGGATTTATGAAAAAAAGTCCCCGAGGGTCTACCTTTTTCTATCTGGCGCTAACACAAAGTAAGAAATATTTCCAAAATCTCACAAACCATTTGAATTTTGTTTTTGCTTTCATCAGGCACTATACCTTTTTCAGTCACTTTTGCTTTCTCTTTCTCACTTGGAGTTTCTTTCCCTTTGTTACTTGGAGCCATGGTAGAAGCTGATGAATAAGCGACATAGAAAATCAAATCAGTTATTGTGTTAACCTTTATAATAAAACCAAGTGCAGTGAACCAATGATGCAAATCTGCTATGTAAAACAATACGCCATGGCTCCAAGTTACATAGCGAAAGCAGTTCCAAGTAAGGAATGGAAAACAAAATGGAGCGATGAAGGGATAATGCCTGATGAAAGAAAGATCAAAATTAAAATGGTTGATAAGATATTTGCAACATGTCTTATTTTGTGTCAACGCGAGATTAAAAATGGTAGACCCTCGGGGACTTCCTTTAATAAATCCTCCTAGGCTAAGATTGAGGATGACTTCAATACAAAGTATGGGTCAAATTTTGGCATAAACATTTTAGTAACGCTTGGAAATACCAGAAACAAAAGTACAGTGCGTGGTATTGACTTAGGAGGACTGGGAATGGGTATAACGTAAAGAAAGGGGATGCTTGACTATCCAGAGAAGCAATTGATGGATTTAATTAAGGTCCATTAGTTTGATGTATAATTATTAGGATCAAACTTTGTTTTGTATAATAGGAATTCGTTATAAACCATAGATAAATCCAAGAGTGTAAGTATTATAAGCTGAGTCACTTGAGTATGCAGACTTGTAAGATGTTGTTTTTAGAGATAGGGTGGCCACTAATAAGTATGCAACTTGTCCTGCCATGCATGATTTTATTCAAACGACTAACATTGACGTCAGGACTATGGATATCGAGTATGATACCGAGATTGGAAAAGATGATGAATACTTCAGTAATGATCATGCTGACCTATCAGACGATTGGTCCCAAAGTAAGTTCTACTTTCACGTGCAGAGAAGTCTGCGCCTATGGAGTCAGTGCACTACAACTCTCAGGCATAATAGTTTATGAAGGAAAACGGAAGGCTGTTGACGACATTGATATTTTGTATTAGGTAGCACAGATTATGAAGGCTCAAGTGATACATGATGAGGAGGCAAGGCAATAAGCTCATGCCAAGAAACTTAGGAATGTATCTGCAAGAAATGTCGAGTTTTTTTTTTTGTTTATTTGGTATTAAAAATAAAAAAAAGATACAAGAAACTAGTAGGTACAAAAGTGGGATAGAAAAAATAGGAATTAAGGCATCATTGAGCTCCATGACATCCCAACTAGGTTGGCATCCCAAAGACCTGTAAAATCATTTGCCACTCCCAATATTACACAAGAAATCTAAAGTACTCAGTGTTTGGATTTTCTACCCTTGTCATGAAAGGGGGTCTACCAAAATAGCATTCTTCACTGCCTTTTGCAAGTCTATTGCCTCTTAGCTGCTCTATCTGCAGAGAAATTGGTTTCTGGAAATGTCGAGGTTGGGGGATCTGAAGTGTTGACACGATTCTGCTTGTTTAAAGTTTACTGAATTACCATGTTATGCTAAAATGTTTCTTGCATTGGCTACAGTGGAAGTGAAGAAAGATTACTTGATTGTGTTTCTTGGAGTTTTAGATTGCTACTAGGTTGGACTATATCTAGCATTTACTATTTTGTACTAGTTTAGTTTATTAAACTGTGTTGATGTTGATCTATTATATTATTTTGCTTCTTTGGAATATGTTGACATAGTTGGTTGATGCTGACCTAGTATTCTAGTAACTAGATTGTTTGTTGGTTTTGTTATATTAGGGGAGGTGCTGCCAATTATATATATAGAACCTAGGATATTTATAGGGGAAATTATTTGGATTGATAAATATGTGTGTGATGGTGGAGCTGGTGGTGGTAGTTCAAGTTAAATGTCATAACTTAAGATATCTAGCCCATTTAGCAGTTTGAGAAAATAAAACACCATAACATTCAGAACTTCAAGCTATTCAGCATTCAACACTTCTAAGTGAGAAAGAACAAACATCTCCTAAGATTTTCTTTACTTTGGTCCTCAATTAAACTAATAATTGAACTTCTAACCCCACCACAACTTCCTTACAAATTTGGAAGATTGCAAACTTATAGTTTTTGTCAAAAAGCTTGGATCATGGGTTTGATTGGTTTACAAGCTTGGGGAAACCACTCACCCCTTCTCTCTCTGTCTCTCAGCCACAGACACACCCCATAGTACTAAAAGACATCTTGCTAGAAAGGAAAAATCTAGAGAAATGAAAATTGAACTGAGATAACCTAGAGGATAAATCTAGAAGAAAATTTTGTATTGGGATAAGAAAATGTAGTGAAAAAAAATTTGGAGTAGGAAAATTAGAGAGGAACTTGGGATCGGGAGATGCTAGTAAGAATAGTTAGTCTGCGAATTCAGACTAATAAAAGATTTTTAAGAGAAGTTGTAGGTGAATTTTTTTGGATTGAGTCTCTAGAGGGAAACAAAGACAATTTAGATAAAGAATGTTGACATAGAAAAAATTGGACAGATTTTGAAAGAGAACCTGGATTTCGAAAACATAGACTTTTACGCTTAATAATGTTCTAATAGTGATTCATGAACTTTGATTAAGCATTTGAGTACTGTATGTAAATTACTATTTGGGGTCTGGATAGCTGGCTTGGGGAAACAGGGGAACTTAATGAGATAACTCTCAACTTAACTACCAAGCATAAGATTAAGCTATGTCCATCCGGTAGATGTTATTACTAGTAACAATAGTTAACCAGATCGAAATCCAAGAGTTGGAAGCGGAAAATTGTACAAGAGAAAATTCTTCATACTTTGCTACGAAATTCAAAAGCAGTTTTCTGCTATATAGTAGAACTATAACTATATTTTCTTACAACAAGGAGCTTGTATAAAGTGGCCTTAACCACAGCAAAAGCAAAGTAATGACCAATTTGATTATATTGAGAACTTAATTATTTTTAACACTACTCAGAAAGGAGCTAACTCTTTGATGGCGTCTACTGCTACAAGAACTATCCCGCCCGATTACATTCATCTTTCTTTTGTCTATTATACTTCTGTTTTTCAGCAATTGAGCTATTTTTCCCCGTTGATCTTTTTGGATGCACTGCTTGTACCTTATTGGTGCTCAACTGAATGAAATGCCTACTTGATGAAGTGATTGCATTAATCTGATTATTATTGAATTACAGCAGCAAGAGACATTAGGAGGCATGAGGTGAAGAGGAGATGGAATATGTGTAACATAGATGCTGCGGAGCTGCTCGATCCAGAAGGCCCTGATCCATAAACTGTCGATCCAGAAGGGTTTGTTGTGTTTAAGACCGATGAACTGGTGCTGTAAGTATTGAAAACTTGGTTAGTTAACCTTTCTTTATTAATAGAGATGATTTTTTTTTCATAGCAATTAAGGAATGCTTACCTGGTTGACTGATACGGACATGTGTCTGAACCTGCAAGAACAAGGAATATCCAAAATTTCAATGTATGCCTACATCCTTAAGCGGAATTTTATATTTTCTTGTGGTAAATCATATAATCCCGGCGAAAAATTATCTCCTGAATAAGATACAAATCATTACTTACTTGGATCAACATTGGTGATACTTGCAGTTCCTCCAAAGTCACAACTAGTAGGACTTGTATTTTTCTGGTAATATGCATTGAAGGCATAAGATGCATGATCGTGAATGGTGTTGGGATTGTAACAGCTTCCACCTGGTTGAATTGCTGAACAATCTGCACCACCATACCCACAGGCGTAATCGAGAGCAACTTGCAAGGCAGTTTGTGATGTACTTTGGCTTGCCACACACCAACTAATCCCTCCTGACGATTGTACTGTTGGACTTGTTATAGGATCCGTAATTGGTGTCGCTGTTGTAGTTGGGTTCGTTGGATTGCTTAAGGGATCTGTAGTTATCGGTGTTGTAACGTCTCTGAGAGTAATAAGCTCTCTATGAGAAACTCCTTGAAGTATTTGTTTTTGTTCTTGAACTAAATCTTTGGTTCTAGTTAATTTGAAATAGTGCTTCTCTATATCAGCTAAGCCTGCAAATTTGAGTTCAAGATCAGAAAGAGGAAGAAACTATCCAAAATAGCGAGTCCAATTCACAATATTAAAATTTCTACATTTCAATATTAGCCCTATGTTGAAAAGAAATTTTTTGGAAAATAAAACTTTAAAATCAAGTAGCTCGTCCATAATTTACGAAGATATCTATTTTTAGTGTAATCAGAAGATATTGGTTTATATGTTTCATGTAAATATCAATGTGCCAGACACAGTAAATTAAACAGCTATCATGGATGTCTGAAATATCTTGTGCATCCAAGATTCACAATACACAGTTATTTGAAATGATTGGTTTTACTTCTTGAATCCTGAAAAAAGAAGTTAATGTGTTCTAAAGAAAACTGCATATCCATACCGAAAATAAAACCAAAACCGAAGTAAAGAAGTTCAAATGGAAGAAGAGGAGATATCTTACAAATACTATGAAGGGTAAAGAGTTTCTAACCTGAACAAAGGAAAATACACAAGTGAAAGAATATGAGATACTGGAGATCCCTTCTACCCATCAAACTTCAAAGAAAGATAGAACTAAGATTTAACTAGGACTAAGTAAAGGCATCGATGATATTGGAAAGAGAGTTGTGTAAGTATGTTTTGAAGAATAAGAGTTGTCTTGGGCTGAACAGAAATAGAGGGAAAAGGAGTTGGGAGGGAATAAAAGAAAACTTGAGAAAGGAGGCATTCCTGGCATGGGGAGGTTGGAAGGTAGCAAGGGCAGGTGCAAAAGGAGGAAAAGCTGAAGGGCAAGAAAAAGAAGAAGTAAAGAGTGAATTGTTTGGAATATAATTCTGCTGAGTGTGTGTTGTGGGCTAATTGTAATGATGAAAATGTTGGGTGAAGTATTCCTTTTTACTGTTTCATAGAACTAAATCAAATGCTGATGGTCTTGGTTGGAGAGAGATAGAGAGAGAGAGATGTTTCTGTTGGAATGCAGGTGTTGTTTATTGGATTTGTTTTTCTTCAAAGCTAATCATACCTCCTCCAAACTTCAAACAAAGTTTTCAGTTGTTAGTTTGTTAGTGTTTATCAATAAAAATTGATTGTGATCCTTTCTGCCTAAAGAATTGGGGTCCCATAGCTTCATGACACTGCAAAGCCATCTCTAGAGATACATTTCCGCATATTCGAGACCCTGATGTAAGAAAAATCTAGGCCATTAATATCATAATTAATGTCAATTTTTAGAAGTTAATCATGTCCCTATTGAAAATCTTACCAGCAGTGGGAAATCTGAACTTTGAATAACTTCTCGTGTCCGGGAAGCCTATTAATAAGTTGCAGAAGATCTAGTCAAGCTGATTTTGAAATATCTGATTCTAAGGTTCTCTATAGTATATGCTCTGATTAAAAATCAACAAAGTGCAGCATTCTATATCCTAACCTATAATCAACTTTTGACCCCTAAGTCATTTTGTTAATGCAAAATTTTAGTGGACCTCAAATCTATAATTCTTCTCTATAGTGGAAAACTTTTGCCCCTAGGTCAAAAGACAAAGAAGTTGCAGGGGATTAATTGATCTTATTTGTATCACTGCAGGTTGCAACAGAGGACTTCACAACGTCCAGTAGAGGCGTGAGCTATAATGATCTGCAGAGGATCCAGATTTGTACGCAGAACGTCATGGTGTTACCAAGTCCATTATAGAGAGGAGCACAAACCTGTAAACCAGATCACTCTCCACATATTTTCTGTCTTGAGAGTGAGGCAATTATAATGGAACATTCTAATCGGAACCGTTTTCTTCAGTGGTGAAGAGTTGTATTGTATAGTGTAGACCCCAGACAAGGAGCTATGTAGTGCTTGATTTTGAATTGTAGCGCGCCTATGTTTCTTTTTGGCTCTTACAGTGAGCTGTTTCTGTCTTAAAGGTGAGGTTTCTATATTAGAGATTATATAGTCTAGGAAACTATCACTAGTATTTTTACCATATTATAATAACCTCATCATCATTCTCTTCCATTTAATTTGGCTAAGGATTATTAAACGGATTAAACTTGACCATTTGTGATTGAACAGATCAGGGAACCCGGCTAGTATAAAGATCATCCTCATGCAGCTTTACATGCGAAACCATCTTAATCCTGCACTTCTGTAAGAAACCCGTGCAATGTATGTGCACATCCTGCTAGTTAGTTTTTGGTCCAGAAATGTCACCCAAAGGTCATTGCCCAAAGATGTTCTCAAGATTAGAGTTTCTTATATCGTTCACAATTAGCTAATATTGCTTAAATATGTTTATAGAAATAATGTAGTAACATGATTGGTGGTTTAAATGAGAGAAAAAAGTGTGAGACTTCTAAGCTGGCATTTCACAAACATATTGTCAATCTCCTATCTCATAATTATCATGTTTTCCTCCTAATATCATTGAGCATGCTTAAGTATTATGAGCACTGAGGCACGCGCTATCACGCATGCTAGACCGTTATGCTCAATTACTAATTAGACATTAATGGTGCATAAAATTAATAACTAAAATATGATTTATACCCTATGGGAGAGATGGAAATTACAATGGCAATGCAGCATGATATTTCAGCAAAGCAATTTAAGATAAGAAGATAAAAAAATTATATTATAGACCTACACTTAGACTTACAACATGTCTTCGCCTTAACCCCAAATCAGTTTGACTATGAATCAAATCATATACTAAGGCATATGACTGAACATGTAAACAAATAATACACATAGGGGGTTTGCAAGACATGAAGAGGGTTACAAGTTTTGTATACTATAATTGGTTGTCAAATGACCTCTAAACTTGGTGGAGGGAATTAGAAGATTGTAATGTAATATAAAATATCTAGAGTTGAAAGGACTAAAAGCCTCGTAACCTTAGAGTTGCAAACAACTTAGTAGTTGCACAATCATGAAGTGAAAATAAAAGCTCACCAAATCATGTTACAGATGAAAGATTACAACTACAACTTGTGTTGCATAGACACGACATGCACATCAGCAGTAGAAATATGGTCTTATAAAGAGGTGATGTTTAACATTACCTGAATTCTAGCTATTGCCATCATTAAGTTCTCAACTACTGTAACATTGGCATACATGCACAATTCGAATAACAAATAATGGACAAATCTTAGATGGAGGTGGACCATGGAGTAACATATGGTTCCTGAAATAAATATTTATCATTATTAAGGAAGACAATGCTGAAACTGTATTGTTGATAACAAATTTAGTTATGCAAGTGAATCCAGATGGATTCGAACCATCATCCTCTCAAAGTATGAGAAGCTTTTACCAATTTGAGCTTATGGACTCATAGGGAAGAGATCGAAGACAAAAATAACTTATAACAAAATACCTAACCATAAGACAGATCCTATCGCTTGAAAAATCTACTGAATAAGATTTATAGCTTACCTCTAATGCCTAAATTATAGAAATTAATAGCTTTGTTAACCACCAAGATTGATGGTTCAAGCTCAGTGTAGATTAATCATTTTCATGTTGTTACAACGCCAATATTTATGGTTACTGTAAATAGATTAACTTGTTAAAGGTTGAAAGATATTATTTTTTGGAGGGAAGAGGATTCAGCTACACCCTCTTTTTGCTCGCTCTCTCTACACTCTCTCTTGACCACACACATTGTGAGGAGGTGGCATATTTTAAGAGGGAAAAAGCTTATGTGGCAAACAAATTTGAAAACACTCAAAACAGTTTCACATCAACTCACACCAACTCACATCACTCTCTCACTCACAACTCACTCACTCACTCACTCACTCTTTCTTTTACTCACTTTTTTTTTCTCTCTCTCTGCCGGTCATCTCCGATAACTCACTTTGACAACTTACTCCCCTATACTCACACTCTCTCTCAGTCACTATCTCTCCCTCTCAGTCACACACTCTCTCTCTAACTTACTCACTCTCTTTTTCTCTCTATCCCGGTGATCAATTGTTCTCGTATTTTGTTGAGAGGAGCTGTACACCGGTCCACTGTCATCATACACGTCCCACATACACCAGGTAATTGAATGCATTCCCTTCAAAGGTTCCTATATCATCTTTTTTTACGCATTATTTTTTAAATTTTCCCACGCAATGCCGTTACACCTTTTTTTTTGTTTCTTTGACCAAATTTTCGAGAAGTTTCCCCCAATTTTAGGAGTTAACCACAACATCGACAAATTACCCACTCTGTGTTGGGTCAAACATTTTGCCAAATTGTCGATGTGTGATTCCTCGACATTATGTTATATGTTATTGCCTTAAAATTGTCGATTCTGTCGAACTCGACAAATATATTGTCGATATATTTGATTTTCAATAATTTTATAGTTGTCGAGTAGTGATGTGTCAATAATTAAGGTAATACTCTGCATGAAATATTGTCGACGTTTTCATAATCAACAATTAAAATTGTCGATTACCTTATAATCGACAATTTATAGTCATTAATTGTCAAAGTTTTTTCTCATCTACAATATTTTAGTGATTAATTGTCGATTTTTTTTACATCGACAATTTCTTATTGTGACAATTTTAGTGCTTAATTTCTTGCAATGCCCATGTCAGTGCTTAATTTGAGTTTCTTAAGTAGGATGACACCAAAGAAGAACATCCCAGCGAAGATACCCCCAACAGTCTCGCATCGGAAGAGGCTAAATTCAGTGCGAGAAGATCCATTGCATCCAAATTTTAAGCAAAACTAATTCTAGTAGGGCAGAAGCAAGTAGGAGTGTCCCTCAGGTGGCAATGACACCTGAAGAAGTATAGGATGTTGAAAGCCCTTCTACAAGTGGCGGTGATTCCTAAGCATCTGTTTCTAGTACAAATTATTTCTATTATATTGAAGTAGCTCATACGAGTGATAGTCCACAATATGAAGCTTTTATAAACCCTACAGTTGAAGAACAATAACAGGGTACGAGAACCACGAACGAAGAAGGTATTCAGGATGACAACAATAATGACCCAAATGAGTCAAAAGTGGATGAATATGGCCTCAGGAACACTTGTTGGTTAACGAGCTTCCAGACACACAGAGTGAAAGCTCTAGCTCTTGGACAGGTACTGAAAATAACCAATTATTTTAGTTTTGATCCCAATTTCTGCAATGTTCCCTTCTTTTATTTAGACAATGACAAATGTGATTATATTGTATTTACAGGACCTCGACTGTCTACGGGTGTTTCACCACAACCCTACTTGGGACATTGGTAGGGAGGTTGAAAAGGTCCAAAGACTGATGAATTTGCAAGGGCTTGGTAAAATTGAAGCCATTTCATACACACTACAATGCATCATTGATAACAACTTTTGCTGAGCGTTGTCATCGAGAGACCAACAATTTTTATTTCAAATGGGGCGAGATTATTATAACGTTAGAGGATGTGCGGAGATTAGTTGGGTTGAGAGTTTGCGGTAATATGACAGTTGTTCAGGGGAAGTGGGGAGAAAATAATGTCAAGCAAGTTTTTAGAGACTGTTTTTTCCAAAACGATCAAATTTACCTTGATCTGAAGGCTGGAGGGATGGGGATATCTCTTTTACTGGTGAAGATGGTGGATTTCTTTGCCTATAAGCTTGGAGGAAATGCGCACGACCCCGATACAGCAGAGGTATCTTCTTCATCTGGACCCCTGAGATTGTCTTCTCGAGCAGTTGCCAAAGCATACATGTTGTATGTTTTAGGATCTTTTCTTTTCCCTACCAAGAAAGGGACTGATGTGTCGCCGAAGTATCTTAATTTTTTTGAGAACAAGAACTCAGGGATTACATGGTCATGGGGAGCTGCGACCTTGGCACACCTGTATTGCAGCTTAGGCGCTTCTTCGAAAGTGAATGCTAAAGCTCTTACATTCTGTACTAGATTGCTAGAGGTGAGTGTATGCATCCATTTTTTGGTTTCGTTGCTGGTCTGTTGCTTTCTTTACATTGTAATTGAAGGTTTTTTAATTTTTGCAGTCCTGGATATTCGAGTACTGTACGAGGTGGTCTTGGACTAGAATGACAAGCGAAAGAACTGATAAAAAAGCTTTAAAGATCTTTAGAGAAGCGTTCCACAATTATAAGTTTGAGGATGTAAGTTCCCTTTAACTTTGTTGGATTAATTCCCCGATATAGTATTATTTTCCTAATCATTTATAGTTCGAAATTGTCAAAAATTTATAGTTTAAAATTATCGAATAAATGGAATGTCGAAAATTTCACAGTAATAAATTGTCGACCATTTGCAATTTTTGACAATTTCATATTCATTAATTGTCGATAATTTCATGTAAATTTATTGTCGAGTATTTGGAGGATCGACAATTCGAGAGTCATTTTTGTCAATTATATGGATAATCGACAATTGATATGGTAACAAATTGTCGATCCTCCATACGTCGACAATAATTTTATCTTACTCAGTAAAAATCTGTATAAATTTATTTGCCTTACTAATATTTTTTTTTCGTGTTCTAAGTCGTCTGGGACGCATAATTGGAGAAGAGAGGAGACAGACATGTATTCAAAAAAGTTGCTAGTTTTACCAGTTTCATTTGTAGTCTTGAACACATCGAGCTGTACTATCCTGACATAGTACAGTGCAAGTTCAACTGAAGGCAACCTACTCCTTGGAATCCCATTTGTCTCGAGAATAGAGGTTTGCATTTTGCTACTCAACTATGCGCATACAAACCGAAGTATGATTGGGCGGATCTATTCTTTGGAGAGAAATGGATGGACTCTTTAATCGAGACGAGGGGGATAAAAGTACACGATGGAATCCCCGTCTGTGCTGAAGGATACTTTGAATGGTTCAAAATAGTTTCATTCACTAAACTTTGCCCAGCTACTGTTAATCTTGATGAAAATGATGATGAGAGGATATTGGACGATGGGGGTGGTGTTGGTGGTGGTGTTGGGGGTACTGTTGGTGGTGGTGTTTCGCAATGTAAAGATATGAGTATTGTTGTTATAATGTTTGGCCCTTGGAGTAGTACATTTGTTCCTTCTTCTAATATGCTTATACACTTTTACAGGTTGAGGACCAAAATGAAGATCTCTCTTGTTTGGAAGAGGAGATCTCCAACTTGAAGTCTGAAATCCATTTCTTGAAGTTAACGAAGGTGGTAGAAGACCGGGCAAAATTAGAATTGCTTGATGCTATCAAGTTGAAGGTAGGCACACACTCTCCTCACCTTTTAACTAATATTTGCATACTCGACAATTAGTAGCCACATTCAATGTCAATTATCGAATCTGAACTTCAAATGGTATCATAGTCATTTATTGTCGATTATAAAGAGAATCGACAATTTATAGTACTTTATTGTCAATTATAATGAGATTCGACAATTTATAGTACTTTATTGTCGATTATATGCATAATCAACAATAAACATGGTAGCTAATTATCGATTATATCGAGAATCGACAATTTTTGCTTACTTAATGAAAATCTATTTCAATTTATCGCCTTACTAATTAATTTGTTAGTGACTTTAATTAATTTATTTCCCTTACTATTACAGATAGATGAATGTGAAAGATTGAAATAGTCAAATGACAGTTTGGAAGCCGATATTCAGTCAAAGCAAGTGCTCGACTCGATCTGCGAGAAAGATTTCAGCAAAACAGAAAAGAAGTTGAAGGATAAAGTATTCGTAGTTTCTTTTCCCCTACTTTAGTTCACCATGTTTTAGCATTCCCTCTTTTCTGTGTTGTTCATAGATGCCATACATGTTTGTTATCAGAACTTGGAGTGCAATTCACTGAAGGAAACAAATAAGAAGTTATTAGAAGATATTTGTTTATTGAAGAAGTTGCTTGTAGATTTAAACCTATAATTAGAAAATAAAGTAAGTACTATAAAGGTCCATACTATGAATGCCAAGGAGAAACAAGTTCATTGAGAGTTATTCATTTTTTGGGAAGTACTCATTTATGATTGATAACAGGTACTAGAATTTGATTGAACAAGTTGTAAATCAAGAACCACAACCCTTAGCACTAAGTAGGAAATATTATATAATGGAATATAGTATATATAAACTTATATGCCATTTATTACTTGTTTCATGATTATCCTTATTTTTATGTACAACTAAATTTAGTTGCACACTCCGAGGCAACCGTCGTAAGATTCGACCACTAGAAGCAGAAGTACGACGAGTTAAGCATAAAATTTAAAGAAACACAGAGGAAGTTGAGTGAGAGATATAGGAATGTAAGTTGATTTAGACATATATCATTTGATGACACCTTCTGTTGTAATGTACATTGAATCAACAGTTCATTTTTTTTTATTAAAGGAGAGTTTCTATGTCAGTGGATTTTTTGATATATGCCTTTCAAATATTTTTATAAATGACTAACTATTACCAATATTGTCTATCATGCGTTTTAAATATTGTCGAGTTGTTTGACCCTTGTTTGATTTCGACATATTATTGTCGAAAATTGTTGAAATCGATAATAATGTACATTGGCTATCATGCCCTTTAAAGATTATCGACTTTTATCGATTTCGACAATTTATTGTCGACAATTGTGATAATCGACAATATCACAATTGCTATAATCGATTTAATCCACCAAATTATGAAATTGTCGAAAGATATATATGTCGACAATTTTATTATCGATTCTGGTGGGTCGTTGACAAATTTAATGACGACCATGGTGGTTCTCGACAATTTATTGCCGACTTATAAGAAAGCCTGTCGATAATTTATTATCTAGTCTCTAAGTAGGTCTTTTGTACTCTGATTTTATGTGTTTATGTATGTATAAACCCATGTTTGATAGGTGAAGGATGCTCATGACAGGTGGTACGCCAAATATATTCATGAAACCAACAGTCTTATAAGTTGTCATGTGACTTCTAATTTGCTTTTCACCAAATATTAATAATGTATCTCAAAACGGGCCCTATACTATACAGGAAACCAAACTGACGATATTGGAAGAGATGAGATTAAATATTCAAAAATGACAATAATGAGTGGGTGTCTGTACCTTTGTCATCCTACGCTTGTAGTTTGGTTTTAAATTACTTTGTTTTAATTTCTAACTATGTTTTCGTGGTTGTGTTTGCGATGCAGGGAGTGTGGCGCTTGACACTAAAAGGTGTCATTGAAAGAAGGGAAGGAAATTTTCATAATCTTGATGTCCCGACATGGGAGGAACTAGGTTGGTAGTTTACTAAAGTTTTAATTATTGCTCAATAGGGTCCAAAAGGGGAATATCAGGATGACTTGATCTTAGAAGGGGAGGGGGGAATAACGAGATGATTGATTCGAGGTTGAAGAAGATTGATGATAAAATCAAGCTAAGACAGACTTTGTTTCAACCATTTAATTGGTTCCAACTTGATATACACGATGTTGAAAGGGAAGGGAACACAATGTTTAGGGTTGCTGCGTCATATGCATATCAGAGCCAATTGAAGTTCTTAAATATAAAACAGTCCTTGTGTACCTTGATGACCAAGAAACTCTCTTATTGGAAGAGTGTGTTCAGTCAGACATTAGATGTAGTTTACAATGATTTGGGAGAGAGAATGTATGATACTTAGCTATGGGCCTTTAACTTTAATGGTGCGTTTATGGAATATTGTATATGGGCCATTTGTTGGCAACATATTACGAGAAGGTGGTGATCTTTATCAGCAGCAAGGAGGCCCTAACATTTTGACCCATGTTTGGGTCAAAAACAAACAACAAGATTACCAAATTGAAGAGGTTTGAAAATATTTTTGCTGATAGTACGAAGTATTGGTGGGTTGGGATGGCATCTGATAAAAACTTTATGAAATTGAAGACCAAGTACCTATCGCTTATTCCTCTGGTTTCTACACTATGGTGGGCACATGTGCACTTGGAGATTCCAGATGATTTTATGAAGGCATCTGTGAAGACCTATTTCGACGCGCCAAACCAAGCTTGGATGAAGTTGATGAAAGACAACAACATTAACCTACAAGATTACAGCACAAACAATTTGTTTTTCTGAATGTTGTACATATTTGTATGTTTTTTGATGATGTACAGTTATCGCATAAATCTATGTATTTTTTATAGCTTCTGGACTGAAGTAGCTGTTTCACAAAACATTTGTAATTGTTGAGGGGTCCCCATGATCGAGTTCATGGTGCAGTGGACAGTTGTAATTGTCGAGTTGGAGGTTCAATCGACAATAAATTGTCGAGTTGAAGGTGCAAACGAGAATAAATGGTCGCTAGTTCTAATTATCATGTTTAAGGTAAATTCGACAATTAATTGTCGATGTCAAGGTGAAGTCGATAATTAATTCTCGAATATACTATTGTTGAGTTCAAGGTGAAATCGACAATTAATTGTCGACTTCAAGAATATACAAAATTATCGACAATTATTATTGTCGACAATTATCTTATCGAGAACAAATGGTTGCCGAATTCAACAATATGTGTAGAGACTAGAACATCAGAGTAAAACGCATAAAAAAAATGGAGAATCTACGAAATCAACAATTTATTCTACGATAACCAGATGACTGAGAGACATAAACAACACACTAGTTAGAACTAGTTACAACTGAAATGGCCACTCAGGTAAACATTACGCATCGTTCCTCACGGCAAACACATCTTCTTCCATCACCATTGCCTTGGCCTGGTTGATGAGACTAGCCACACGCTCTCATAGATTTAGAATCACAGACTGCAGCTGACAATGGTAGAGATACTCTTCCCTACACACCTTCGCCTCCTCCTTGCTCAAATCCGGATAATATGCCTCTAACGGCAACAATGTCAGATCGTGGATACTATTCAAACCAAAGTATCGCTCCACCAACTCCTTATACTTCTCACGTACACGGCGGGGAAATGCATCTTGACGAGTTTGAGACCTAGTTTTTGCAATCTTACAAAAGAAACAAGAAACAATGGGAACCTCCTCAAGCAATACAATCGGTATTTATACTAGGGATGGGGCATTTAAAACTGTATCAATATCAGTGCGGTGTTGTAGTGGCATTTAAAATTATATCAATATCAGTGCAGTGTTACAGTATTCAACTCAGGCTCCCTCCCTCTTACTTTAACGTACTTAATATTGCTAAAAATGTAAACTTAAGTACAACAATAAGGGAAGTCCCAATGATGTAGATGGACATGCAAGCATATGAATCTATTTAGCAACTCCCTACACTATGATCGTCTGATTATGCATCTCTTCCATCATTTGCGGTAGCCCCTTCGTATGTAACGAGGCAAATAAATTAGAAATATCTATCATATGTTATCGTACAAGTTGTTGGGAAGTAATTATTTCTCGTATAAGGGTACTCACCAACTTCTACTTCTTGAATTAATAATTTCAATTGTGGGCAAGTTTGTTTGTCGTGGCTGCCAAAGACTTTGAACCCTTTGCATGTCCTCTTTCTCTTTTTGACAGCTATCTCCATTCTACCCTTCCATCGACCACCTTTCTTGTAATCATCTTTTGCACGGCCTTTGATATGTGCCACATGAGGATCCGAAATAGGAGTTGAAGACAACACTGTCTCAGTTAATGGAGTTGATATTGAAGGATCTGACCCTGAGAGTTGAGTGAGAGATGTATCGTACATATCTAGGTGTAACTCAAGCTCGTCTAGCCTTGAAATTGTATATTCAAAGTTTGTTTTATTTTTTGATGCCCTCTCAAAAAGGTTTACTGCGCGAAGTCAAAGGTGGATATGGCGTAAGGGTTTCCTCAATTTTTCTCCATCTAAGAAACTTTCATCGTATGATTAGGAATATTTGTTTGCACCAATCTTCCACCTTGGTAGAATGAATGCATCTGGAATTTGGAGAACATCATATTTGGAGAAAACCTTGAAGAGATGACGACATGGCAGACCTACATACTCGAACAACTTGAATTTACAATGGTCCGTCAGGCTGGCCAAGTCCATCTTTTGCTTAAAACTTTCAGACGGTCCGTTATGTGACTTCACAAGTATTTCTCAAACATTACCGTCTATGCTCTTTTCTATTGCTATAAAATGAACAGTTTGATTGAATTGGTCTTCAACTTTATGGAAAATCTTCCTTGTATAAATCTTTGCTGCATATTTTAGTAGAGCCTGATGAGGTCTGACTTGCCGATATGTATGTTAGGATTGGAAGTCCTCTTCCTTCTCTCTTTCAAATGTGTCTAACAGGGCTATTGCATATTTCGTCGCGAAACTGTACAAACCAGTTAAAGGAAGCAACCAACCATTGAAGAAATTGTTTATTGACTCACTTCGGCCAGTAGTACTCATGCCAGCATAAAAAGTACCTCTATTCCACAAAGGTATCCATCCTTCTCTTATATTAAATATCCCTTGCATCCAATTGTTGTCATCAAGATTTTGTTTCTTCATAAGCTCATTCCACCTTCTATCGAACTCTGCAGGATCATATGTGTTGGGATGACGACACTCATTGCAGCGTCTTAGTCAGTGATAATTGCCGTCGGGTATTTATTGCTCATAGCCTTTAGCCATGTTTGGAATAACCAAGTAAAGGTGGTCTCTTGCTCATTTCTCAATAAAGCACATCCGAGTTGGATTGTATGGTAGTGGTTGTTTATTCCCGTGAGTGGAGCAAATGGCATCTTATAAACATTTATCCTATACGTGGTGTCAAAAGTCACCACATCCCTAAAAGCCTCTTACGCCATTCGGGTTCGCCCATCTATCCACAAAAAATTAAGTGCTCTATCATCATCATCGAGCTGAATGTCAAAGTAGAACATAGGATCTTCGAGTTACTTTTTCTTGAACCAATCCAATACAGCCTGCGTATCACCACTTGATAGACGTTCCTTGTTAGCCTTGGCTTTGTGGTTGTAACAATCACGTTTGTTGAAGCTTTCGTCTGGGAATAGAGTAGGCACCTTGCGTACTGAACTGTTGTGCAACTTAAAAATCTTAGTTAGGTTTGTTGTAGCTTTAGGAAAGAAATGATTAATCTTCATACGATGGTGGTTGGGAGGTAACACAAGCTTGTGGTTATGCACATCTGAGAAACTGGTAACAATAAATTTATTAAGTTTTTCTCTCCAATTAATGTTCAAAGTAGCCTTACACCCGCATTGGTAAGAAGATTGCTTCTTCCTATCTTGTTTACTTGTATAATAAGTTTTGTTTTTCTTTGGCAAACTGTTGCTCAAACAAGTAAATGTTACTCGTCCTATCTCCTCCGATCTTGGTCATTTTTTAGAGTTGCGCTTCTTTGTGGAGAACCCTTGCTTCCTTCCATATTATTCATAAAAGGAACTTGCATTATCCACTATATTAAAAGTTTGCCCTTCAAATGGCATATCCACAAACAAAGAATTAATGGTACAATCAGGTGTTCTAGAATACACACCCGACGTATGTTCGTTGGCAGCCCTTGGTGGTGATTCATCTTCGATTACCTTTGACCACTCTGGTTCAACAAAATCTTTCATATTATTATCCTGTCATATAGGAGGAATTATTGGATACAATCCCATTAATCAAATACATCCATATAGTTAGACGAACATATGGAATCAAAAGTGACAGACAAGTAACCACAAATGCAAAGCAAAAAAAATACTACTTTTCATAACAAAAACTTTGATTACATAGGAATTTATGGGTCACAGTTGTACATCATGTATGTCATTAGATGGTTCAAAATAGACACTACACTAACATGTTAACCCCAACATCAGTAAGTACAGGTCCCCAATCCCAAAAATATTCCCTTCAATCAGATTAATCGGAAGATGACTTCCGACAGGTTTCCAGCTCTTCTACAAATCTATGTGTGCTTGCCTTTCTTGCTCTACAGCTTCTAATGCTTCCATACATAATACTACTTGAGACCAAAATATAGTTCATCAACCACTTCATTAGGGGGGGGGGGGGGGGGTAGACTAGGGGAATTACTTCATTATTACAGCCATTATGTTCCCCGCCAAAACACCCTTGGAATAAATTACACACCCATTGAATAAACCCTATATCTGTAACATAAACAGGTTTTACTGAGTTATATTGTGGGCAACCCTATAAATTAACAATATTTGTCGATTTCTGGGGTTTTTGACAATATTTTGTCAATTTTTGTTGCATTCAATAATAATTTTGTCGATGCATTAGTTTTGTAATAATTTAGTTGTTAATTATTGTTGACTTATTCAATTTTGACAATTAAACTATGTAAATTTGTCGATTACTGTGTTGTACGACACTCCCAAATTATTGCATGGCCAAATTTTGACAATAACATGTCGACTATGCAGTGTACGATAATTTTTAAATTTACAGAGAAGAATTTTGTACACCACTCACATGTTGGTAGATGTTAGGATGTTGGAATGTTGGGTTTGGGGGTAGATGTTGGTAGATATTGGGATACCGTCCACTAACCTGTTAAATCAAGCAAAATCAATACCCCTACACAAATTACCTTTGTAGCACAATTCCAACATCACATTCCCAAAATACAGTTTCCCAACAAGGAGATAGACTAAGAAAGAATCGTACCTTAACCAGAGGTAAAGAGGGAGAGAGAGAGAGAGAGAGAGAGAGGGAGAGAGAGAGAGTGTGTAAAATTTGAATGGGAATTTAAATTCTGGAGTGAGAGAAACTGAGTGATTGAGTGGGGGATTCAGTGGAGGGAAATCGGGAGAGAGAGGGAGTAAAATTTGAATTTTGGAGTGAGAGAAGATTAGAGAGAGAATGATTAAGTGGAGTAAGTGAGTGAGTGATTCAATGGAGTGAGTGAGTTGAGTGAGTGAGATGCCACATAGGAAAAAAAGAGTGAGTGAGTTAGTAAAAGATAGTGAGTATGTGGTTAAGAGAGAGTATATGGAGAGTGTAACAAGAGGAGAGTATAGGGGAATCCTCTGCCTTTTTGGAGAACTATAAGATTGTAACAACAGTGAAATACAATTGCTGCCATTGTACTGTGGCTGCAACCATTAGGGTAATCCTTACTAAAAACATCTTTCTACTATTTTATTATTCATTTTTACTGCTTGCGATCAATGTGTCCTGAAAAATGAGCAACACAAAATGAAATCAGCACTCAGATGTATATATACCTGGAAAGGTGACTTTACAAGTTTTACGAGATTTGCCACGTAATGATTCATCACTCTGTGTTTGAATGATGTGCTTAAGAGAGCAGATGGAGAATGACAAGAAAAAAATGGAAAATTGTCGTTGTAGTGCCTTAGGGAATTAGGGGTGGAAATATGCCCATGACGTCTGCCTCCCATCATTTGCTGAATATCACCAGTTATTGCCTCCATCAACCCCGACAAGGTACTCACTACAATCTCAACAAAAGCATCCATGCATTGCTGCACATAGGTATCTTCCTCTTTTGCCAACCTATCCAAAGCCGATAACAACCTTACATTGCGAAAGAATTGGGATACCCATCTTCTGCTATTCTAACAAAGCAAAGCCACAAACATAAGTTCTTTCCCGCTAAATGATCACTTCCTTGCTCAATATGAGAAATAAGGATTGGTTCCAGGAGCTTCTCTTCAAATGGTGATAAAAGATGTCCATTCATATTGGGATGCATTTGGTTTCCATGCATAGCCATGTTTAAGAAATTCAAGCTTATTTGCTGCTCACTTGAGATACCTTTGACAATAGTAGATGTTGTGTCCGTGAAGGAAAGTTTTTCAAGCACAAATTTTATAGTTGGAGGGTTGAAATAAACCCGAAGTACTAAACATGATCCAGCGATGAGTCTCATACTTTCCTGTTTACCAACAACCTTAAAAATGTAACAGAGGTTATTAATAATATCTTGACTGTTAAAATGAGTAGCTCAATCCCCTCCTTGGCTGTAAAGTTTCAATTGTTCTCAAAGCATATAACTGAGTTAAGTCATCTTCTGCTTTATGTAAAATAGGTGAGACCAATACAAGCACTGAACTTGGAACCTATATAAGAAATAAATGTGCTTTAAGTAGTTTATACACAAAACGAAAATGGGGTAGAAAAAGTTCCCTCCTAAGCGCTTAGGACCGAGAACTGCCCTACACGCCTCATTATCTGACACTTCTCTTGTTTAACCTCACTGCTTAACATTAGTTAATTAGTTGTCAAAGTTAATATCTCATATCCTCCAATTAAGGCTAGAATATAAACTTGTACAAAAATAATTCCCTTTTTTTGTGAAATTTACAACTTTTGCCCATGATCACTCCAAAATCTTAAGATAATTGGCACAATAAGATGAAAAATAAATAAAGGAGAAGAGTTCTTAATAAAACATCACAAATTTCGTTACATTTTAGAGTTCATACTTTAAGTGAAGCTGTTAGTGGATGCATCATGCATGTAGACTAGAAAATGATAAATTGCACGGTTTCTTTAATTGTTGTAGGAACAACCATTATTACATCATGCTTAATGTAATGGCCTAATTTCGTTGTAGCTCGAAATAACTCAAAATTAACTCTTACACCAAATGTACCTGTAACAAGAATTAGAATAACTCAATATAAAAACGATACAGGTGATTAGTGTAGAAACCTTTGAATAGATAAAAACCACAACCTCAACTTAAGGATTAAATAATTGTAACTTTTATTGCTTGAAGATGATGTTTTGATTACAAGTTTTGTGATCTCTTGAGCTAGAAAAAACTTGGTATTGAAGTGTCAAATTTTTGGTTCCTTCTCCTCTGGAACTCATCATTTTTATAGACCTTACTCTCAGTTCATTTTCATGAATATGCACATTTTCCTGAAAATGGGGTCAAGTGGCAGTTGGGTTTGTAACTGCAAGTTCGTGGGAGATAGGTATCTTTGACTTGTTCTTATTTTATGTAGTGCTCGATCCACGTTCTTTATCAGTTCGTGGCCCAGGTGTTATTGTTGATTGTGAATATCACATGAATAATACGTGAGTCTGGTATTGAGATAGTTCGAGCTTGGCACAACTCGAGGGACAGGTCCCTGATAGACACGTAATATTTAGGTGTGCAACTCCTAAATTTATATATAACTTGTCATTTATTAATTAAATGTGATACTAATTGTATTTTTGTTTGTATTTACAGGAATCGGTCTTATGATAAAGAAGTCACACATTTTTGCGGTTCTCAATGAATAAAATGTTGTAATGCAATCCAGCAGTTAATCATCCCTTGTATTTCTCAACCAAAAGTTTAATAAAGAGCATTAAAAATGCATTGATGGAGATTATCAAGCCATATAATTTTGTAAATAGGCTAAGGCATGGAGTAAGGGGTTTTAAAGCTCTTATATTTTGTGCATAATGGAAGACATTGTTTAGGAGATTTTTCATTTATATTGATATTTTATAACCCCTCCCACCCATGAGAGACATCTTTCTCTCTCTCTGGGCTCAAGTTCGAATCCTTCATTTCTTTATCCTATGTTTGACTATAGTTAGAATTTGGAGGAATGAAGAAACTAATCAACCATCTTGTTTGACCATAACAAGATTGGTTAAGGACATGGAGAAGCGAAAGTAATCCACCTTACTTAACATGACCATTGTTTTGTGAAGCGGTTTATCGAGAATTCCCAAACGTTAAATTTCTTATCTATTGTGAGTATTGTGTATACTCGGCCAATGATACATGGTATGGGGATTAATTAGTACTTTAATTAAAAATACTTTGTCATAGACTACAGAGGTGTGGAGTGGAATCGATGCCATGGTTTCCACTCCAATTTATCTTGCAATTTGTTTATTCTTATTGGATAAAATTAGTAGCTCGAAAAATAATTTGCACCTACAAGTGTATTGGGATACGACCCCGCTTTCTCTTGTACTCAACGATACACTGTGCACTTGCGGGTCTTTAAGACGTTTGTTTTAATATCGATCAAGTTTTTGGCATCGTTGCCGGGGACATGCAAAGGTGCATTTATTTATGAGTTATTAGTTTTAAACCAATTGTTTCCCTTTCTTCTGTCTTTCCATTTATTTTCTTTACCTTCTTTTTGCAACCGCTTGGTACAAATAGTAGGTATAGTTTGCTATTTGATGCATATGGTATTGCAACAGTACCAACAATAAGATATCTCCATAGTGCCTTGTCATTTTAAAATCTAAAGTGTTGTGGGTGTTTTACAATTGTAATTGTTACTATTTTGGTGGGCAAGTGATAATTTACAAGTTTGTGCAAACTGTTACTATTTTGGTTTAACAATTGTAACCGTTTTTAGCAAGTCGCAACGTAAGTTGGGTGCTTGGATTTATTGGTATCTAACTACCTAGGCTTTCTTGTTTTGTATGTGTCACTTGCTGTTGTCCTAAAGCTTTCACCAACCATCTTTAAATTTTGATATACTTGGCTTCTTTGAGTTAAAAAAGAACAACAATAAAGAAGAGCTTACTGAGGTGCTTGACCAATAAATGGGTATGGGTCCTAAGAACTTGATTACGTTTATCACTAAGCTTATTTGAGATTGGAACAATGCCTCTTTTTGGTTTCAATTGTTTAATATTTACTTACTTTTTCATGAACTTAAAGTTTTACCACTCAGCTCTAACGTTTGACGTGCTCGGTCATTTGTTCTGAGTACTGTTGCTGCATTGTGATAAAAGAACATTGAATATTTTTGTTAAAGCTTTGATAGCACTCTTCCAATTTTAGCTTAAGCATATGCCACTTGATCTTCAGTTATTCCAAACTTTCAAGGCGAAAGAAACAAAAAACGTGAAAAGTGTGGCAAACAGAACTATAAAAAGCTTAAAGCTCGCTTCAACAATCCTTCTTACTAAGTGAAGGGGCACTTCCTTCTTTCGCCCCCAAAGTGAAGGGGCGGCCACAGCTTCATCGGGAAATACTTTTCGTAGGTTGGTACTTCTATAAACTTGACATCTAGAATGGGTACATATCCGCTCTGCCCCAGAATTAGGATTATAAAATCGTGTGGACTGTACAAATACATGATACTCTAATAAAAGAATTACTGTGGTTGGATTGACCTATTATTGTGTTTAAGTTATTTTCATTCCAACATTAGTAAAAGTAAAAACTGTTAGAGACTTGCGGGATTTTATCACCCAAAAAGCTCTCTAACAAGTGGGACCACCCATTAGAGATACGAAGAAATTCGTATCACACAAAAATTAAACGTTCCGGACCTCAAAATAACTGATAATAAAAAAGAGTAGCAAGATTCCGGTGGGATTTAATCACCCAACGGGTAGGTGTACTGGACCGGGGTACAAACACGAGTTCATAGGATATGGACCCAGCCTAGCGCTGTAAAATACTGGTTGTAGGTTTGCTGACGTACGATAAGGAAACTCGCTCGGGCGTGAGGACCAGACATCTACTTTAAGCTGGTAATAGCATAATAGTGCAGGGGAGTATAAAAATGCTTTTCGAGTTGATTTTCGTTTGGTAGGTGAATGATACGAAAAATGAGAGTCGTATTCCTCCCTCGAAACCCTAATCCTAGCCGTCTCTCCTGTTAGGGTTTCCATCCTTTCTCGACTCCTCTTAGGGTTCTATCAGAGCCTTGATTATTCTTGCTTCCTGCATCTCTTTTATCTATTGAAATTCATCCTTTTTGCTGTATTCGATCATGGCTACGAGTACTTCTACCGAATCTCTTTCCCTCCCCATATCGTCCATCCCTTGGTCATAACCTCCTATCTCTTTCACCGCTCACAACTCCTTTTCTGAAACTGCATTGTACCTTGCTCTCTCCTCGTTTTTGGATTCTATAAACTCGGCTTTCAAATCCTCTCCAAACCTTTCCCCTGTCGATACAAGTATAGCCGCTGTGATCGCAGTCTGGCCTGTACTAGAAGTGCTCAAATCGGATACTGAAGTTACCTTGTTGAAGAAGGGCATGCCGGTGATCTCATTCATATCTTTGGATCTGAACATAGCAGCAACATCTTTTAACACGAATGTAATTGAGAGCAGCATTAATACAAATTGGGGTCTCATGGCTGAAGTTGTTGGGCTCGATCACAATCATGGCATGAGAGTGGAGAGACACGACATATCAACTTCAATGGGGATATCAGTTCACGATGGGGATAACAGCAAGCTTACACAGCCTAGAACAGGGTCATTGGCTGTGGTATGTGGGCACATTGCAGCTGATTATGTGAATGAAACAGTGGAGAAGATAATACCACAATGTACATCACTCAGCGCAGTCTTGAGGAGCAAGAGCGTCCTCAAACCTTTAACCATTTAAATGGTATAAGATCCATTACTTGTTTGGAATTGCAGGGGCATTGGCAATACCAAAACAATAAACCATCTCAAGAAGATGATCAAACAACACCATATTTCGATTGTGGTGTTGCTGGAACCTTTTCAAGATGCTTCTCAAGGTCCTACCTTGGGTCGTAGAATTAATCGCACTTCCTTTTTGTCCAATCAGTCTATGGGAGGGAAGATTTGGGTTTTGTGGACACTAGAATTTGATGTGGAATTGGTTTTTGCTTCTAACCAATTGTTAAATTGAAAAATGAGTGACAACAACAACTAATGGAGCACCTTCGTAACTATTGTCTATGCCAAATGCGATATCACTGAATGCAGAACATTATGGGAAGACATTAAAGACATAGCATCGACAATGAGCGCTTCATGGTGTGGTATTGGGGATTTCAACGCTGTACGACATCAATCGGAATGTCTTGGGGTTAGACGCTCATCACATAGATCCTTGACGGAGTTCGAGGATACGTTTCAGGCAGCTGGCCTTATAGAGA